>CM035127.1:3600000-4800000 GCA_020205605.1 Panax ginseng
CATGTCACCTGTTCTATTGGGGAGTTTGCAATTATCATCTAGATCCATGTCATCTTTATCTTGTGATTCATTAATTTCTTGATACTCACCACCCAAACTTGTATTCAGTTCTTCCAATCTTCCCTTAAAATACCAGTGGAGTATCTCTAAGAAAATAGTAAGACATAGAAAAGCAGTAAGCCAGTAACTAAAACTTTTGCATACTTGATCAATAATAGCAAAACAAAATACACAAGAAGCTTCTTAGAAAATATCACCAGTACACTTTATGAGTGATGAATGCTAAGAATACATTGATTCAGTGAACCACGTTACAACTATACAAAAAATCCATTATACAACTACAGAAAAGAAAATTACAAAACAAAACAATTTAGTATTTTTTTTCTCTATATATTTCTTTTAACTAAACATCTAATAATGTCTATAGACATTATCCTACAATCCTCTTAACAATTCTTATAAGTAGTTTCTTCTGAAAACTTTTTAAGGAAAAATACCATTATAGGCCATTACTTCCTATCAACTTTGAAAAGGTAGAAACCATAACTAATGTTTTAAATTTAATCAAAACATTGTATTGAAAGATTCTCTCCAAAAATGAAATTCCAATCTAAGAAACTAAAAGTAAAATTGAACCTTGTTGTATTTGTCGCTTGTGAAGATGTAGTTGTGTAACAATCCGTTAAAACTAAGGTCTTTCTAATAGGAATAAATAGGACACAATATGCAAACATAAGTCCAAAGTGCCCTACATGTGTATCTAGAGACAAATACCAGGAAAAAGACGAGGAAGAGTGGTCATTAAGGCTGAAGACACTATTAATTGATATTTGGAAGAGAGGTAGACTCTTTCTGCATCTGACTTGTCGGTTCCCTCTGTTGTACTATCTTTGTAGGACTGTAAAGCATTAGCCAGCATTGATAAGCATCTCTCCTGATATTGTTTTTCCGATGATATAATGTCCAAGGCCTTATGTAGTACTCGCTGAACCTCATCTGCCTGAATCTGTTTCAACATTTTAGTTACATAGAAAACACTAATTTGTTAATTACATAAAGGAAAAGATAGCATTCACCAATCACAACTAAATTATTTTCTGCAAAGTGTTAGTATTTCATACAATTAAAATTGACTGCCAGAAGTTAGCCCCCCTCTATCAACAAGCATGTGTAAAGAACATGGAGTAAAGTATCTAGTAATTAAGAATTTATTGAATGACATACTAATCATATTATTATGCATACTAAATATTTTACATCTTAAAAGGAAGTAGATGATCAAGTATGTTTTCATCTAAGAGAAAAAAAATTGAATGAAGTTGTGAAATTTGAGGTGATTAAAGATTCCCGAAAATACTAGTTCTGCTAAACTATATCACATACTTACAAGGTCCTTATCCACTCCAACAGCTGCAACGTTTCTGTAAGCATCGAAGTGCTGCCAAAACTTTGATGATCCGTTTTTCTCAAACATTTCCTGTAGCAAAATAAATTCATGATGATAGTAAAATATCCTATCACCAGCAAAAGGAATGAAGAGAAATACATTGAAAGCTATCAAAACAAGATAGTAATTGCAACTGTAAAATGTAATAGTGAATATATTTGTTTCACTGCTTGATTAAAACACCCATATTCTTTTCCATAAAACAGTATTTTCAGTTTCTTCTTTGGTTTTTCTTCATAAATAATCCTTTTTTCCAATGAAAACTACGTATGTTTTCAAAACGCTATTAATGAGAGTCCTCGTGCATTTTAAGAATAATTTTTATTCCAATTCAGACTCCTAACTAAATTTAATTAACACCTTGATATCTAACTAAAGATTGGTTTAACCACCTAACTTGCAATGCTTAGTCTGGGCACCCATTTTGGGATGCACAAAAAAATGGAAAATTAGACTCATTCTGGGACAGAAGTATAATATATCATTTTGTAGAATTAACTACTGTAAGTACCAAATGAGTTTTGCTAAATGTCCATTAATTACAACCAAAGAATGACTACAACCAAACAATGACGGAAGAAAATTTCATAATTGCAGTTACAGAACCCACAATTGCGGTTACAGAACCCATAATCTTAATCTAGCAGCAAATACTAGAGAATAATCATTGCTGAATTGAATGAATAATCTTTGTAAGTATTAAAATAATACCTGAATGGAACCAAGGAAGTGTTCTTGGACTAGAGATTTCAGGCCGTGCTTGCAGAGAGTGTGAACTTGAGACACCAACTCCGACCCTAATAACGAATTAACATTGCCTTTCAGAAGTGATTCTGTGGTGAAGCAGAAGCCGTTCCAGCTCTCCAGAATCTCAGTGATTGAATCTTCAGTCAGGGAATCCAAAATTCCCAAATTACATACTGATGACATGGGGTCCACTGTCATTGCCGGGGATTTAATAAGATTGACTGATCAAATTTCAAAAATTTCCGAATTCTTGCAACTTGAGGAAGAAACCCTAGGTTGGAGTATATATATATAAATACTTCTGTGGTTGTTCAATTAAGATATATATGGAGAGAGAAGAACTATATCTGTTTGATTGCTTCCTTGGCAGCTGTAGAGTGGGAGACGAAATATAATCTTTCATTTGCCGCCACTCCCACATTCAAATAGTGTCGACTATATAAGGGCCGACTACCAGTTCTCGACACTTCTCGCTCGCTTCTAACTAGTGCTGTAGACATGTAGCCTATAGGCTGTAGTGGTGGTGTCGCCACGAAACGACATAGTTTGATGGTAAAACAAAAATTTGTCAAATTTATATCTATATAAATCTGTATTTATTAATATAAAGAGATAAAATGAGAATAAAAAATTAATAGTATATTTATTTAGTATTATATTTAAATAACACTAAATTCGTGTTAGCAAATATAAAGGGGCAAAAGGGTTGGTGTACATTACAAGTTACTACTTCAGATTGTCAAAGTCATGTACTTATGGAGTAATTGAATAGTTGAAGTGAAAAAACGACGTAGTACGGTAGTAGAGAACAAATGTGCTCAACCTTGCGTTTTATAGCCTAGGGATATTCTCCGATTCTCCATGAAAGGTGGAGACAATGAGCAGAGACCTCCCACGGGGAAGAAGAAGATAGCATTGACCTCGCTGTCGGCGATGGTGGCGGAAAGCGCCACGTTTCCCTTAGACATAACAAAGACGAGGCTTCAGCTCCACGGCGAGTCTTTGTCTCTCTCCTCCGCTCCCCCAACCTCCGCATTCCGAGTTGCTGCAAAAATTGTCCGCAATGAAGGCCCTCTTGGACTCTACAAGAGCTTGTCACCTGCAATTATACGCCATCTCTTTTATACGCCTACCCGAATCGTCGGTTATGAATACTTCCGCAACACTTCCGCCCCAACCGCCGATCATTCTCTTTCTCTCTCCACTAAAGCACTCATGGGCGGCGTCTCGGGCGCTGTCGCTCAGGTTTTTCAGCTCAAAATTGTTCTTTTAAGCATTGTACTGTCTGCTTGAGGACTTGCACTTTACTCTGAAATGAACAAATCAAAGAAGGCGATTACCTTTCTGTCAAAAGGCTGGAACCAAACAGTACGTGCTTGACTCGACTAAAAATTAGAAATTTAAAGTTTGATAAATCAGTCGAGGATCATATTAGTTCGAAAAGCTCAATTAGCACCATCTCAACTCGACTCTATAGCTAAATGATTGATAAATTTTATGAACCAAATCTGAGCACTTCATACTGTACACCCCTACTGTCAAGTAATATGTTAAAAAAACATTTAAAAGAGTAATTTTTAGCATAAATCAAACTTAGTTTTCCCGCAAAACATAATTGTTGATGCTAAAAAAGAAGACTTATCTAGGAAGATCTTGACTCACAATGTAAACTAATCGTAGATGTGTCTAACTTAAAGTAGTTAAGTTTGAGAAAAAGAGATTTGAAATGCAAAAACTTGATGGTTGTATTTCAAAGTAGAAAAATAAAAATCCAAGCTTCTCTAACGATTAAAAAGACGAAAAAAGTTAGTTATCCAAAAGAAGGACAATGAAAGCAAAGTGAAATTCTGTTGACGAAGAGTAGTGGCAAGGTTTTGGCTTCCTCATTCAAAGTTTTTTGTTTGCTGACAAATGTGTTTTTGGACAGTATCAAAATTCTGATCTTAACCCTAACAACACAGGTAGTGGCAAGCCCCGCTGATCTTGTTAAAGTGAGGATGCAAGCAGATGGTCGTTTGGCTAGCCAAGGTCTACAACCCAGGTACTTCGGGCCATATGATGCTTTAAGCAAGATAATTCGCGCAGAAGGCTTTGGAGGACTTTGGAAAGGGGTCTTTCCAAATGTTCAAAGAGCATTCTTGGTAAACATGGGGGAATTAGCTTGCTATGATCATGCAAAGCATTTTGTCATCCGAAACCAGATCGCTAATGATAACATTTATTCCCACACTTTGGCCTCTATCATGTCAGGCCTTTCAGCAACTGCTTTGAGTTGTCCAGCAGATGTAGTGAAGACAAGAATGATGAATCAAACAGTGAGCGAAGAAGGTAAAGTTAAATATAAGAATTCTTATGATTGTCTTGTGAAAACCATCAGAGTTGAAGGATTCAAAGCACTGTGGAAAGGGTTCTTTCCGACATGGGCAAGGCTTGGTCCATGGCAATTTGTGTTCTGGGTTTCATATGAGAAATTCCGACAAATTGCAGGGCTCCCATCCTTCTAGTGAATTTTCTGGTCTATCAACAGTTCTACAGCCGTTTTTATTGGTATAGTGTTTCCAAGTATAGATCCAGAGTTTCCAAGTTTTACATATCAGGTTCAACAGTTCTCGTACTACAGATACTGCTTCTATGATGGTATATAATCTGTAATGGGCTGTGGACCAGAATTATCAGTTTGCAGTGACAGAATCAAGTTAATAAGTAGACAAATGGTGGCCTTGATCACCTCCTTTAGAATTACCAAGCTGTTTTAGTGCGGTATAAGACATTGTAATATCTTGAGTATGTTTTTGGCTTTTTTCTCTGGTGATTAAAGGATGAGACTTTCTCAATCTTTTTCTGGTACATCCCTATAGTCTTCCGACTCTCATTTGCATGCTTTTTATGACATGGGTCGGTAGAGCTGGGCCAGAGTATTGGGTTTCTGAAGAAAAGTTTTCCCCAATTGCTAATTTATTGAGGGAATTTGCCACTGTCTACAAGTCAATGTGATTCAATAGCCTCACAGAATTGTTTATACTGCATTTTGTCTATTTTTTGATCTGTTATACCATCTTTTTGGTGCTTGTAATTGTGTCAGATTTGATGCAATTTAAAATGCGAGTGAATTCCCCTGCTTAATGTGTCATTTAAAACTCGCTATTTAATGTTCTAACATACTGTGTTTATTGCTTTTAAATTTGATTATCATGCCCAAATGTGCAGGATCGACAGGTCCCTCCATTCTATCACTTCGTTGTAAACCAATAATCCCACTTTACATTATTAAAAGAACTATGAGTTGGCATAACTACTTCTAACCAATTTTGCTCAGTTCACTGCCTTTATCCTGGCATTGATGGTGCAATTAAGAGTTGGACAATACAAGACTAGTATAAAAAGTCGATGTGAGAGATTATTTCTTACAAATGAAAGCCTGTACATCTTCTAAAACTAGTAATATTACTTCCTACAGATACTGCCATTCCAATTCCCGTCTGCCCTCCCTTGCCAATTCCTCTGTAATACAGCCTCCATTCATCTGCTTCCCCGTCCATTTCAACTAGACATGGTGATCCCACTCCTTTATCATCCCATCCATCTTCTTCGCACCACTTCAACACCGGACTATCTCGAACCCTCTTCCAATCTTTCAACCCATCCGAAGAAACTGCCAGTCCGATACTCTTCTTCCCATCGGCAGCAACTCCTTCATAAGCCATCACATAAGTCCCATCTTTTCTGTTTCTCACTACCCGAGCATTCACTGCTCCATATTCGTCGAAAGAGCCATTCCCTCCTCCAATTATTTTCCCCAATTTCACCCACCTCATCCCATCCCGCGATCTAGCAATCCCAACAGAGAAGTGCCCTTTTTCCACATCAAACGAATGATAGTACATTCTAATATCACCACTCTTGTGAAATACAACTTGTGGGGAAGCAATAAACAAAGAATCCCAGTCACCATCTGATCCTACGTCGAACAAAGCCCCACTATGATGCTCCCCTTCAATTCTAGCCCAATGTCTACCATCTTGACTCATTGCCAAGCCAGGTAATGACTTGTAAATCTTGCCAATTCCACCATTTTCAACATTCTCACTGCAACAAATGTGCAAACTCCCTGGATTTTCTAAACTAAATTCCAGTAAATTATCTAAAAACTCAACCTTTTCAGAACTAACCCCAGTATAGTAAAGCCAGTAAACAGCACTGTTGGCTCTAACCTTTGAACTAGACATAACCACTACCTCACAAGGCCTAATACTCTGCGTATCGAATGCCCACCAATCATTACTACAATTCAGCACCAGACCCACATCAACACTTGATTGAACAGCTCCTCCACCTCTCTCCCAATGAATCCCATTACTCGAAACCGCCAATCCAATAGAATCCGAACCCTGGATCTCACCAGACCTCCCATGGTACCACATGTACCATCTTTCCTCCTCGTCACTGAGGAATCTTCTCACTACAGGGGACCCAATTTCAACACTGTCCCAAGCGTTCTTGTGGCCCAAATCAAACACCAAACCTCTTGAAAATGACGAATTTGAAGAATAAAGAGTTCGAGCTGAAGTGGGTTTCGCTGGATTTTGTGCATTTGAATTCAAATTTGGCTCAACGATTGAATTCTTGTCTGATGCATTGTCTCTATCCGTATCTGGTTTTGTGGAGCAGTGGATGAGAAAGGGTGCAGAGTTCCTGTACCTATTTGGGGATTTTTGTGAACTGAGAGAGGTGTAACATGGATAAAGATGGTTCATATTTGGTTTGGTAAAAGACCATGATGAAATTAGGGTAGTTGGATTATTTACCCTTCCGGCGGCGGGAGTTGCCGGGGGATTAACTGTCTTGGGAACAGTGATTGAAGCTGCTAGTGCAGTTTCCATGGTTAGAGTGGTGAGTGTGATTATTGGTAAGAAAAAGCAGCTTGGGTCTGAGAGGTTGAGGACGAATGAAATGCTGACAGGTTTGGACAGGTTTGGAGGTACATACATATATGTATAATGAGTGTGCGTAAGGGTTAAATGTTTTGAGTCACTCTATAGGTACATTTACAGATAGATAACTGAACATTTTTTTTTTACGGTTAAGTGTACTTGATTTTTTTAACATAAACTTTAAAAAAAAAACGTTAACTCTGTTGACTTTTAACGTAAAATAACACGAGTTGTTAAAAAAAATTTATGTGGAAATTAGTATGCGACGTGGCAATGATAATGTAGATTTGGAGGAAAATTTTTATAAAAAAATGGGGAAAAAAAATTTAAAGTATAATATAAATTTAAAAAATTAGCCAAAAAATAAGAAAATAAATAAAAAATATATTTAATTATTTTTGTAATTAATATCAAATAAATTTTTATTTATAATTAAGTCATTTATAAAACATAAAAACTAAAAGTTTGATAATTATTTAGTTATTTTTATATAATTAATAACAAATAATTTATTATCAATTCTTTACAAATAATAATAAAATTAAAAATTTTCTCAAAAAATAATAAAATAAATGAAATATAGATTTTATTATTTTTGTAATTAATATCAAATAAATTTTTTCCTCCAAATTCACATCAAATTAATTTCTAAATATAGTCTCTTTATTTTATCAAAAAATACTTAGACTATATTTAATCTGCCGCTAGAGCAAATTGTGAGTCTTAGACTAAATTTAGTGGAGATGATCTTATCTACTATTTAAAGATAGAAAGAGAAAGGGACAGGAACAGAGCGCAAATTCCTCAAAGAAAGAAAAGGAGTAGAAATAGATAGGTGTAGGCTGGAAGATTAAAACAGTAACTAAAGTTTTACTATAATAGTGTATTATTGCATGATTTATATTTAGGAATAAAGTAAAGGTACCATCTTTAACTAAAGATGACCGAAAGAAAAAGTCTGGTGTTCTTGCCTCTCAAGAAAGGTAGCATCACGAAACCTGGCCATGTTCTTCCAATTTCCAAGGGATTAACTGTTGAAGTCAATAATAAACAAGTCTAATGTGAGAAAAGTTGAGTTTAATTGATCAAGTGTTTATATTTTTATCGCATGTATGTAATTAACTAGCTACCTAGAGATTTCATACAACACCACCAATACTCAAGGGCACAATTTATTCATTCAAATCCTGTATCTTTGATTTGTTTGGTTACCATCACTTTTCTCTATTATCAATACCATCTTCTTGTTCACTATTCCTTCAAAAATTGGAATGAGCCTGGTTAGTTGAGCCAGGCAAAGATAAAAATGAATCAGAATTCCATACAAATTACAGATATGTATGTACTCAAAGCATTCCTTTGACATCTATAAATTGTACTTGCACACTCACCTCTGCCTCTTTCTTTAACAACACCGCGAGGAAAAACTAGAACTACAGCTGGACTTTAGTACAAAACGTACTTCGGCTTACGTTCCATAAAAATGGAAAGAAAGACTCGGTAGAAATTTGTATCAAGAAGGGACCAAAACCGTCTGAGGCGTGCTACATTAATGACAGATTACAATGACAAATTGCTGTTACTACTACAAATCATTGTGAGCGTCAACCAGCTTAAGTCCCCAACTCATATCCTCACAATGTCTCACATGAGGTACAAGTAAACCTGTATCTATTCCTGTCTTTGCCTTGCAATCATAAAAGGGAGGAGCATGAAAACAAGGTTCCATTGACATGGCCCGGTGACAAGGTGGATTTGGAGCCGATTGATTCTCAGGCTTGTATAGAATCCACGGCTTCAAACCTCCAAGACCTTGAGCCACATAGCCAAATGTTGACCAAGAGCTAGTGACCAACGCATCCGTCAAACTCAGGAGATACATTTCTGCCCATGCCTTCCTGTTGTGGTTCTTCTTCTCTGTTTGTTGGTATTCTTCATGGCTTGGCTGGAAAATGGATATAAGCTCACCAGTCACTGTGGGATGTTCCCAAAACATGTTCCTCATATTCTCATAGTACCCAGAATTTAAAGACGTCACTAGAACAGCTTTTGATCTCCGATTTTTTGGTTGGATGATACCAGATTCTTGCATATTGATTTCAGGCAGTAATTTCTCTTTCAATGTGCAAGCTAGAATTTGTTCCATGATATATGGAAATGGCCCTATACCAGTATCGAAAACTCTCACTTGGATGCCAATCCTCTCATCAGCCTTGGCCAAGTAAGCTTGATAGTACCTGGTTATTAGTCCCCACACTTGATTTGAGGGATGCAAAAGGTACCGACCTAAATGGTGGAAAATAGTTTCTTTCTCCGGAAACAAGTTGTTCAGTTCTTGCTCAAAAGATGGGATTAGGAAGAGAGATGGGGCAAAGTAGTTATCTGTTTTCATGATCAACCAAGGGATTTTGCTGAGAAGAGTTTGATCTTGATCACAGAAGAACATCTTGTCGTGATCCTTATAATCATGAACCAGATGGAGATACATAAATGAGGGTAATGATTCTTTTGAATAATCTATGACGTTATTCTTCAGCATGTTTCCATAGCAGTGAGGAGACTTTTGATCAAAGCTGTTGAACTGATTTGTAATGGGGAAGTCCAAGGGCAGTAGCCACGATATATCTGGGAATGGCTCACAGAAGAGATCAGCTATGTCTTTCCCTCGATCAATAAGCAGGACCCGGTTTGTGAGAAGAGCATAAAGAAAAGCTGAAGTTAGAGTCAGAATTTTGTTTCCCAAGCCACTAAAGGATACCCATACAACATAGTTACACTCAGTGGAAGCAGCAACAGTTTGACCAGTCTTGAATTGTTCAAGGGTTTCATTATAGGATTTGGTATGCGGACCACAACGTCTATGTAAATCCTCGTAGCTTCGCAGTTTAGAGAGGAGATAGGACGAAGGCTTATGGGGTGAAACTTTGCGGTAAGAGGCAGACTGATACCTGCTTGAGCAAGATTCCTCATCAAATCCAGTAGCAAGAAGTCCACCAAGCAGTTTGTCTTGAGGTGCATCAACAGTTTGAGAGGAATCATCTCTTGATCCTGTAAAACGGGAAGAGAAAAGGAGATCATATTAGCAAGCTAATTGATATGTTAATAGCAACAATAATGAATCAGCTAATTTACAGTTTCTATAGTTTTTCTCATCCACATTTCTGAAGTTTAACTATTATAGATACTGAGTTACTGATTAGGCCCCATAAAAGTTACTACATCTCAAGCATTATGAAAATGGGATAAAAGAAATATTTAAATAGTGACAAACATACTCCACAACTGAATAATGGAAGCAGTAGCCTCAGCAACAACAATTATTTTTCCTCATTAGCACAAGAAGACAGCACCAAACAAATAAGGGCATCTTTATACTTGTTCATAATGATGGAACTGACCGGCTCCTATAACTACAGGAGGTTAAACCAAACTAGTAGTACATGCAACTGTTTTCTATATGACCCATTCTTGTGAAAATAAAGTCAATACTTTTCTTTCCAAACATATAATCTCACATAAAACCGTTAAGCTTCACCCATTGAAATTAAAAAGGCCGAATCATCTTTGTTTGATTTGTGCTTCTTCTTTCCTTAGTTCAACAGCAACAACACTACATGGCCTCAAGGCCGGCCCTGAGTTTTTCAGGGCTTAAAGCGACAAAAAAAAAAATGGGCCTTTTGCGAATTGCTATTAAGATAGGCATAAAAAAATTAAGAACTTTTCCTGAACAAAAGAGCATCAACACGAAAGAATACCAAATATAATAACCGACTATTTCAATATTTTCTTTCTTTTTCTTTTTTCAGATCCAGACATATACATTTTTGGAGCCATGGTGAATTAAAATTTAAAAATCTGCAAAATTCCAGCATAATCTCGTGATTATCTATAAATTAATTATCAAATATGGTCTCCTTTATAATTATTAAGAGTCTAACACTACTCCCAAACAATTAAAAAAACTCAAAAGAGATTAAATTTTTCACTTGATTCATAATAGCATAAACAAATCTACTCAATCAGTCATCAAGCCCAATTAAATTAAACAATGCTTCTAAATCTCATAAACAAAACAATTAATTTCAAAACCCTAAAAAATAGAATTAATACCTGAAATTAGCTTAAAATTTATGAG
The DNA here is from genome assembly GCA_020205605.1 of Panax ginseng. Taxonomy (NCBI): domain Eukaryota; kingdom Viridiplantae; phylum Streptophyta; class Magnoliopsida; order Apiales; family Araliaceae; genus Panax; species Panax ginseng. The sequence continues at coordinate 3,611,264 of CM035127.1, forward strand.
AAGAAATACTGGAATAGTATTTAACACTTGAGTCTTCTGATTTAAATATTTTATTTAAGTAATAAAATGAAGAGAATATTTAAAGGGGGCCCTAAAAATTTGTGGGCCTAAAGTCCGGGCACCTTGGGCTTTAGCCCAGGGCCGGTGTTGCATGGCCTGACATAAACTTTACAATTCTAATTAGGCAGAGTGACACGGGAAGAGTTATAATTTATGTTTTGGTATTTATGGAAAATTTAAATATTTGATGTATTTTTTTATTTATTAATTAATAGTCAGGTAGGTTTAATTATTAATTAGTAATTTTAGTAAGTTTTTCAATTCTATTGTAATTAGGAACCTATTTAACTAGGTTTTTTATTACAAATCAATTTGTTATTTCATTATAGGATTAGGGTTCCTTTTACTAGTATAAATATGGTGCAACACTAATGTAATGAAAAGAACTTTTATTACTCAGATTTATTAAAACTTGTGGCTGCTTATAGTCAAGTTATTCAACTTTGTGAATTCATGTAATTGCAAAGTCATTTGGATTCAATTCTTGTGATTGTTCCTATTCTCTATCCGTCTTCCGTTGTGTCACAGAGTTGACACGGGTTTCTTGGTACAACTACCAATAGTTTCTCTACGAGAACCTTTATCACCTTCCAAGATCAACTTCAAATCCATAACCCCTAACCAATCTGAATTATATTTACTCTATTCAAATGGGCATTTGAAGATCAGTCACATTAACTAATTCGACAATCCGAGGGAATATCAGCCCTCTGCATATAGTAACTGTAAGATTTGTAGTTTAAGGGATCCAGTTAAGCACTTAATCCCGTCTAGCAATTCCTACACTTCCCAAATCTACTACTACTTCAACCGTTGTGAAGTGAGAGTCCATTTTCATAATCAATCTACCAAAAGTCATTATATCTAACTAATAATCTGGAAAACCAATTAAAAGTTAAAACTTCACTTGAAAAATCTTCAATTTCTAATGAGTATGCACGGTCATTTTGACCAGATAGAGTACTAGTTTAGATTTCAAAATCAGCACTGTGAATAACAAATTGATGCAACATATTATTATCAAATCAAATAGGAAGACATATAACTGAATTTCATATACCTGGGTCTAGTTTGGAAGTAGTAGCGGATACAAAAACCCTGGCTTCTGCAAACCCAGCAGGTCGATCTGCTGGGGGGCTTCTAAAAATGAACAAGACAGTGACCAAAACCGGGAAAGCAACCAAAAAAGCGGCTAAAATTTTCATGTTTGAGAAATGGAGCTTCTTGGTGATAGAGAGGTTAGGGAAATTATGTAGATATGGGGAGTTTGTAGAAGAAGAGAATCGCCTCCTGCTGGAAGGATTCAGATCCATTCAGCTCAGTTCATAAGCTAACTTTCCTGGTCGTAGGGTTTCGAGATTCGTTTGACAGGGGAAAGGTACTTCTGATAAGCCTTTGTTACAAATACTACTATTCCACTAGGACCACTATATTCTGTTTTCTAGTGCCAACTCCTGATTCCTGCTGTTCCGCCGCTAATCATTTTGTTAGTGTTTGGTTCGCGTCTAATACTTTCGTGATACTGCAATAAGCAGTTATGTTGATTTGATACTAAATCGCTTTCGAGTCAATTTCCGAAAAATTCAAAATTGATAGGAAGTACTGTTAATTATATCTTTGTTATTTTTTAAATTTAAATAAATTATATCGATTTTAAGTTTTAAAATTTTATAAATTGACGCCAAAATGTATTTTTTATTTTGAAACGGAAGTAATATATTTTGAAAACTGATATTTTTATATCATTTTTTGATAATTTGTAGTAAAATAATTGAAAACTAATGTGAAAATTATAAGAGAATGAAGAAAATATAATCAAAATTGAATTGAGACGTGTGTAGAGCACTCCGTCCCTCCGATATTGTATATCAGCGGAGCAAAAAGTCACAACGGATACCCTCCAAGATTCAACAATTTCGTTTTCTCTCATGGATTTGGCGGATCTACCTTAGGGCGTAACAATGAATCCCCCTAATCAATTTTTTGGGAGTTAATTTTAATTTGATTTTAATTTTATAAAGTGTTTAGTGAAAATAAAAAATTCAGACTAAAAGACTATTAAATGTCTCAAATTTCTACTAACACAAACACTCCACTTTTTTATATTGTTTAGTAACTTACACTAAACATGATATTTTTGCAGTTATTGAAATGAGACTATCATTACGATAGTTTCAAACAATGAAATCTCAAAAAATATTATTATAAATAATATTTTAACAATATTATTTAGTCTTGTAATTTATTTTAGAGGACACAAGAAGTGTCTCTTATAATAACAGTGTTTTAAAAAATTATAAAATATCATTTTATATATAACAAAAGATCGAGGATTCGAAGTGTATTCAATTACATAAAATAATATCAATTTTATATGATAGCTCACACAATTATTTACAATACCCCTCACATTTTGGCGCCTTTTATTTTATTGTATTTTATTTTATTTTATAAATTTTTGTTTTAAAAAAATTGACCCCACTGAATTAATGGGCTGAATCCGCTGAATCCGCCCCTGTTTTCTCTAATGTAAACTCAAATAGAGAAAATGACATGAACAATCCCTTGCTTTTTTTTGAATTTTAGAAAGGATGATTCAAGAAAATATATTGTAATGCAATATTTTATATGAAATTTAAGACATGCATGTTAATCTATCCCTCTCATAAGAGTAGAAGTAAGAAGCCCAACTATATATAATCTCATGCATGGATATGATATGAACCAAAAAGATTTTGTAAGGGTTAGAAGATTAAAAGTGTTAACGGCTAGGAACTTAAAGGTGGCTAGAAAAACAATTAATCAATTACTAAGACATGAAGCTCATTGATTTTGTAATTTGTAGGAAATCAATTTTGTAACTCAAAACAATATGATATTTAATTTGACAATAAAACACACTAATTAACTTGACTTTGAATTTTCTTTTAAATTAGAAATAATTTAACTATTTTTACATGTAGGGCCCACATATAAAAATATAAAAAAATAATAGTATGAAAATTTTCAATTTCCTATATTTTTTTATTTAATTTATTGATCACATGTATTAATTCATGTTCACCTTAACACATTCTAATACGTTCTACAAAGATATTCAAACTTAGTAATATTTAGTTTTTCGTTTAAAATTGTGTTTTTTTGGTTAATACCAAATACATTTTCATTCTCATTCCATATTATAGCCAAACAGATCAAAAAAGGCAACAATAATAATTATCATTAATTTAACATTTTAGCGCACAATTTTAGTATATAGTGAATCAAAATACAATTTTAAATATAATATTATAATGATCACACGCATACAAATATGAAATCTATCTAATAAAATACAAATGATTTTGAATTTTCCGCTCATTCAATAAATCATCTGGACTGTTCAAAGTTTGAGATAAATCTCACTGTCCATACAGTGCCGGAGGCACGGGACCCAGCTAGTGAATAAATATATCGTAATAAGCTATTTTATTACATTATTTAGAGTCATGCATTATATCAAACTTTTCTACTTATTGTAAGACCCCAACTTATTATAAATAAAATTGATTTTTTTTTATTCATTATTCTAAATTAATAAGGGTTAATTTGATATAATTCTTTGGTTATGGGTGAAATGTGCAAAGTTTACAAAATAAGCAAGTGGTTATAAAATATTCATTATTATTAGAGGAATATTCGTTTGGTCGTGGAATATTCTTTTTGTTTAATCTCCGTGCGACGCCAGCGATCATTGGTGGGCCCCATAACGGAAAAACGATTGGATGAAAGAAAACGACAAAGATTGAGTTTTATAAATAACGACGTAAATTATTACTGAATTAACACTTTGTTGGGTTACCTAGTGGTTAAAATACAATGAATACGCGCGGTGGTTAAGAAGAAGATTAGCAGTATTGCAAGATATTATTGAATTAGTGATCCTTACGTAAGAAAGGCACTACTCAATAATTATTACGATGAGTTACTTGCTCAATATTATATTTTATTGATTCAATAATTGTTTGCGTTGATATTTTGTATTGCTGTTGTTTCAATAATTGTCATTACACAGTATTTTCCATTATCAAATCAATAATTCATATTATTTGAATAATATTATCAGATAACATTATTGACAATGTCTAGAAAGTTCTGCCTAAGGAGAGGTTTGGTCACCTAATCATTGCTACCAGCGAAGTGAGAAATCCTTATTGAAAAGCCCTCTTCCTGGGAACTACTGGTTTGTCAAGATCTTGTGATTCTCAGAATATTATTTTTAAAATAATTAATTATTGATTATTATGATAAAGAAAATATTTATTTTATGTGGATATAGATGGAGAAAATTTTTAATATGACAATTGTTGAAAATTAATATTTTATCTTTTTCTGATAAAATAATTTATTTAAATATATTATTTTAATAATATATTAACGGTGATATTTTTATAATGAATGTGGGATATATGAGTATATGAGGAGGTAGAGTATTTTGTGGCATTAAATGTTTAACATATGTTTTGTGTGTCGGGTGGACACAATTCTTGACCAAAAATTGATTATGTAATCGTAAAATCGCTTGCTTTGTGAATTTTGGATAATTTCTGTTTGGAATTTGGAAAAAATTTCTTCTGAAAAGTTGTAGAGAATTAAAATTCCTATAAAAACTCGCGAGATTTGAATTTTCTGATAAAAGGGATATTTATTGTGAATTATTGAAGTTCCGGAGTTCCGAAATAATTGATTTTTGAAAATTTTAATTATTATTTTCAAGAAAAACGTTTTTCAAAGGTTGGTGAGCATCTTTAACATGTGCTTGGTGGCTAAAATCAGATTCCTTGGTGGTGGGCTTGAATATTTGGTAAATATTAATATTTTATTAATTTAGTCTCCTTTTTGGGCGTTCTAAAGATTTTCCTATAAATAGAGGCTAAGTTAGAATTGAAAATCACACCGTAAACAAAGTTTTCTCTCTATATTATCGAGCGTATTCTTGTGAGTATACTTTGAGTGTTCTTTATACTGGTGCGGGTTTTTGTCAAGACTATACCTAAATTCAAATGTAAGACTGCGGTTATTTTGAGGTAAGTAGGGTATTACTTTCTTCTTAAATGATATTTTTCTTCAATATCATTATGTCAAGTATTGGTGAATTTTTTTATCAAATTTGGAACTTGTTGTGTTTTGGGTTACTTATTCACGATATACAAAGACTATTCACGATACGATACTATTCACGAATCGGCCTATTCAATTTAAAAATAAAATTTTTCTTTTGTCCAAAATATCTATTCTCGATACTAGCTTTGATTGTATCCATGTTTTGATCATTCTTGAATTTTACACCAATATGATTATTTTCAAGTATTTTTGGACACGGGTAAAACAAAGTACGAATCCTTAATCCTTAATTCTTGTCATTTTTGTTTCACCGGATTCGTTTCTTTTAAAATGTTTTTCATCATCCTCGACCCTAAATGGTGATATAAATGAATATCTTTGGCACAGTAGTGCATGTATGAACGATTAATCGATGAATATCTTTGGCCTGTAGGTGCAAAGATGAGCAGTGTTGAGATGAACACACCAACTGGTGATATGAATGAATATCTTTGGCCCAGTAGTGCAAAGATGATTAAAGATGTATATTGATTGTTATTACAGGGATAAACCATTGATGATGGACTTTTAAACCTTAGAAGATAGTAGAATTCTTTCTCTACGTGACTCTTCTAATGGATTCTTTGCTTCCATTGCATTTGTTGATCTAAAACTTGTTGTCTATTGTATTCTATTAGATTTTTCCTGTTGAAGACTAACGATAATTTGTTGTATATTATCTTAGTCATAATATTCTTTATCGGGCTAGTTGAGCTCACCCTTTTCTTTTTTTGTTCCATTTTTCTTCTCGGGAGGTGAGAACATAGCGAGGATCGAGTCGGGGTATGGAGTGATGGTTCTAGGAAGATGTTTTAATTTGTCCTCACTATTTCGTAAAATAGTGTATGAATAATTAATGAGGACTTATTTGGGTGTGTATATTATCTGTAAGACAATATTTGTATTCAAACTCACAACAGATGTATTGTCGTATTCTACACGACATCCGTATTGTCAAAGTTGTAATTTGCTTTCTATACCATGTATTTTGGCGACCCGAGAATGGGTGTTGTATACCTATTTTGGGGCGCCACAATTGGTATCGAGCTTAGGGATATGATCTCCGACGGAGATCGTGAATAGAACTAGGAGGGAGAGACGAGTAAATCCTTCGCTAGTGTGTCCTACCTAAGCTTATTTGTTGGTCATTCATAATATAGGATATTATGTGATATGTTAATTTGTTTAATTAACCCTTGTTTTATGGCAATATTTAAGAATGGTCATGAGAAGCGTTAACGATGGAGTTTATGAGACCGTGGAGACGCCTTTCAAGACTCACCAACGAGAGAAAACGCGTCTGACAGTTTGGCAATGTTCCTCCTGTGAACAACGCCAATCGAGCAAAATGATGAACGACGGGATGTTTAGAAGCTTTTTGCGATTCATGCAAAATCGCATTTGGGAGACTCGTGTACAAAATACGGGAGAAATGATAATGCGCGTGCGGTTTGTCACGGCCAAACAATTCAAAGAGTTGGGACCACCGATTTTCATGGAAAGCCGGATCCAATCAAGGCGAAAACGGGTCAAGCAAATTACTAAGATATTCGATGTCTTGGGGTGCGTAGAGAACGTAAGGTTCCATTCGCCACCTTTATGTTTCGTGGTGAAGCGATTCATTGGTGGGAATCATGAAGCGTACTCAACCGAATGCACTTAACATGTCTTGGGAAAGATTTGAATCGTTCAATGACAAGTACTTTCCGAAAGTATTCGCTATATGAAGGAGGTAGAGTTTATTAGACTCGAGCGTAACAACATAGCGGTGTCTCAAAGACGAGGCAAAGTTCGCAGAGTTATCCGTGTTTGCACCTCATTTGGTGGAGAATGAGGAACGAATGACGCGTATGTTTTTGAGAGGTCTAAAACCCGAGATTCGCCAATACCTTATCTCTCATAAGTTTTCTCTCAGATTCGGATGTTGTCAACAAGGCTCGCTTATTAGAAGCGAGATAGTGAGTATACTCAACCGAGGGGACCACAACTGTGGTAGTCATCGAAACGATGATAACCAAACGAGGAGGAAAGAATATGGACAAAGCGGTAACCACCCAAAGTGGTAATCGTGGACATGATAATAGGAAAGGTGACTCAAGTGGAAATTTCGAAAGAGAAGATTCAACAATGACGGAAGACATCAACAAAGACACCAAATACCAACAACAAATTCTAGGGAGGAGAACGACCGCCAGCTTAGATGTTACAAATGCGGGAAGGAGGGACATATCATTAAACCGTCCACAACAATCCAAGGTATATTACAACTGTGGAAAGGAAGGCCACATCGCCGAGATTGTCTTATCGCGAAACCAAGTTCAAAGAGGAGTGGTGATTCCAAGGTCATCCGGATAAGTCAAAATCGGTTTCTGGAAGAAGCGTTTATGTCGTGGATCGGACAAAACATGAGGAACCCAAACGAGGTGATCACGGGTAAGCTAATCTTGAATTCTTGCGAAGTTTATACCTTACTAGAATCACTGGGTTCTCACCCATTCTTTTATCTCTCCGCTTGTGCTCAACGCTTAAACTTGACTCAGGAGAAATTAGATTTTGATTTATCTGTTGAAACTCCGTTGGGTGAAACCTTCGTTACATCTACGCTTTATAAATCTTGCATGATCCAAGTTAGCACTATCACATTACCCGTTGATCTTATCTCTTTAAAGATACTTGCTTTTGATGTGATTTTAGGAATTGATTGGTTAACCACTCATCATGCCAAAATTGAATGTTTTCGTAAGGTTGTTAGTTTTCATATTCCTAACCAACCTGTCATACGAATTCAAACCACTAAACCACTAAAATCAACATCATATCAAGCCACAAAGCTATTCGTTTATTGAAAAACGGATGTCAAGCTTTCTTAGCCCATATTATGGATTTGAATAAAGACAAGTCGATTTGAATAATATTTACGTGGTTAGAGAATTCCACGATGTATTTCTGAAGAGCTTCCGGCCTACCCCCGAACGTGATGTTGAATTCTTTATTGACCTTGAACCGCATAAAGCCCATTTTAAAACCCCATATCGAATGGCTCTATTGAACTTCGGGAGTTAAAAGTCCAACTACTGAGAATTATTAGACATCGGTTTCATTCGGCCCCAAGACGTCTCCTTGGGGTGCTCCTGCTTTTATTCAGAAAGAAGAAAGACGGGAGTATGCAACTTTGTATTGACTATCGAGAATTGAACCATGTCACCATCAAGAATAGTATCCGCTTACCTCGCATTGATGACTGTTTGACCCGATTGCAGAGAGCACAATTCTTTTCAAAGATCGATCTTCGCTTACGGATATCATCACCAAGATTAAAACCGAGGATATTCCAAAGACGGCATTCGTGGACTCGACACGGGCATTATGAATTCTTGGTCATGTCTTTTGGATTGACTAATGCTCATGCCGCTTTCATGGATATGATGAACCGTGTATTTAAGAATATTTGGATCGATTCGTTGTTGTCTTTATTGATGACATCCTCATCTATTCCAACGGTAGTGAAGATCATGAAAGCACCATTTGAAGTTCGTACTACAAAGACTTCGTGAACACAAGCTTTATGCGCCAAGTCAAGAAATCGCGAGTTCGGCTTGAGGAAGTAGCATTCCTTGGGCACGTGGTGTCAAAACAAGGAGTATCTGTTGACCCGTGAAGATTGAAGCAATACAAAGTTGGAACACCGAAGTCGGTGGCCAAAGACGCACTTTTCTGGGCTTAGTTGGTTATTATCGAGATTTGTGGAAGGATTTTCTCGAATCGCTTACTCAGTTAACTCGGTGACTTAAGGATGAAAAATTCTTATGGAAGCGAGGAATGCGAGAAGAGCTTCCAAAAGCTCAAGAGGAGACTCATTTCTTTTGTTTCGACAATACCATCGGTTCGGATGGATTTGTTATCTCTGACGATGCTTCCGCAAGGGTTAGGATGTGTTCTCATGCAACATGGGAAAGTCATAGCCTATGCCTCACGACAACTCAAAGAATATGAGAGGAATTATCCTACTAATGATCCGAGTTGGCGGCGATCAAATGTGTTTCGCGTTGAAGATATGGAGACACTACTTGTGCGGGGAGAAAGTAGAGATTTATACGGATCATAAAAGCCTCAAATATTTCTTCACCCAAAAAGAACTCAATATCGCGACAACGACGTTGGTGGAGTCATTAAAAGATTACGATCACACTATTCAATATCATCCCGGAAAAGCAAACGTAGTAGGTGACGCATTAAGTAGAAGATCATATCTGAAGACGAAGTGCGATATTGTCAACGCAGGCCCATTTTGTATGACTTGCAAAGGATGGAGGTAGAATTAAAGACTCCGGGGACCCACATAATGATGGCGAATATACAAGTAGAGCGAAGGCATTAATCGATAAAGTTAAAGTTTTTCTCAAGCTACGGACACAGGGGGGACGATGCGTATGAAGAAGAAAGTGCAAGAAGGAGCTATTAGGAAGCAAGAATTGATAAGGAAGGAATACTTGAGTCAATTCTAGACTTTGCGTTCCTAACGATTCGACCAAGCATAAAATCATGATGGAGGCACACAACACCTGCTTGCAATCCATCTCAGAGTACCAAAATGTATCATGATATTCGACATACATTTTGGTGGAACAATATGAAGAGGGATTGCGGAGTTTATCTCAAGATGTTTAACTTTGTCGGCGTGTAAAGGCGGAGCATCAAGTGCCAAAAGGTCCATTTCAACCACTTGAGATTCCTGAATGGAAATGGGAACACATTACTATGGATTTTATTACGGTCTTCCCAAAGTTTCTCGGCGTAGATGCAATTTGGGTTATTGTTGATAGATTAACCAAGTCCGCCCATTTATACCGATCTGCGAGACTTATCCCTTGAGCGTCTTGCTTTCGTATATGCGTGAATGAGATTGTGCGATTGCATGGCATGCCAAGATCCATAGTTTGGATCGTGACCCGAGATTCACTTCAAGATTTTGGGTTAGCTTGCGAGAAAGCTATGGGCATGAATTTACGATTGATTCAAAGATACCATCCTCAAACGGACGGACAATCGAGAGGACTATTCAAACCCTTAAAGATCTATTAAGACTACATGTCCTAGATTTTAAAGGAAGTTGGGATAAGTACCTACCACCGGTGGAATTCTCCTACAACAACAACGATTATCGCCAAAGTATAGGCATGGCTCCATTTGAGGCGTTGTATTGGCGAAAATGTCGCTTCTCGATTATCTTCGGGCGAGGTGGGAGAAGCAACATTGTTGGGACCGTAATTAATACGCATGACTACGAGAAAAGATCCAAATGATTCTACAACGTATTCAAACTTCACAAGATGAGACAAAAGAGTTATCTTGATCTTCATAGAAAAAGGACGTGGAGTTTAATATTGGAGATCATGTATTGTTACGTATTGCTCCATGGAAAGGAGTTACAAGATTTGGGAAAAGAGGAAAGCTCAATCCAAAGTTTGTTGGTCCATTTGAGATTCTTGAATCGAATAGGAACGTAGCTTTATAGACTCGCGTTACCTCCAAGTATGTCTCGTGTTCACAATGTATTCCACATATCTATGCTTCAGAAATATGTGAAAGACCGAACCACATTATTGCATTAGAACCCGGATTTGAGATAATCAAGATTTAACCTACGAGGAGATACTGTTGAGATTTTGGATAGGAAAGAGAGTATGTCTTACGCACGAAGGTTATACCACAAGTTAAGGTTTTGTGGAGAAACCATGCAATTGAGGAAATGACATGGGAGTTGGAATCGGAGATGAAAGCGAGGTACCTCTCACCTTTTCGATATACCAGAATGCGTCGTCGATTTTCGAGGGATTTAAATTTCATAAGGAGGGAGGTTGTAAGACCCCAACTTATTATAAATAAAATTGAATTTTCCTTTATTCATTATTCTAAATTAATAAGGGTTAATTTGATATAATTCTTTGGTTATGGGTGAAATGTGCAAAGTTTACAAAATAAGCAAGTGGTTATAAAATATTCATTATTGTTTGGGAATATTCGTTTGGTCGTGGAATATTCTTTTTGTCGGGAATCTCCGTCAAATGCGCCAGTAGCGATCATTAGTGGGCCCATAACGGAAAAGCGGTTGGATGAAAGAAACGACAAAGATTGAGTTTTGTAAATAACGACGTAAATTGTTACCAATTAACAACTTTGTTGGGTTACACGGTGGTTAAAATACTGATGTCTCTGCGTGGTTGCATGGCGAAGGCACCATCGGTATTACATTATTATTAAATTATTGATCCTTACGTAAGAAGGCCTTTACTCAATAATTGTTACAATGAGTTCTTGCTCAATATTATATTTTATTGATTCAATAATTCTTGCGTTGATATTTTGTATTCTTTGTTGTTTGATAATTGTCATTACACAAGATTTTCCATTATCAAATCAATAATTCATATTATTTGAATAATATTATCGAGATAACATTATTGGCAATGTCTAGAAAGTTACATCTAAAGAGAGGTTTGGTCACCTAATCATGCTGCCAAAGAAGGAGAAATCCTTATTAAAAAGCCCTCTTTCCTTAGAGCGGCACGGTTATCGATCTTGTGATTACGTAATATTATTTTAAAATAATTAATTATTGATTATTATGATAAAGAAAATATTTATTTTATGTGGATATAGATGGAGAAAATTTTTAATATGACAATTGTTGAAAATTAATATTTTATCTTTTTCTGATAAAATAATTTATTTAAATATATTATTTTAATAATATATTAACGGTGATATTTTTATAATGAATGTGGGATATATGAGTATATGAGGAGATAGAGTATTTTGTGGCATTAAATGTTTAACATATGTTTTGTGTGTCGGTGGACACAATTCTTGACCGAAAATTGATTATAGACTGTAAAATCGCCCGTTTGTGGATTTTGGATAATTTCTGTTTGGAATTTGGAAAAATTTCTTCTGCAAAGTTGTAGAGAATTGAAATTCCTATAAAAACTCGCGAGATTTGAATTTTCTGATAAAAGGGATATTTATTGTGAATTATTGAAGTTCCAGAGTTCCGAAATAATTGATTTTTGGAAATTTTAATTATTATTTTCAAGAAAAACGTTTTTCAAAGGTTGGTGAGCATCTTTAACATGTGCTTGGTGGCTAAAATCAGATTCCTTGGTGGTGGGCTTGAATATTTGGTAAATATTAATATTTTATTAATTTAGTCTCCTTTGGCGTTCTAGCATTTTCCTATAAATAGAGGGCTAAGTTAGAATTGAAAATCACACCAGAAACAAAGTTTTCTCTCTCTATATTATCGAGCGTATTCTTGTGAGTATACTTTGAGTGTTGCTATACTATCTGGGTTTCAGAAAAGACTATCTGAAAAATTCAAATGAAGATGCGGTTATTTTGAGGTAAGGGTATTACTTTCTTCTTAAATGATATTTTTCTTCAATATCATTATGTCAAGTATTGGTGAATTTTTTATCAAATTTGTAACTTGTTGTGTCGGGGTTACTATTCACGTATCGCCTACTATTCACGTATACGACACTTATTCACGAATACTGACCTATTCAATCAAAAAAATAAAAATTTTTTTTTTGTCAAAATATCTATTCGGATACTAGCTTTGATTGTATCCATGTTTTGATCATTCTTGAATTTTACACCAATATGATTATTTTCAAGTATTTTTGGACATGGGTAAAACAAAGTACGAATCCTTAATCCTTAATCCTTGTCATTTTGTTTCACTTTGATTCGTTTATTTAAAAATATTTTTATCATCCTCGATCCCTAAATGGTGATGTAAATGAATATCTTTGGCTCAGTAGTGCAAAGATGAACGATTAATCGATGAATATCTTTTTGGCACAGAGTGCAAAGATGAACAGTGTTGAGATGAACATGACCAACCTGGTGATATGAAATGAATATCTTTGGCCTGATGGTGCAAAGATGATTAAAGATGTATATTGATTGTTATTACGAGGGATAAACCATTGATGATGGACTTTTAAACCTTAGAAGACAAAGAGAATTCTTTCTCTACGTGACTCTTCTAATGGATTCTTGCTTCATTGCATTTGTTGATCTAAAACTTGTTGTCTATTGTATTCTATTAGATTTTTTCATTGTTGAAGACTAACGATAATTTGTTTTATATTATCTTAGTCATAATATTCTTTCTTTGAGGGCTAGTTGAGCTCACCCTTTTTTTTTGTTCCATTTTTCTTCTCGGGAGGTGAGAACATGGCGAGGATCGAGTCGGGGTATGGAGTGATGGTTCTAGGAAGATGTTTTAGTTGTCCTCACTATTTCGTAAAATAGTGTATGAATAATTAATGAGGACTTATTTGGGTGTGTATATTGTCTGAAGACAATATTTGTATTCAAACTCACGGTTGTATTGTCGTATTCTACACGACATCTGTATTATCAAAGTTGTAATTTGCTTTCTATACCATGTATTTTGGCGACCCAGAATGGGTGTTGTATACCTATTTTGGGGGCGTCACACTTATGCAAACCAAATCCACCCTATGTATTAACTCTCTTCACAAAATGACATGATAATTAATTAATTTAACAAACTCATCATATCATATCATATCATGTAACATATTCAGTAATTTTTCTTAAAAATATAAAACATATTTTGTCATTCATTAAGAGATGTTTGGTTTGGAGGAATGGAATGAACGGAAGTGGTTAGTATGAAATTTATTTTTAAGTAAGTTGGTAAATTGACCAATAAAATACTGACACGCAGGCGAAACTCTATGTGTGTCAATATTCTATTGGCCAATTAACCAACTTACCACAAAATAAACTTTATGCTAACTGGATCCGGAATGAGCATTCTAAAAAGAATGTTCATTCTTATGTTTGATTACTTAAAAGGAGAGAATGAGCATTTCAATAGAATGTCTAATCATATGTTTGAAGGAATATTTATTCTATCATGACGTGTACTGTTGACCATCATATTCCAATTGACAAACTTTAAAAAAACCTTGATCGATCAAAAATCATATAGTTTATTGTTCTGACCAAACATAAGAATTGGAATAGGAATACTCATTCCATTCCATTCTCATTCCCATTTCCATTATCATTATCATTATCATTCCAATGTTATAACCAAACAACTCATAACTCCAGTCCAAAATCATTGATATATATATATATATTTTAAGATAAGTTATAAAATTGATACAAATAGTAATTATTGTATTTTACTAACTTGAAAGTATTACTACACTAGTTACCAGCAAAATTTCATATAAATTTAAATGTTATTTTTTAAAATTTAAAATTCTGAAATTTACTTTAAATAATATAAATACATCTCTAATTATAAAATACAAATTATTACATATGAAATAAATAATACTACATTTGAAATCCCTTAAACATGATTAGTAATGCAAAATCTTCAATAAAACCACTACATGGTTCTAACCTTAATAACCGGGAGTGGTTAGCATGAAGTTCATTTTTGTATAAGTTGGTCAATTGACCAATAGAGTGCTGACACGCAGGCGAAGCTCTATGTGTGTCAGTATTCTATTGGCCAATTGACCAAATTATCAAAAAATAAACTTCATACTAACCGAATCCTTAATAACCCTAGTAGTTAAAATGCTTGTGAGTCTAAAATTTTGTAAGATTGCTTTGGGACTGTGGGTTTAAAATTTTAATAGAGGTACTTAGGGGAAACAAGGGTGAATTACATATTCTATTACATTTTTAAAAAAAATTACAACAATAATGCCCTCATAAAACTTTTACACAACTAATACACTTCCATATTTATTTACAATGTTAGTACAATTAGGATTCTTTAATTTAGGAATTTAGTATTCAATTAGAATTCCTTAGGGATTAGTTATACCCATGACTTATTCTCTCTCCTCATCTATAACAACTGCAGTTAGTCATCACCCTTCTTCTTCATTCAACGTATTCTCTCTCTCTCTCTCTCTATATATATATATATATATACATACCTGCATTCATGTGTTTGTAGATGTTCATGGAGTTCGTAGGTCGTGGCACGTGAGTCAACTCAGTGGATTGAAACGAGTTAGACATCTGTTCGAAGATCAGCGGCGGAGACGGAGGAATGATGTTGAAAACGAGTGCCGGAATGGCGATTCCGACGAAGACGAAGACGAGTCGTTTACTTCCATTGATTCGGCCAAGATTAAGGTTGTTTGTGACGCCCCCAAAATAGGTATACATCACCCATTCTGAGTTGTCAATACATGGTACAGAAACAACTACAACTTTATTAATACAACCATAAAACTGTGAGTTTAAATATAAATATTATCTTCTAAACAATATCTATACCCAAATAAATCCTCATCATAATTATTGATACATTATTTTACAAAAATGGTGAGGACTACTAAACAACTTTCTCTAGAACTTCATTCCATACCCCGACTAGTACTCGCTATATTCTCGCATTCTGAGAAGAAAAATGGAACAAAAAGGAAAAGGGTGAGCTCAACTAACCCAGTAAAGAATATTATAACTAAGATAATATACAAAAAATTATCGTTAGTCTTCAACAAGGAAAAATCTGAGAGAATACATTAAACAACAAGTTTTAGATTAATATTCGCAGCGGAAAATATTAATTCATAGAAGAGTTACGTAGAGGATGAAATCTACTAATATCTATAAATTTAATAAACCCATCATCATTATTTTATCCTCGTAACATCAATCAATATTCATCTTGAATCAAATATTCATCTTTTGCACCACGTGCCAAAGATATTCATCGATCGGTCATGTTCATCTAAACACTGCTCATCTTTTTACTACGGGCCAAATATATTCATCAAGAAATCATTCATCTTTGCCTACGTGCCAAAGATATTCAATAATATCATCATTTAAGACCGAGGATGATGAAAAATATTTTAAAAAACGAATCCAAAGAAAACAAAAAGAACAAGTATTACGGATTCAGTATTTGGGTATTTATTCGTGTCCAAAAATACCTCATAAATAATCATAGTGGTGTAAAATTCAAGAATGATCAAAACATGGATACAATCAAAGCTAGTATCCATAATAGATATTTTGACGAAATTTTTTTTCATTTTTCGATGAATAGTGCAGTCAGATTCGAGAATAGTGCAGATCATCGTGAATAAGAACTCCCAGCACCAAAAGTTCCAAATTTGATTAAAAGTTCGGATCAATACTTGGCATAATGATATTGAAAGAAATAATATCATATATGAAAAAAATAACATCCTTTACCATCAAAAGACTTTTGTGATTGGACCGAAAAGCTGGATACAGAATTGAAGGAACTTGCAGACCGTATAACAACCCTCAAAGTATACTCACAAGAATACGCTCAATATATCGAGAGAGAAATAGAGAAAACTTGGTTTACGTGTGATTTTCAATTCTAACATAAACACCCTATTTATAAGAAAATTCTTAGAACACCAAAGTAGAAAATTGAATATAATATTAATATATATATTATAAATTCCTTAGCCCACCTTCTTAGATCTGAACTCAGCTGATTTTGCACATGTTAATGCAGCCCACCAAGTAAAAAAAACGTTTTTCTTCAAATAAATAACGAAAACTTCCAAAAATCAATTATTTTAGAAATCCGAAACTTCAATAATTTACAATAAATAGCCCTTTTATCATAAAATTCGAATCTCGCGAGTTTTTATATAAAATTCAATTCTCTACAACTTTCCAGAAGGAAGTTTTTCCAAATTCCAAACAGATATTAACCGAAATCCATAAACAGGCGATTTTACAGGCTATAATCAAATTCCGGTCAATAATTGGGGTCTACCGACACACAAAACATGTGTTAATCATTTAATGCCATAAAAATACTCTTCCTCCTCATATACTCATATATCCCACATTCATTGTAAAAATATCACCATTATTATATAATAAAATATTATTTTATCAGAAAAAATAAAATATCAGTTTTCAACAATTATCACTTTAAAAATTTTCTCCATCTATATCCATATAAAATTAATATTTTTCTCATCATATAAATCAATAATCAATTATTCATAAATAATATTACGAATCACATTATTGACAACGATACGCTCCCTGGGAAAGAGGGGGCTTTCCAATAAGGATCTCTCTCTTCTGCGCAGCAATTGATTAGATGACCAAACCTCTCCTTGATGCGAACTTTCTAGACATTGTCAATAATGTTATCTAATAATATTATTCAGATAATATGAATTATTGCTCAGATAATAGAAAATCTTGTGCAATAACAATTATTAAAATAATGATAATACAAAATATCAACACAAAGAATTATTAAATCAATAAAATAAAATCTTCGAATAATAATTATCAGAAACCATTATTGAGTAGTGCCTTGAATAATTGGTGCGATACTGCAGTGTCTTCTTGTGCAACAACGCGACATATTCGTGTGTTTTAACCAACTTAGATTCCAACAATGATTAATTGGTAATAACTACGCCAGATTATTTATAAACAACTTATATTTGTCGTTTTCTTCATCCAATCGCTTTCCAGTTATGGGGCCCACAAAAAAGCTGGCATACGTCGTCATTTAATATTCCTCGACAAAGATGAATATTCCACGACCAAAACGAATATTCCCCGATAATAATGAATATTTTATAACCACTTGCTTATTTTATTCAAATATTTATGTGTAAGTTTACCCATAACTATCCATATTAATCAAATCAACCCTTACTATTTCAAAATAATAAATAGAGAAAAATAAATTTCATTTATTAATAATTTGGGGTCTTACATTGTTGGTGTTGGTGGTGGTGGCAATAATGTCGTTAATCGCATGATTGGTAACTTCACAGGCGAGGCCATAATTTACTATGGAAGCTCAAACAGATGACTAGCAAGGAAGTGAGGAACCAAACCTTCATACCAATGTAACTAAACTATCATATTAAAGTAACCAATCAACATCCACACTTTAAATTTTTTTCTTAGTACAGTTGGTTACCAAACCTTCAGATCAAGGTAACAAAACCTTCATACCAAAGTAATTAATTCATATCCACACATGCAGTTTTTTCATAGTGCAGTTGGTAGCCAAACCTTCAGACCAAGGTAACCAATTCAATTTTATTAAGTTACCAATTTCGTTTGAATGTGATGCAGTTGGTAGCCAACCATTCATACAAAGGTAACCATTTTATTATTTATGAGTAACAAAATAGTTATAAATTTTTTTTTAAAACATTAATAATTACATCTATTTATTTTTAAACTTTTTATAGGGCGATTCTTGTTCTTTTTCTCATTGGCGTTTTGAACAACGGAGATTCGCGGCGGTGTAGTGGCGGACTAGCGGCGGTGTAACGGCGGTGTAGCGGTGGACTATTATTTTCAAAGTGTATGTGAGGGAGATGAAGATTTGAATTTAAATATTTAAATTTGAATTATTATTTTGAATTTGAATTTATTTTTGTTGTTAGATCCAAATATTTGAATTTGAATTATTAATTATAGCGATTATTTATCCTTGATTTTAAATTTCCTTATTAATGTGAATTATACTATTTTTGTAATATATACAATCTTTTGTACTTATTTAGTTGATACACTTTTTTTGTAATTACTTTCTATTTATTGCATAATTATAAGTATTACTTTATCTTGACATTTTAAGGTTACAAGATAATAATCATTATAAGTATTTGTAATTATTATGAATTATTTTATCTTGTAATTAATTTGTTATTTAATTTTATGGATTGTATCTCGACATTATATGGTTATTTTATAATATATTATAATCTCAAGTGAAAATGTTACTTCATATAATTTTCTTAAATGTATAAAATAATATTAAAATGATCACAAATAGTTCATATTAAGTAACGAATTAATTATAAAATAAATATTATGTAACGATAAATAAATTATCTTATGTCACCCATCAATTTTTCAAACAAACATAACCTTGAGAATTAATTATATTTGTGATGTCTACTATCTATTGATCCTCTTCCTAATTTGAAATATGTTATTTGTGTAAAATAATTATTTTATAAATTCCTTCTTGCAAAATAATTGTCGTTAAAAGTTCAAAATATAATTAAAACAAGTGTAATAATATCATTAAATATATATTTATTCTGAAAGCATAAATATTACTATACAATATCAACAGTTTAATCTTTTTTATATCATTTTTAACATAATTTTAACTATGGTAAATAAATTTGCCATGTACTATCAAAATTAATATTTTTAATATTTTATCTACGGGTAAAGGTGCAAAAATATTCCTGATATTTATATGGATGTCCCACTTCCATTCTAAACTAATTTTTATTTTCAAAAGTACCTTTAACGTTACACATTTAGGTCAACCGTGCCTCTGTCCTTAACGGAAATGCCACATAGACCAACTCTATTAATACGTGGACAATTTTTGCTGACGTGGCAACATTTGCTGACGTGTGCAAAACAGAAAACTATATTTACATCATTTAATCATTTAATCAAAATATTTAAATTAATCGAAATAAAAAAAATACTAAAATTCAAAATAAAAAAAGCATAACATATTTAGTGTTGTAATTTTAAATTCAATTTAAATATTTGTTTACAAAAAATACTATAATTAATGATACCTTTTATATAATTTATAATTATTATAATTTACTATATAAAATTAGTAATATTATAATTAATGATACCTTTTATATAATTTATAATTATTATAATTTACTATATAAAATTAGTAATTTATTAAAATTAGTAATTATTATAATTACTATATAAGCTTGTTTATATATTGATCATGTTCGAATGACTTTTAAAATTTTAATTATAATTTTTAGAATTAAAAAACATATTTAGGATGTTTAGTTGACAAATATATTTGGTCTAAATCATCAAATATGATGAAATTAAAAGTAACGAAGGTTACTTTTTAGATTTTAAAATCAAAAGTATTTAATTATTCATGCTTTTCATGACAAAAAACTTGTAAACTTGTTTATATATATATATATATATATATATATATATATATATATTGATCCTGTTTGAATGACTTTTAGAATTTGATTATTATTTTAAGATGTTTAGTTAACTTATTTAGTCTAAACTATCGGAACGAATTAAAGTTTGATGACCACGTTGTCTACAAACAGGACGATCTCATCAAACTTTTATATAATTTATAATTATTATAATTTACTATATAAAATTAGTAATTTATATAGTAAAATTATAATAATTATAAATTATATAAAAGATATCATTAATTATAATATTTTTTGTAAACAAATATTTAAATTGAATTTAAAATTACAACACTAAATATGTTATGCTTTTTTTATTTTGAATTTTTTTATTTTTTTATTTCGATTAATTTAAGTATTTTGATTAAATGATTAAATGATGTAAATATAGTTTTTTGTTTTGCACATGTCAGCAAATGTTGCCACATCAGCAAAAATTGTCCACGTATTAACAGAGTTAGTCTATGTGGCATTTTCGTTAAGGACAGGGGCACGATTGACCTAAATGTGTAATGTTAAGGGTATTTTTCAAAAAAAAATTAATTTAAGGTGAAAATGAGATATCCGTATAAACATCAGGGGCATTTTTGCACCTTTGCCCTTTTATCTACATACCTTTGCCATTATTGGAATCCGACAACGGCACCGTTTCTTTAATTCTCTTGTTTGTTCTATTTACGGGATCAGGTCTCCTTTGCCTTCGCAGTCTTTTCTTTCCACTCATATATACAGTATACTGTACAGCTTAACGTGCGCGGCAACAATGGCGTTGAGGAGGCTGGCGATGCTAAGAAGCGCCGAGGGGAACAATGGGTGTAGCCCATTAGTGCTCGTAAGGTGGACTCACTCCATCGCAAAACCATCGCCGCTTGATAGTGTTTTCAGTAACACGGTCGTATCACCGCAATTCGTTTTGCCCGAGTCGGATCGAAGCTCCGATACAAACGGATTCGGATTCTCATGCTTACCTTTTGGCGGCGGGTCTATGGAACTCATGGCCGTTCCAAGGAAGAAGGTCTTTCTCCTCTCCATTTCTTCTCTTTTGTTTTCTTTTTCTTTTTTTCTTTGGGCCTTACAAAGGATCAAACGTTTACCTTCACATAGTAATTATAAACTGTATATTTTTGGGTTGCTTGTGTAATAATTTTGGTTTTGTTTCTGTGAAGTTAATTTATAGTTCTGGAATTTTACTATTTTCATTTTTCAGCTGGGTCTTGTTTATGCTTTAGGGTTTTGTTGGCTTTTTAGGTTTTGAAACTACTTCATATTTATTAGCCGTAAAAAAGGTTTTCCTTTCACATTGATGAAATTATTTTTGGTATCAAATGGGTACTGTTTTTTTGGCTTGGGTAAACATGGTCCTAGTATGGGAATTAGAACCCACAGAGCTTGGGATTATTCGTTCAAGGCCTCAAATTTCCTAGAATTTCAACCATCCATTGCGTGAGTAGATGTGAAGACTGTTGTTGGCTGTGGACTTCCTTATTTCCCCTTCATTTTTCTTAATTTGTTGTTATCATGAAATATTCAGTTATGTAAATGTGTAGAGGTCCACTTGGATATTATAGAGTATTTCCATACTTTTTAGCTAATGGTGGTGCTTTTAAAATCTCTAATGCTAAGGTTATAATTTTTGTTTGTCCACTCTATAAACTTGGTGAGGTTTTTATTTGGTTATGATTTTTCATACGATCTTGATGTAGTATATTATACAGTCCGTTTCTCCACTAAAAATTAACAGGCTATATTTTATTCGTCGCTATAGCATAGAAAGCCGGTTTTCTATGCTATAGCGACAGATAAAATTGTCGCTATAGCTAGTTCGTTTTTAATTCGCTCCCTATGGTTTGCGGGAGAGAGCCAGCCGTATATTATAAATTTAAATTGATTAAATGATAGTCCAGTTTGAATCCTCCCCACCTTTTATGTGTATGAAGTGTTTTATTTACGAACTCTGCAAAGATTGAGGAGCTTCTTCTTACAATGCAGGTGTCTCGACACAAAAGAGGCATAAGAAATGGACCAAAGGCACTAAAACCTGTCCCAGTGATCATCCGATGCAAGTAAGAGCATCTTGTTAGAATTAGTAATTTAAGTACTTTGTTTTACATGAAGGGTGAAAATGTAAAACTTACATAGGAAGTTTGTTGATCTTCGCATATATATATATATATAGAGTCCGGTTCCAGTCCGGACGCCCGGATTTTATCCCGTCCGGACTTTTTTTTTTTTGCTTTTTTTTTTTAAAAACAACTAAATTTTTTTTTTTAATATTTTATGGAATTGAATTTTTTTCATAATAAAGTGTTTTGGGGGTGATTTGGGTACGTATAAACTGTACCACCATTTTTTGGTATAGGTATTCAAATCACCCCCAAAACATTGTATTATGAAAAAATTTCAGTTCCATAAAATATTAATTATTTTTTTTTAGTTGTTTTAAAAAAAAAAAACAAAAAAAAAAAAAAAAATTTTGGTCCGTCTTTTACTCCAGTCCGGGCGTCCGGACTGGATCCGTTGTGTGTGTATATATATATATATATATATATATATATATATATAGGCAATGATCCGTAGTATGTATTTGTTATGGATCAAAAATGGGTATACACCATCTCTATCATTCAATATAGGAATATTAGAACTGAAAAATTCACGTCCGCTACTATTAGTATCGGATGTCGGGTTATGTCGGTACTATTTTTAGCGGTATCCGCTACTATTAGTAGCGGACGACACCCGTCATCCGCTACTATTAGTAGCAGACATGAATTTTTCAGTTCTAATATCTGTTGTTGCTTCTTGTATTGGACGCTAATGATGGTGATTGTCAATTTTTGATTCATAACAAGTACTTGCTATGGATTATTATATATATACACACACACATTCATGTGTGTGCATGTGAAAATGTTCACTAATGTAGAGAACTAATTTCTAATTTCTGTCGGAGATTCTTCTTGCCTTCGTAAGAAGTTTATATGGTTCTCTTTCCTTATTATTTCCCATAGACAAGAAGGAAAGGAAAGTAATGCCTTTTATTAGAGATCTTTCTTCTATTATCCTTGTTAGACTTCATCTTTTGTCCAGATTTTGTGGCCTGATCGACAGTTACATTTGTGCAGGGTTTGTGGTCGAGTCAAGTTGTCACATTTCTTCTGTTGCAGTGGGGAGAGGGGAACTCCCGGTGAAGAGAATGGTTCAACCAGCTGATCAAGTTCAAGGCTATGGTTCCTCAAATCATGGGTGACAGACTTAAATCTGGGTTTGAAATATTTTATGTAGAACTTATAAGATTTGTTCAAGAGTTCAAGTTGCAGTGTTCTTGTAGAAATAGAAATGTATTCCAGATGACCAATTCTATGCTCTATGAGCAAAATCTTTTGATCAAGGTGGTTGTGTATTATGCTTCATCAATGAATAAAGTATATATAGGTCCAGATTTGAACATTAAAGAGGTAAAAAATTCTTTGCAGCTGAATTTGTTCCAAAAAAAGGTTCTTTGCAGATGAAGTAATGAAGCCTTGTTCTGAACTTCTCACCTTTAAGTGCTGTCTGTGCCAGAAGCGTTTCTGGATCCCTGCTTCAAAGAATGGCTGAACATGTTGTATCGAGTTTGAGTTTGTACTCTGAAGCAGTGTTTTGCAGCTAGGAGGATACATTTGAACTGTGAATTGGAGGGACCGAACCTTTTCCATGTTGGATTACTGTGGTCGTGTATACTACTAGCCACGGACGGAGATCTTATTGCATGCATGTAAATTTTCAAAGTTTCTAATATTTTTAGACATGAATGAGACACACTTGACATATATATTTTTTATATTAATGGTAGTTTAAGAAGTTTAATATACAAAAGGGAAATATTGTATGAAAGCGTGTCTTGAACAAATTATAATATTTAGACACCAAAAAAAAAATAACCCATAAAAGAGGGGTTGTATTTGGGGGAATATAATATGTAAATCATAAGAAGCCTTTTTTTTTCCTTTGACCCAAGCAATTGAAAAGCTCATTTTCATAAACCTCTAAATGCTCTCTCTCAGTTTCAAAAAAATTATGTTTTCTTGCTGATCAGTAGGGTTGAAAAGGAGACTCTACACATTTGGATTGAAAAATTGAAATTGATGAATGAATGAAATACATAAGGAAATAGAATGAAGAGCGTAATGAATAAAATTTACAAATTTAATAGGAATAAGAATGTTTAATTTTATTTAAGATTTTTTCGGTGAAATAATTAAACACAATTTTTTTATTATGTTAAAATGAGTCATTTTAATCTCATCTTCATCCATACAGTAAAAACTTAATATTTTCCATTCTATTGACACCTTTACAAATTCCTTAGTAAATCCTTCTCAAATTGCTGTTGTTTGTGAACTACTAAAAATTACATTATACATATATCTATAAAATAAAAAATATATATACAGCACTAGTTAAAGCGTTATTGCAATTTGCAAATAGGCAAAGCGGTCCAGAAAACAAAACAATCACACATCATTTGGCGCCAGAAGCCGAACTGATGACAAGCTAAGGCTAGGAAATGGAATCACATGGAAATGGGTGTAATAGGGGGCTTACACGTCTTTATAGTACAAACTCATTTATTCGTATAAAAAAAAAAGTCACAATAATGGGGGTAATTTTGGAAAAATTATCAAGATTTAAATAAGTCTCAAATAATTAGAGACAAATAAAAAACTCTAAAACGTCAAATAATTAAGAACAGATGAAATATTTGAAATAATGTTTATGATACGAACCGTTTGTGACACACATAAATTATATTAATCCAAATCATGTTCGTGTGGTGTCGAAAATTGTCGTCACTCACTATAACTTGTTGAAAATGCGATAAGTTAGTTATATTTTCAACGGTAGTAGCAAAAAATTATTTTCAAGTTGAAATTTGTTGATTTACGTAACAATTTGAAGAGCATTATTTATTATTTTTATATTTTGTGCCTCGTCAATTTCTTCAATTTAATGAGTTGTACATCAAATTTATCAAACCTAATAAATGTTTTTAAGTTTTAATTGTAAATTTGAAGAGTGAGAAGGAAGTTGCAAATTTGATAATTAAAGAGATTGTTGGAGAAATTTTTTTGATGCGGCTCAAAAGTGGTCGAAGAGGCTCTTGCAAATGCTGTTAGTCGATGAATGCCAACCAAACACGAGACACGTGTTAAGTAGCAGGGAGCTGCAATTCTACCGCGAATCAGATAAACACTCCACGTTCCAACTGATCAGCTACCACCTTAATTACCCTTACCATTAGCATCCAAAGGAAGCCACTCATATTATTCATTTTTTCAATTTTTTTTTTGAAATTACAGAATTTATAGTTGGAGAGTTTGTGATATTTCCAAACCCTTCTTCAACCTTATTGCTCATTTTTTTTCTCCATCCTCCACAACAAGGTTTCTCTCTCTCTCTCTCTCTCTCTCTATATATATATATATATATATATATCTGTTTATGCATGTTACTAAAGTATATGCTTATGTTCATCGATATACACAAACATATAAATGTAATTTACATGAATCAGTTATGGTAATTGAGTTCCAATGATCTGCCATAACTTCAAACTTGGTTTGCTTATTTTAGTTGTGATATTTGATACGTACTTTGATTACGAGAGCTACAATGTTCCAAGGCTTATGTCGATTGATCATAATATGCAGTATTGGGGTTTTTGATAATCAGTAGGTTGATTTTTTGTTTGGCACTACATTGATAAATCATGAAATTTTAAGGGAATCTGAAATTACATACATCTTGAATTTGAATAGTTGCATTTATATTTGGAAATGTGTCATCTTAAAAAAAAACTGTTTAAAGTAAATTACTGGCAAGTACTATGTTCAGATGGGCTCAAGTATCCTGAAAAGGAAACATTGAATTTGAGGTTATGTACCTAATTTAGGTTTTGTATTTCTCTAGGATATGTTGTGGAGTTGGGTTCTGGGGCCATTCAAACTTATCAGAATCCACACTAACCAGTGAGTAGAGATACCGTACTGCCCATATTTTAGGCAATTAAGTTGGATACGATAAGTTTTTACAAATTGTAGTCATCACTAGCTAGCTAACTTACTTCTGGCTCCCTGATTGAATAGTTTTCCTCTTGGTTAAAATTTTTGTATCCATTAAATTGACCACACTTAAGTATGTATTTATTAACGTCCAAGGGTTCCTCACGTGGTAGTGAACATATCAAGTGCCTCTAATATCAGGTTAGAAAATCGATAGAGGTTATGGAGTTCATGCATATTCTCGGAAAAAAAAATTTATTATAAAAATTTCATTTACTTGTATTGCATATAATCACTGTTACTTTCTTTATCCATCAACCATATTACTGTTGGATATTGTACGGTAGTGGAGAGCAATGTTATATATAGTTAGCTGAATGGGACCTCATCTAGCTTGATCTTCTCATGGTTTCATAGGAAACTGTCATTTTTAAGAGTGAATGGAAACCTGAATACTATTACGTGCACAGAAGAGTGAAGATGAAGTTTGGGAAAGAGTTTAAGAAGCAAAAGGTGCCTGAGTGGACAGAAGCCTATATGGACTATAATGGACTTAAAAGAATACTCCGAGAGATCCGCAGCTTGAAACAAAGTAATGAACCTCCAACACCTTTGACAGCGTCACTGCAGCGATCAACATTGTACAGTGCCTTTAGTGGTCTAAACCTACAAGCTAACAATGTCCAGAAGAGTACAGGGGATATCGAGGACCAAGTGATAGCTGTCAACACGATGCAACGAGACGGTTCTAGAAAGTTATATGACACCAAGTTTCTCATGTCAGCCGATGAAGGAGGAGAAAATGAAATCACGTTCTTCAAAAAACTAGATGACGAGCTCAACAAGGTCAACAAATTTTATAAGGACAAGGTGGAGGAAGTGATAAGGGAAGCAACTGTGCTGAATAAACAAATGGATGCCTTGATTGCACTTCGAATCAAGGTGGAAAAGCCAGATATTGATGAAACCAGTTCTCGGAGACAAGTTTGTACAGATGTTGGTAATATGGGAGCTGTGGGAGTTACTTCTCCAGGCAGAGAAAGAACTGCAGGTAAGTGTTCAACTATTGCCATAATAGTTTATACTCATTTTACAGTAAAATCTACACTGATAGGCTTGCTTCCATGTAGAGATTATACAAGATGCAATGCATCTAAATAAATGAAAAAGGGAATACTAAATGATAACATATTTATTCCTTTTCACAGAATCAGAATCCATGTGTGCATGAACAGTTTTGTTCAATGAACCTATTGGCTACAAAAAGTTCTTATACTCTTATCTGTATAGAATTGTTGTTTGAACACAGTAACATCACTGGATTAGGATATTTGACCAGCATAGTAAGTGAAGGCAATTTCCAAGTGGTATTTCTTTAATACAGAATGACCAGTCAATTGCTTGTATGGCTGAATAAGCATAATGAATCAGATAACAAACACCTTAACAACAGAAAAAAGGTTTGATCAAATTACATGTGAAGGGTTTGGACAACTTGGTGCAGTAGCCTACACTACTTGATAAGTTTGTGCAGTTATGTCAAAGAAGCAGTATAACTTCATATCTTTTCAACTCCATATAGTTCACGAAAGACTCAGTCGAATTTAAGAGAGGTTGAAATGAGTGATAAGAAACTTTCCAAGTAGTGACTTGTGATGCAATAAACATTCGTAATCATACTGAATTTCTTTTCATATCCAAATAATTTATATCCTTAAAATATTACATAACATAGTCCATGTGCAGATACAGAACCTATGGACTTGACACTTGAAGTGGACATGCCTCCTGCAGGTACCCAAGACAATGCAATTTCCAGAGCCGATTATGGTAGTGATTTCAGAGAGGAGGTAGAAGCTAGCAAATATCAAGCAGCTCAACTGGAAGTCCTTGATCATGTGAAGATAAACAATACAATTGAAAGTCCAATATCAACTATAAAAGGTGTTTTGAATGATTCCAAGGGGAAAGAGTTTAACTTTAACAAAGAGGAGCTAAGAAAAGCTGAAGAAAGATTGAAACTTGTCTTTATTGAATTCTACCGCAAGCTGCGTCTTCTAAAGCACTACAGGTATTACTGAGAAGTTATCTTCATGACAGTATTCCAGAAAGTAATTCTTTATTCTTTTGTGTTTTTTTCTCTTCCTTCCCGGGCTTTGTTGTTTTATTTATTTTATTGCTCTTACTGTTCTATGAATTTTTGAAACAGTTTCATGAACCTCTCAGCATTTTCCAAGATTATGAAAAAATATGAAAAGGTCAGAAACCTATTAAAGAATCTTTATTGTTTTATAACCTAGCTTTCTAATTTTACAATTTACATTAAACTAAGAAATTTCTAATCTAGATCCAGCTTGAAACTTGCTACAAAATGTGAAACTATCTGTTGTTTAAATTGTGTTTGAATTTAGTGCAGATTGCATCCAGAAGCGCATCAAGATCATACATGAAAATAGTGGACAGTTCTTATCTTGGGAGCTCCGATGAGGTTTGTTCAATCTTGAGTATGTTCTTTTCATCTGTCTAAAGATAACTGGAAAATAATATAATGTATAATAAACATAAGATACATAGTGAGGTAATTATAAATGAAACACACCCTTTATCCTTTTGTTTTCAGTTCTTTGTATTTGTAGTATCTAGGTGCTTCATGTGATGGCAGTATAGAATAGAAAGAAACTTCCCAAATATTTTCGGGGAAAAGACATAAGATATTTACCATGTTATTTCTGTTGATACCAAATAAACCTTGACCTAGTCCTGTTAAAAATGAACCTATTAAACAATTTTAGAATGTGGATTGTCTTGCAAGTCCAATATATGCTGCATTGATGCCCTAAGCTAATTTCACGAGGAAGAAAAGTTCAGTTACTTCAGCTTACTTTATCCACTAGCACTCAAGTGCCAATCTCATCAACTAAGAAGCTAGCAAAGACACTTCCTGGTAGTTTAGAATAATTTAAGATTCTTTTAATTTCAGTCAACTATAGAAGTATTCTGTGTTTTGAGAAATATTTAATTTATGTTAGTTAATGGAGTATCCCTACCCCTATTTGTTCGGGATAAAAGGTGTAATTGAGTTGAGCTGTAATTTGTAAACTAATGGAGTATCATACAGTAGCATTTTGATCCCACGTCTGGAAAGTTGGGACAATATCTTAAAAATAGCATGATTTTTCTGTGAAATGAATCCTGATCTAGCAGGTTGTAAATATTTATTTGCGGTGCTGAAAGACTGAACAGATCCCAAAACCTAATGATTTTGTTTACTAAAATTTTATTCGTCTACCCAATTTTGGTAAATGAAAAAAATAATTAATAAAAACCAGAAAATGTCATGCTTTCGTCGATGGCATCTATGCAGTATGCACAAGCTTACACAAGTTATTGCATTCGTTAATAGAGAAGATATTATTGTCTAAATAATCATATTTTTGTATTCTAATTTCTCTGTCTTTTGTTTGCTTAGGTTACTGGCCTCTTGGATAGGGTGGAAAATGCCTTTATTAAGTACTTTTCAAAATTTAACCGCAGAGAAGGTATGAAATCATTGAGGCCAAAGCGAAAAAGAGAAAAGCATAGAGTAACATTTTTTTCAGGTAAGCTACGGGAGCCTTGTGCACTGGGTATGACCTAAATAATGTCAGTAACCAATACTGCTTATTGCTTTGGTTTTACATGAAATGTTTTTTGGATCCAACAGTCAGTTGACTGCTGCATCTCAGTGTCTTCAACATTTTTTGCCAGTAACAGGATTGGTTCTGAGGTGTGTCTATTAATTATTATTTCATCCTTCATAATTTTCAGGATTCTTCTCTGGTTGCTCAATTGCCCTACTGGTTGCTGTCATTCTACTTATACAAACTAGGAAAGTATTGGATAAGGAGGAACGAGCCTTGTATATGGACAACATTTTTCCGCTTTACAGGTAAGTAAGGACTTTTTCCAAAGCTTGTTTTTTTGAACATAATCATTATGAAAAGGCGTTATGGTTCGTTCTTGTTCAGGCTGTGATTTCACTGGAAATATGTATTGAAACTTCCTTGCAGTTTCTATGCATACATTGTCCTGCATATGCTCTTGTATTCCTCTTGTATATACTTCTGGAAACGCTACAAGATCAACTATGTCTTTATATTTGGTTTCAAGCAAGGAACTGAGTTAGGCTATCGGGAAATCTTTCTCCTCAGTACTGGTCTTGCAGTAATTGTGCTTTGCACTTTCCTGGTACACTTGCATTTCAAAATGGACTCGAGAACTCAGGGTTATGAATCTTATGTTGAAATGATTCCTTTGGGTTTAGTCAGCGTGAGATCTCAAAAACTAGAATGATTACCTTGTTGCTTTACATGGTCACTCAATAGATGCTGCTACATAACTCCATCCTATCTTTAATTATTTACTCTATGCAGGTTGTTCTTCTTATAACCTTCTGCCCATTCAATATCATATACAGCTCCAGTCGTTTCTTCCTTATCCGATGCTTCTTTCGCTGTATTTGTGCTCCTCTATACACGGTAAATGAGTGGGAAGAGTTTTTTTTACCTGAATTGCTAGACAATTGTGTTCTGATGTGCTCATATCCAATTGTGAGTTTTCTCTTCTTGCAGGTTACTCTTGCAGATTTTTTCTTGGCGGACCATCTTTCTAGCGAGGTTCCAGATTTTTCTGATTCGAATGGTGGGATGCAAATTTCCAATAGCTTTTAATATTAATAACGGGTGTTACTTTCTCTTTGACGTTAGGTCCAAGCGATGAGGAGTTTTGAGTTTTACACTTGCTATTATGGTTGGGGGAGATTCTCCAAGGGGCAGAATAAGTGCCACAGTCTTGATATCTATAATGTTTTCTATTTCATTATAGCAATTGTACCATACTGGATTCGCTTCCTTCAGGTCTTGCAACATTTCCTCTTACACTAGTCATGATTTTTGTACCTTTTAATTCGTGATAAGAACAATGTATAAGTAGTTAAGTACAATTACCAGGGTGCTGATTTCTGGCTTGATGCAAGCAATTATTTTCAAAAGGGAAACCTACAGCCTTTTGTTCCTTTCAGGCTTACAGTTGCAAACAATTAACATGTGAACAGTGCTGTTACACAGGACCCAGCCCTTAAAAGTGGCTCGGCAACGTCCATCATTTAAGCGAAACCACAGAGTCCCTTATTAGTGTTGTGTGTTCTGACTCTCTTTCACTCTCTCATTCTCTCTCTCTCTCTCGGTGTGTGTTTTTTCATGAACAAAATTCTTAAACTGCCATTGCTTGGTGCAATTGTAAAAGATGGGTTCTCAAGTGCAAGAACATGAGTTCAAGCTTTAGCAGAGAGCGACTCCTGAACAATTCACCCATTTTTATCTTTTTAATTCAAGCTGTTGGATGATACTTAGTGTGTATGAGCTTATTAGCTACATAAGCAAAACAGGTGTTTTCAGTTTAGAATTTACTAGAAATTAGAGGAGTACATGACAGACGATGCATGCTTTATAGTGCCTCCGCCGGCTGTTTGAGGACAAAGATTTGGCGCATGTTTACAATGGCTTCAGATACTTCTTGACAATTGTTGCTGTGGCCATCAGAACAGCATTTGAACTTAAAAATGGAACGACATGGAAGGTATTAGCTTTGGTGAGCTCGGTTATTGCGACTATGTTTAATACATATTGGGATATTATTGTAGACTGGGGGCTTATGCAGAGGAGGTCCAAAAACTTGTTTCTGAGAGATAAACTTCTAGTTTCACGCAAAAGTGTGTACTTTGCAGCCATGGTAATTTCTCAAGTGACTAAAACTGAATATCTTATGGTTTCTACTTATATTTTTTGATCACCTAATATTTGCTTCGGATATATTGCAGGTTCTAGATATAATACTGAGATTTGCTTGGCTGCAACTGGTATTGAAATTTAATGTGAGTTCTTTGCGTGGAATCGCCATAACAAGCTTATTTTCCTGCCTAGAGATCCTCCGTCGTGGCATCTGGAGCTTCTTCAGGTATCTTATGCATTATTTCGCTTCCACAGTTCCTAGCTGCAGCTCAATGACTGCTTAGATTTGCCTTGATTGAACAAATCACCTTTGCTGACAACATTGATATCCTTAGGTAATATTATCTGTAGAAAGACATTATCTACCAGTAGTTATCTGCTCCAAGTTTTTGCGAGATAACTACAGATTCTTTTTAGATTGTCATACACAGCATGCAGTGACTAGTGAAAGGCATATTGGATGCAAACTGTAATAGATATAGGTATAGATAGATACAGATATATATATATATATATATATATATATATATATATATATATATGTATATATATATATATCATACTAGTCACCTTGCAGCTTTTAAATATGTCATTGTTTTCTTATTCCTTTCCTAGTTTGTGCTTGTGCTTGAGCATGAGACTGTCTTTGGGCAGGTTGGAGAATGAGCATGTGAACAATGTTGGAAAATATCGAGCATTCAAGTCAGTCCCACTCCCCTTCAATTACTTAGATGGTGAAGAGAATAGTGACAAGAATGATTAAGCATCTACAATTTTACAAGCAACTAGCTAGTATTGCTCCGAGGTTGATCTGCCACAATTATTGTCATCTGGCGACAGTGCGTGGACCAAGCAATCTACAACACTCTCAAGAGTCTTCATAAATTTTGGATGTTGAGCTTGAGCATATTCATGATTTACCTTTAAGAAGTGGTCATGCAATAGGTTGACTAACAAATGCTAGAAAAGCAAAGCTAACCATCCATTGGAATGAAAATTTTGATTTCTATTGATTAAGAAAAAGGAAAAAGAAGAGTCCACCATATATAACATATATATGGCAAGGTTTCAATAATGTTTGTCATCTCCATATATGGTATTGTATCAAATTTTGTTGGACCAACTTTCCTGTAAAAGTTAAATTCACCCAAGTACTTTAATACTATGAATTTGTTATGGTAAAAGATTTTAAGGTCCTATCCTGGTCCAACCACAATAGTGATCCTGGCCTCCTGGATCACAAGTAGAACATCTTCGTCTCAGCAGATACTTCAAACTTTCAAGCATTGTTTTGAAACCCGGCCTGGATTCAACCAAGAACCGGTTCTATGTTCGATTCGGTCCGGTTGAACTAGTTTGTTAACCAATGAACGGTTTGTTCAATCGATAAAACCTGGTGAGCCGGTTTTTTATATATTTTTTGTATAATTTTTTTAATATTATAATTAACCATTTTTAATAATATTATAATTCAATTTTATTATGTTTTAGTTCATAAAAAATAAAAAAAATAAATTTATTAATTATTAATAATATATATTTTTATATATTTATCACGTGACCTCTAAATCTGTTTTGACTTCAAGTCACTTCCTAATTTACGGCAGCAGTGGTCTCGACTTTTTTTTGGGTAGAGTGTTTTCTTTCTTCTGCCAGTGATACTCTTTTCTGAAAGTTAATGACTTGCTTGAGGGGCATTACATAAATTTAGATTAGTATTTTAACTTTTTAATTCAATTTGTATCAACTTAAAATTTAAAACTGAAATATTTCAACTGGGTAAATGGGTCAACCCAGACTCATTGTCTCATACCCGTCAGTCGCCACCTTTAATTCAATACAGTTTAGTGATATATTAAACCCGGTACTTTGAAATTTTTTATATCCAATATAAAAATGAAAGGAGACTTATGATTATTTTTATTTTTGCTTTTTTTTTTAGCATAAATTCATGATACTTGATTACCTTGTGAAAACACTTGCAATAGTTATTTGGAAATACGGTTATCATGAAGTTAACTTTATGGTATGTTTGTCAGTTAATCAATACAGAGTTAACACGCGCAGAGAGAGATCATCTCTTGGCCTGCGTGTCAACACTATATTGGTCAATTGACTAAAATTAACTTTATGCTAATCAGTTTCATTGTTTGGATATACAATTATGACTTCCGAGTGTACAAATATCATCACTCAAAGAGAACCAATGGCAAAAAATAAAAAACTAACAATTTCAAGTTTTTTTTTGTTTTTGAATTCAGTTTTAAATTTTAAGATGATACAAATTGGGGAGGGATCAATTTGCAATTTTTTGGAATTCAGTTTTAAATTTTAATGATACAAACCTTGTTGCAAATTGCACCCTAGAGTTATGACTTGTGGAGCAATCCAACCTCCGCAGAAAGTCCAAAATATTTTGTAGACAACAAATGATTTATAAAGGACAGCCAAAAGGTTATTATAAACAACACAAAAATAATCTAAAGAATAGGAAGAAGTTTAAGAATAATAGCCATGGGAGGCCGATTGTCCACACCAAAGACGACGACGACGACAACGACGACAACAACAAACCCCACCAAAAATGCCATTCCAATGTCTTCCGCGCAAACCCCAACCGAAACAACCCATCAACCTAAAGCCCTAGAAACCACTGAAAGTAGTGATCCAGCTGTACAAGAATCATCAGATCCGCCATTGATGTACAAAATCGAAGAAACCCCAGAAAACCCAGACGGGAAGACCAATTTAGAGGAGGAGGAGGGAGAATGTGGGTTTTGCGTGTTTATGAAAGGCGGTCCCTGCAGAGACAGCTTTATTGCCTGGGAAGAGTGTGTTATGGAGGGTGAGAAGAAGAAGGAAGAAAATGTCGTTAGCAAGTGTTCTGACGTAACTGAAGCTTTGCATCTGTGTATAAAGGCTCAACCGGAATATTATGGTGTCCTTTCACGTGCTAAGGAGGCAGAGGCTGTTCAAGAATTTGAGGATGAAATAGTGGCGATGGCGGAGGCTGATGAGAAAGAGAAGGAAATTGCTCAACAATCATTGGATTCTGATGGAGAAAAGGGGAATTCGGAGCAAAGCTAAGCTTCTCAAGTGACAAATATTCATCTCTTAGGAAAAATTGAGGTGATTTTTTTAGGGGACCTTATATTTTATGACAGAATATTATTGTGGATGATGCAGTGAATATTGATTTAACTCTTTCGTAGTGATCTTCTAGATGAATGACTTTCAAGTCCGTGTTTTATGGATTACTCATGTGTTCAATATTAGCATTGAAAATGGGAGTATGGATTGTGCTTGTGAAAACAATACTATTATATTAGGAATGTGGAATGTTGAATCAAGATTATGTTGAATGATTTAATGTTATGACTTTCTGTGGGCTTAAATGATACTGCATTTGGGGATTTAATGTGCCTTATCATGTTAAACATGATGCATGATATAGCTCTGTTAAATGCTTCATTTCTGGAAAAGTCTTGAAATCTTGTCCTTGAGGTTGAATACATGTCATAGTTGAATTGATTTCATCATAATAGTTCTAAAATTTTCTTCTCTGGTTTTAGCTTGCGGCTTGGAACTAATCCACTCTTGGTAGAGACTGAAGCTTTGTTGAATTTAACTTGATTTATACCAACCTATTTCTGTCTCCTTATATATATATATTGGCATCTTCATTACATTTTTAGGTGCTTGTGGATGAGTTTCTTTATATAGGCACCCCCAACTTGTAGGAATGGGTACCCTCTCTTAGAAACAATTGTGATCTTCTCCTTTTTGAGAAAGAGTTGAGATTTTCTTATATCTTTGGTTAGTTTTATATATTTTATAGGACCGGTTAAGTTGGCATATTTTCTTTGTTTATTATTTTGTATTTGTTCTTTGTTTGATAAATAACACATACTTTTAGTATGATATAACCATGTTTTTCTCCTTTTCCCAATTCAGAACTTTTTATTAACCCTAATGAGAATGAGAAATAGTATGTTAGCATGTGCTTGGTTGTATGAAGATGTTGTGGATGAATTGAAAAAGAACATGAAGTAGCATATAGTCCGAGTGTCATTGCAAGCACATACCTGCTTTCAAGTAGGACTGAATCAGAAATACAGATCATCCTGTTTTCTTAGCGTATCAACACTAGGTGAATATGATGTCCGCCACGTATGACTAGCTGTGTATAATGAGAGATTGAGATAATGAAAGGAGGGAGGAAGGAAGGGAAACATACGTGCATATCTATGCTCATGCATGGTTTTTAGAGTCTAAGATTGTTGCAGATTATGTGTAGTTGAGTAGGTTTGAGCTGAACAATCAGCTGACATTATCATAAATTACATTCTACAACTCTACATAACCAAATGCTGTTGTTCAAGAAGGTGGTGTATACCTGCTCCGGCCATCAATCAGATTACCAGCATATAGTTGATAGTTGTATGTGCATGTGGGAAATTAGTTGAATAGCAGAACATATGCATATCTGACATATAGCATCGATCGCTGTTATAATAATCACCTTTGCTCATTTCATTGATCAACGAGACAAACGAACGATATTAATAATTATCATAATAACAATATTAAGCTTTGTTCAACCATATGGACATCACTTTTCTTCAGGTCTGCGTGTGTAATCCACAAGTAGATTTCACATGCCCATAAAAATGCTGGACACTAAGAAATATGTATCATTAAGCAAGATAAACTGTATCACAAGTTTTTTTGTAGGAATTAGTTGAGTTTTGGCAGCTGAAGAACAGAAAGGATGGAGAGAATTAAGGTTAGAGACCAACTTGATTCACCTCTGCCAATTTAACCTTTATCACCCTTGTGTTTGTACTTGAGCTCAGAACCTACACCCATGCACTACAAGATTATACTGATACCAACATTTAATGAACTCCAAATTTGATATTCTCGTTTACTTTTCTGTTTATTGAAAAATAATGACAAATTACCCTCTCCATTGGAGATGTTCCATTCCAAATTAATTAACCAGAATGCGAAATTGGACTAAAATAGCAGTTCAGTTGTTAATCCCTTGGTCTAAAACAAGGACTTTGTTTAGCCTTGTTGAATCAATGCTATTTTTTATTATGTTAGAATATCATCCATGTTTAAAGCCAACTTATCAAGTAAATTGTGAAAATAAAAATAAACTAAATAATTATGTAATAAATATTTTAGGTAAAGTAAATTGAAAAGAAAGTAACTGTTTAGTCTAATTCTTTGTGTCTTGGTACAAAATTTGAACAATTTTATCATTTCCTTGCTAAGAAGATACTACTTTGTTATTCCTAGTGTAAAATAAAAGCTTTCATCTAAATTAATGAATAATGATTACCCTAAATTTAGCTTTTAAATAAGAAAGTAATACTAGTATATTATTACACAATCTACGGTATTCACTCTAGATAGTAGAGTAATTCATTGGTGCTATATTATAGTAAAGTGAATTTTAAATATTATAATAATAATAATTTTTAGGGTCAAATCTGTACAAGTCATGTAATAACAATCCCCTCAAATCATCTAACAAATTACAAAATTAGCTCGATTCGTCCGGTCAAAAGTCATCTTTGAAATTCTGTTTTCACTTTTCAGCACCCTCGCATTTTTTTCGTTTCCAATAAATTAGATACAAATCAGAGAGCACAGCTAGAGAGAAACAGAAGAACAATGGCCATGTCAAGTTGCGCTAGGGTTTTTCCAGCCTTCGATTGCCGATCGGACCCCGAATATTCCAGCAACTACCGATCAGAACATTCAAACTACGCCCGATTCACCACCGGAAAATCCCAGCTTCGTAAACCAACCTCCGCATCGTTCGGTGGTGGCCTCTCGTCTCTGATCCTCAAGTTCCCTCCCAACTTTGTGCGACAGCTCAGCATCAAATCTCGGAGGAACTGCAGTAATATCGGTGTCGCTCAGGTCGTAGCAGCCTCGTGGTCCACCAATCCGTCGGAATCTGTACCTCCTCCGGCCGCCTCCGCCGTTGATTTTACTCCGACAGAGGAGCCAACGGTAATTAATGGTGACGGTTCTTCTAACATGAATGATGTACAAATTCCGACTCTAACCAATACAAACGTGGCCTCGTTTTGTACCTCGGATGGAAGCGTTGCAATTCATGCCGGTATACCTATGATTTACTGTTTGATAAACAAACATATGCGCCTGTTTATTTTTCTTATTCAAAATGGTTCATGTGTGCTGTAGTAATTGCATATTATATTCATTTGAGGTTTTTGTAGGGTAGTAAGCTCAATTTTATTTCATTATTTTTTTTGGAGGGGGTTGGTGGAAGGGGATGGTGTCTTTATTTAATCGAAAACATATAATGGGAGGTAAGATGTTGGTCTTTTAAAGCTCTGAAAGTACTCTTTCTTGAAACAAAGAATCAAATTTTATGATCATTCTGCCTGGTGTTGAATCCTTGCAAGTACAAAGGTGTTGTCTATGTTGTATGTTTTATCATATTTTGGGGTTTATCGATAGTTTTAAAATTTAATTTGAATTTGGAAGCTGATGTTGGACAGAAGTTCAAGGGCTTGTTTATTTTAATGTTCTTCCGGAAAGGTTGTTTATTTCAATGTTAAATAACCTGATTGCATTTTCTTTAGTTGGTGTCATATGTCAGGTGTTTATTGTCTACTATTTAATGTATAACTGTATACCTCTTTCATGTTGATTGTACTTTCTTTTTGAAAAGTATGGTCAATTTGCAGTCTATGCTTGGGGTTAATTCTTGTTTGCAAATAGCTATTGCTGTGAACATGTAACCTAGGCTTCCTGTTGAAGTTACAGTTACAAACTAGTGAGAATGAGTGGGTAAAGCCGTAAAGATGGTGATCAGTTTCTCGCAAAGCTGAATCATTCTTTATTTTTGTTTTGTTTTGTTTTTTTTCCACGATTAGAGGCTGATATACTCTCTTGGAAAGAATATTTGATTTTAAATTATCGACCTAAAGTGAACTATTGCAACCATCAAGATTTGCCTTTGTATTATCATTATGCATTTGTTTTTAATTTTCGGGTATTTGGTTGGGATATGTAGTTTTAAATATAAAGCTTAAGGTAGTCAAAAGTGCTTGTTTCTTTGTATACATGTGTTTACTTATATTACAGGTGTTTAACAGCAAACCGAAACTTGTTGGTTGCCTCAGGTGAAAGATTAGGCCGCGGTATAGTTACTGATGCTATTACTACTCCAGTTGTTAATACTTCTGCTTACTTTTTCAAGAAAACTTCTGAGCTTATCGATTTCAAGGTATGCATTTTAATTATTTAAATTACCTTTGTCTTGCTGTGAGTGTGATATATCTTTTTATTTGTTGCATTATAGGAGGGGCGCCATTCAAGTTTTGAGTATGGACGTTATGGGAATCCAACTACTGTTGTTGCTGAGGAGAAGATCAGGTATGACCCCATTTGCCAAGATTTATTTGCTAGGTCAGGTTGCCATTTGTGGAGAGTTGAGACTACATTTTATGAGAACTTGTCCTCTATATTTGAGCAGTGCACTCGAGGGGGCTGAATCAACACTGTTTATGGCATCTGGAATGTGTGCCAGCACTATTTTGTTGATGGCATTGGTTCCAGCTGGTGGGCATATGGTGACAACCACAGATTGCTACAGGAAGACTAGGATTTTCATTGAAACTATACTCCCCAAAATGGGAATCAAGGTTCTTTTGTTTATCCCTTTCCGACTATCTGTGTAATAATTGGCTTGTCTGCATGCAGTTTTGAACATTTGGTTATCTACTTTCTATCGTTTCTAGCAGTTTTCACGAACTCTTTGCCATTCCACATTAAAAAATCATGTAAAAAAGGGGAAAGCACATCATATAAAAGTGAAAAGAAAAAAAACGTGCAGAATCAATTGTTTTAGATGTGATATTTATGGCATAGTTTAAATTTAATTAAATGGACAATCCCTGCTATGAGTATCTCTTATTCACCCTCCCACTCTCTCCCCCCCCCCCCCCCCCCAAAAAAAAAAAAGTAATAGAAAAAGAAAGGTGAAAGAAAAAAGGATTATCAGTCATCTCCCAGATCCATGAGAACTATTTGTTTACTATATGTAAGCTGTGGGGTTTGGCACTACATTTGGTTCATTTGTCATATGCATCTTACTTATGCGAAAGGAATGGCTTTGCGGCTTTTTTTAATGAGAAAATGATCATAATGGGAATTACATATCAGTTTGGTTTGAACCTTGTCTTGTAGCAGTCATTTTCTTTTTTATTTGACATTGGCATGGTTATTTTGTTTTTTCACATCTTCCTATGTTATTTTATTATTGCATTGAAATGTTGTTCATTGGCTGGTCCTTCTGTTTTTGTTCTATTTTTCATTTAAGAGCCAAGGCTGCAGTAAGATTATTGTTTCTTTCACAAGTTTCTCTAACCTGGCGATCTTATTTGTCACTTTCTGTGCAGACCACTGTTATTGATCCAGCTGATGTTGATGCTCTGGAATATGCACTGGATAAGAATAAAGTACATAGCATAATAATTCCTTCATATATTTTAAACCTTTTTTTTCTCTGTCTGCTGGGTTATGCTCCTAAAATGGTCACTTCTGACATCATTTGTTTATCAGGTTTCTCTGTTTTTCACAGAGTCACCAACGAATCCTTTTCTCCGTTGTGTTGACATTGAGTTGGTTTCAAAGCTCTGTCATAGTAAAGGAGCATTGGTTTGTGTGGATGGAACTTTTGCAACACCTTTAAACCAAAAGGTCCTTAGTCTTGGTGCTGATATTGTTTTGCATTCTGCAACAAAATATATTGCTGGTCATAACGATGTAAGTATGTCTGTAACAGACTAGGTTCATCACTAAAAGAGAATGTTAGTTTTGAAAATTCTGGATTTTGGTTCTTTGGTGTGTTGTCCAAATGAAATTCACAAAGTCTTGTTCCAGGTCCTTGGCGGGTGCATTAGTGGTCCTGAGAGGCTTGTGGCTTCAGTTCGAACACTTCATAACATTATGGGTGGTGCCCTTAATCCAGTGAGTCTTCCTGTGACTTGGAGATTCTTTGTACAAACTATCCTATTGAACCTATGACTTGAAATTACTAATATACTATATAATTTGGAATCACTTGTCAAATAAAAATATGTAGTTGGATTCGCTGTTGATGATTAAGAACACAATTGGCCAAGTATAATTTTACTTAATATGCATCACCGTAGCTTTTTTTTTATTCATGATTTTCATACAGAACGCTGCATATCTCATCATTCGAGGAATGAAGACGCTTTTGCATCTTCGTGTAATGGCAACAAAACGCTACAGCATTGAAGATGGCCAAACTTTTAGAGGCACATCCCAAGGTAAATTTTATTTATTTATAAAAATCTTAACGTAAATTTAATATCAATAAATGTAGTGTGGAATATGGTATGCATTCTCCAAATTTCTTTGGGGGAGGAGGGGGTGGGTCTCCCTGTCTCCTGCCCCAAGCAAAGTAGTGCCTTAATAAGCAACAAGATTCAACTCCGGTATAGGTGTGGAAATTACCGTTTTACATCTTGTTCATCTTCTTTCTCTTACCCAACCTATTAACACTTAATGAACTCTCATTGAGCTTAAATAAGCACCCATATCTGTCTAGCTGTAAAACTTTCTTTGTTCCAGACCCAAAATAACTGCTAAGCTATCTAATTACTTATTAAACCTTTTTATTTCTTTTTACTCGTCTCAAAATCACAACGGTATAGAAACCAATTTATACATAATTTTTAAAATCTTCATGGACTGACAATCTATTGGAGTTATGATTTTAGTTATTATCTATAGTTTTGGTTTAGGAGCCAAATCTTATGTCCCATAAACCTAAGGCTTGCAAGGCTTGCAAGCAATGCATATTTATTGTTCAATTCTCTGTCCCAATACAATTGTGAATGGCAAAGCTCATTTACAGTCAGGCAGTCGGCTTGCTCCAAGATCTGACATAAAGCTTTTGCAGGTGAATTGTGTATATTATCCTGCTCTGGTTAGTCATCCTGAGCATGACCTAGCTAAGCGACAGATGACTGGTTTTGGTGGTGTAGTTAGTTTTGAGGTAAGTCTTAGTTTTGAACTGTGTTTCGGAACGCCTGTATTTTAGGATTTTCAACAAATTTCTTATTCAGTGGTGTGTACTAATGTAGATTGATGGGGACTTGATGACCACTGCAAAGTTTATTGATGCCTTGAAAATCCCTTACATAGCCCCTTCATTTGGAGGATGTGAGAGCATTGTAGATCAGCCGGCAATCATGTCGTACTGGTACACACTCATTCCTCTTCATCAGATTATTGATCATTATACAAACTCCTTGTACAATTCCTTTATCAATATGAAATTTGTTATAAGCACTAGCAACACAATGATGACAGGATGTCTTGAAGTAAAAAAAGTACGAAAAAATTGTCCACCAAAAGATGTTTTAAGTAAACAAGTCATAGAAATTGTGTTATAAATATAAATACTGGTTTACACTCAAGTTACGTGGAGTTCACTAGTTTTAAGAAAGAAAAAGATTCGTTGTTATGTGTCAGGCAGAGGGCATTTTGGGCAGCAAGCAATAAATTAGTATATTCTAGAGTTAGTATATTTTGACTATGCACGTGAGC
This sequence comes from Panax ginseng, assembly GCA_020205605.1. Lineage (NCBI taxonomy): Eukaryota > Viridiplantae > Streptophyta > Magnoliopsida > Apiales > Araliaceae > Panax > Panax ginseng. The sequence continues at coordinate 3,653,960 of CM035127.1, forward strand.
ACATGGGTAGTTAGTTATTTTGTTAGTGTAGGATAAGAGAATATGGTGTAGGTTTAGACTTTACTTTTCCAGCAAGTTTATGTAGTCTATAAATACAAGAGTCATGTAACTTTTATTTTACAAGTGATGAATGATATGAAAATCTGAGAAACAGTTTTGCAAACACACCTATCTTCCCCCAAAATTGAGTCTATCTGTCTATTCCTCTCTTTCCTCCCTAAATTCCTTCTATCTATCCCTTATTTTATGTTCTATCTCAGTATCTCTGCAGATTCAAGTCATCAGTACCAAGGTGTGGCCTGACATTATGCGTACATGTGGTCTGAGTAAAATTAGACTGATCTTATACTGCCTAGGACCCAGTTTATAAGTAAAAAAATATTGATTTGTGTTTCAGCAAGGATTTTAAGACATTTCAAAAACTCATTTATACATTAAATTTTTATATTTTTTGTATTCGTAATATATTTGTATGCCATATTTTCTATTATATTTAAGATATATTAAAATATAATGCATAAAAAAATTCTTGAAATGTCTCAAAACCTGTGTTGAAAACAGTCTATACTCAAGACATCCTTGGGTAGAAAAGAGTAGGGGAGGAAAAGGGGGGGGGTATGATTATGTTTTTAGTATTAGGTTGAACTAACTAAAAGTCGATGGTTTACAATTATTCCAGCAACTGATATATATTATTTATGGATGCACTTGTGACAGGGATCTCCCCCAGTTGGAAAGGGCAAAATTTGGTATCAAGGACAATCTGGTTCGTTTTAGCTTTGGGGTTGAAGACTTTGAGGACTTGAAGGCTGATATTCTTCAAGCATTGGAGACTATATAGGGTGTGTAACCGGCATTTAGGCCCCTCAACTATCCCTCTACCCCCAAATCCTAGTGCAACATGTTCCTTGTTCCTGCTATATCATTATCCTATTATACAGCTATGTTTAAGGATCTTGGTGCCCCTGCTAATGACGATCAATTTCATGTTAGGCTTGTAATATATTTTTGGTGCAATATATGTAAATTCTTTAATAGCTCAAATATGGGTTGGCAATTCAGATGTATTCTTTTTAGTTCATCACCTAAGAAGTTTGGGGATGGAGATTGAACCCATATCATAATGTTTATGGGGTTGACTTGTAGTCACCAAGTTGTTTGCAGGGTGAGGAACCTAGTTTTGTATGGAATAGTTGAATAATTTATTTCGATGGTGGATGGGAGTAAACATCCTAGTTGCTGCCTCACTGGGATTGATGAGTACACCAGCACAGATTTTGACACCGCTCTAGTCTAAAATTCAAAATACTTATGATCTGGTCATGGTCTTTGACTCTTGGAGAAAAGTAGTAGGTTTCATTTAAATTAACTGAGAGAGCTAGGTCGAACAAGAAATCTCTGGACATCGGTGTTGCTGTTGGAAGGTCAATGGTAATATGGTGTCTGGAATGCATGCGTCTGTGCTAGGTCAATGACAATGATCTTTTGGTGGAATGTTAATGCTTAATGCATGTGTCTATGCTTGACAATTGAGCTTTTCAAACATTTTGTTTAATATATCTGATCCTCAACTGAAAAATTGAATCTATTAAAGTATATGGATGGTTTCACTTGGCATATCTGCATGTGTTGATTCACCCATAAAACTGAATAATAAAGGGAAATTTGGACGGCTACATTTACAACAGAAGAACGGGCAAAACTAGTTTTCCCATATCTATGTGAAAGCCTTCAAAACTCTACTCGTCCTTGTCCTACTCCTCTTCATTAACTTTTAACATTGAAGAATCAATCAAATCTCTTCACCAATTTTACCTGAAAAAAATACATGCGTAAATAAATGAAGTCTATAATTAGTATTGTAATGGAATCAAAATTTAAGGGACCGACCATGGCTCCGAAGTGTACACTAAATTGTGTGGAACTAGGAGTTTGTCTCTCAACCAACGGTTCTTAGAGTCCAAAACAAGGTCCCAGTATGTACTAGCAACTGCTGCAATTCCGGAGGCAATCCAAGCTATTATCCTCCACTCCACTTGTTTCGACTGAAAGCTGTCCTTGTAGTAACAGCTACGATTGTTGAAAAATATTTCAATCCATTCAGTCCTTGCATACCATCTTTTTCTTCATAAAACCGCCTTAGGCCCTGTCGTCAAAGAAGGAACATATTTTTAATTCTAGCAGAGTACGTAGGTTGAAAGTTAAATAGGCTGGGAAAGAGTTTTAATATATAATGAATGAGATGTTAATTTAGACAAGTTTAATCATCTTACAACTACTACTAGTAGAGGGAAGAAGCTCAGTGAAACCCAGTACCAGAACTTGTCGATAGCCTAATGCAGTTGCTTCCTTGAACCCAAATATGAAAGGATAATTGACTCGATATTTCCTCCACAAGTATAAATTCCCAGCGTACAAAAACATGTGTAAAACAATGAAGAAATTTATATAGGAAACGTTTATTTGAATAGCAAATTAAATAGGTTTCGATAGTAGTATATTGCAACAGAAAACCAAGAAATAAGAACAATACCTGTACAGGGGGAACATGGTATTCATGGCCGTCCTGTCCTTATTAACGATATCACGAGCACATGCAATCAAAACACAGTACTAATAGATTGGAAGGAAGGAAACAGTACATAATGTAAGAAATGCAGAGCAAGCTAGTTGTACCTAAAGAGGCAGTTACTCTGTCTTTCTTTCTTAGTTGTAGGCCTTGGGATGCTCAGACCTTTCTTGCGATTCGCGTTAGAAAAATGCTTAATGAATGCAGCTTCAACCCTCTCCATAAGCTTGGTAACCTGTGAAATATATTACCCAAATAAATATTAATGTGTCCAATATTGTAAGTTTTAAGGTAATTCACCTCATCGGAGCTGCCTAAGTAAGAGTTATCGACCATTTTCATGAAGCATATCTGCAACAAGTGAGCTAAAAACATAAGTAATTTAAAATTTCAACCTCAAGCAACCCGAGAATTATAAGCAGCAGGGGTTTCCACATATATATTATATAGTACTAGAGTGGGACATCTGAATTTGATTATTACCTTATCGTATTTTTTCATGATCTTTGAAAATGCCATAATATTCAAGAAGCTGTTAACCAAAACAAAAGAAAAACATCATTCATCAAAGAAAATAGATACACCAAGGATTGAATTCTAGCCCTTTCCTAAGAGTAAAAGTACTACTATCATATATGATAATAATTCCTACCTGTAGCTTTTAAGAAGTCGAAGCTTGTGATAAAATTCAACGAAAGCACTTTTAAGTTGATGTTCAATTTTGTTCAGATTTTCCTTACCTAACCTAATTTCAGAATGTTGTTGTCTTTTGTTTGATAAAATAGATTTTAATTTCGGTTATTAACCTAAATAACCGAATTGTAAATTCGGTTATTCTATTTTCGGTTATTCAGTTATTTTTAAATTCGGTTAGTTGTTCGGATAGACCGAATTGGTCACCCCTAGTTGTAGTACATAGTATCTTATCCAAAACCACAAGCTATATATATTGTCTTCTTTAGTCCCTTCAAATCCAAAACACCCCAGAATCTGTAGCAGAAAGAATGGCCATTCTATTTTCTCTGCATCCATCTTCTTCAATCTTGATCTCTCCTGCAAGAAGAAGAACATTAAAACATCTTTCTCACTTGAGATCCATCACAACAATCCCTACCCACTACTCCAACAAATCGCTATCTTTAAACTCTCTTCTCTCGCCTCAAGCTGGCCCACCGCCTGTCCAGACCTTCTGGCAGTGGCTCTCAGATGAAAAAGTGGTCTCTCCCAAGTCTCCGGCGAAGCCTGGTGTCGTCGCGGAAGGGTTAGGACTGGTTGCTCAGAGAAACATAGCTCGAAATGAGGTCGTTTTGGAGATCCCCAAGAAGTTTTGGATTAACCCAGATACAGTTTCATCTTCAGAAATCGGTAGTGTGTGTGGTGGATTGAGGCCCTGGGTGTCTGTTGCTATGTTTCTCATCAGAGAAAAGCTGAGAGAAGATTCACCCTGGCGTAATTACGTTGATATTCTTCCAGAGTACACTGATTCTACTATATTTTGGTGGGTCTGTCTGGCTCAACTTCCTTTTTTATTTTTTCGATTTTTCTGAAAATTGTCAAGTTAAAGGGCTTTGTTGTTAATGAAGTGCTGTTTGATGCCCTTCCACTGCAGGTCCGAAGAGGAGCTATCTTGGATTCAAGGTTAGTTAAGTTTCTTTCTTGTTCCTGGTATTTCATGGACAATGGCTACAATTTTGAGCTAGTGGCCTTGCTTCTCTATTTTGGATTGGGATAACTATTACCTGTATTTGAAATTAGGTTCATCTCGTTGGTTTTCTGGAAAGGTTCTGGTGATTACATTGGTCCATATGGAATTGGTGAATTGGTGATTCATGCTCTTAAATGTTAAACCTAGTAAGATAATGATGTGGTTTTGTCTTTGAACTCCACCCATTTATCAGCTGTTTCCATGAACTTGATAAATACAACAATGTAAGGAGCTGCAGGTCCATATTTCTGTAAAGTGAACTCTTTGACACAAAATATGTATAGATTCTATACAAAAAGTTTGGTATGATCTTGGATTTTGATTAGAACCGAGCAGATTTTGATATACTTTGAAAAGTCTTAAGTGGAAATGTTCTCATGTCTTGGTTTCTTATTGGCTGCTCTAAAATACAATCATCGGCATAGACGAAACTAATAGCTTTTGTTCCTTGTGATTGACTTTGTTGATTACCTATGTTTATTGTCATCCACAACTGTTACAGTTTAACTGAACTGAGAATTCTTAGGAACTCAACTATTGAGCACAACAATAGGTGCTAAAGAATATGTGCAAAGCGAATTTCTGAAAGTGGAAGAAGAAATCATACTTCCAAATCGGCAGCTTTTTCCTTTTAGTATAACAGTGGATGACTTCTTATGGGCTTTTGGGATACTAAGATCAAGGGCTTTTTCTCACCTTCGTGGTCAAAATCTTGTCTTGATCCCCCTGGCAGACTTGGTAGGTCTTATCTCTTTTTCCAAGTTGGCTTTGGCTGCAGTAAGTTTCCACGCGTGAAATTCTCTTAAAGAATGCCACTCGCTGGCCATGCAAAGCACCCTAAGTTATATATTGAACTAGTGGTAGTTTATTTTTCCATACTAATATTATGCACACTTTTCTAATATCACCTTACAATAACTAATAACAGCTTTTTTGAATCTGCATCCAGCTAAGTCTTAGGATATTACCCCCTAGGATGACATTAGGAGTTGTTTCATACTAGTTTGGCTGCCTATCATTTCTATGTGAAGCCTGCATTCGGCATTCCATTATGCACGATATATTGGGACTTGATACAGGCAGAGAAACATTGATTTTTTCTGAGCAGGGAAAAGGCTATAATACTTCGGCCATAACTCATCAAGAGTATACTTTGTTGAAGTCCCTTCACAATGTCTGGAAAAGGAAAATTGTGGAAAGATGTAGAATGTGTTTCGTCTAAAAAACTTGTAACTGATAGACCTTTGTCACAACTTTTTAATACTATAATAGTAGCTGGGATATTAATATAATGATGCACTCTCATCTGCAGACCTATTTTTTGTTTTTTTATTTCGTTACAAGTCTGATCTACAGATTTTCTTCTCTATCATAAAGAAAATAACGTTTCTACAGCCTTCCCTTAACCTTTTTATTGTGATATCAGAGATGAACTTCTTTGGTTGGAGATTTACTTTCTGCTGACCTGACATGTGGTACACAGATTAACCACAGCCCCAGCATAACCACAGAAGATTACTCATATGAAATCAAAGGAGCTGGTCTTTTCTCCAGGGATCTTCTATTTTCTTTGCGAAGTCCCGTATCAGTCAAGGCCGGTGAGCAGGTGAAATTCTTTAGTCTTGTACAAAGCTTTTTTACGGAGTACTAAAGTGACCACCATGAACATTTAACGCAATAAAGTCATTAACGTAGAAATCTAATGAATCATTAGCTTCCTGTAACTTTGAACATATAATTTTCTTTGCAACAAATATTGCAAACAACTAGTATACTGAAAGCATTAGAATTACATGTAGAAGGCAAAATGACAGTTTTCAAGTGTCATTTGTTTAAATTTCAGAGTTGTGAGATCATGTATTTTAAGTTCTGTTACAGTTCACAAAGAATAAACTGAAGAATGATGTCACGCTTAACAACTCAAAATCAACTATTTGACCTTACAAAGTTTAGCAAAAGGCACCCAGTTCAATTAAATTGGCTATGATTTGACAGGTTTTGATCCAGTATGATTTGAATAAAAGCAATGCTGAGTTAGCTCTGGATTATGGTTTCATAGAATCAAAATCAGATCGAATTACATATACCTTAACACTAGACATATCCGAATCGGACTCATTTTTTGGGGACAAGCTAGATATTGCTGAGTCAAATGGTATGAGTACAAATGCATACTTCGATATCACATTGGATCAACCTCTTCCAACAGTTATGCTTCCGTATCTCATGGCTGGTAGCTCTTGGGGAACCGATGCTTTCCTCCTAGAGTCCATTTTCAGAAATTCTATTTGGGAACACCTTGAATTGCCCATCAGTCGTGCCAATGAGGAGGTCATATGCCAAGTTGTACGAAATGCCTGTAAATCTGCTATTTCTGGCTATGGCACCACAATCGAAGAGGTAAATTCCATCTCATTATTCTGTTAATCTTTTCTTCTGTGTTTCAGTGCTGCTTGTCTCATGTATTTATCCATGTCATCAAATTATCAATATGCTAAATCATGCAACCTAAAAGTTTCATAGCACGTTGATTGATCAAACTATGCCTCAAATATTTGATTAAATTAATGAATCTCCCAAAGAACCAAAAAAGTCGAAAATAATTGTTGATAATAGACCAAAATGGCTTGACTTTATTTATGAGTATTTAAGATCTCAATCTTAACTTTGATCTGGTTCCCTGCAATATGAAGCAAATTACTATTTCAGTATTTTGAGCTTGGGATACTTGATAAATCATTGGCCTTACAGGATGAGAAATTGAAGGAAGGAGGAAATCTTAATCCAAGGCTTGAGATAGCAGTTGGTATAAGAACAGGGGAGAAGAAGGTATTGCAGCACATTGATAGGATATTCAAGGAAAGGGAACAGGAATTGGATGAGTTTGAGTATTACCAAGAAAGGAGGCTCAGGGACCTTGGTCTGGTTGGAGAACAAGGTGATATTATTTTTTGGGAGCCCAAATAGAATCCGTCAATGCCTTCTAAATGTTTCTACTTGTGACCTAAAGATTAAGAGGCAACTGTATTACTGTAGTGCAGTAGAAATGAAGAATACTATTCTAGTGAAACCTCTTTTGCAATTCTCAAAGAAATGGAGAGAGAGAGGTTAATAAACACCCTTCAATCTTCTTTCCGAAGGGCCAGCAGAGTGATTTCCTTCCATGGCTTCACATCTGCTGCCCAAATTTTTGATGGTGCTCTTGTTCTTTGTGCAAGTACTGGTTGAGCTAATTTTTCTATTACATTCACTTTGTCATTGATGGCATTGATATTTATGTTCTATGTCACACGCTTACAAATCTCTAGGTCTGAATCGCAGATGATTCTTATATATTCATGCATAAATACCGATAATGAGTAAAGTAATTTACCATGCATTGACAAAGCAATGTAATTATTCTTTCATAAAAATTGCTTCTACTACTCATAAATATCTGCTCCAATTGGCTGTAGCCTACTTTATTTTGTTGCAAAGGAAATATGTAGAATTTAGAACGGTGTGCAACAGACGGTGAACTGGTACTATAACAGTTTCTTAATCTAAAGAGTAGTAGTACTCTTCTATTTGAACTTCATTCTTAATCTTTGTGAGATCCTGAGGACGAGATGGTTAAAGAAAGTTTATGTTGGCGCTATAGAGGACGCTTACAATTACAAATAAATTAAATTAATACATTCACGAGAGCTTCCTTAGTTGAGATGCATTCTCCAAAACCACCTAATATTTAGTTCTGTTGTTTTACTAGTTTACAGATGGAGTTGATTCTTTTTTGGTGGAGCCAAGTGAATTGAAATTAATTTTACTAGTGATATATAAAATATTTGTGGATACATGCAAGCAAAAATCAAAGAATAAAGCAAACAACATATTGAACGAACAAGCTTCCGGCTTATGGATGCCCAAGACGGCCATCTTCTTTCCAGCTGCTTCTCGTCAAGGAATGAACAACGCATATCTGGACTCTCACTTTATACATTCTTCAGCTCTATTCTCTCCCAATACTATAAATATGTGTTTAAGCATTTGAACCAAAGCACCTTGGTTTCTTCTCCACAGTAACTAGTAGTTATGACAAAGGTAGGACTCAAACTTGACTATGTGCCTCACCCAGAAATTTCAGTCGTATTTCCGGCGCCTAATAAATCGTTACAACTTCTTGTCTCGCAGAAACACTCGTGAGGGTTTGCATAAAAATAATCTTCTTCTTTGTGCTTGTTGTCTGCATCAACTCTACGACGAGTAGGCTGTCCCATTCGTCTTTCATGAGTCAATTTGAGAGCAACTGTGAACTCATCCCATTTCAGTGTCCTGTTCTGATATAAATCGATCAGTTCTACAATTTTTCTCCGATCTAGTTGCAGGGTCTTTTTGAACCCAAGATACCTGCATGAGATCTCATCAGGATGTGTTTTAAAGATCCAGTAGTATAAATCAGCTTCTTTTTCCTAGTAAGAAAACAGAAATTCATCCTGAAATTTTATCATATACCTGCGGTGACCTTCCACAAGCTTTGCCATGTTGCCATCATAAGTGGGAATGAAAATGCTACTGGCAACTGAAACCATGAAGTCCAGAGCTGCCATTTGGGAAGAATGGTTTTGGAATTGCCACAAATCATCAGGATCCAGCAGCATCTCCTTCTTCACCTGATTATGTTCAATGTCGAGTAAAAGAAAAGGCCCAAGTTCTTAGGATATCATATTCAACCATATTATAATTTATAATCATTAGGCAAGCATTTAAATATAGAGTTTTGCCGTTCTCCAAAAGAGAGCACAATCCATGTCTATAGAACTATAGTAGTACACTCCATAATAAAGTCAGCCAATTGACCCTTTTTGTGCAGGTGCGAGGGGGTAGTCAGCTAACTGACGGGCCTTAATAAGACTCCCGAGCTAAAACATGTGCTAGAAGATGAATGAATTATTATGCATACATAATCAACCAGCTTCCTAGTTATTTAGGTGGATGGTTTAGTGCAGCCATTAGCGAATTATTTACAGGCTAATGTTCATCAAAAGGAAACATCTTATCATCAAGATACATGCTGCCAAAAACACATGTAGTGAACAACCAATCATAATCTCATTAAGCGATCTATAATGATGATTACTTTTGGGAATAACAGGCTTGTAAATTCTCAGACTACATGAACCTAGAAAGCTGCCGATTCACAGATTAAGGACAACACAAGATCAAGGTAGTAATTACTCACAATCTGTGGAAATGAAGCTCGTAACACTGCAAGCCTCCTTTCACTGCCATAAATCTCACCAGATGCAATATATATCTGTGTTGCCTTGTCAAAATCTAGTGCTCGCAGCACTAAAGCCGTCTCCTCTGGGGTAAGAGGGCACAAACCTAGTGATCTCCTTTCTTGAGACTCTATCTCTTTCTCCCTCCACCAAGGAAATGCATACCTGAACATAAAGTGCAGTTGAGAAACATTATGTAACAATATATAAATAGAAATTCTCTCATCAGATGACATCACATATTGCTTTGATTGTCATATCATCGTATTAAGTTATTGAGTACATGGAAATTTATTAATTATGAATGAAATATAATAAACAGATACTGGCATAATAATTTATTCAGAAAAAATTGGAAGCCTCACTACTATGTGAACTGGCAAATAAGTCAACTTAGTGTAGTGATAGCTGATTTTATAATAGAGGATGATTGATCACAAATACCTAATATCCTAGGTGAGACAAAATCTTCTAACATTGATTATTGCTGTTCGCAATCCATTTCTTGCTGTTCAATTAAAGGCAATATACAATATCAATATGCATGCACATGCATTAAAAATTCATCAACACTTTGGATGTACATATATCCTAGCAACTCTTCAAACAAAAGAGCAGGTCACAATAACCATATTCCAAGCCAGTAAAGATTGATATGAGCATAACTGAGTGGGAGAGGGTACTTCAAAGTGAAATCACCTCAATTGTTTAAGCTCTTCAGCTTCTTCCTCTGTGCAGCCATGCGTACAACCTGAGAAAGCCAACATATCCATCTCATACCTTAGATGCAATGCTATAAATGGTCCTTTTCCTTGAAGAATTTGGACCAATTTGTGTCCCAAAGCCTCAATCTGAGGAGTGAATCTCAGTGCCTGAAAATTGACACGGCACCTGAGTTTCTGAAAATCAAGTGGAATCATATTGTTTGCTAACCGTGCATCTGTTCTGTTGAAATGTATCAACTTATGCTTGTCAAAAAGAGGCAGAATCTGCATAGTGGAGTAAACCCACGGAAGCTAAATCAGTAAAACGGAGAGAGAATCCTCAAAAGTTTTGTTATTGTCCTTCACTTCTTATAATGAAACTATACTGACAAATGCAGACACACCAGCCTTGTAATAGTTCGCATATTTCAATCTATCAATTCAGGCAATCAGGTAAATAAGGTAGCAGAAGAGGAAAAGATTGCATGTCTCCTCCTTTATATGGACTAAATCTACACTTCAATGCCCAAACTAATAGTGTTATAAGATTTTCAGATGATGAATTTAACATACCCTGGTAATTTACTGTTTTGGTCGTTTAAGTAAAATTTGATTGTGATCAGGAGTTGCAACTAAGGAACTGCATAGTCAAGAACTTACAATACTCAAGCCTACAATTCTTCACCACCTAGAAGTAACGAGGCACACAATTACTCCCAAATTAGTGCCTTGAACTGAAATTTTCTGACTTTTGCTAATACTTCCAACATAAACCCTTCTTTTTACTTCCCCGCCCAACTCAAAAAGAAAAGAAAAAAGGAACACCAGATAGGTAAGAAGATAATTCAGCAGTGCCGACAATCAGCGTTCAATGTATGATATGGCTCCATACCTGGAAGAATACCATATAGGAGTTCACTTGACCCATGCCAAGCAGTTGGAACTGGGATTTATCTCCATATACAGGCAAACCTAGCTTAACAGGATAACTACACAAGGTTAAGCTCAAATGACTCAAGATTGATCCGAGGTATATTAAAGCTTGAGCTTACTGATACTCAACTCAGTTCACTCGCACTCTGACCAGTGGCGAAGCCAGGATTTTGTGTCAGTGGGGTCGAAATTATTACCGAGTTACAAATAATTTGGCGGGGGTTCAGGGGCAGCGCCCCCGAGCCAATTTTTTTTAATATTTTATACTTTCGAGTATATATATATATATATATATATACTATATTACAATAAAAATATAATGAGTAATAATATATGGTATATATACACTATATTGACTCATACTAGACTTTTTTAATCACAATTGTTCATAAGTAATTCATTATTTATTTTTAAAAACAATATAAATTAGATTATTATTTAGTTTAAAATATTATAGAGAGATACATATATTAAGAGGATATGAGTCATATGTGATTAAAATTTGATTGACAAAGTTATAAATTTTCAATTTGACCCTGTATAATAGAAAATTTATAAAATTTTAGTGGGGTCAATTTATATATAATACTTACAAATTTTAAAATTTATTTTACATTATAAAACAATTTTTTTTTTTCAGTGGGGGCGATTGACCCCATATCACTCAATGTGGCTTCGCCACTGACTCTGACTGATGAATAAAATGCATGCAATCCATATACAAGAAAGAAGAATGAAAACTATTAACATGGGCACTGGTAATGATTTGCAAGCACAGAGACATGTCGACATCAAAACATCTATTCCACAACTGTTATTTGCAAACATTTGCACAAGCATGGAGAATCCCTAAATGATTACTTCATCAGCCAAAGTCATACCAACAGGCTATGTTTACACGAGATCAATAAATTCTTTCCAAAAATAGATATATATTGTGTATATCAGAACACAAATAAACCTTAAGCATACGGACCTGTTGCAGGTAGTACTTTTCATTCGACCAGCTGACAGGACGCATTTCTAGTGGCTGGTTTCCATATCTCAGGATAAAACTTTTTGGTAACCTTTTGACAATTCGAACTTCATCTCTCAGTGAATCAATGAAGTGTCTCACATCAAAAATGTCCTCAAAATTACTGCAAGTCAAATACGTCAGGTTTGAATTTTCAAAACAGCAAAATGGGAGAAGGAGATTACAAATTTTCCTAAGCTAAACACTTCACCTAGGATCAGTCCAGAAGGATTTCTTATCAAGCTCCGGAACAACCAAAGTAAGGTTCAAGAGTCGAGCAACGGTCACCATATCACAGATCTGAAATTGCCCAATTTGCTGAGTAAATACATTGTTGTAAAGATAAATAAGTCCAGAAGACAAAATAAAAGAACTAGGCAACTAGTACTTACCGCAGCACGCATTTGGTTCAAACCCCCATTACAAGAAACCTTGAGAAAACCATTACTAGTGTAGTTCCCTGCAGGATAGTACGCATTGAGGAAATGTTAAAGAAAGAAAAAATTCTTCACACACCACTGAAATAAGGCATTGCATCTTAACTACAGAAAGTTGTTCACAAATCACATCATCTTCAGTAATCACTAAGTTGATTCTTTTCCCCCTCCTCCTAATAAGAAAGTAGTGGCATGGCATCTATTCATAGCAGCATATATACCTAAAAAAATAAACACATAATATAGGCAATCAAGTAGTCAATGAATTAGCAACAGAGATGCAGTTGATCAACTTATTGCAGAATGAACTCGAGACAAAATTGTGATAAGTAAAAGGATCTGACAGGTTACTGCAGAGCCGGTCTTAGGTTTTGTAAGGCCGAGGGCAAAAAAAATTTAAGTGTGCCCCTTTATACAAATTAAATTAAATAAATAAATAAATTATCAACTAATTAATTTTATTAAAATTATAAGAATTTACAAAAGATAAGTTAGAACACTTTGGGGCCTCGTTAAAAAACTTGTTTGGGGAAAATCTAATGGGACAAAACCCGAAACGAAGGAAAAAGAGTACCCCGAACTGTAAACATTGCATTAAAAACGAAGTTCAAGAATTCCAGCCAAGTTTTTTGTTGATTCAAATAATAAATAAGAAAAAGTTAACAAAAATATATATTACAATTTACAAAATTTATACAGCTAGATTCTATATGTATCTTTAAAAAAAATTACCTTCAAAGAAAGGCACTGGTCTAGCTGGTGAATGATTTATTTTCCAACTTTGTTGGAGAAGAGGAGAATCATCCGGAAAAAAATTACTTGCGTTGCGTTATGAACTTTGAGGGTCGAAGAGGTTTTCCTTCTTTTTGTGGCTAAGAGTCTATTTTGATTCTCCATATTTATTGATTTGTTTTATATTATATTTTATAATTAATTTTTTATTTTTTATACACATATACATATTTTTTTAAAAAAATTGGGCCCTGGGCAGTAGCCCTGGTAGACCTGGCCCAGGGCCGGCTCTGCAGGTTAGATGGAATCGGTAACACATTATCATAGACACGTAGAAACAAGGACAAACCAGACAGGTTATACGGAAAGAAGTGATTTTATTTCAAAGTCTTAGCATTTTCAAGAGCTTTTGCTCTAATGTTGTTGCTTGCACAAGTTATTGGACAAGAATGTGGCAACTTCTTAAACTAATTAATGCATGTCAATGAATTCTTATAATTTATATAAAAACAACTCATCATTACGTTATTATTTTATCTTATTTGTAAGTCATGACAACTCATCATTCACTCAAGGACCTAGCATATACATCTCGAGCTAGAATATAGTTGCTATTGACGCATATAGTTCACTAAGTACATTTAGATTACAAGTAGAAATTCTGTACTTTAAAATAACAATCTTATCCGAGATAAGTATCAAATTCACTTCAACATTTTAAAAATATCCATACAATGTATTAGTTCCATGAAAACTAATCACCACCCAAAAAGATAAGTTATTTACTGAACAACAGTATGCAACCAGTCAATTGCGAAACTTTGCTCATTTGTTCTCAGCTTTCATCTAAAAACATAACTTTAAGCTTGTTAACCACACGAGTTGCTTACATTCAAACATCAGAATTCCTTCCAGTTAACTACTAACAAGAATTTCAAATATTCCAATGACAATCACATTAATAAAAGAAATCTTCCAAATAGACCAACTTCAATGAAAATCATAACAAAATTCATGAGGTACTCACTTGCAGGAAGAAGAGGAAGCGGTAATTGAACTGCCTTTTCCTCAGTGGATAGCTTATAAGACTCATTTGAATGATTCCATAACCCCGCAAACAAGTGCGGATGCCAGAGCTCGCCAACCGCAACTAGCTGAACCAAGCAGGTCCATATCAAAATGCTGGAACAAACCCAAATGAACCACACTTGTAATCTACTCCTGGGAATCACCTGCCCTGGCTTATCACACCTCAACTGTACACTCTCAGATCTAACCTCCATTTCTCTCCTCCCCACCTCATTGCCTCTTCTTCATACCCAATAAAATTTCAGAATTGACCTCGCATCAAGAAAACGCAAACCCTAGATTCAGCCAAATTCAAAATTTCAAATAAAAATTCGAATGGCCCTAATTGATAATCTGGGGAGCTTAAATGAATGCAAAAGAATCAAGCTTTACCAAAAGAGCAATAAATGGGAACCCGGGAGAGAGAAAAAATTGATATTTTGGAGTGAGAAAGAGGTGACAAGCGGCAAAAAATCACGAGCGCTCTATAACAATAAATTAAAGAAGCTCCAACCACCAGCACCAGGCACAACACAAGCGTCAAACGTTTGGCAGATTTTTGAGTGTTACTTTTAAGAATGGAAACTTTCTGCCAGAGATTTTCTTTACTTTTAAAATGGAAACTTTCCAGATTTCTATATATCTGTGTCTCTTAATCTGAAAAAAGAATGACGAGGAATGTGTGCTGGATTTAGCAGGAAAATGACGATGGAAAAATAAAATTATTAAGTTTGGAGGAGTGTGATACAAATCTCCGATTTTGACGAATATAGAAATAATTAGTGTTGTTATTTTATTTGCTGCGATTTTTACTACGTAGTCCCTCCGTCCCATATTAAAAGATTTTATTACTCCTTCCGTCCCAAAATAAAATTTTTGATAGACTTTTCAAAGATAAATAAAATGATAAAATTATCTATAATAATATCATTAAATATGGAGAGAGAATTATAATAAAAAAAATATGAGATATTTAATGCTACGGATATAATAAGAAAATATGTGTAAAAGTTTAGTTATTAAAAAAAATGGACATTTAACATGAAACTACCTAAAATAGTAATAAGTTTTATAATGGTACGGAGGGAGTACTATTTTGGGTAGTCTCATGTTAAATGTCCACTTTCTTTTAATAATCAAACTTTTATATATTTTTTCCTATTATACCCGTATCATTAAATATCTCATACTTTTCTTATTCTAATCTCTCTTCATATTTAATAAGTATGGAGAGATAATATTTTGAATTGAATAGCTAGAAAGTCACTCTCCCAACTACATTGAAAATAATTAATGACATATTATTATGGACAATTTTATTATTTTATTAATTTTCTTAATATGCGTGAAAAGTCTATCATGATTTTTATCTTGAGACGGAGGGAGTATAATTAATGGTGTTCATGGATAAAGTTAATGATGATGGGTTTATCAGAAGTGATTTTTTAAAAAAAGATTAGTGGGTTTATCATAAGTGATAGAGTTAATGTAAGACCCCAGTTTTTTATAAATAAAATTGAATTTTCCTCTAATTATTATTTTGAAATAATAAGGTGTTAATTTGATATAATATTTTGGTTATGGGTGAAATGTGAAAATTTTATAAAATAAGCATGTGGTTATAAAATATTCATTGTTGTCGGAGAATATTCGTTTGGTCGTGGAATATTAAATGCAATGACCACAAATGATCATTCAGGAGCCCCATAATGTAATAACCTGTTGATGAAAAAAAAGCGATAAAGTATGAGTTTTTATAAATAACAGCGTAATTATTACAAGTAATTAATCATTGTTGATTACCTAGTGGTTAAAATACAATAATCGCATGGTCAGTTGCAAGAAGACATTACGGTTTTTTTGCAATATTTTTGAATTATTGATTCTTACGTAAGAAGCGCACTACTCAATAATTGTTACGATAATTCTTGCTCAATATTTTTATTTTATTGGTTCAATAATTCTTTGCGTTGATATTTTATATTATTGTTGTTTCAATAATTATCACTGCACAGTATTTCCCATTATCAGATCAATAATTCATATTATTTGAATAATATTATTAGATAGCATTATTAGCAATGTCTAAAAAGTTCTGTCTAAGGAGAGGTTTGGTCACCTAATTATGCGTCCATAAGGAGAAATCCTTATCGGAAAGCCCGCTCTTTCCTAGGAACGGCCTGGTTGTCATAAATGTGATTCTGAAATATTATTTGTGAATAATTAATTATTGATTCATATGATAAGGAAATATTTATTTTATGTGGATATAAATGTTGGATATATTTATTGTGGTTAAAAATGAAGGAGTTAATGTTGAGGTGTTTTATCAGTATTTTTGTCGGAACGGAGGTATTAAAAATTAAACCAGTATTTTTAAGATATATTGCGTGAGTTATAAATTTTAATCCGACCATTGGATCGTTGTGATTTTTGGATATGTTATACATATATAAGTTGAGTATATGTCCATAAATTTTGAACCGTTAAAAATGAACGTATGATTTGTTATGAATTTTAAGAGATGACTGGTTTAGAAATTATTGAAGTTTCGGAATTTATCATTTTGATAGAAAAATCTAGAATTGGTGGGCCCCACTTGGGGTTGGTGAAGAAATGTGCTGAATTTTATTTCAAATGTGGTAGGTGTAATAAGTAGCAAAGAAAGCCATCGGTCAGCAGGTCAAGTCTGCTTCGACGTGCTAACATTTTCCTATAAATAGAGGGCTAAGTTAGAATTGAAAATCACACCAGAAACAAGTTTTCTCTCTTTCTCTCTCTATATTATCGAGTGTATTTTGTGAGTATTTAGATACTTTGTGAGTTTTTAATTAGCGATGCAAGTTCCTTCAAAGACTATATCCATGATTCCAAATGAAAGATCGTCTTTCATGAGGTAAGGGATGTTATTTTCTTCATATATGATATTATTTCTTCAATATCATTATGCCGAAGTATTGATCTGAACTTTTTATCAAATTTAAAACTTTTTGTGTTGGGGTTACTATTCACGTATACGGCACTATTCACGAATACGACATTATTTATCGAAAAATGAAATTTTATCCTTTTTGTCCAAGACGTCTATTATGGTTATTATCTTTGATTGTATCCATGTTTTGATCTTTATTCTTGAATTTTGCTTCAAAATTGGTTATTATGGAGTATTATTGATCTTGGATAAACTGTAATACGAATATCTAATATTTGTTATTTTGTTTCACTGGATTCGTTCCTTTAAAATATTTTTCATCATCCTCATTCATAAATGATGATATTACTGAATATCTTTGACCTGTAGTGCAAAGATGAATGATTACCTAATAAATATCTTTGGCCCGTAGTGCAAAAATGAACAAGTGTTGAGATGAACATGACCAACTGGTGATACAAATGAATATCTTTGGCCTGTAGTGCAAAGATGTATATTTGATTCAAGATGTATATTGATTGATGTTACAGGGATAAAATATTGATGATGAACTTTTAAATCTTAGAAGATAGTAGAATTCTTTCTCTACTTGACTCTTCTAATGGATTGTTGTTCCGCTGCAATTGTTGATCTAAAACTTGTTGTCTATAATATTTTATCAGATTTTTCCCTGTTAAAGACTAACGATAATTTGTTGTATATTATCTTAGTCATAATATTCTTTACTGATATTCGTGCGGTAGTAAACTGATAGGTGTTATTGTGATGTGCTATCCAAGATTGGGATATGAGTCACAGTTGAGAGCAACCTAAGTCAGTAATCGAAATACGTAGCTTTTTAGGCTTAGTTGGTTATTATTGAAGATTCGTGGAAAGATTTTCTCAAATCGCTACTCCATTAACTCAATTTTACTCGTAGAGATACAAAATTTGAATGAAGCGAGGAATGTGGGAAGAGCTTGAAGAACTCAAGAGAAGACTCATTTCGCACACATGTTCGACCATACCATCCTGTAAAAGAGCGTGGTGGTAGCTAACGTGTTGAGTAGAAGATCGTGATCTGATCTGAGTACGATATTGTCAAAGACTCATTTCAGTATAACTTACAAATAATAGAGATGGAGATGAAAACTCTAGTACTCGCACGTGATGATGGCGAATATACTGAGTAGAACCGACTTTAATCGATAAAGTTAAAAGGCGCCAAGCTTCTACTGGACACAAGTGCGATGCGTATGAAGAAGAAAGTGCAAAAAAAGAGCTATTCGGAAGCAAGAATCGATGAAGAAGGAATACTTGATTCAACTCTCGACTTTGCATTCCGAACGATTCTGACTTGAAGCATAGAATCATGATGGAGGCACACAACACCCCGCTTGCAATCCATCTCGGGAGTACCAAAATGTATCATGATATTCGACATACATTTTGGTGGAACAATATGAAGAGAGAGATCACGGAGTTTATCTCGAGGTGTTTAACTTGTCAACGTGTAAAGGCGAGACATCAAATACCAAAAGGTCTATTGCAACCACTTGAGATTCCTGGAATGGAAGTGGGAACACATTACTATGGATTTCAAGCATGTGTCTTCCCAAGGTTTCTCGGCGCATAGATGCGATTTGGGTTATTGTTGATAGATTAACCAAGTCTGCTTCATTTCTTGCGAATCTGAAAACTTATTCCTCGAACGTCTTGCTGGTATATGACGTGAATGAGATTGTGCGATTGAGACCGGCACGCCAAGATTCATAGTTTTGGATCGTGACCCAAGATTCACTTCAAGATTTTGGGTTAGCTTTGCGAAAGCTATGGACAGAGATTTATGATTTAGTTCAAAGATATCATCCTCAAACGGACGAACAATCGAGAGAGGACTATTCAAACCTCAAGATCTATTAAGACTACATGTTTTAGATTTCAAAGGAAGTTGGGATAAGTACTTGCCGTTGGTGGAATTCTCCTACAACAACAAAGCTTATCGCCAAGTATAAGCATGACTCCATTTGAGGCGTTGTATGAAACGAAAGTGTCGCTTCCAAATATCTTTGGGGACGAGGTGGGAGAAGCAACGTTGTTGGGACTAGAAATAAATGCGCATGACTCACGTAAAAAGATCCAAATGATTCGACAACGTATTCAAACCTCACAAGATCGACAAAAGAGTTATGTTGATCTTCATAGAAAGGACGTGAATTTTAATATTGGAGATCATGTATTGTTACGTATTGCTCCATGGAAGGGAGTTACAAGATTTGGAAAGAGAGAAAAGCTCAATCCAAGATTTGTTGGTCCATTTGAGATTCTTGACCAATAGGAACGTAGCCTATAGACTCGCGTTACCTCAAGTATGTCTCGTGTTCACAATGTATTCCACATATCTATGCTTCGTAAATATGTGAAAGACCAACCATATTATTGCGTTAGAACCGCATTTAGAGATAAATGAAGATTTAACATACGAGAAGATACGTGTTGAGATTTTGGATAGAAAGAAAGCATGTCTTACGCGCGCAGTTATACCACAAGTTAAGGTTTTGTGGAGAAACCATGCAATTGAGGAAATGACATGGGAGTTGGAATCGGAAATGAAAGCGAGGTACCTCACACCGTTCAAACACTGTGTATGCGTATGTCAATTTCGAAAGCACGAAATTTTATAAGGAGGGAGGTTGTAAGACCCCAACTTATTATAAATAAATTAAATTTTCCTCTATTCATTATTCTAAATTAATAAGGGTTAATTTGATATAATGCTTTGGTTATGGGTGAAATGTGCAAAGTTTACAAAATAAGCAAGTGGTTATAAAATATTCATTATTATTTGGGAATATTCGTTTGGTCGTGGAATATTCTTTTTGTCGGGAATCTCCGTACGACAACGCAGTCATTTGTGGGCCCCATAACGAAAAAATGGTTGGATGAAGGAAAACGACAAAGATTGAGTTTTATAAATAACGACATAAATTGTTACCGAATTAACAATTTGTTGGGTTACCCGGTGGTTAAAATACTGATAATATCGCGTGGTTCTTGGCAAAGACATTACCTGTATTGCATGTGGTGTTGTTGAATTATTGATTAAATGCGTAAGAAAGGCCACTACTCAATAATTGTTACACGGTAATTCTTTGCTTCATTATTTTATTTTATTGATTCAATAATTGCTTTGCGTTGATATTTATATTATTATTATTTCAATAATTAGAATCGCACAAAGATTTTCAATTATCGATCAATAATTCATATTATTTGAATAATATTATCGAGATAACATTATTGGCAATGTCTAGAAAGTTACATCTAAGGAGAGGTTTGGTCACCTAATTGCGGCATGAAGGATAAATCCTTATTGGAAAGCCCTCTATCCCTGAGGAGCTACTGGTTGTCGATCTTGTGATTCTCGTAATATTATTTTGAATAATTAATTATTGATTATTATGATAAAGAAAATATTCATTTCATGTGGATATAAATGGAGAAAATTTTAATGTGATAATTGTTGAAAATTAATATTTTATCTTTTTCTGATAAAATAATTCATTTAAATATATTATTTTAATAATATATTAACGGTGATATTTTTATAATGAATGTGGGATATATGAGTATATGAGGAGGGAGAGTATTTTTGTGGCATTAAATGTTTAACACATGTTTTGTGTGTCGGTGGACACAATTCTTGACCGAAAATTTAATTATAGACTGTAAAATCGTCCGTTTATGAATTTTGGTCAATTTCTGTTTGGAATTTGGAAAAACTTTCTTCTATAAAGTTGTAGAGAATTGAAATTCCTATAAAAATTCGCGAGATTTGAATTTTCTGATAAAAGGGCTATTTATTGTAAATTATTGAAGTTCCGGAGTTCCGAAATAATTGATTTTTGGAAATTTTAATTATTTTATTTAAGAAAAACGTTTTTATGGTTGTTGGCAGATGGGTGGCTAATGTTTTTGACCAAAGAAGGCTGCTAAGGAAGTTAAGAAAGAATATTATTATTTTATTTATTTAGTCTCCTTTTTTTAAGCGTCTAAGCGTTTTCCTATAAATAGAGGCTTAAGTTAGAATTGAAAATCACACCGTAAACAAAGTTTTTCTCTTTATCTCTATATTATCGAGCGTATTCTCGTGAGTATACTTTGAGTGTTGCTATACGGTGCGAGTTCTGTCAGCACTATACCGAAATTCAGTCAGAAGTACGGTTATTTTGAGTTAAGGGATGTTGTTTCTTCTTAAATGATATTATCTTTTTCAATATCATTATGCCGAAATATTGTTCGAACTTTTTATCAATTTAAAACTTTTTCATGCTCTGAGTTACTATTCATGAGTTCTTATTCACGAAGTTCTTATTCACAAGTACTATTCACGAAGCGTGATAATATTTTTTGTGAAATTTTTATCTTTGGTGTGTCGAGTTACTTATTCACGCCATTTTGCCTTATTCACGATATCTGACCTTATTTACTTAATCGACACTATTCATCAAAAAATGAAATTTCTTCTTTTTGTCCAAAATATCTATTTTGGCTACTATCTTTGATTGTATCTATGTTTTGATCGTTATTTTGAGTTCTCGCTTCAAAATCATTGTTATAAGTATTATTGATCTTGACAAACCGTGTGTACGAATCTCTAATATTTATCCTTCTATCTCAATGGACTCGTTCTTAAAATGTTTTTCATCATCCTCACCCTTAATGGTGATATTTGATGAATATCTTTGGCCTGTAGTGTAAAGATGAATGATTAAACTGATGAATCTCTTTGGCCCGTAGTGCAAAGATGAACAGGTGTTGAGATGAACAGGTGTTGAGATGAACATGACAAACTGGTGATACAAATGAATATCTTTGGCCTGTAGTGCAAAGATGATTAAAGATGAATATTGATTGTTGTTACAGGGATAAAATATTGATGGTGAACTTTTAAATCTTAGAAGATAGTAGAATTCATTCTCTACGTGACTCTTCTAACGGATTATTGTTTCCGCTGCATTTGTTGATCTAAAACTTGTTGTCTATTGTATTCTATTAGATTTTTCCCTGTTGAAGACTAACGATAATTTGTTGTATATTATCTTAGTCATAATATTCTTTATTAAATTTAGTTGATAGCTTCACCCTTTTCCTCGTTGTTCTATTTTTCTTCTCGGGAGGCGAGAATGTAGCGAAGTCTTAGTCGGGTATGGAATGAAGGTTTTAGAGAGAGTTGTTTAGTAGTTCTCACCATTTTTGTAAAATAATGTATCAATAATTATGATGGGGATTTATTTGCGTGTGGATATTATGCAGGCGACAATATCTCGTATTTAAACTCACAGATTTTATATGTAGAATAATAAAGTTGTAGTTATTTACATCATTATATATTTATTTGACACAAAATATAGGTTAGGTGTTGATACCTATTTTGAAAGCGTCACATCGTAATAATACTTATTTTTTAATAAAAATATTAATCTAATACCGGCCAACTTCTATAAATTATTATTATTTTTGTAAAATCATAATAGAGACTGCTGAAGCCTCGAGGCCATTAGATTTTAAATTTGAGACTTATTGTATAAATTATTATTTTTTCCAAAAAAGAATTTAATACTTGATCTTTACATATAGTATTATATCTATAAACAATATTTATAGCGTTAAGAATATATATTTTTTGATATTTTACAATTAAAATTAACATTCGAGAAGAAAAAAAGAAAAGAAATTGGTGCGTATGCGAATTATAACGGCGGGTGATTCTAGCAGCCGCAGGCAGGGACTCTCTTCGCTTTTGACTCTGGTTTACCATCTTCTGCATCAAAGAAGACCTCCTCCTCCTCCTCCCCCCTAATCTCTCGCCCAAAATATAGCTTAGTTTAGTTTAGCTTAGCTTATTATTCACAATTCAGTCACCATGGTTTGCAGATTCTCCATTGTTTTAATCCTAGGGCTTTTAACATTAATGGCCGATTCGATCCGATTCGATCTGGAATCGGGTCACACCAAATGCATTGCTGAAGACATCAAAACTAATTCCATGACTGTCGGAAAGTACTCCCTTGTTAATCCTAACGAAGCTCAGGGTTCTTTGCCCGAAGTACATCATCCTTTGCCCGAATCTCACAAAATTACTGTCAGGGTAATTTTCTTTCCTGACCAATTCTTATTTGCTTTGCTTTCAAGTTTCTGTTTATTTTTTCATTCGATCGTTGTTTTGATTTTTTTTGTCTGTGCCCAAATTTTTGTTTTTTATTTTTATTTTTGTGTTTTCTCAGCAAGAATGAAATTTTATTGGGAATCCAGAACTTTTTTTATTATAATTTTTTTTTCCAAAAATAAACAACAGTTGTTCTGCAAGGCTTTGTTTGGAACTCACGTTATTTAAGCACCAAACCAAACAAACAGCAGGGTTTTGGAATGTTTTTGAATGAATTGTTGATTGGAATCCCATATGTAATTTTTTTATGTGATTTCTGAGCAGCCAAACAACATGGCTTTAGTAGAGTTTTTCTTTGAATATTTTGTGTGGGATGTGCGATTTGTGTTGTCCAATGCAGGTGACTGCGACGTCTGGAAATAACTATCACTATGCAGATCATGTGGAGTCTGGACAGTTCAATTTTCAGGCAGTGGAAGCTGGAGACTACATGGCTTGCTTTTGGGCTGTTGATCACAAGCCATCAACAACAATGACTGTTGATTTTGATTGGAAGTCTGGTGTGGCTGCTAAGGACTGGTCTAATGTTGCGAAGAAAGGCTCCATTGATGTAAGCCTTTCCTGTCTTTGCATTCTGGATAAATTTTGTCATTTGGTATACTTAAATGACAATAGCTTGATTGCTACATGGTTTTAAAGTTAATGTGACTTTGTTCGAAATTTGAGCTAATTACGGTTTGGTTTCTAGATATGAAAATTTATTTTTATTACAGTGAAGTGCCTCCTTCACTACAAGGAAGCCTACTAGAGTATGGTTTAGGACCTTAGGTTATGTGTATGCATTTTGTGAGTAGTTGATTTTGCGTTTTATTATTAGTTGATGAATCATTTTGTTCGGAGTACTAGACAACATTATACTTGTAGAGTTTTATTTTTTGCATGTTTCGCCGAAGCCAAGGCCCTAGGAGTTTTGGCTTTGGTTGGTAAACTCATTCAATCTCCTCTAATATAGCCTTCTGGTATGGGATCTCCCAAGACCTATACATCTGATTATACTCTCATTGGAATCCTCAAAATATTTGACTGCTTTTAGCAACTATACCCATGATGTTTTTTGAACTGCTAAAATTCTAATCTGTTTTATACCAGAGTTGCAAGATACTTTTCTTGACTTAACAAATTGCGTATTGATACTTGCATTTTAAACATGGTACTATTACGACTGAAACTCTTTATCATACCCAAATGTTTTTTTGTTTTCTACCTCTAATTGTAACTTAGTATTATATTCTCAAATATTATATTTAATACATAATTATTTCTAAAACTGTCAATTATTTCATGCAATTAAAAATATTTTATGAAATCTTAGGTTTATTGAATTAAATTCGTAGAGAAATGAACAGAAACACACCAAATTGAGGCTCAAAATTTGCAATCAATGGTTGATCCCATGAAGAAATATGTCACCTTTGTTTGGAAAGTCAGTATACATCTTGAACTGCATGGGGAACATATGGTCCTCACACTTGTGCATTATTAGTGCAAGGATTATAATCCATAAGATTGTAATCCCATGAAAAATTGTCCTCGCAAATAAACATAGCCCAAGGGGTACTATTTAATACAACTTCTCCCTAGTATTATTAGTCTATTGTTGAATGACCTTAGGAAACTTTAAAATATAAATCCTTTATTTTAGTTTCGCATGTATAACCCCACATTGTATGAACTTTTTTTTTTCTTAAGGATAAAAGATTGCCAAATATTACTAATACCATGCGATTGTAATCCTTAAGATATCCTTGCAAACAAGCTATTTAGGTATTGTTTATGTTAAAAAAAATTATCACATGGTTGTTTAATGGGATAGCTGAAAATAGGGATATATATGTTCTAATTTTTAATATCAAGTAACCATTTAATGAGAGATTGCATAATACCAAGGGGAAAGTGATATTAATTTAGGGATCTTAGAACTAAATAGTCCAGAGTACAAATTTGATGCCAAACATAGTATTGAATTCATTGATGGACTATATAGTCCAATCCCTCCTATAATATCTACAAACAAAGATTGCTATGTGAACTGGTTTACTCTATTAATCCCTCCTATAATACTTGCAAACAAAGATTACTATGCAAACACTGGTTTACTTTATGTAATGCTTGGAGAAATTTTTGTTTCTTTTGTTTGTTTGATTACAATTTTATTTATTTTATTTTTTTACATACCTTGTATTTGAAAATGTAGTATCAAGACTCTTAACAATTCATTATCACTTTGGCTAGGCCATGGAAGTAGAGGTGAAGAGACTTTATGAAACTGTCACAGGTGTTCACGAGGAGATGTTTTATCTTCGCGAAAGGTAGTGTGTTTTTTAATCCCTCGAGGGATGCAACTGTCTTTTCACTAGCACTTTATGTGACTTGTGTTCGATCCTTGTTTCAGGGAAGAAGAGATGCAGGAGCTTAACAGAGCAACAAACTCCAAAATGGGATGGTTGAGTTTGCTTTCGCTTCTGGTTTGCTTATCTGTTTCTGGTTTGCAGCTATGGCATTTGAAGTCATTTTTCGAGAAGAAGAAGCTTATTTAACTATCTCATCCATTTCGGCTCATATACAATTTTCATCAATAACATCATATTTTATTTCAAAATTTAAGGCTTAAACTTTCAAATCATAAATCCTAGTAATTTAAACTTGTTGAATGTGTTTTTTTATATATAGAAATCTTTCTAATACCTTGGAAGAATGATGAATTTATCTATGCATGGTTGATGATTAAAACTCTTTGGTAGCAACCCCAAACCTTCTCCATGTCTTTTGGAAGATGAATCGGAATTTTGTCCATAAATCTCAGGGTTGAATTTCTTCCATCAGTCAAACTTCCCTTCAACTTCTGAGGGTCAGATCACCATATAAAGTTAAATTAGTTAATCCATGTGTATGTACATGTTTGCGACTAATCTAATGCATGCACTCCATTTTAATACTATTACATAAATCATTAGAGAGGCAGTACATAAAAACTAAGGCTATGTTTGTTTGCAACTAAGGCTATGTTTGTTTGCAAATATGACTATTAATCTCAAGTTTTTTGTTTGCTTTCAAATTTAGACTTGAGATTATTAGTCTGGGAATTATAAAATGATTTAATAGTCTTGACATTATAATTATAATTATAATCCCTAGGGTTATGTTTGTTTGTAAGATTATACTTGGGATAATTTGGGATAAGACTATTAATTATAAGTGTCTTGTTTGTTTTTAAATTTAGACTTGTGATTATTAGTTTCGAGATTATAAAATGACTTGGTAGTCTTGATATTATAATTATAATCTCGGGTTTTTGGGATTATAATCTCGAGATTATAATCCTTACAAACAAACATAGTCTAACATTATAATCTTTAATAGTCTTGACATTATAATTATAATCTAAGATTAATAGTCTTTGGATTATAATATCTCGAGATTATAGTCTTTGAATTATAATATCTCGAGATTATAGTCTTTGTAAACAAACATAACGTAGGAGATCGGTTGGAGGATGCTCCAACAAAATATCAACAATATCATCTTTAACATGAAAATACAAGTAGATCATTTCATCATTAAATCAGTTGCAATGAAAATAAAAATGTAAACATAGAAATATTATTTGGCGAACATGGGAGGGAAGATTTTATATTTCGAAGAATAAAATTTTCAGTTTTAAGGGAAACGGTCTCTTTATTAATATTATAAATTTAACTTGGATAAGCATTAGATGGTGTGGATTCGGGGTAAAAAAAGCCACATTGTAATTTTTAGAGGAGATAATAAGTAGGCACCTAGTATTAGAACTTAGAAGTAATTACAAGCTCTGTGTCCTAAAGAATGCATAAGTAGTAGTAAAAAAAATTCCAGCAAAAGATGTTTTAAGGTAGATAAATTAATACTAAATGTGTAATAAAAACTGGTTTACTCTCCAAAGAGAGAGTTGCAAAGCAACTATCACTTGGGTTGTGCAGAATCAAAAACTTTTTATACTCTACTACTACTTCAATTTTCTTAATATATGCGAAAAGTATACTATAATAAACATCCTTTTAGGGAGAGGATAAAATTGCCTCCTACCACCACCAAAGCATAGCCCGTATGGATTCAAGTCCCCCTCCCTCAGTTGTGGAATGTAAACTTAATAGTACTAAAAAAAATTGCCTCCCATAACTAAGAAATTCTCCACGTTGAGAATGTGCTTATCAGCTTACAGTGATCTCAAAGTAAATAGAACATACAAGAAACTATTAGCATAAATAGCAGAAACTGATCCATAGAACATAAATCTTATCATTCTGATATTTCCGTAGACTTTATACAATCTTCTACAAAGTCAACACTCCAGCAATTACTAAAAAAATAAGGCAAAAGGATGTCTTGGACTTGAAGTAGCATACATTAAAACTCTGTGGTGAAATAATAAAGGATGGAAGAAGTAATGGTTAACCCAATATCACAAATTCACAATTATCCACCTGTTGAAACCACGAGTTACAAGCAGAAGAAGAAGAAAAAAGTGGCCAGATGATGGATTAAAAAGATGCTGATACCATTGGGAGTCCTTCTTAGGCTATTTTGAGATGAAGAGAAGAAAGCAGAAATCCAGAATTGAGGATTCAATTGAATATCAACAACCACTTTCATTAGGATCTTAATTCAATACGAAGAATCGGTCATGGAATCAACTCCAGCAGGTACCAGCACACTGTCTCCTAGTATGAATATTATATTCAAAATCCCATCTAATCTACGAAATCAGAAATAGTGCACAGGTGGGAGACCATCCAACATATCAACATAACGCATTTTGTTATTTGGCCATGCTAGGCCTTGATATGTCAAGAAGTAAAGATGTTCCAGTGATGATCTGGAGGTAAGGTCTCCTTAATTTTTTCAAGCCTCTTGAGAATGTCCAGGAAAGAAGGTCTGTGGTTCATATCTGCTGCCCAGCAATGCTCTGTCAAGCTGAACAAGTTCAATAGAATACAAATTAGCACCTAATATTATGGGATGCATGCACAATAAATCTTAGTTATTTAGGTTTTGGGCCTACATGACAAAAATTTACTTGTCATTAATACCAAGGAACATATGATTAAACCACATAATACTACTACCCATGGGTGGGTAATACAACAGCTTAAGCAGTTAGGAGATGAACATAGAAAATTATGTCAACCTATAGTAAAAGAATTATTACTCTTATTATTTTACCTAATTTGACCTGAGTGAAAATTCAGACAGTATATTCATCCAGGAAATGATGGGAATCATAACCACTGATTGCACTAGCTACCTAGGATAACTGTGTTCAAATTTAAATGCAACGCAAGAACAACAGAGTAGGGAAGAAATGTAAGATGGAGCAATTAGGGGAGAGATGCTGAAGATAAGGACCAATACAGGATGGCAAAAAGTCAAAAGTTCAAATACCAAACTGAAAGTAATACACTATAATGATCTAAGATGTCCTGGATCATGGGAATGAATATATGCATGCCTGCTTCTTTGCTTCCATGATCTGAGCACCAGTATTTAGAAAAGGTCTTTTGAAGGCCCATCTCTATTTTACTTCAAAAAATTGAGAAAAACTATAGGCATTCAATTCAAATTAATATGTACAGTTCAAGGTGAAAGTCTAGTAGCAACCAACATACCACTGACAAGGGGAGGTGTAAATAGTCTTGTAATTATACGTTCTAGATTTCTCATGTTTATTTACCCGTTTTAGAATGTTAGTAAGCTTAGATAGGGACCACATCTGGGTATGAAAATGATCATATATTAAGTCTTCACGTGGAATGATGGCTATGCAAATGAAGGTAGCTCCCCCTACACATGGACCCCCAGACCTGGACGGATTTTGTTCCAAGTAACTTTGCCTAGGGAGTCTTTCACATAACCTTGAACCAACAAACCCAGATGAAGACAGGATTAGACCAGGTATTAGTATGGCTACAAACACCTCACAAATTAAACGAGCTGGCATGTTCCCCTTTCTTTTGATTTAAGCTCAACGTTCCCCAAACAAAACAATCCACAAGATTTATTTTTCATTATTAACTACAGGCATCCTTAAAACAATTTAATGGGCTGTGTGAACTAACAACAATATAGCTGGCTGCTAGCCTTGACGAGCATGTGGTATCTTGCAATCTATTAAAACTTAATGGGCTAAAAGAATATAATTGACTTACTCTCTCAACTCAGGAGTATAACCTTTGGTCCTAAACATAGGCCTATGACCTTCAGCCACATACTTGGCTGCTTCGTAAGGTTCATGGTGTGATAATGGTGGATCACCTTCCAGCATCTGCACCAATTTGCATGGTCAGTTATTAGATGCATATAAATTGCTTTGTACTCTTTTCATAGTTTTAAGAGAACATGATATTACCTCATACAGTATCATTGCAAAAGAGAAAACGTCAACCTTCTTATCATATTTCCGATGCTTGAAGACTTCAGGAGCCATGTATCGGTCTTTTGTTTTATTCCAGGAAATATTCACATACACAACAACAACAAAAGGAGAATGAACACCAATATAAAAAGTTCAATCTAAATTGGGAAAGTATAATAAAGTATACACTCACAACTTCCAGTCTCGCCAGTCATTTTGTACACGTCTTGAGAATTTTGAACCCTGATAAGCTTGCTTAATCCAAAGTCTCCAACTTTTAGATGGTCTGCACTGGAGTTGACCAGAAGAACATTTCTGCAAAATTCACATAAGTCAGCCCGCAGGTATAGAAACAACCCCTTCCCCAGCCCAAATAATAAATAAGATATGCATGTGTTTGTGTTGTTTGTACGTGTGTATTTGTGAGAGAGATCCTCAATCAATTGATGCTTCACATCACAGACTTAATAATGTTAATAGATTAGATCTAGTAGTTTCTATAAAAACAACACTTATTTATCTATGATTTTATTCCATTTAAATCTAGACGGTAAGCAACGAACCTTGGTTTTAAGTCTCTGTGGATTACAACATTAGGCTCATTGTGAAGATAAGCCATGCCTCTGTCAACATCAGATTTATGAATCTCAGGTTAGCAGGAATTCAATATTCAGAATCTTGAAAGGAAAAAATAATCCTGCTATCATGAACTATCACCACAAGGCTAGCAAATGACACTCGAATACTGCATAATGAGACAAATGGGGCAAATATCCGCCTGTACTTAAACCAATTAAAAGAGTAGGGAGCATCATTATTCTGCAAAATTCAAAAACTTGTAGGAGAATTTAGTTAGTACTTCATAGGTCAATAGTTGGTATTACTTATTTGCAATTGCTTTGAAGGAGACGTGGTTTGATAGAACTGCAACATGGCAGAAGATACAGAAGCTATCAGTCATGTTGATGTCCATTTACTAATATAGTCGACATCATATATAGGTCAGCTCATGGTTCACAATTGACTGCAGTACTGAACCGGAGATTCTTAAGGTAGAACATATATATTACTTCAAGCAAATAGAAAGATAAATAGAGTAATGCTACAGTTACAAAGAAAACTCCTACAAAAGATAACTTACAAAATGATGTGCCAATTGTAATTAGTTGATAACTCACTATACATGGGTGAGCCCAATAAATATAACCAACCAAACCAAACACATAAGTTGTATACATTTTAGTACTCATTCTTCAGACATCAAAGTAATATTGAGATAAATAATGTTATGAAGATTTGAAGAACATCTTGTTGTTCTTTGGGAAACAAACTGAATCATTCCTTCCTCAGCTGATTCTCACAATTCCAAATTTAGTTCATATTATCCCAGCCCACACACACACACACAGAGACAGAGAGAGGGGAAAAGGATAAAGTACCTGGCAATGTCTAATGCAAAGCTGACAGCTGTTGATGGATTAAGTGAACCCTTCTCCTTTAAATACTGATGAAGATCACCCTATAACACATTGAGTGAAATGCTAAAATTTAGCATGGGAAGTTCCTAGTTTGGAGGAACAAATGATATTACTCTCTCCTTCGATATACCCAATTTTAGTGTGGATGGCACATATTTTGTGACGCCCCACAAATTTAAATACTTACATTTTCAATCCCCCTCCCACCCTCCTCTTAAAATGCACTAACAATGTTAAGAGGTTTTAAAAAAAAACTATATAAATAAAATAAACTCCATGACGTATGAATTTGTTAAAATCAGTGTCAAAATCAGTTTTTCAAGATGACACTCAATTTACTACAAAAGAACAACTAAAGAACAGAATACACTATATGGAAAGATTTCATTTACCCCTCGTAGATATTCAGTAATTAACATTAACGGCTTTCTTTCAGTAACTGCTCCAAGAAATTGCACTATATTAGGGTGGCGGAGCTTCACTAGCAAATTCACCTCGTGCCTGAAGTCCTGACTGAATCAACAAATAAAAATGAAGTACTCAAGACCAAAGATGAAGAAAACTAGAAATGCAGGAGAATGTAAACTATATCTATGGCAAGGACTTCTTTAGTCATGGCGACAAGACTTCATAAAACTCGATGAAAACTAAATCAGCAATCCTTTATTAAACTCAACAAAACCATCACTCTGGGAAAAGGTTGCTGTATGAATGAAGAAGAAGAATATCCATTTTTGCAGTTCATGGTCTGCATTGGTCTACTAACAGATTTCAGGTTATTACAAGCAGCAGAGTCAGCAAACACACATAAGACTTATTTGATAATACAAGGGATATAGGAAATGAACTTTACATCACCAATCTATCGTCTGAAAGATTCGGAAGAATGCGCTTGACAGCTACAGGTGTTCCACGCCAACCTGCTTTTATAATCTCACCAAAGGACCCCTGACACAAATTTATGAATTATTCAGAGAACTCTAAGATAAATAACATTAGTTCACAAGAAAGAATAATTAAGAGTATCAATATACTTGCCAGTGTTCTAAAAATTCTAAAAATCACTAGGTAGCAGACGGGGCGCCTAGTGTCTAGGCATTTTCCTAGGCGGATTAGGTATTTTCTTAGGCGTTCTCATTTATTTAATTTCTATTGTATAACTTGTTATACTACACAAAACAAAAGTACTTTTTTAAAATGTTACATGAAAATTTACCAAAAGAACAATATTTGAAGGCTTAACAAATTCATTTCAAGTATTGTAGAGTTTCAAAGCTTTTATTAAATCGATGTGATAGAGGTCTGATTTCGCCTGCCTAGGCATGGCCTATGCGCCCAGCCAAATCTAGGTGGTAGAGGATCACCTAGCGCCTAGGCGGGGAGTTTTAGAACACACTTGTTTTCTAAGGCTTGTGGTTCTGGACATTCTTGTTTAAAGAAACAGTAACCAAAGACAGTAATAATGACATAACAGAAACAAACAATATGCAATTTAGAAATCAGATATGAACCCTATTATACTATCACGTGATGGTATCTATAAGAATGATCTCCTGCCGGAAAAAACCGTCAGCTCATATGACCCTATCCGATGAATACACTCATTTACGTTTCTTCTAATATATAAACATATCCAAGTATCCAACATGAGAGAAGATCATCCCATGAGACTGATCACAAAGCAGTAAGGAGTTGCCTCCTTATTACACGGAAAAAGTGTTTTTATGTATTCTATCCACCATATTGCTCAATTATTTGGATTTTATTCATAAAAATAATAAATTATTTGAAAATACAAACAAGTAGAATTTTTTCTCATTTCAACAATAGCTTTATTGAAATGAACCAATCTACACAGCATGATCACATTAGAAAAGCAATGTGTTCGCGTTGGACATGTGTCAATGCTAAAACTTCTAGGACACTCCAAGATTCGTATCTTACATGTCATATAAGCAACATTAACATTAAGAAAATGTTTGTAATGCTGAAAATTTATTCATTAAGATATTTTAATGTCTTTGAAACAAAACTAACAAATAGAATGTCTAACTAATGGCGAAAGTACTTCAGCTAACGTCAACCAGGTACATCCACAAGCTACTCAAAATTCCAACATTTACAGTCAAATTCTTATTCATGATCTGGATAAGGGGCGAAAGACTAGTTTTTTTTGTTTTATTTTCCAAATCATTCTAATAATCGTTGTTGCAACTGCATATTACAATCAACATACAATTAAAACTCTCCCTAAATGCTACAATGCACATATATGAATATTCCAAATTCAGATCAAATGGAATCAATAATTTTTAGGAAATACAGACCTTCCCGATAGTAACCGAGTTCAAGAAGTCTAGTTCGGAGGGGTCAATTTCCCAGTCACATTTATTGGGTAAAGGGGGTAGAACAGGTTTTGGTTCAAAATGGCTTCCACTCTGGCCCTGCAGCATAACCACTAGAAGTTAGCCCACAAAGAGCAAGACACAAATCCAGAAGGAATATCTGCATCGTCATAAAGCATTGCAACATATATGGCAAATATCAGTACTCAAGCAGCAGTATAATTAATAAGGGTGCAGACATTCAAAATAATTTGTTTATGTATCTAATTCAATAATCTAAAGCATAAATCAATATAAACCTTACAATCTTGAAATATATTTAGTGTAGCGGATCAAAAAATCAAAAAATAAGTAAATAAAGACGGTAGGAATTAGATGTTTTCCAATATGAATGCAAAAAACACTAGCTTTCCAACAGAAGTAATAACCCAATATAATAAGAAAACCACAGGTTGAGTAGCCTGCTCCAAGCAAACAATGAAATGAAAGAATAAAGGTTTGACGGGGAAAGAGAGCGAGGATGGACATTGAACTTACAAAAGACAGGCCACCGTATTTAACTTTAATAACTCAATCATGCTATGTTTTTAGCTCCTTCTGCATCAGCTAGAGGCTGTCATGAGTGATATCAGGTTCAGGTTACAGAAGCAAGCTAGATGAGACCATTAGACTAAGAGAAGTAGTATCATTAGGGGGAAACTAATATTGCTGTAAATCAACAAAGAAAATAACATTATGAGCATTACATAAGCAATTTCAATTTACCCCTAACAATGAACTTAGCAGCCTCAAATGACATAGCAGCACAATGCTTAAAACTAGAAAGGCACATTCACAAAAGAGACCTAATGAGCAGGATAGCTCCATCCTATGAAAGGGGAAAATGTACAGGTACCCAAAAAACATAACGGTCCAGACTAAAATATGACAACAGGTGCGCATACAGAATCCAACCCGAGTTACGAAACTTTATATGTTTACTTTAATTTTCAAGGAAAATAGAATAATAAATATATTTTTGTGCTTTGCCAGGGAGGGCTACTTAGTAGTTATGTTCATTTGTTGTTTTACTCTTACAATAGATTCTTATTTTTTAAAGTCCATAAATACTAGAAGGCCAAGCCAATGCATCATGCATGTATACATATATCAACATAGTGCAAAAGGAATCTAAATTAGATATATCAACATGGTGCATATTTATTTGGACAAAAAAATCTCAGACCTAGCTTACTCAGCAAAGAAATGAAGGAATTACTCTACATGGTAAATTACACAGCTAGACCTACTAGCCATACAAATAGTAATGAGAACACTATGGAAATGCTTGGTAAAGTTCGCTACTACTCTCTTTCTCTCTCTAAAGTTTGAATAGTTGCCTAGCACTCAACTCTAACATGTGTCTTAGATTCTCAAGTTGCCACTGTGAGATGGCATAAAATCCTCATGTCTTTATTGAAATTTGATCTTTAAAGCAAAGCTCCACTAATCAAATTTCATTTATATAAATTAAATAAACAAAAGTTCTACAAAATAGCTACAACTAACAGAATTGTAGCAGGTGAAAATGAGCAAGTCGAATCAAAGTAATCCACATATTTTTTGACACAAACAGAAACAGTGGAGAACAGAAAAATTGGCAATACATGAATTATATAATAAACATAATTACCGTATTTTTCCAGCGATCTTGGGAGTTGACGTCAGCGCCGAATTCAATCAAAGTGTTGGCGACCTCGATCAAACCGTGAAGCGAAGCAACATGGAGCGGAGTCCGATTATCGTAATCCCTGGCGTGAACAAGTGACCGATCTTCCTCCAGCAGCTTCCGCACCGACACCGCATCATTGTGATGAGCGTGCCACAGTATCAGTGACGTCCGGCTCACTTTGGCCTTCCCTTTCTTCTTTGTCTCCGGCGCGGCATCTCCTCCTCCGGCCGAATGCCCCGAGCTGCCTTCGCTCCCACTCATTTGGGCCGAGCAGTGTAGCTTCAAAATCAAATGGATTGAGAAATTGAAATGGGATTTTCGTACGAAAATATATATAATGCAATATATGAGATTCAAATGAGCAGTATCTCTGCTGGTGATAGTTATATTTATTTACCAATTTTAGAGCGTGGATTTGGATTCGGAAATTAAGAGGAAGGAGGGAGGCTTTGATTTCATTCTACACTCTTTCTACTTTTTCAAACAGAATTAGATTCCACGAGTAATTGTATTTATTACTGGCGAAGGTCAACGCACATTGTTACACAGTTGACCAATACAAATATATTTTACCGACAAATAAAACGGGGTTGAAACAACAATTAAAAAAAAATGTACCAAGTATTTATATTTGATTTCCTAACGTCTCAATATAGAAGTTTTATTTCAAAAAATATCAAATTTAATATAACCTTTTATATATAATTTGTACTTATTTTTTAATTTAAATAATATATATATATATATATATATATATATAGGATGTTAGCAGTGTAGTGCCTTGGGCAATAAGTTGATTCCTACACAAAATATTAAATTATTAATATAGTCACGTGGTGTTCATCGTAATTAACGGATCCGGTTAACATGAAATTTATTATTTGATAAGTTGGTCAATTACACATGTAGTCTCGTGTCGATGCTACACAAATTAAATTAATTAGACCAACTTACACAAAAATAAATTTCATGCTAACCACTTCTGTAATTAACCGACCCGTATCGCACCGTATCATACTGAACCGGTTATCGAATATATTTAAAATTGGATACCGATCCCGATTACCAAATCGATTAGCCGGTTCGGTACCGGTCCCATATTTGCTTTTATCTAATTTTGTAACGGCTAAATATATTATTGTGTTGTTTTGTTCCTATATTTCCATTTGATAATTTCTTCTCCATCTCCCAAGTTACAATCTTTAGACTAGTCTTCAATTCCTCAATTCTTTTTCATTGGATCTGGAACATATGAGAGTGGAAGATACATAACAAAATCAAATAATTATGTTTTGAATTCTGAAGTTTGTATCTCTCATACAAATATACAATTAATTAATTATACTTCTACTGACTCTCTCTTCTCTGTTCTTAATTTTCTCTCTCTCTCTATATATATAGGGGAATATGGAAGTGCACAGTTGTGTAATTTTTTTAAAGTTACACAATTTACGATCGTATACGATTGAAGAGTAGTCACTCCACGATAATAGATCGAATTCCCTAGACCGTATAACTTTAAAAATTACACAAATTGTATATCTCTATTTTTACTATATATATATATATATATATATATATATATATATATATATATATATATATTAAAAGAATAATTGGAGTCATGAGTTTTAAGAAAGATTAAGCAAGCTCATATTCATACACCATCCAATTACGCAGAGAGAATTCTCCACTTATCTCTAAAACCCACCTTCTTTCTTCTCGATCCAATACCTTTGCCAACATCTTCATCGCCATAGTCGGCGTCGAAGTTGTTGACCTTCCCTACACTTTCAAGAGAACCGGCTGGATAACAGAAGTGAGGCGCCCTCATGCTCTTCTCTGTAGCCATCCTCACTTACATGATGCAGATTACAGATCTATTGGAGATGGGATTGGAGACAAACTGAGAATTGAGAAAAAAAGCGTGCAAATGGCAGATCTATTTGGAATAAAGTGATTAAGTAATTTAACCGGTACAATCGACTTGGTCGAGCCAAACCCATTATCGTTCCTGGCCGGTTCGGGCCGGTTAAATAAAAAACTGAAAAAACCAAATAGAGTACCTCCAGTAGAGTACCTCCCCCCACAAATCCTTATATAGTTTTTAAAGTACAAGACGTGCAGTAATTCAAAATTTGAAGAGTTGTTAAATATAAGTATAATTAATAAAATTTCCTTTATGGTTGAAGGTGATATCAACATTGAATAAGAACATAATGGAGTAATTCATTCTTATTCATCAATCATCATGGCCAAACAAATCATCAATTTATAAAAATGCACTCCACAACAACTCGACCAAATTAGCCTCTATATAAACAATTTTTGTTGTTGTAGGGGGGTCAAATATGTTCATTCCTACATGGCCACAATTATTGAAACACATTATATACAGTGTCTTATATAATCAGCTGCAGCTTTGATAACAGCATTTTCCCCATAAAATTGCTTCCCATGATCCCATCATCCACAAGAAGGAACTTCATTTTAAATCCTCTTGGTCCTCGAGGGACCTCTTACGAGCCCTCAAGTTAAGCTTAAGGCTTTCAGGAAGGGGCGGTGTCCTCCCTCTGCGGAACAAAACAGCAAGAGCCCTCATTTTCTGGCAAAGATCAAATACCTACGGAGGAATCCCCATTAAATATTAGAATTCATGTTAACTTGTGAAGCAGATTCAAAGTTTGCTAGGATTCTTACAGATGAAGCTTCAATCTCTGCAACACCTTCACAACCTTGACCTCCTCCTTGCAGTAAGTCGCAGTATTTTGTGGCTTCGTTCTCATCTTCAAATATCTTCAAAAGATATGATGTTTTAAACTAATTCTTAAAAAACAATGCAGTTTTGGACATACTGTAACAGGAAAATTTAACTTTGCTTAATATAGATATCAATATAAGATGATTAATTGATGCACATCACTTGACTTCTCTCTCTCTAACTTTTTTCCTAGTATATTTAAAATACCACTTTCAACTTTTAGCTTTTGAAACAGATCAATATAAAAACCATAGGAGAAGTGCTAGTTGGTTCCTCAGTTCCTAATACCAACAAATCAATTCCTGGACCAACTAACTGGGTCATAATAATCAAAAGAAACCTGCTGACATCCGCTGCAGGGTAAACCACTAGATTACCTAGTAGAAAAGATTTCAAAATCATTTAATATTTTTCTCATTGTATGCATGTATTCACCTAAAGTTAAGTAGGCAATATGCCCGTTCACTCAGTCTTGGATATGATAAATCCTAAGCAAACGCAAGTAAACAACTAACTTGCTCTTTGTTTGCAACCTCTTTACCTAAATTTTGGGTTGCCAGATCTACTGAAAAAATTGAAACAAAAGCTAGGTTGGCAAAGTATGAACGCAAACTGAGATCTTTTAAACCCGGAGCATAAACTTGCTTTCACTTGTACGAGTAAATATGCTAATCAATTAATCAACACGTTGGGTGCACCATGGATTAAATTTATGTGCAAATGCGCCCAATACATAAAGCAGCAACCGCATCGATATCAACTGGAAGGGCTGTTGAAGTTTGAAAATTTTCGGTTCTAGAATTAATCCATATCCGTATGTTGCTCCAAATTTTCCTGCTAAACAATACTCCCTCTGTTCCATATTATTTGATCATTGTTTACTTTTTAAAGTCAACTCAAGAGATTTTTAAACTCAAAATTGACATAATTCTTTTAATTTTAATCAATATAATGATAAATAATGTAAACTATCTAAAATATATTACTCACAATAAGTTCTATTGTTTCATAATTTTTAATGAGTCATCTCAATTTTGAGTTTGAAAATGTCTCAAATTGACGTTCAAAAGTCAATAATGATCATATAATTTGGAATGGAGGGAGTATGTTGGATCCATACTACCCAACGTTCTGCCATCAAGCACAGCTTTAACCCAACTTCCAGATATTTTGACATGTCTACCGTCTAGGGGCAATGCTACTGTTAAAAGTCAAAGGCCACGACCTGCAGTCACCTCACACAAAAGACAGACAAATATCTAATATCCACACACTAGAATTTTCCATATTTACAAAGATGAGCTGTGGATTTAAATCTCACACGCATCTACCTGAATAATATGCCCAAGGTCCTACGCTCAGGCACTCATCTTCTAGTGTATCATTTTGATGTCTTACAAAGTATTTTAAATTTCTTTAAAGGAAGATTATATTAGAAAGAAAGAAAAAGGTGAGAGAGAGAGAGGGTACAATGCAGACACAGACAGGAAGGACTGATTGAAAGGAAAATTGGGAAAAAAATCCTAGAACCCCAATGCAGAACAGCTCTCTAATTTCAGTGTAAATCAGACTTCAGCTCCATGCAATATGCTCATTGCAGCAAATTTTATGAAGGATAAGTTACAATTACAGAAATAATAAAAAAGAAGAACTTACAAGCACTCCCTCAGTGATATCCTCAACAAGCATCTGAAACTTCATGCCTGTTCCTGACTGCTTGGCCTGATTTTTCCACTTTCCCCCTTTGGAAAACAATTTCCCTAGCTCTCTTTCAATTTCACTGCTATGAAGAGCAACTATGAACCAGGCTAATGGTGGTACTATTCAAAATCAGAAGAACCAAAAAGTTTAAAGACAAACCTGCGATTTCTTCTAGTTTTCATTGTGCATAACTGGTTTTCTCTTTGAGTTAGAACATACACAGCCTTTGAAGATTCCCTCCATGGGTTGGCCTCCAGTACTGAAAAGAGAAAATAACCGAGCCAAGAACTTGTAAAGCCTTGAAAATGGAAATATATAAACACAACAGACTCGTAACTCCAAAAAAGTAGAAAAAATGACTGCATCATAGTTCAATGAGAACACT
Organism: Panax ginseng; assembly: GCA_020205605.1. Taxonomy (NCBI): domain Eukaryota; kingdom Viridiplantae; phylum Streptophyta; class Magnoliopsida; order Apiales; family Araliaceae; genus Panax; species Panax ginseng. The sequence continues at coordinate 3,694,290 of CM035127.1, forward strand.
AGGCTTACTAGCAATCATGAATTATGAGTAAAGGCTAACACTACTGTGCTACCAAATGTTGGCATACAGCTGCATTCACCACATGCTAGAGAGAGGGACAGAAACAGAGAGAGAGAGAGAGAGAGAGAGAGAGAGAGAGAGATCCCACAGAAAGAAGATTAGAAAAAATGTTCTTCATCTTGTAGGAAGACTGACTGGGTAAAGACTTGAGAGGCAATACGTAATACATTTGACCGCTTATCATCCATTGGGATAGTCCATATATATCAGACATATAATCCTGTCAAGATATTTGGCAGAGAATGAGTGATGTACTCATTTGCAACACTAGGTTATATGAAAAATTCTGCGTAGATTATACGTAGTACTTATTAAGGATACAGATTGGACAATGTCAAGTTATTACATCACATCAAGATTTGTCTCAGAAAGATAACTAAAATGAAGACAAGCATGTTGCAGGTTCGATCAATTGAAAAAAAAAAGACTTAAATATTATATAACCATATTTAAAATGCACCCAACTGATTCAGAAATGCCATTCATTCAGAAGAAACAACAATAAGAGAAAAGTAAAATTATCACAACACTTTAGACATTTAAAAAAAAATCCCATAACAAAGACACAAATAAAAAAAATAACCGGATAGAAAAAATTAGGACTTTGGGAGAGACGAAAGAGTAGGGAATTGTTAAAGTACCATCATAGCTGCTGCTATCGAATGTTTGCTGGAGATGTCTACGCATGTCATAAGCGCGAGAAGAGACCTGCTTCACAAACTCATCGGAAGTACCCGGTATGGTCCCGTCCAATTGAAGAGCTCTCTCCAGCTCCTCATCATCTCTTTCTATGTCTTCTCCCTCTTCTCCTTGGCCGCTGAATTTACAGGATACTTCCAATCTTCTTCTTCTGCAGGGTTTAATAGGGTTTGAGAAAGAGGACTGAACCCTAAGATCGTGTTTAGGGTATGAGGAGGGGAGGAAGCCTAGCCGCCGCCGGTGGTGGCGGAGGGGATTTCCCGGAGGGAGGACGACGGAAGGCGAGACCGATGAGAGAGAATCCATGTATATATTGAGAGCCTTCCCTTTCCGGTATTTCTTTAATTTTATTGGGAAAGTTCTCTGCGTGTACGAACGTGGAAATGGAGGTAGAAAAGTAAGAAAAAGAAAGTGCGTATTTAGTTAGTCTGGGCTGGTGTAGTTGTTGGCTCTGCCAAGGAGTAATGTGCAGATTTTTTCCTGGTTCAGGTGGGTCATGTAGTTGTAGTTCGTACAAACGATTCACTAGTCAAGAACCCAGACCCTCAAAAATTTGGCTACATCTTTCATTTTTCAGCACTCCCTATTATATTTTTCCTTTTATCTATTTTTATCCTTAATAAATATTTATAAAAATTGTTAACTTTAATTAATTAATCAATTCAGTATTGATACACAGACTGACACGTGATCTTTCTTTGCATAGTATAATGTCATAAAAATATATGTACTCTATCCTTTCAAGTATTAATTAATAATTTTAAATTTTTTACCCCGGCTCCAATCATACATACATACTCCATTCTGATATAGTAGTAACTTACTAACTTATAAGGTACAACAAGTTAATTAAAGTATTAATAACTTCAAATCTCTTACCCCCAATCATACGTATTCAATCTTCTCTCTTTCCCATACTACTTTTCGAATTTTAAGCAACATCTTTTCCATATAATGTCAATTTTGACCGTCTATATAAATAGGCTACATTTTATATTAAAATAATTGAATATCTTTGTTATATAACAAAAATATTATACAAGTTTAAGGTACGTATCTTAATAGTTTATCTCTTAATGCCTATTAAGAGGCCACATATTTATTAAGAGGTCATCTGAATAGTTAATATATAAATATGAGTCTAATCTATTCAGAATCAGAAGATCTCTTAATACAAAAATATAGCCGATTAAAATGAACCGTTAAGAACCAATCAAATACCGCCTAAGTTCCCTGCCCAGACGTACAAGATCCAAGATATCAGAGCTCCACTTAAAAACACATGATTGGGGTGAATAAAGGTAACCGGAGGCGGTAAATGAATAAACTATTTTCTCCTTAGGAGCATTTTACCCACATCAAATAAATTGAAAGGATACAGAACAGTATCTTATTATTATCTCGTTTCAGGCTATTGATCGAAGTATAGTAGTTGGGGATGTCAAGGTCTTCCTTGACTCGACTTTGTTCGAGTAAGAGACTATCGAAACAATAGAACATTTAAAGCAACAAATTAACTAATTATAAACATTGAAAGTTCATTATGCTGAAATTTTCTTTATATGTTTGATAGCAAAAATAAATCAGTCTCCTAGAGAAATATAGCACGAGTATAGAGAACAGACATGTTATGGAAAGTAAATTCTGGAGTACAGACGTTACACCAAATGCGAAAGGAAACTCATAGCAGCAAGAAAAGACTCGCGAAACCAGAATGTTATGCCATTATTTTGGCAGACCTCACGAAGAGGCTATCAACAACCTTGCCAACATTCGATATGGTTTCTAATGTTGCCGGGTATATTGTATCTGCCTTGGGATCATCAAAAATCATGAGGCATCCAGCACCCTGGTCTAAAGTCCCTGCAAACTTCTTATCAAGGATCATCTGTGACAGTTTCTTCTCCACATGGTCTTCCGGCAATTCAATCAACTCAGCAATGTGAGTTATCTCAACCCTTGAGAAAGGTTCAATCAACCTGCAGAGGTTCTGCTCCAGTAGTGTGTCATAGAGGGAAGATAGATGCCTGTGGACAATAGGGTCTTCCTCTAGCTGTGCTTTAAAATCACAAAGAGCAGACTCAAATAGTTTCAGAGAGCGCTTTGAATGAGCATCAGCAACAGCTTTCATTGCATCAAGTTCAGGCCCCTGATATTGCAATCCCACTTTCTGTGATGATATTATTCCCGCCACATCATCAGCCTGATTCACCATAATTTTGCACAACAGCATATACTTAAGACTATAAACTGCTTGGGGGTCCTCGAGGGCATTGAAGGCTTCAAAAGCTTCAAAGAAATAGCTGTAAGCAGTTTTATAGTCCTTCTCTTCTGCATGAAGAATCCCGCTTTGCAAATCTATAGTACCCTGTTGAGCTGGAGGCACATAAATAGCATTTGCAGCTGTTCTTGCTGCTGTAAGTGCAGCCTTGGCTTTAGGGAGGTTTCTAAGAGAGAAATGGAGCTGGCTCTCCAACAAGTCTATCTCCACAAGTAGTAGCTTGTCATCCAACCTTCTCACCTCCTTGATTAGGCCTGAAAGGAGGTTTAATGCCTCTGAATACTCCTTGCTTTCCATCAAAAGAGCTGCAAGCCTTGCTTCAATTCGTTGGCGAAGGAAAGTGCGCTTCTCAGCACGTGTCCACTCTACAATTTCTTTGCAAAGGGAAATCTGAAGATCAGATGTCCCTGGTATTTTAGCTACTGAATCAACAATTCCACGAACAATTTTTGCAGTTTTAGCCTTCGGGATCTTGGCAAAGAAGGGCCTCAACTGGGTCAGAAGGTTTTGGAGTTCCTCTGCCCTACTTTGTTCTCTAAGAAGATCAGAGAGGCTGGAAACTGCCTGCTCTTTGATTCTTAGAGCTTCGGAAGTAGATGATGGGTTCTCAAGTATGCGATAAAGGATGGAGATGGCTTCGGGTGCAGCTTTGGCTTCTGTAGCCTGAATCAGTGATTCAGTGGTTGCTGGGAGATACGAAGAAGACATGGTCCCTACTTTAAGATTCAAAGCCTGTCAAAGTATAATAATCAAGTGATCATCAGATACTACACGCACAACTTGCCCACAAGCTAAATAAAGTTCCACAATTTTATCCATAAAAGGTGAAGTTCCAACATTAGCAACTACATAGAATTTATTACTTTTTTGGTCTCAAAAACTTATTCCTAGTTTACAACTTACAGTTCAAAGTTTTGAAATAATTCTCCAATAGATATAAGATCAATGCCAAAAGTAACAGAGTAATTGAAGTCAATCAGTATCAACTATACAATAAAGCAACAGATAATGCAGATTCTAAATTGGCTGTTACACCTATTAGTTTAGGCTAAAAGCTATTCACGCGAACAAATTCAGAATCGTACTCATAATAGAGAATTACTTCGACATGCTCCAAAGACTTCAACAATGTAGCAGGGATTAGAAGTTACATGAGTACATCCAGTAATTTTCACCTTGAAGTCCTAATAACTTAATGCTCTTCTATTAACAAGGGTCACAGGAGGAAGATCATGAGACTGCTAAGACTGTTTTTGTCTTTTTGACATACCTAAAGATCACAACATAATAACCACACAAAAAATACTTATATACCATGAGCCACCAGTTCACCCTATACCCAACAAAACTAATATCAACCACTCCTAATACATAAAATAAAAGGAAACCAAAGTGTAACAATAATAAAGTTAAAATATTTAACATAAATACGGCTGAACTCAATTTGGAAAATAAAATTACAATGAAATCCATGTATTTCCATATCTTCCAAACAAACAAACATGCATCTTTCTCCCCAGTGAGGTCTCTGAGCTGATGATTTATTGAGGAAATGAACATAATTTAAGGCTTTGATTAGAACAATCTCATGTAAAACACCTTCTCTCTTATTAAGTGTATTGTTACATATTAATATCGTTCCAGGGGAGCCATAAAGTGATGGATAAGAGACCACAAAAGAAAGAGTTGATACATTAAACACAGCGAATAACTGGAATTCAGCTATTGCAGCAATTTCCATAGCTGCAATTTTGATAATATATATATATATATACGCTGCTTTCTTAAAGAGTTGGTATATTAAACTCAGCAAATCATCACTTACCTCCTTCTTCAAAGTCCAAGCTTTCGATCCAGCCTTTCCTTTGCTCTTCCTATCCAAGCTTTTGATCGATTGATCAAACCTTTGCTCCTCCCCTTCGGAAACTCCCAATCTCTCTCTTCAAACCCTTAACCCTAACGCTCAAGTCTAATTCGACAAGTCCGAATTGGCCACATCGTTAGGGGGCATGTAGGACTTAGGGGCATGTAGGACTTAGCTGCTGTTTGTTTACATCTTATTGCCTCTTAATGGATTGTCTCTTATTTGCTAGGAGACATGATGTTGTTTGTTTTTGTTTTTGTTACCTCTGAATGCCTCTTAATCGGTAAAACATAAAATGAAATCTTAATAATTAAGAGGTACCTCTTAATGAAATTTTTTTAATAATTTTTTTTTATATAAATATATTTAACAATATTATGCACTCAGTTTTATTAAATTGAATATTTAAAATTATTAAATAAAATTTTACCTTTTAAAATGGTAAAATAGTGTCATTAAGAGACAACTTATTTTTTAATTATCAAACAATTTTTTTAATTCAAACCTCATAACCATTCAGATGATCTAATTTATTAAGACATAATTATCATTCAGATCTTAATTCTCAAATTTATAAAACACAACCTTAATTGATATACCAATTTGGCTGGTTTGTTGAGCTGGATACCTAGGTTGGGTCACAATGAATCAAGCAAGTACTTTTGTCTATAGGTTTAATTACTTAGCTTTTTAATGGGCTTGAGGAATGACAAATGGATTGTATATACCGGCCTGAGCTGTTAATATTTGACAATTTATTTCTTAAATAAAAATTTATTTGTTTCACAACTCACAAAATAACATGAAATTCAGATTAAATCAAAAGTTACAAAATAGATTTGTAAGTTACTTCCAAAAAATAAAAAATATATACTTTGAAATATTTTTAAAATTATTTACACTCACCAGAAGATTAATGATGTTTATCGATGTTGTGATAACAGGGAGATAATGTTAAGTGAAAAATTATTTGGGAAAAGGTATAATATGCAAATAATATATATAAAACACCTAAATTTAAAATATGATAAATTAGATAATATGTGAAGAAAATATAAAGAACAAATAGAGGAAGTGTTCATGTCAATTGTTTAGCCCAAATCAAATGTAATATGTTTTAACTGCATTATGTCTAGTTGTACTAAACAAAATGGTTAGGCCTTGGGTATGCCGGTAATGGGTGATGATTTTAAAGTGTAGAAGCAGAAGAAAGAGAAAATAGAGGAAGAAAATTGTAAATTATGGGCATTAAAATAAGCCACCCCATCTCTTTCCTTGGGCTTTTTGAAGTTGTTAATTTTCATAGTTTGGCTGCGTCACAATAGAGGAAGAAAATTGTAAATTATGGGCATTAAAATAAGCCACCCCATCTCTTTCCTTGGGCTTTTTGAAGTTGTTAATTTTCATAGTTTGGCTGCGTCACATCACGCACTTCCAAGCTTTATTCTAGTACTACTAATTAATAATATCAGTTTATATTTGGTTAATATAGTATCGACATGTAAATGTAAAGATAATCTCTCTTTGCGTGTTAACACTATTCAGTATTATGAAATTAATTTTATTTTTATGATAACTGGATACAGTTTATAGTATGCGAGTATTTCTTAAGCTAATAACAAGGTAAAAAATTAATTGTTGTAAATTATGCGGTTAAAAATTTGTCTGCTTTTGACCATTCTAAATTCCATACTTAAAACAAGTAGTTGCAGCAGATGTATGGAAAAATAATGATATTATAGAGTTCATGACATTAAATTGTCTTTAGCGTATTGGGGCTTTGTCTAGATGGAATATTTTAATCTTCATCGAGGAAGACAATGGCAAAGTGAGTAATAAGTTAATTGTCCAATGCGATATTACTAGTATAAGTATCCTATACTTGAAAATTATGGTAAATTTTGGAGACTGAATTTCACATAAATGATGGAGTGGATATTACCATTACCTTAATAGGAGTATTCAGTATTATGAATTGCCCTTTTGGAGCTTCTGAAACCAAGCTGTGAACTGAAACAAGTTCCAACAAAGGGAAAGAAGACGGTGCTAATGGGGACATGGGTTGGGATCATGCTGCTGCTGCTGCTGAGGCATTTAATTGTTGGAGCGCGACCTTGGGGTGCATGCTCCAACGCCCGCCCCGGCCCTCAGGACGATGGGTAGGTGAGATCGATCGATATATACAAAAGATACTATACTATACAAAAGATTAGAGCGTCACTTTGGATACGGGTGAGGAATTAAGCAGCTAGAGCTTGTGATGAGGCTGCTTGTTTGCTCCGCTCCGCGGATCAAATACGTACTCGTACAAACTTTTTCTACTTCCACATGCACCACCAACATATTCTCCTCCATACCATTGGAGGCTTAGATTTAGACGACAACATGAAAGTAGTGACGTTGCTACTAATATCATTAATTATCACCACTTCCATGTAGCTGCAAGTATTGAATCAAATTTTGGCGTGGATAATTGGGTGATAATTGATCCGTCCGTTATTGAATTATGATCGATAGTTATATTCAAGAGTAGTGGGAGCACAAAGTAGAGAGAAATGATCAAGAAATTAGTGGTTGAGGGATATATATCATGGATTTTCATGTATGGTTTGTCCGACTCCGGCCAGTGGCATAAAACTTATTCAGTTACGACATCGACTTTTTCTGCATATTTCCTTTTATCCTCTCCACCCCTAGAGATTGATTCTGGATGCGGAACAATTTTATTCAACGAAATCATCATTATTAATTGAGCTTCTTTACAAATATGAATACTTGTTTCACACCGTCAAAATGAAGTTTTAGTATAGTTACTCTTTAATTTGATCAGTTTGTTGGGTGCTAAAGTAGTAGTATATTAATATTACTATATATTTAAACTAACAACTACAAAAAGGAATTTCTAAAAGTAGTATTTTTAAAGCCGTTAATCTCGGCAGAAAAGCATAATCTACATCTACATATATGAAAAAGCAAGAAGAAGAAAACTCTAAAGTATGCAAATTATTTTCACCAATTATGCAAATTATTTTGCTTATTCTCACTCTCATGCATTCTTATATATATCTTAAGTAGCTCTTTGTTTATATCTCTGAATGAGTCTTAATTTGACTGAACAAGTCATTCAGACCTTTGTTTTATAATTTCTGAACGATTCATTCTGGCTGAATCACTAAAAAGTACTAGTGTTAAATGATATTTTTACCTACGTACTCTCGTAAATAATTAAAAAATTACATTTAATATCAATCTTTTTTTACTATTGTAAACAAATTTTGTTATGTACAATTTTTTTTTTTTTAACAAAATTGGTCAATAACCAATTTAATGAATGTTGTTGTACTCTTTTATTTTGGTTTTATAAACTGATAGAATGTTATTTAAAAAAATTAATGTTTATTCTTAAAATTATATTACCATGCAATAGTATACTATATAAAGATGGTTCACACGTTTATATATATATATTTTTAAATAACATTGTTTATTCATAATTACATAATAATTTTTTTATTATTTCATAATAGTGCAGAAGGTTAAAATAGTGAAATATACATAATTATATGTTTTAAACCGACACTTATCAAACACGTCATTTCATTTTATATCCAGAATTTCTATTTTATTTAACTTATTCAAATTATTTTATATTTTCACAATTTTTCATTCAAATTTATGAAACAACACCCAACTACAGTATCTTGGTATAATCATGAAGGGGAACAACATTAATTTACAGCAGTGATAGTTTAATGAACTTGTCTTCAAGTTTCTATCATTTCGAAGTGCTGAACGAATTATCTATTGTGCTCCAGTAAGAATTTGAGTTCAAGCTAGCCAAGGGCCACAGTCCACAAAACAATTATGAGATGGAGTCATTGAGGTGCTATCTGAGGAACACACCACTGACACTACTGATACTAATAATTTTTTACCCCTACATCTTTCTCCTCTGTTTTCACCAAGACTTTTTTACTATATAATTGAATATTCCCTCCGTTCTTAAAAATTATCATTTTAAAATAAAAAATTTATTTTAATTTATTTATCGCAATAAATTCTCTTCCTTGTATTAATAAAGAGATAGGACAATCTTTTAAGAACGGAGGAGGTAGTATTTATTTTTGTTCTAAATTATTTTGTTATGTATGTATATATATATATTTATGTGTGTGTGTGTTTTCTTCGGCACAGATACCTGGAGGATAGAGATTTTTTCATGGCCTGTTGGCAGTCTGGCAGATAATTAGCTGTATGGACGGTAGCAGTAATTATATTGAATAGTCATTTTTCCTGTTTGAGGATGATATTTTGTCATTGAAAGCAATATGGAGTGTCTTTACGTACAAAAATATACTAGCAGCCTAGCAGTACTGTGGTTACTGGTTGGACTTTGTAGTTTGTACTAGGCCTTTGTGGTGGCAATATTTTCAAGACTACACTAGTCATTCTTCAAGACAAGATTGTGCATGTTGATATGTTGCTTTAAACATTAAAGGAGTTTGGTTTCTGTTATACACTTCATTTTCTAAAAGATTCATATCATTTTTTAAATTCCCATATGACTTGCCAACCCCAAAACAAAAGAATTATTGTTGGTGTAACAAGTAAGGAAATACATATTTATAAATTGGTGAGTACTATTTATATGAATTGGGGGTCAATCAGGCACATGGATTTGTCTTTTTCTTTTTCTTTTCAATCATATGCATAAGAAAGGAAACAAACAGAAGATAAAACCATAATCTCAATTCTATGTTTAGCCAGTGATTGGGAACGTAGGATCAAAAGCTCTCAAATTTATGATGACTACCTATGGAATATATATAGCTGCCTAAAATAATGTCCAACCCTAATTAGCTAATTAACTTGTCTTTACCTACTGCCTGGTAAATGTAACTTCTAAAGTAGATGGATGAAGCAATCAAGACCAACCTGATTAAGCCACATGTTAAGTAGCTCAAAAGTTTGAAAATTTGTGGTTTGACCAACCTAAATCTTTTGTCTAAAGCTCACGAGGAGTTGATAAAATAAAGTGGTAAAATGGGAATGATGATGTCCATTAACTCTAAATTGAATTGAAACCCTAAGCCTCATAATAATCAGTAATCATATTGTCCCGTTCCCACAATGTTTTTATAGGGTTAATCCTCAAAAAATAAAGACACCCACCTTAATTCCCAGGTGCTTGAATGGCCCCCTTCTTTATCCCACCAGTGCACACCACCATTTGAGCATGTTGAGAAAAGATGAGGCAAAATGGAGGCTAAAAGTGGAAGTGGAGTATATAAATATGTAGTATTAGTAGAGAGTTTTAAGTGAGACACAAGAAATATTATATGCTTATGTTTTATTTGAGGAGGATGATTTTTCAAGAATCATCATCACCTGTTTGATATTGGGGATTGGGCTGCCGGCTGCCTGAGAGTTTGAATTCATGTGATTAGTACTCCATGTAATGGCAGGAAGAGAGGGAGAGAGGGGTTTATACTACTACTATATAATAATAATAATAAGTGGAATATCTTTTTGTCAATTCATTTGGGTAGGCAAGTATGAACATATAATATAATATCAATATGGGGGCTCTAGTAAACTACTACTAAGTAGTATTATTAAGTTTGATTAGGTGGGGTTTTCAATAGGATCTACTGACTCCAAATGTCGCATAAATGCACCAAAGAGGTAGTCCAAATTTAGTTTTGGCTTGAAACTGAAAAAATAAACGATGCAGTCCTAAGTATGCTAAGTGCAGATATTGACTAATGATTTTCTCGAGGCAAACTTAATTTAATCTACAATAATATATCTATGTCAAATGACAAATTTAAAGTCGCTATTACGCACATCCACTTATAATTAAAATTTAAGTGGCCCATTGCCACATATTTTTCTTTCCTTTTGTCTCGTCGACCACCTTATGGCTCTTTTGCCTGCATTCATGTACCTTCAAATCTTAAATATACATCTGACATTTTTAATCAATAGTAGTTGATAACAACGTTGCCGTTTAGCACGATGATTTCTTTTGTTTTTGGTACAAATAAATGATTTTCTTAGTTTGTTTTTTGGTACTAATAAATGATTTTCTTAGTAACCATCGCTCAAAAATGGATCAAGTTTAATGAATTTTATAAAGTCCAATCACTGTCCATATATATTTTATTGATCCTAAAACAAAACAGATTTCTTTCATATTTCTTTGACTTTAGATTAGTGTCATCAATCAAAGGGGAAAAAGCCTAAAAGATGGACATATAGTCAATGGAACAAAAAGGGTATTCAATTTAATACACACAACAATTTAACTTTGGACTGCATAAATCCATATAGAATAGAACATACCTTTCATGAGCATAGCTTTCTCCTTTCTTTCAAGGTTACTTACACAAGGCCCCTCCTTATTTTTCCCTTTCGAAAATAATAGCTTCAAAACCTCTTTCAGGATCCACACCACACGAACTAAAAGCCCAAACCCACATCTATTTTTTCTCTCTCTACTCTACTATAACTTACTTGAGTTCCTGCTGATATCTCCATTTTCTCTCATGCATAGAAACCCTTTTTGCTCTCTATCTGTTTCTCTTTCAATTAAGTTATGGAAGAAACAGAAGAGTCCAAAAATACTAACAAGAAATGCATACCTAAGGCAAGGAGTTTGAGAGGGAGGACTAATCCTCATAACTATCAGTATCAGTATCAATATCAATATCAATATCATCAGCAGCTATTGCAGCACTCAAATAGGATAAATGGGGTTTTTTACCAAAATCAGCACCAAACATACCCAGCTCTCCTTCCTTTACCTCCCACCGTACCTTTCCAACTAGCTGTAACTCCACAACTTTCTCAATACCAAAACTTTAGAACAAAACCCAATTTTCAGAAATCTACATGGAAGCATTCTATTTCCAATCCTCCTCTTGCCACCTCCTCTGAAAACCAGCTTCCTGATTTCTCTATTACACCAGGTAACTAACTTGGATACTAAAACCCTTTTTGTATAATTTCTTTTTGGTTATTTTTTTTTATATATATAAAATTTCTTTCTCTTCCCTTTTCTGTAATTTCCCATCTCTAAACATTTATTTTGATGCATGCTTAGTTTATGGAGTAATAGATATTATCAAGAATATATATTTATGTTTGGAACCCTGAAAATGTTATGGAAAAAAAATATAGTAGAAGGAAACGAAATTTAAGGACATTCATTATACTGCACTTTTAATCTATTGTTCATACGGATTTTTTTTTACAAATATGAATACTTCGATTTATATTCATTAAGAAAGTGTTTTTCTTTTACCAATATCCAAACATAGCCACGGAATTTCCGAGTTTTTTTAGTTATAAAAGTAATAGTGGCAACATAATCTACCAACTGTTTGCTTGAGAACAAGCACAAACTAGCAATTCTCAACTATATCTTCGGTCCAAGCAGTGTCTTTGGGGTGGGTGTTTATTTAGTTTCCAAGAATAGAAATAGATAGTTTATGGAGTATTTCATATATTCATTTGTGATGATTAGAAATTAGTTCCGGTTGCTCTATTTCTGCATAAGAAGTCTTCTAGATTTTCAAGTTTTTGTTATACAAATTCCTCTTAAAAGATTTTCATTTATTGTTTCTCAGATATTCTAATTTAAGTAATAAAATTAGAAAAGAACTTTCAATTGAATCGCCAAGATTTTATTGCCAAGAGTAATATTCCTTCATTACTCTAATTAAAGACCTTTCAAGCTTTTGGTTAGGAATTATGATGATGCTCGCCTTCAAGATTTAAGATTGAATGAAATTAGGTATATTCCCATCTAGTATCCATATATAGTTCTTAGGAGGGTTGAATTGAATACTGAATCACTATAACTGTTGGTTCTTATCTACTTCAATATCTAAACAGCTCCTGAGGTGCTTCAACGAAAATCTGCCTTACCCTTTAGAGGAAAGAAAGATGGAAGGAGGGTTGTGGGTGCCACGCCACAAACATTAGCTGTGGCAAGAAGACCAGATTCTGGTGGCATTGAAGGCCCAGTTATCTCTCTCCTTGCCAATCATTTTCTAGTCCAATTTGACCCTTCACAGCGCATCTTTCAGTATGATGTTGAAATCTCTCCAAGTCCTTCAAAGGATGTTGCTCGCATGATTAAGCAAAAACTTGTTCAGGAAAACATAAACTTGCTCTCGGGTGCTCTTCCAGCCTATGATGGCCGAAAAAATCTATATAGCCCAGTGGAATTCCAAGCTGATAGGCTCGAATTTTACATTAGCCTCCCGATCCCAGCTAGCAAGTCATCAGGAGAAAATGCCAACTCACGAGAAAAGCATAAGCTTTTTCGGATTAACATCAAGCTTGTATCGAAGCTCGATGCAAAGGACCTAAGTAGCTACTTGAGTAAGGAAGGAGATGACTGGATCCCGATTCCTCAGGATTATCTCCACGCTTTGGACGTTGTTTTACGTGAGAGCCCAACAGAGAAATGTATACCTGCGGGGCGATCACTTTACTCGAGTTCAATGGGAGGGACTACGGATATTGGTGGAGGAGTTGTTGGACTAAGAGGGTTCTTTCAAAGTCTTAGACCTACACAGCAAGGACTTGCACTGAATGTGGATTTTTCAGTAACTGCTTTTCACGAGAGTATTGGAGTGATCCCTTACTTGCAAAAGAGCCTTGAGTTTTTGCGCGATCTTTCACAGAGGAAAACAAGAGGTTTGATGGGAGAGGAGAAGAAGGAAGTGGAGAAAGCTCTAAGAAACATCAGGGTCTTTGTTTGCCACCGAGAAACTATTCAGAGATATAGGGTATTTGGCTTAACTGAGGATTCTACAGAGAACCTCTGGTTTCCGGACAGGGATGGGAAAAATTTGAGGGTTGTGAACTACTTCAAGGATCAGTATAACTATGATATACAATTCAGGAACTTGCCATGCCTGCAAATGAGTAGGAGCAAACCATGTTATCTTCCTATGGAGCTTTGTATGATTTGTGAAGGACAGAAGTTTCTAGGGAAGCTCTCTGATGATCAAACTGCAAGAATACTTAAAATGGGCTGCCAAAGACCAAGAGAACGGAAGGAAATAATAGATGGGGTGATGGCAGGACCAGTTGGGCCAACAAGGTAAACTTTAAAATTCAATAAAAAATCATACTTGTTGTCTTTTGTATGCTTTATATATATTTCCTCTATTTATTTATCTTTATAAAACAAAATATATTTCCAGTATTCATTTCTAAGCGTTGAACTTCTACATATTGGCAGTGGAAATCAGGCTAGAGAATTCGATCTTCAAATTTCAAGAGAAATGACGCAATTGAGTGGAAGAATTCTTCAGCCTCCCAAACTAAAGCTCGGGGATGGGGGCCATGTTAGAGATTTAACTCCTACTCGTTGTGATCGCCAGTGGAACCTTCTCGACAGCCATGTATTTGAAGGCACTCGAATTGGGAGGTGGGCACTAATTAGCTTTGGTGGCACCACTGATCAGAAGGCCAGCATTCCAAAATTTATAAGCCAACTAACTCAAAGGTGTGAGCAATTGGGCATCTTTCTCAACAAGAACACGATTATTAGCCCCCAGTATGAACCAATGCAAGTGCTCAATAATGTTACTATTTTGGAATCTAAACTGAAGAAAATCCACAGAGCGGCATTTAACAATCTCCAACTGCTAATATGTATAATGGAGAAGAAGCACAGAGGATATGGAGATTTAAAGCGAATTTCTGAGACTAGTGTTGGGGTTATGAGCCAGTGCTGCTTGTACTCAAATCTTGGCAAGTCAAGCTCACAATTTCTTGCAAATTTGGCCCTCAAGATCAACGCCAAAGTTGGCGGCTGCACTGTTGCTTTGTACAACTCATTACCAGCTCAAATTCCTCGGCTCCTTCGGCATGATGAACCTGTGATCTTTATGGGTGCTGATGTGACTCATCCTCACCCGCTAGACGACTCCAGCCCATCTGTTGCTGCTGTTGTGGGTAGTGTCAACTGGCCAGCAGCAAACAAGTATGTTTCAAGAATGAGGTCTCAAACTCATCGTCAAGAGATCATCCAGGATCTTAGTGCCATGGTGGGGGAAATACTAGATGATTTCTGTCACGAGCTATCTGAATTACCCAAGAGGATAATTTTCTTCAGAGATGGAGTAAGCGAAACCCAGTTCTACAAAGTGCTCGAGGAAGAGTTGCAAGCTATTAAATTGGCTTGTTCAAGATTTCCTGATTATAAACCTCCTATTACTTTTGCAGTAGTGCAGAAAAGGCACCATACAAGGTTGTTCCCAAATGAAACCAAACCTTCTTCAACTCGAAACCAGTTCTGCGATGAAAATGTTCCCCCAGGAACCGTTGTGGATACCGTGATTACTCATCCTAGGGAATTCGATTTCTATCTTTGTAGCCATTGGGGAGTGAAAGGAACCAGCCGACCAACCCATTATCATGTGTTGTGGGATGAAAACCAGTTCAGTTCCGATGAACTTCAGAAGTTGGTTTACAATCTTTGCTACACATTTGTGAGGTGTACCAAGCCAGTTTCCTTGGTTCCCCCGGCTTATTATGCCCACCTCGCTGCATATAGAGGCAGACTGTACCTTCAACGCTCCGAGTCGACTAGTTTTAACAGAAGCACTACTACTATATCCCGGGCCGCACCACCCAAGGCAGCCCCTCTTCCCAAACTTAGTGAGAATGTTAAGAAGCTCATGTTTTACTGCTGATATTAGTTCTAGCAGTTACACATACATAATTCTCAATAGTCGGTTGTGCATACTTTAGTTTTTTCCGCCGATGTAGTCGAAATTTTATGCAAGCTAGGTATTATTTGTCGTAGCTAGGTAAGTTTCGCTTCAACAGCATGATCTGTTCATAGGTAAGTCCAACTGATTATGGAGAAGATAGTTCATGCATGCATGAAACTACATCCAAAATGTGTATGTATGTAAATAAGTGAT
This sequence comes from Panax ginseng, assembly GCA_020205605.1. Taxonomy (NCBI): domain Eukaryota; kingdom Viridiplantae; phylum Streptophyta; class Magnoliopsida; order Apiales; family Araliaceae; genus Panax; species Panax ginseng. Next base: position 3,710,146 of record CM035127.1, read on the forward strand.
TGTTGTTGGATTTTTATTTTTGAATGTTTCAACCTTGCGTGTGGTGGTTATAATATGTTATATCTCTGACTGATTCTTCTCACCCCTATCATATTGATTATTGTGTACAAAAAGTAGTTGTGATGTCCATTCCATCACATGTAAAGAAGAATCCTTATCATATCTTTTCGTGAGACAATTAAGATTATGTGCCTATCGAAGGCAATGGAGTAGTGGCAACTTAATTAGGTCATGAAATGAATAAAAGAGAGAGATGGTGAAGTTGAAGGAAATTAAGAAGACAGGGATTGCAAGTGCATGCTTTTGCATGCATAGAACCGAGGTGTTTGACAGATGAATAGTCAAGTAAAAGAATTTTGATGACAAAAAGTATTGATAGAGTGTAGAAGTGGTAGTAAATTTGTAGCAGTCTGATAAAGCATGAAGGGTCACATAACATTAATGGAGGAATGAGGTATATATGTACGTATATAGGGGCAAATCTGAGTAAAGAAAACGAGTAAGAATTAAATTAAGTCAGAGTGATAGTATATGGAGTATAACTGTAGTAGGGGCCTTGTCAGTGTATAATACAGTAGCACCTATTTTGCCATGCATGCAACGTAACAGATAGAGCGTGAAGATCAGCAGAGTTTGCAGAGAGAGAAAAGATGGATACATACATACATACATACATACATACATACTGCTATAGCTTAGTGTACTACCAACTAATGTTTAATTAATTAAGCGGGACCTTCCAAAGGGGATAGGGTTGGTACACACTATAAATCAGAGAGAGAGAGAGAAGGGGTAAGGAAGAAAACAAAAGGCAATGGAATTGAAGAAAAGCTGGGAATTGAAAAAGAGTAAAGGCACTGAGTTCTGACTTTCGACTTCCCCTTTTGTCTCTTCATTTAGCTCTCTCTACAATTAATGGTGGGAGGGACAGGCTTTTGTGGACTATTCATGAGTACGGTATATACTTACTTTAATTGTGGGCAGTGAAATACTCAACTCATCCACCTGCCATTAGTGTTAGTACTACTGACCAGCCACGGGAAGGAAGGAAGCTAAGGACACAGAGAGACTACTGGCAGCTGCAGGTGGTGGTGAATCACACATCAGTAGGGAAAAAAAATTGGACCCCCTTGAAGGAGGAAAGAAGAGGACTTTTGTGGGCCGGTCTTGTAGCTTTTTACTTTCTGCGCATAGCGAAGGTTGCAAGGACCGTAATTAATATTAAAAAAAACAAATATACACGTGGATCAATATGTAATGAAATTAATTGTAATCCACATAAAAATTTATATGAATAAAATAAAATAATTTAGATTAGATTCGTTTTTAATTCATACTAATATTATGTATATATATTGCAATAAATATCATGACTTATATTAAAATTGCGTGAAAAAAAATAATAATAATAATCTTGCACGGGTGTGGAGAATCGCATGTGGGTGGGGTGCGGAGTCTTTCTTTTTCATTTTTGGAGTGAAGAAAATAGTAGATACATGAGCATCTAGTCAACCTCTCCATTTAACTGATGGGAATTTGAATTGTACCTTATTTTATTTTAGCCAGACTATCAAACAAACAGTCCACTAAACTAAAAGAAAAATAGTCATCGATATATATTTTATAGTGACGATAAAATCGTCGTTATACATTTATAACGATACTTTTATTGTGAAAATATGAAAAAAAATAAAATTGTGTAGGTATGTATTAGGCGAGGGAGGAGGAAGGAATAAGGTGTAGTGGGTACAGAGAATGGACAGATAATGGTGGGTTGATTCTCTCTGCTGCCCTGTTAAGTCACGATCGAACCAACGGCCCATCAAAAAGATATCCAGAAATGGATGTTTTGTTTGTTTGTACTTTGTATATACATGAGCCGTCCACATCCAAAATCCAATTCAGAAGCCCACTTTAACTGTCCTGTATTATGCATACATAACATGCAAAGTAAGAAACCATTGGAATCCTAAGTCCATTACTTTCATTAGGCCTATTGGACCGTCTATGTTTTGGCCATTTTCTGTTCCGATGTGCCCGGCCCGCAAGTAACAACTACTAAATGATAATTGTCAAGTTTTCAACATAAGAAAAAAAACAGAGGTTTTATTGTTACAATATCAGTATCTCTCTTATTAACAATAAGAAATACTTTAATCTATTACACCAACTTAATTTATCAAAAATAAAAATTATCCCCTAGAAAATAAAGCAAAATAAGGTCATACAATGATAATATTCAAATTTAAAACGTTTTTATTGTGACATGGATTTTTAATGACGTGGCTTTTTAATATTTGGTAGCAAAAAATGAAGTGTCATTATTGTAACGACCGAGAAAATTGAGTATCGTAATTAACCTTATAATTAGGTTTATGAATATTATCTTATAAAATAAATTTTTTATGGATAATATTATGTGTAAATGTGAAGAATGAATAAATAAAGTTTTATTTTTTTATATATAATTAAAAAGCTCCCAAACAGATGTAAAAGTCTAAATAGCATGTAATAATCAATTAATCATACACAACTATCCACTTAAGTAAAATTATAATATTGTATTGAATTGGCTTATGAACAAGCAAGGAAGAGAACTTTTTTTTCTTCGGTCCACTTAAGTTAATTTATTATATACAATTAATACTTATTATATTGTACTCTCTCCGTCCATTAATATAAGATGTTTTAGTGAATTGTTTTGGACGTTTTAGAATTTCAAGTAAGCATTAATTGTTTAATTTTTCATATTATCACAAATATTAAATATAAATTGAGTTCTCTCATTATTTTTCGACCAATAAATAACACTATCTTTTTTTAATATAAAGATAATATAAATAATTAATAATATATTTAATACTTTACCATTATTTTCTTAATACAACTCTAAAACTAACTATATTAAGTAAACGAGACAGTATTAAGGAATTGATGGAGTATTGTACTAATTTGTACAGGCGTATGAACAAGTAAGGAAGAGATAAAGATAGACTTTTACATTTGATATGATGCCATCAGCCATGACATCACAAAGAAATTCAAATTGCTGGAACTTTCATTCTTAAAACTTCAAAGTTTTAAGGTTCTAATATTCCACGATGACCTGTTCTATTACACGGTTTTCCTTTATACTTGTTCAGGATTATGACCGAGAATTAATAAGTACTGAGTAATGAAATGTTCGATTATAATTAAAAGGGTTAATGGAACTTTTTACGTAGTTCATCTCTATGCAACTCTAGCTCTGCAAGAAAATCTCAGTCATGGCAAACCCCACCTAAAACCATAAACCTCTTAGGAGTTATATCTGAAACAAACCGAATAATGAAAGCTCACTCCCGCCACTTCCAAGCCCTATACGCTCTCTTCCTCCTACCTCTTTTTTTCTCTCTCGTCATTTACCCTTCCCTCCATTACTCTCTCTCTCATAATCCCGTTAACCCCACCACCTCCCAATTCCTCCTCCGCCTCGCCGCCACGGTCCCGCTTTCGGAAACCCTAATCCTCGCCGTCGTCTTCACCATCTTAATCGCCCTTCTCTCCATCTCTGCCTTTGCCACCATCTCCTACAGCACCTACCATGGATTCTACGGTAGACCCATCAATCTCGGATCGGCAATAAAATCCCTTCTGCACTCATTTTTCCCTCTTGTTGCCACCGCACTCTCTGCCCTAATTGTCGCCTCTCTCATCAGCTTTCTCTTCTTTTTTGCTTTCGAATTTGTCACCAAAACTGTTGGATTTCTAGCTTTTAATGTCGATTATGATTCTAATTGTTATATATGGTTATCAGTATTGTTCATGATTGGTTTAGGGTTAGTGCTAGTTTGTTTACTAGTGCATTGGGCTATGGCTTCTGCGATTGTTGTGGCAGAATCAGAATGGGGTTTTAAGGCGTTACGGCGAAGTGCAAACTTAGTCCGGGGAATGAAATCGACTTCGCTGCTGATTGTTTTGTTATCCGGTTGGTTTTTATACTATCCTATCTGGCCAGCAAAGATGATTTTTTCGGGTGGTAGTATTGATTGGATGGAACTTACGCGGACGGTGTTAAATTCCATTTGTGCGGCTTTCTTTATGCTTAATTATGTTTCGGCAAACACGGTGTTGTATATTTTTTGCAAGGCTTTGCATGGTGAATTGGGTTTTTTTGAGATTGGGGCAGATGAATTTGGCAATAAGTATATTAGCTTGCCTTTGGATGACGATACTGAGAACGTCCCTCAGGTTGTTACTGTTGCTCATGCTTGATGAGGGTGTTAATATTGATTGTACTTACAGTTTCACTATTTGTTTTTGTGATATTGGTTTCTTTATGTCTGTAAAAATCATAGTGATGCGAGTAAAGTGAAGATACTGTATAAAGTTTTGTAAAAATGGAGAATTTTCATACTCGTTGCTTTTACTAGTTTGGTCTCGCAAGATTTTGGGACCTACTTACTGACATATAACACTGTAGTTTTAACTGTCAACCAAGAATGCGAAACTATTGCCCGATAGAATCAGAAGATGCGCGTGCATCTTTCCTCATTGAAGTTGGTTTTGCTCCAAATGATATTTTCACATCACCAAGTAAAGTTTTATTCAAGACAAGGTTCAGATGGAATTTTAACAAGTCTAACTTCATAACCAAAAGGTACCAGTAAAATGGACACCAATCAGTGGAGGACAGTTGAGGTTTTCCTGCTTGCATATCACCAAGTGTTTTCACCTTTTGATCAGTACTAACGATGGGGAACCAAAATCCAGATGCTGCAAAGAACCACAGGCAAAACAATGTTCCCCTCGGCAAAAATGCATGGCCCTTGTCATAACGTTCCTAGTGCAGTGCAGAGATCAACTCCAAGATGACCAAAAAGTAATGAAATCTTGCCAAGGTGTAGATGGTTATCTGATATTCATGGTCAACAAATCGAAAAAAATATCAACAATTTTTGCCCTTTCTGAAATCAAAGCGACTTTAGTCTTGTAAAACTTCAATTGTTCAGAGCTTTCTGTTGCTACTGTGGCCAGATGAACCTGGCCCCTTTAGTCTAGCGATCCCCTCATCCTGAACAGAGCTAAAGAGAATGTTACTCCAGTTTGTAGACCTTTGCACTGTTCTGGAAGGAACTCGGTCACTATCTTCCCCACCAGATGCATCATATCCATCACTACCTGATCTAGATAAAGGGAATCCCAGCTGAGCAGGCATACCAGAAGATGGTCCTGTCAGTCTCCTTGCCTCTTCAGCACCTGATGACGAGACCCTGAATGGATGAATTTCAGGCGAGTCTAAACTACTCTCAGGAGAGGAAGCAATAATTCCAGTTGTGTTTGACATGGCTAGGCTTGTTCTGAAAGCACTCTGTGCTTCAAGCTGAAGAGGAGCTAAACTAGTTGATGTCTTTGTGATGTTGCTGTCAGCAGTATCAGTTGAAACTTTGGTCAAGGGTGCAATGGGTAGCTCAGCAGGGAGCCGAACTCGTTTGCTACCTCGTTTTCTATTATAATCGGGCCTTCCATACATATGGCGATCACTGCTACCAAAGCCACTATCCCTTTCAAGCCTGTAAGGGGCATCCCTTCTCATCACAGGCTGCAGTATTTTAGATTTTTTCCTTGCCTCTGCAGCAGCCTTCGAAACATCTTCTGCATTTAAGCGAGCTAATGCCCATGGACTTATCTTTACTGGTGTGGCACTCTTTTTCTTCATCGGCTCTTCTCCCACCGTCTTCTTTCCTATTGAACTTACAGATCCAGTGTCTGGAGGAACTACATCAAACTGAAACAAAACCAAATTTGAGGAATTTTAAACTGAAGTTCACTTTAAACACACCATATGAAAAGTTGATACAAGCCTTCGAAGTGAAAACTCTTTGAATTCAATAATGTGATCCACATGGACACACTGTCAGTTGTTAACCAAAGCTTCTTAAGATGGTAATGAACTAATGATGAAAGATGCTGTAATAATCGCATGAATAATAATTGCAATTCAACAAACTTTGATGATTTTGGTTTGAACTTCAAAATATTTTAAGTTTATCAATGAAGCTCTAATTTTTAGATAATGTCTTAGCTGCAAACAAGTCAAACCAATCAGATTAAAAACAGCTTGGCTTGGTTGTTTCTATCAGATGCTCTTGCGATATCTGGGAACTATCATCTTCCCAATTTATGTTTGAACCGGTTGAACTGAATTTATCATCTTTCCATAACATTTGAAAAGGAAAAATATTGGACAGACACCTTCCAATAAAAAGTTGGTATCGAGATACTGCAAATTTGCTGATTCAGGTGATGCAGAAGAACATGTAGAGCTTGCAAGTCTAGTATAAGTCTAGCACCTCCATACTAGGAATTGTACAGAAAAAGTTCCAAGTGTGGGTTGATAAGTGCATTTGGTAATTCTTTAACAAGAATGAATTATTGAAATGATTGTAAACCACCAAAACCATATGTATTTCAGAACGAATGTTAGTGTCAGAAACAGGGAAATTGCTGCAAGGTTAAAAGGCTAAACATTCTCGACTATTATAACTTTTGCCATTATTTCACCAGATGGATTTTAAGTGCACATCATATGTGCCAAGTACAATTCAGCAGAGGATCAGTATTACCTCTAGAGATAGATTGCATTGTATGTCATACCTGATCTTCGAGAAATAGCCTTGGCGGCGTACACCAGGCTCCCCGCTGGAAGGTACTAAATGAGCTTGCACTGCTTAACCCAGTTAGGGAACTCGCTTGTGACATCTGAGGACTTTGCTGTTCTCCAACTCCTTGTTGTTCTTGCTCCCTCAAAGCTATGATGTAATCATAAGTGCTTATACCCTGTCAGCCAAGCATCAAGATTATCAGTTGATACATTTGGTTTTACAGAATGTTTACCCTATTAGCCAAGCAACAACATTACGGTTTTATAGTTTTTTAATTTTATTTATTTATGGCAGCGGAACCGGGTGGTTTTAAAGTTTTTAATTTTATTTACCTATGACAGAGGAACCTGGTGGTTTTATAGTTTTTCTTTACCCGGTCACATCAACATTTATCAGTAGTATTTGTATTGTGGGCAACTGTTCAAGCATCCAAAAGTCTTATGAAGGCTTGTTGGTTTTGATAGAAACAAAGTGTAAAAACTCTCAGGAAACAAAAGAACATTGAGGCATAAAAGTTATCTTTTTATTAAGCTTCAAAACACTTATTTATACAGCTAGCTTAAAACAGAAAAACATAAAAAGTGCAGCTTAATATGCTACCTGCAGATACCTCCTAAAAAATAGCAACAAACCTGCTACCTATAAATACTTCCTAAAAAATAGAAACAAACCAACAAATACTTCCTAAGGAATAGGTAAATCTTCCACATAACTAACTTATTTGACTACTTCCACTAAAATCTACTCAACTCCATGTCAACAGCTCCTGAGACATGTCTCATTCAACAAGGCTAGATAAATGGTATGAAATAGTGGAAGCATCAAAACTAGATCAAATTATACAATTCACATAATTAAATAGCTAACCTTCTTTATGAGAAGAATGTGGAAGAAGAAAAGCTGAACAATTGGCAGAGTAGCAATCATTGCCAAAACGGTACACATTGCCTGTCATATATAAATTTCTATCATCAATTTTGCATAGAAGTGGCAGTTCTTTCCCCTTGGATTGCATATCTTGAGTCAACAAAAACTTGAAACTTCTATAGTTGTTGAATATAAGCAAATTCACCAAGGGAAATTATAAAAAAAAGGTATACTTGAAGAAATAGGAAAAGTAATTGATGCTCACCACCACAATAACATAGGGCACGATAGAGAAACTGCTTCCTAGCTTGGTGGCAATATCTACAGAGAATCTCTCGTGCTCAAGAAAACAGCAGATCAGTACAAGGATTCCAGTTGACCACTGAAGTATAAGCTGCAATCTCAAGTCCAAGGTGCACAAAGCATTTATAGACCTGTCAATGACTTGAAATAAATGCTTATTCTTAAAGCTTATTATTAGTCTACCTGTTTTTGGCATGTCATCTGTGAGTATCAAATTCACGAATAGGGCATGAAGTTCAGGAAAAAGGAAATATTCAAAGTATCAATGCAGGATTGCTGAAGAATTTTGGGTCTAATCAGGGATTAACCATGAACATGATTATGAAAGTGAAAGATGTTGCAGTTGTTGAGTTGGGTCTAAAGCTTCAATAAACACCATCTACAAAAATAAAAAATATATCCAGATTTCATTCTTCAAGAGATGAATTACAGTTCATCCTCAGGTTAGAATAGTAACTGGGAGTTCCTGACACAAATTCCAGACTCTTTCAAGCTGTCAAGTATAAATCCTTTTTTTTCTAATTAATTGGCAATATACCGAACGTAATTGTGTGTCATCTGGAGTTGAAATGAGGAGTCAAAATGTTGTTTGATTCGTGGGCTCAAATCTATCATGCAAGCTAAAGAGGGTCGTGTAAGAAGAATTTTAGAATGTTAGTAAGGAAACCAATTAGCAAGAAATGCTGTACGTAGCTGTTAGTCGACTCAAAAGATTCCAAATTAAAAGAATGCACAATACACTATTGTCCTTACCAGCAGAAGGGCAGAAACCATGAGTGTAAAAAACTTCCAATAGTTCTTTTTTCCTATACAGTTGTTGAGCCACTATCAAAAACCAAAATGAAAAGGGAATTAGATGTCTTGTCAAAACTTTTGGGAAGTCTGCACTAGAATTAGATTTATACCCTGCAGTGGTGATCAAATCGGTCCACACATTTGTCACAAACTCTACAATGTTTGCTGTACTTGAAAACCTGCAAGTAGACAGTCATACGAAACAAATAATCCACAAGTGCTTGATAGAAACATCCCTACCAAAAAGGAACCGAGATATCCTTGGAAGAACTACTTCTAAATGTACAATAGTAGAGTGGGGTTTCGGAAAATCATGTCCTCTTAGTTTCACTCCTTTCTTTTTGGGATTTCCTCTGCCCAGGTTTAATTTCACTCCTTTCTTTTTGGGATTTCGGAAAATCATGTCCTCTTAGTTTTTAACCTATTCAAAGACTGTCAAATTATCATTTTGTGGAAGAGATAGAAATGTAGAGTGGGGTTCACTACAAGCTTATTTTGAACTTCTACTTCAATCTCAATGCTTCTTCAGATATTAAATGGGACCTCAAAATCTGGATGGAGGGAGTTGCATTCTAGTACCTATCATGCATCAAAATATAGGAAACATCTCAATAACTAAATGGAAGATTGTAAATATCTCCCCTGATGCCAAATTTACCTACACACCTCAACTTCACAAAGACTGCAGTAGAACATGCCATCTTCACTTGTTTGTTGTTCAGAAGATTCGTCATGTTGATTTGAGCATTTGCATATGTAAGCACAAGGAGACAAAGCCAACAGGAAGGTAAAACAGGATGATGATTGAGATAGAACACCCATCTTTTCAATCTCAGTAGTATGATTTTTTGTTGCTGTATCCATGTTCTTTGTGTCTTTGTCCATAGGTTTCACTCCAGTTGTTGCAGCATTTGCATCGTGTATTGATGAAGTTGATTCCCCACCAAGTTTAGATTCCTGGTGTCTATCATGCTTTTTGTGCTCTGGAATGTTGAGATACTTTTTGGACTTGAAAACTCCTGAATCGGCAGGATCAGCTGCCGCACACCATATATAGAGTCCAAAAGCACATACAATCTGGAAGAAGAGAAATGTTCTAATCTAATGGAACAAAATTGCATAAAAAAATAGGAGGGAGAGGAACCAGAATTATAAATGAAAATGCAGTTACCCCAAGCAGACACAATAGAGTCGGGCATAAACAAGATATACATAAGCCAAGACAAATTCCTTAGCTCAAATCAAAATAACTTGTTGGACAGGTTCTACATACAAGCAGGAACATGCATCCTTGTGTGTTAAGCCAAAATTTTCAAATAACTATTAAAAAGAACTTGTTCCTCAACTACCCAAAACATTTCTGAAGAATATTGGTAGCTCGGAAAGGAATTTCTTACCATAGAAAACAGAAAATCAAATGACTTTGCCCAACATTCTAGGAGAACGAAGCAGGAAAAAAGCTAGATACAAGTGACTGGGACTTTATATCACAATTCAGCGGAGAGTTGTAATTTTATGAGTATTCTGAATCTGAAAAATGTAACAATGGGGCAGTACATTAGTGGGACATTGCTTTTCAACCAGGGGTGAAATTTAATCTTTAGGAAAGTTTAGTTTGTACTCTTTTTTTAGTGTAATTTGTCTTTCCAAAGTGTAATATTAGTGGTTGCTAATCCGCATCAAAAAGCTAAACGACAAACTACCATTAGCCACTACATTGACAGGTTCTTGATAGTTGATATGCAAAGTGTATTCAACAATGAGAGGGATAAAATAAGAAACAGAACTAAGGAAAACCCCATTCTTCATTCTGGAGAAAGGGGTCAGAAACAAAGAAGAGTAGAGCCAAAAAAAACTTTTTGCAAGCACAAGCAGAGGAACATGGATCCAGATCTTCATCCCTAAAGATAAAAAGGAACAAATACTACACCATGAAGAAGGATAAAAAGATTGTAAATGGCTTACTAAAGGAGTGTAGATCCCCATCACAATATACTGATAAAATTGTTTCCCCACAAAAGGAGCAAAGAACACATAGAAAGCAAATCCCAACGCCAGGAATACAGCAATAGCAACTACCTGCACAAATACATATGAACACCCAGCAATTGAATATGGAACCCCAAAAAATATATCCTAAAAACAATAAGCTACGACTCGTATTAATATAACATGGAGACCTGGAGAGGATGATAGGGAAGCTGCCATCCATGTTTCCTCATTTTGCTAATTGTATGTTCTTGCAGCAACAGAAAATATGATGGGAAAGAAAATGTCTTGGGTGAAAAGAAAAATTATCACATGGGTTACTACTTACTACTATCTTTCTTCTCTCCCTAATTTGATTTGTTTTCTTTCAATTCCCTCACTTTTAGGGGAAAATGGGATCACTTGTTCACTGTAGAACCAAGAATAGAAATGGGCATTTGCCCCAAAGGGAAAATAAAAGCATCAAAAAGATCTTTGTCTAGTTCACTCATACATAGTCCATCAAGGTCATGAAAGGTGATGAGAGAGAAAGAAGAGCTTAATTTTGAGTGAAATGGTTGGTTTTCTTGTAAAGCCTTTTTACAGGAGCAAAGATCTGTTCCTCGAGGGGACAGAGAGAGTAATTAATTACCTTTTTCCTTTCCCTTGTTTCTAGCATCACCTTTCTCCATTGGCAAAACCATGTGTCGTACAGGTCAGGGCAACAGACAGTTGTCTGGTTTTGCTTTATTAATTTCTAACACCACTGCTGCACTGCGTTATCCTTTCTTTGTATTTCTTGATCACAGGTGTAATATAATTGGAAGTGGCTATCAATTTTATTTTGAGATAAGTTGTTCAATTCACCAATAGATTATCGGAATGCAGGCGAGTTTATATGTGTCAGTATTCTATTGATCAATTTACCAACAAAATAACTTCATGCTAAACAAATCCAATATAATTATACTAAAAGTGATGGTTTAACTATAAAAGACTGTTTTTTTATAGTGTAAATTTTTCATAAGATTTTTCTGTAGTTTCCTCGTATATTTCTATAATTGAATTATAATAATATAAGTTCTAAAAAAAATATTAATCAAGTGTAAATTGCTATTCATGTGAAGGATTTTCTTAAAAACGTCAATTCCCTTAATTGAGTTTTTGTTTTCTTAAAACTTTTGTTTGGTAAAAAGATTCCATTTACCCAAATATATTTTAGTACATTTCTATCTATCTATCTATCTATCCTGTAGAAACAAAATGAGGAACTATTCGGGAAAAATGAAATCTCCAACTTCACCCGCTATTGTTCTTCGTTGGATGACAATTGTCCGTTTGAGCTCTTGTACCTATCATTACTGGCTGGCATGTCATTTAGCTGAAGCATGAGACAGGGATGGGCAGGTTCGTGGATTGAAGGGTATAAATTTGGAATTAGCGGCCTAGCCATGTGTCTAAACTCGATGCAATTTACCCATTTTGCCAGAAAAATTATTCCAAAAAATAGATGATAACAGAACTATATATGTTGTGATTATATAGAAAGGAAATAATATTTTCAATGAAAATATATACAGTTGGGTCGTGATATTTTTTATCTTTGGGCCAGGTACATTGGGTCTACTCACATAAATAATCTATTGGGTCTCTATTATTAATCCGTGAAAGTCACTGAGTCCGGTCACCATATTGTATCCATTTTAACCTTTAAGGCCGAGTCGGTCCAGTGGATCGACCCATTAGATATTTTAATATCTCATTACTTTGACTTGTGATGATTAAAAAGCATGACAGGTTGACCAAAGCTCTCATACGATTAATGTGGATGGGATCATAATGAATAAATATGGTAGAAAGCGATGGTCAAAAGCGATGGATAAACCATACGCAGTCGGCAGAACCCATCAGATCAGAGGGGTGTGTCAGGTAGTAGTGGGTGGACACAGTAATCCAGGCAAAGAGAGTATAACCTAGCAAGGAGGTCTTCACGAAGAGTGCGTTCTCATACATTTTGATTTTCATATTCTCTCACATACACACAACCGAGATTTATTATCTCTCTCTGACACTTTAGCAGACATTCCTCCATTGATAACTTTGTGAACATATACTAATTCTCACGCTGAAATTTATCCCCGACGGAACCGCGTCGAGCTTGTGGTGTTCTGTTCAGTGTTTTATGTCTGCGAGATCGGGACGTCTTACGTGATTGGGGCGTGGCGAGAAGATCCTGGCGTTAACATTGGCGGCTAGAAGGAGTCTTTTGAGTTCTAGTGTCATTAGAATTTTCAATCACAATCGTTTAACCTACTTCGGAAGATGATGAGGAGTAGGGATGGTACGCCGGAAGGCCAGGCGATGGTTGTTAGCTTAATCACACGCCTCGTGTTTCGGTGAAGGATCGTCTGGGTCCTTCCAAAAGTGCTCACGAGAAAGACGACCTCTAACCATAATTTAGAGATCTCGTCCAGAAGATTCATGGCGGGGCAGACGAAGATTGGTTTTCGGTGCGGATAAGGAGCGAGATCATGGTCGAGGACAAGTGGAAGGCTCACCGACCAGGACTTATCGTAGAAGTGGTCAGGAAGATAGAAATTAGCCAAGTTGGCGAAGATGGCGGACGAAGCAGATAAAGCCATGGAGGTCTGTTAAAGAAAGAGAAGATATAAGCCGAAACGAGATGCTTGAGTGGCGGAATTACACGGACGAAGATCTAGCCATGATCGATCGAAAAAAGAACGAAGTGGGCATAAGGAGGTGCCACGACGGTAGGTAAGGAGCCAAGCATTCCGCATGTGTTTTAAGGATCGTTCTCGCGGTAGGAGGAGATCGAGGAGCAGAACTCCCGTGGTCTCAAAGAAGGCAATAATGGCCGCCACCTCTCTACCGAGATCGAGACGACTATGGACAAAGGAGCATATCGAGTGAGATCATGCCCAAAGTCGAAGCGAGGACTATCAACGTGATCATTCTCACCATAAAGATAGATTTGTACTCGGAGTAGATCGAGAAGTCCCACCGTATGGTGTAGGATCGGCGGGAGGAGGTCGATCCTCTCAAAGACGGAATGTTGTTCGTGAAAAGAGGTCTCCCAAACCAAGGCGTTGATTTTACAGTGAAGGAGCCGAAAAGAGCTCGAAAAGCAATGGTCAAGTTCAATGAGTGAAGGACGCCCGGGAAAGAAAGGCATCCCTTTTTCTCGGATATTCTCGAGGAGAAAGCGGATATCAATAAAAAAGCGCCTCGCATGGAAAGTTACGATGGGGTGGGGATCTTTATGACCATAGCAGCGTTCGGCCATTAATGGACTATTATAACTTCATTGACGCTTATTAAGTGCCACACTTTTTTTATTCGACGAGAAAAGATCTTGAGGAGCGATTGGTTGGGAACTTTGCTTAAGAAATTCAATATCCTCTTGACCGAAGCTTTGTGATAAATTCCATGCCCGCTTTAGAATGTAACCGGAAGAAGAGGAAAACCTACGGGTTCTCACAGCACAGATCCGTGAGCTTACCAACGAATCTTTGGGCGATATGTAAAGAGGTTCGGAGAAGCGATCGTTCGGTGTCCGACCTTAATGATCTCCAGTGTGGGTTTATTCGAATGGATTAGATCTGGTGAAGTCCGAAGTTGGTGAAGAAGTTGATGTTTCACCATCCAAAGAGCTTGGCGAAGCCTTTGACAAGGCGTAAGGCTATATCGTTAATGGAAGAAGCTATGAATACTGAAGCATCCTCCTTCGGACCAGTGAAAAAGAGTCGATAGCTCCAAGGTAGAAGTTGATCAAAGGAGAGCGGGGATATAATGATCGGACGGAGGCGATTCGAAAAAATACAATAATTCTGGCGGCGAGGAAGCGATCGTCCCTCTCCGTTCCTACCTACGAAGGTGAATAAGGTCTACACCAAATTGAACACTGATAGATCGATAATTCTGGATCAAATCATAAATCAACCTTTCTTCGAGCCACCCCGTGATAACTACCGAACAGGGCAGGGTAACTCTCGTAAGTATTATGGCTATCATCAAGCCGCAGGCCACGACACTAACGAGGGTTGCAATTTGAAAGACTTTGTGGAGAAGAAGATTAAGGATTGCTTGTTGGTACAGTACGTGGCCGCGAATGATCAGCAGACTAGTAACCGTACTGTCCAGACGGTTCAAATGGCTTCAGTACCGCCTCCAAGGCATGTCATCGATGTGATAACCGGTGGATCCGTAGGGAAGTTGATAGGAAGAAGAGAGGCGGCTTACCCGGATTCGATCACGACCGCGATGAGATGCTCCCCTGAGGATTAACAGGCCATTTCCAGGAACCATCATATCATTTACTGACGCTGATTATCCTTCGGAGCCCATCGAACCACATGAGGGGGCCTTGGTGATCACAAATATGTGAAGTGGGCTTGGTGGACATGAAGCGCGTGATGATGATAGATGGATCTTCGATGGATATTTTATACGCCGTGCTATCGGAGGATGCATCTTGATGGGCAGAAAATGGAAGTCGGGTAGGAGGCTCCTTTATACGGCTTCAGCAACGATCCGGTCAAAGTTGCAGGCACCATTGAACTCCCAGTTATCTTTGGCACAGCACCCCAGCAGGTCGAAATAATGTGCAAATTCTATGTTGTGCACGTTGATTCAGCTTACAACGCTATACTGGGAAGACCTACCTTAACTGCTCTCCAAGCTGTGACCTCCATCCCTCATTTCAAGATCAAGTTCCCCACGGCACATGGGGTAGGAGAGGTGGTGGGGGACTTGGATTTGGCCCGACGATGCTACCGGAATGTTGTTATTTCCTCCGGAGTGGGGGTCAGCAAACAAAAACAGACGATGGCAATTGAGATTGAGCCCTTTACCGAAGGTAGTTCCGAACCAATGGTGATTCCTGCAGGTGGGACGGATGAGGTTGAATTGATCATCGGAAAGCCCGACAAGACCGTGAAGATCGGTTCGGGTCTACCAGAACCTCTTCGGACAAACCTTATAGAACTCTTACGCTGCTATGCGGATATTTTTGTATGGGAACCGAAGGACATGCCTAGAGTTAGCCGGGAAGATAGTGAGCACGACTGAATGTAGATCCTCGAAGAAGCCGGATTCGGCGAAAAAGGCGGCGGATCTTTCACTTGAGCGACGTAAAAATCATTGATGAGGAAATAAAGAAAAAGTTGTTGGTCACGACTTCATCTATGAAATTGATTATCCCGAGTGGATGGCGAATGTGGTGTTGGTGCAGAAACAGAATGGAAAATGGCGGGTTTGCATCGACTACACCGACCTCAATAAAGCTTGTCCAAAGGACTTTTATCCTCCCTTGTATTGATCAAATCATCGATGCCACTTGGGGTATGCATTACTAAGCTTTATGGATACTTTTCAAAGTTATCACCAAATATCCATGCGTAAAAGGACATCTCAAAGATCGCGTTTATTATACACCGTTCGATTACGCCTACTGAAGATGACTTTTGGCCTTATAAATCTTTGGAGCCACTTACCGGAGAATGATGAACTTCATCTTCGATAAAGCGGTGGGAAGGAACATGAAGGTATCGTCGATGACATGATCGTGAAAAAGCATGAAGGTTCGTAATCATTTGGACGATCTGAGGAGTGCTTTCGGATCGTCCGTCGTCGTCAATCGAGACTTAATCCGGCCAAGTGCACTTTTGGACTCGGTGCAGGGAAGTTTTTGGGTTATCTTGTCGATCGAAAGGGTATCGAGGCCAATCCGGAGAAGATTCGAGCCATTCTTGATATGAAGACTCCTCGATCGTTCAAAGACGTCCAATGTCCGATGGCGGGATTGCGACTTTGAGGAGGTTAAATCGCCAGATCTGCAGAGAGAGGTGCCTTCCTTTCTTTGATACATTGAAAGGGCCAAAGAATGCGAAGACATTCCAGTGGACTTCAGAGTGTGAAGACGCGCCTTCCAAGGCATAAAGGCATATCTTTCTTGGCTCCTTTATTGGTGAAGCCCACTCCAAATGAGAGACCTTATATCATGCCTTGCAACAAGTTCGTTAAGCGGTTGAAGCGATCTTGGTTCGGAGGTCGATGGAAAGCGACATCCGATCTATTATGTCGATCCACGTCCTGCGAGATCTTTGAAACCGTATATCCGAATATTGAGAATTTGCCTTTGCTTTAATAATTGCTAGTAGAAAAGCTTGGCAGATTTTTCAAGGTCGGCTCCCGTCGCCTACACGGATCGACCATTGAAAAAGGTGATAAAAAACCGAAGTTTCGGGAAGACTAATGGCATGGACTATGGAGTTGTCCCGCTTTTCATCGAATACCATCCCCGAACCGCTATCAAAGGTCAACCTTTGGCCGATTTTATGGTAGAATGTTAGTTCACCGCCGGATGCTTGAGTTACCGGAAGGTTTGAATCGTCCCAATCGAAAGATTGTAGTTCTTTCAACAAGATCGTAATGTTTGGACTCTATATGCAGACGGTTCCTCTACCCTAACTGTTAGTGGGGCAGGAATTATCTTGACAAGTCCGGACGGATTCAAAGTTCAACAGGCCATCAGATTCGGATTTAAAGCGATAAATAACGAAGCCAAGTATGAAGCAGTGCTAGCAGGTGTTCGATTGGCAAAGAGTCTAGAGGTCCATAAGCTTATCATTTACAGTGACTCTCAATTGGTCGTCAAGCAGCTGTCGGGAGATTATGAAGCTCGTGGAACTCGGATGATCAAGTATCTGGCGGAGTTAAAGAACCGACTTCAGTATTTCTCTTCATACGAATTTCAGGGCATAGAGCGTAATGACAATTCTATCGCCGATGCATTGTCGAAATTGGCTACTACGGATGCAGATGTTTTTAACGGATCAGTTTACTTGGAAGTTCTGCAACAGCCGAGTGTTCAGCATGAAGCAGTGATGTGTATTGTGACACCCCCAAAATAGGTATACATCACTCATTCTGAGTTGTCAAATACAAGGTACAGAAATAACTACAACTTTATTGTTACAACATATAAACTGTGAGTTTAAATACAAATATTTCCATCTAGACAATATCCACATACAAATAAATCCTCATCATAATTATTGATACATTATTTTACAAAAATGGTGAGGACTACTAAACAACTCTCTCAAACCATCATTCCATACCCCAGACTGTACTCGCTTACATTCTCGCCTCCCGAGAAGAAAAATGGAACAAAAAGGAAAGGGTGAGCTCAATTAGCCCGAAGAAGAATATTATGACTAAGATAATATACAACAAATTATCGTTAGTCTTCAACAGAAAAAAAATTTAATAGAATACAATAGACAACAAGTTTTAAATCAATACTCATGATGGAAAATATTAATTCATAGAAAGAGTTACGTAGAGGATGAAATCTACTAATATCTATGAATTTAACGATCTATCATCAATATTTTTATCCTGTAACATCAATCAATATATATCCGAATCATATATTCATCCTCACACTACAAAGCCAGGATATTCATCGATTAATCATGTTCATCTAAACACTGCTCATCTTTGCACTACTGGCCAAAGATATTCATCGAAATCATTCATCTTTGCACTACAGGCCAAAGATATTAATCGAAATCAATCATCTTTGCACTACAGGGCCAAAGATATTCAATAATATCATCATTTAAGACCGAGGATGATGAAAATATTTTTTTTTAAAGAAAACGAATCCAAAGGAAACAAAATGACAAGGATTAAGGATTAAGGATTAAATGATTTTGTTTTATCCACGTCCAAAAATACCTCAAAAATAATCATAGTGGTGTAAAATTCAAGAATGATCAAAACATGGATACAATCAAAACTAGTATCCACAATAGATATTTTGACGAAAAGGAAAATTTTCATTTTTCGATGAATAGTCTTAGTATTCGTGAATAATCTCAGATAATCGTGAATAGTCAGATAATGTAAATAAGAAACTCAGACACACCAAAAGTCCCAATTTTGATAAAAACTTCATATCAATATTTCAAAGATAATGATATTGAAGAAATAATATCATTACTGAAAAAAAAAAATATCCCTTACCTCCTGAAAGACAAAGATTTAAGCTGGAATCTTTGGATATAAAGCTATAACTTGAACTTTCACCGTATAGCAATACTCAAAGTATACTCAAAATACTCACAAGAATACGCTCGATAATATAGAGAGAGAAAACTTCAGTTTCTGGTGTGATTTTTAATTCTAACCTAAGCACCCTATTTATAGGAAAATGCTTAGAACACCAAAGTAGAAAATTTAATAAATTAATAATATTAATTTTTCACATCTTCCTACGCATACTAGAAATCTGAATTCAGCCATCCTAACACATGTTAAATGAGTCCCAACAATGAAAAAAACGTTTTTTGTAATTAAAATTATTTTAAACTTCCAAAAATTAATTATTTCGGAGCTTTGAAACTTCAATAATTCATAATAAATAGCCCTTTTATCAGAAAATTCAAATCTCGAGAGTTTTTATAGGAAATTCAATTCTCTACAACTTTACAGAAGAAAGTTTTTCCAAATTCCAAATAGAAATTGATCAAAAATCTACAAACGAAGCGATTTTACGTGTATAATCAAATTTCACCGATAAATGGGGTCCAATTTACATGTTTAACATGTTTTAAACATTTATTGTAACAAAAATACTCTTCCTCCTCAGATACTCATATATCCCACATTCGTTGTAAAAATATCACCATTATTATATTATTAAAATATAATAATATATATATATATATAAATGAATTATTTTATCGAAAAAAGATAAAATTTCAATTTTCAACAATTGTCACGTTAAAAATTTTCTCCATCTATATCCACATAAAATCAATATTTTTCTCATCATATGAATCAATAATTAATTATTCACAAATAATATTACGTAATCACAATATCGACAACCGTGCGCTTCCTGGAAAGAGGGGCTTTCCAATAAGAATTTCTCACTTCTTGGCCAAGCAATTATTAGGTGACCAAACCTCTCCTTGAAGCGAACTTTCTAGACATTGCCAATAATGTTATCTAATAATATTATTCGGATAATATGAATTATTGCTTCGATAATGAAAAATCTTTGTGTAATGACAATTATTGAAACAACAAAGAATATAAAATATCAACACAACAATTATTGAACCAATAAAATATCTGAGCAATAATTATCAGAACCATTATTGAGTAGTGCCTTCTTACGTAAGAGTCAATAATTGGTGCAATACTGCGTGTCTTCTTGTCTGAAACAACGCGTATTCTCGTGTTTTAACCACCGAGTATTCCAACGATTAAAAACGGTAACAACTACGCCTTTATTTTTAAATAACTTATATTTGTCGTTTTCTTCCTCCAATCACTTTCCGTTATGGGGCCCATGCATGGTCTACTGCAGTCGTCATTTAATATTCCCAAAGCGATGCATTTAATATTCCACGACCAAACGAATATTCCCCGACAACAATGAATATTTTATAACCACTTGCTTATTTTAAAATATTTGCGTATTTTACCCATAACTATCCACATTAATCACATCAACTCTTACTATTTCAAAATAATAATTAGAGGAAATTAAATTTCATTTATTAATTTTTGAGGTCTTACAACCTCCCCTCCTTATGAAATTTCGTCCTCGAAATTGACATACGTACATGGTGTTTCAAAAAGATGAGGATACCTCGCTTTCATTCTGTTTCCAATTCCCAGGTCATTTCTTCTATAGCATGGTTCCTCCACAAGACTTTAACTTGTGGTATGACCTTCGTCATGTAGGACATGCTCCTTCCTATCCAAAATCTTGACAGTACCTCCCTCGGGCGTTAAGTCTTGACTATCTCGTCCGATTCTAACTCAATAACGTGGTTCGGGTCTTTCACATATTTACGAAGTACAGATATGTGAAACACATTATGAACACGAGACATACTTGGAGGTAAAACGAGTCTATAGGCTACATTTCCAACTCGGTCAAGAATTTGAAATGGACCAATAAATCGTGGATTGAGCTTTCCTCTCTTCCCAAATCTTGTAACTCCTTCCATGGAGCAACTCATGAACAATACATGATCCCCTATACTAAATTCCACGTCCTTTCGATGAAGATCCGCATAACTCTTTTATCGATCCTGTGTAAGTTTGTATATGAGTTGTCTAATCATTTGGATCTTTTACGTGGTCATATACGTACTCAACTCGGGTCCCAACAATGTTGTTTCACCCACCTCGTCCCCAACATAACGGAGATCGACACTTTCGTCCATATAATGCTTGAATGGGGCCACACCTATACTTGCTCGATAATCAATTATTGTGGAGAATTCCACCAATGGTAAATACTTATCCCAACCGCTTGAAGTCTGGGACATAGAGTCTTAATAAATCTTCAAGAGTTTGAATAGTCTCTCTGTGATTGTCCGTCCGCTTGAGGGATGGTATGCCGAATCAATCGTAAATCCGTACCCATAGCTTTTTGCAAGCTAACCCAAAATCTTGAAGTGAATCTTGGGTCACGATCCTAAACTATAGATATCTGGCATGCCATGCAACCTCACAATCTCATTTACATACATACTAGCAAGGCGTTCAAGAGAATAAGTCTCCGTGATCGGCAAAAGAAATGTGCGACTTGGTTTAATCTATCAACAATAACCCAAATAGCATTTATGCCTTGAAAAACCGTGGGAAAACCCGTGTGAAATCCATGGTAATGTGTTCCCACTTCCATTTCGGAATCTCAAGTGGTTGCAATGGTCCCTTAGGCACTTGATGTTCCGCGTTTACACGTTGACAAGTTAAACATGTTGAGATAAACTTTGCAATCTCTCTCGTCATATTGTTCCACCAAAATGTATGTCAAGATCACGATACATTTTAGTAATTCCGGATGGATTACAAATGGTGTATTGTGTGCCTCCATCATGATCTTGTACTTCAAATCGAATCGTTAGAACACAAAGTCCTGAGAGTGGACTCAAGTATTCCTTCTTCATCAATTCTCGCCCTAATAACACCTTCTTGTACTTTCTTCTTCATATGCATCAGCTCCGGGTCGGTGGCTTGAACAACCTTAACTTTTTCTATTAAAGTTGGCTCTATGCGTATACTTGACATCATCGCACTCGTTCCTGCATATGATCTTCTACTTAACGCGTCAGCTACCACGTTCGATTTTCCAAGATGGTATTGAATAGTGTGGTCGTAGTCTTTCAATAGCTCGAGCCAACGTCGTTGTCGCATGTTGAGTTCTTTTTGAGTGAAGAAATATTTAAGGCTTTTATGGTCTGAATATATCTCCACTTTCTCCCCATATAGATAGTGCCTCCATATCTTTAGCGTGAAAACGCATTGCCGCTAACTCTAGATCATGAGTAGGATAATTCCTCTCATACTCTTTAAGTTGTCATGAGGCATAAAGGCTATGACTTTCCCATGTTGCATGAGAACACATCCTAACCCTTTTGCTTCAAGCATCATTGTAGATAACAAATCCATCCGCATGCGGATGGTATTGTTAGAAACAGTCTTAAAATAAGTCTCTCTTAAGCTCTTGGAAACTCTTCTCGCGTTCTTCACTCCAAAGCGAATTTTGTATCCTTCCGAGTCAACCGAGTTAACGGAGTAGCAATTCGAGAAAACCCTTCCATGAATCTCCGATAATAACCAAATTGACCCGTAAAGCTACGTGACTTCATCCACCGTCTTCTGTTGCTCCCAACTTTGTATTGCTTCAATCTTCGCCAAGTCAGCAGATACTCCATGTTTTGACACCACGTGCCCAAGAAATGCTACTTCCTCGCCGAACTCGCATTTCTTTAACCGCGCATATAACTTATTTTCACGAAGCCTTTGTAGTACCGACTTCAAATGGTGCTCATGATCTTCACGACTTTTGGAATATATGAGGATGTCATCAATAAAGACAACAACGAATCGATCCAAATATTCCTTGAATACTCGGTTCATCATATCTATGAAAGCCAGCGGGGCATTAGTCAATCCAAAAGACATGACTAGAATTCATAATGCCCTGATCGAGTTAAGAAGCGATCTTTGGAATATCCTCGGTTCTAATTTTCAAATTGATGATATCCGAATCGAAGATCGATTTTTAAAAAGAATTGTGCTCCTTCTGTAATCGGTCAAACAAGTCATCAATACGAGGTGAGGATACCTATTCTTGATAATGACATGGTTCAATTCCCGATAGTCAATACAAAGTCGCATACTCCCGCCTTTTTCTTCTTTCTGAATAAAAGAGAGCACCCCAAGGAGATGTCTTAGATTTAATGAAACCGATGTCCAACAACTCTGTAGTTGGACCTTTAACTCCCGAAGTTCAATAGAGCCATTCGATATGGGGTTTTAGAAATGGGCTTTGTACGAGTTCAAGGTCAATAAAGAATTCAACTTCACGTTACGGGGTAGGCCGGGAAGTTCTTGAGAAATACGTCGGAAAGTCAATAACAACAGGAATATTATTCAAATTTGACGTGTCTTTATTCAAATCCATAACATGGGCTAAGAAATCTTGACATCCGTTTTTAATAAACGAATAGCTTTATGATTAGATATGACGGTGATTGATTTTAATGGTTTAGTTGCTTGAATTAAATAACCGGGTTGTTCAGAATATGAAAGCTAACAACCTTATAAAACAATCAATTTTGGCATGATGAGTAGTTAACCAATCAATCCCTAAAATCACATCAAAAGCAAGTATCTTTAAAGAGATAAGGTCAACAATTAAGGTGATGGTGCCAACTTGAATCAAACAAGATTTATAAACGATGGATGTGATGAAAGTTTCTCCCAACGGAGTTTCCACAGATATAGTCAAGGTCTAATTTCTCCAGTCAAGTTTAAACGTTGAGCACAAGCGGGAGAGATAAATGAATGGGTATGCCTTGTATTCTAGTAAAGTATAAACTTCACAAGAATTTATAAATAGCTTACTCGTGATCACCTCGTTTGGGTTCTCGCATTTTGACCAATCACAACAAACGCTTCTTCCGTGAACCGTTGACTTTGACTTTTCTAGGATAGTCTTTTGAGTCACCGTCCCCCACCGAACTAGGTTTCGCCACTGCACAATCTCGGCGATATGTCCTTCCTTTCCATAATTATAGCATACCGAATCTGTGGGCGCTTTGACCGATATGTCCCTCTTTCCGCATTTATAGCATATGACCGATGGTCGTTCTCCTCCTCTTGGAACCGATTCTTCTTTGCAATCGTCGCCTTCACATGGTCGTTGTTGAATCTCCTCTTTTTAAAATCTCCTCTTGACTCGCTTCTTCTATTTTCATGGCCATGATTACCACCAGAGTGGTTACCATTTTTGTCCATCTTTTTCTTTCTCCACTGGTTATTGTTGTTTTGTTGACTACTATCTCCTAGTGATAATCTTCGATTGTGGGGTACCTCGGTTGACCGTACTTTCAAGTATCTCGCTTCTAACAATTGAGCCTCATAACAACATCCCAATAAAGAGAAAATTTATGAGAGATGAGATCTTGACGTATGCCCGATTTCAAACCTCTCAGAAACATCCGCGTCATACGTTCCTCATTTTCCACCAAATGAGGTGCAAACCTGGATAACTCTGCAAATTTCGCCTCGTACTGAGACACCGTCCATGTTGTTCTACTCCAAATCTAATAAACTCCACTTCCTTCATATAACGAACACTTTCGGAAAGTATTTGTCATTAAATAGTTTCTGAAACGCCTCCCAAGATATCTTTGAGTCATGGTGGATGGAGTGCGCTTCACGAGACTCCCACCAGTGAGTCTCCGCCTTTCATGGGAACATAAAGGTGGCGAATGGAACCTTCTGTTCTCCGCATCCCAAGATATCGAATATCTTAGTAATTTGCTTGACCCACGCCTCCGCCATGATCGGATCTGCTTTCCTTAAATTCGGTGGTCCCAACTCTTTGAATCGCTTGGGCAGTGACAACCCGTGAATTCTTATCATTTCTCCTCAGTATTTTGAACACGAGTCTCCTCGTCTGCGATTTTGCATGAACTCGCAAAAAGCTTCTAAACATCCCCTCGTTCATCATCTCGCTTCAATTGGAGTTGTTCACGGGAGGAACATTGCCACTGTTGCACATTCTCCTCGTTGGTGAAAGACACAGTAGGTCTCCACTGGTCTCATTTCCATTGTTAATATTCTCAAATCGAAATTCTCAAATCTTTGCTCATAAAACAAGGGTTAATTAAGGAAATCAATATATCACATAATATCCTTATATACTTGACAAACTATCAAATAAGCTTAGGTAGGACATACTAGCGAAGGATTTACTCGTCTCTCCCCTCCTAGTTCTATTCCACGATCTCCGCCAGAGATCATATCCCTAAGCTCTGATACCAATTGTGACACCCCCAAAATAGGTATACATCACTCATTCTGAGTTGTCAAATACAAGGTACAGAAATAACTACAACTTTATTGTTACAACATATAAACTGTGAGTTTAAATACAGATATTTCCATCTAGATAATATCCACATACAAATAAATCCTCATCATAATTATTGATACATTATTTTACAAAATGGTGAGGACTACTAAACAACTCTCTCAAACCATCATTCCATATACCCAGACTGCATTGCTACATTCTCGCCTCCGAGAAGAAAAATGGAACAAAAAGGAAAAGGGTGAGCTCAACTAGCCCGATAAAGAAGAATATTATGACTAAGATAATATACAACAAATTATCGTTAGTCTTCAACAGAAAAATTTAATAGAATACAATGAGACAACAAGTTTTAAATCAATACTGCAATGAAAAAATATTAATTCATGTAGAGAGTTACGTAGAGGATGAAATCTACTAATATCTATGAATTTAATGATCTATCATCAATATTTTTATCCTCAGTAACATCAATCAATATATATCCGAATCATATATTCATCCTCGCACTTTCTGTGCCAAGGATATTCATCAGTTGGTCATGTTCATCTAAACACCTGTTCATCTTTGCACTACGGGCCAAAGATATTCATCAGAAATCATTCATCTTTGCACTACAGGCCAAAGATATTCATCAGAAATCAATCATCTTTGCACTACAGGCCAAAGATATTCAATAATATCATCATTTAAGACTGAGGATGATGAAAAATATTTTTTTTTAAAGAAACGAATCCAGTGAAACAAAATGACAAGGATTAAGGATTAAGGATTAAATGATTTGTTTTATCCACGTCCAAAAATACCTCAAAAATAATCATAGTGGTGTAAAATTCAAGAATGATCAAAACATGGATACAATCAAAACTAGTATCCACAATAGATATTTTGGACGAAAAGGAAAATTTTCATTTTTCGATGAATAGTCTCAGATTCGTGAATAAGATCAGATATCGTGAATAAGGCCAGATATCGTAAATAAGAATCTCACACCAAAAAGTCCCAATTTTGATAAAAACTTCATATCAATATTTCAAAGATAATGATATTGAAGAAATAATATCATTACGGAAAAAAAATATCCCTTACCTCGGAAAGACAAGATTTAACCTGGAATACCGGATATAAAGCTATAACTTGAACTTTCACCGTATAGCAATACTACTCAAAGTATACTCAAAATACTCACAAGAATACGCCGATAATATAGTAGAGAGAAAACTTCAGCTTAAATGTGATTTTTAATTCTAACCCAAGACCCTATTTATAGGAAAATGCTTAGAACACCAAAGTAGAAAATTTAATAAATTAATAATATTAATTTTTCACATCTTCCTACGCATACTAGAAATCAATTCACCATCCTAACACATGTTAAATGAGTCCCAACAATGAAAAAACATTTTTGTAATTAAAATTATTTTAAACTTCCAAAATTAATTATTTGAAGCTTTGAAACTTCAATAATTCATAATAAATAGCCCTTTTATCAGAAAATTCAAATCTCGAGAGTTTTTATAGGAAATTCAATTCTCTAAACCGGGCACTTATCGGTTAAGGGCATTAGATGGTTCCGAAATAAAAAACACTTGGCATGCTGGCAAACTTCGGAAATACTTTCAATAAAGATCAAGTTAATTCATCGGAAGTCTGTATATTATTGTTCATTATCAATAAAAAGTCACTTTTTCACTATTGATCCTGGTCATATTTGTCCTATGGTCACCACGGTGTAAGGAGGTATGGTAGGACTCGCTGGCCATTCGATGGCAGCCCATTTGTTGTTCTACCCCGAGTGGTAGACAAAGGATCCTATATTAATTTTACCAGGGTGGTAAATCAATGGTCACTATTGGTCCTGGTCCTATTTGTCCTATGGTCACCACTTGTGTAAGGAGGTATGGTAGGACTCACCGCCATTCGATGGCGGCATTTCATTTGTTGTTTCACTACCGAGTGGTGAGCGAAAGGATCCTATATTGATTTTACCAGGTGGTAAATCAATGGTCACTATTGGTCCCGGTCCTATTTGTCCTATGGTCACTATGGTGTAAGAAGGTATGGTAAGACTACCGCCATTTGATGGCGAAATTTCATTTGTTGTTTCTACCCAGGAGTGGTGTAACAAAAGATCATATATTGATTTTATCAAAGGTAAGTCAATGGTCACAATTGGTCCTTATATCTTGGTCCTTATATCTTGATCTTTATATCTTGATCCTTATATCTTGGTCCTTATATAATTGTTTCACCCCGAGTGGTAAACAAATGACTGATCTCACACTTCGAAACTGATGAGTATGTATTACTTTATTTTATTTAAGTGTTGAGTTCAGTCCTTTCAGTTCAGTTAAGTTAAATTCTATCCATGAAATTCAATTCACTTCGTCTCATACATTAACTACTATATGTCTTAACTGATTCACTGTTTAGGTTCATTTTACTGATATTGAATTATTGACAAGAAACTAACCGAAAACATAGTTCACAATTAAGGAAATTGCAGATTCATCAGGAAAACTAAAACATTCATTCGATCTATTCATTCATGAACTAAATACACCAATATAGAAACATTGACAACCTCCATATATAAAATTTCAAAATGATCCCAAAAACATAAAAAGTTTAAACAGATAAATTTTTACATAAGTCAGAATGAAAGCAGGAAGAACACACTGCACCACCTTCGCCTTCTTGAGTTGAAAGCAAAGTTGGATCCAATGAAGCAGACAGTTTTTTTTTCTCTCTCTCCAGCGGTCTTCGTAGCCTTCCGAGTAGACTTTCATGATCTCGACGTTAAGCTCGTCCAAATCCCTATATTCTCGCCAGATCGCTTTCAACTCTTGATACGTAAGAGGACCCTTCCCTCACGCTCCTTTATTTTATGACAAAGTTTGTGGCGTTTGTTCTTGTGTCTCCGCTCTTCGTCCTGGGCCTTTGATTGAGCCTCGCCAACTTGAATAGCCAGGCTTCGGTTGGCCGAAGAAAACTCCTCATTTTTGGCCTTCAGGAGTAGGTTTTTCTTCGACCAGCCGCTGCTCGGATCGCTTAAAGTTTGTTGGTATTTTTTGGATCGTAACCCATCCTCAGGGCCCTTAGTTCATCGTCCGACGCCTTGAGTCCATCTTGGCTCGATCTAAGTCTCATTGAAGGCCATTGATGGTGTGAAGAAGCGTCTTCGTGATCGATTCTTTCTCGAGCCAAGGTCGATTTCAAAGATATTGATTTCTTGTCTCATGAAATCTTCCTCGGCTTCCCCATTTATGTGTCTTGGACGAAACGTCCAAGACAACGACGATTGGCTGTAGATATGTTCAAACAAAGATTCAAGTCGGTATCCGGATATCCAATTAAGAATAGAAAGACATAAAAATAAAGAAATGGTTATTTACCTTAGCGGATAGCAATTTCATCCCTTCATCGAAGCGATTCCTCGTCAGTGATCATCGAACCGATGATCGTCGGCATTCCTTACGGAAGGCCCCAAGAGGTCGAAGGAAAGTTGGCATTGAATCTAGGCCACGAGTCGGAGACCCCATGGCCTCAAGATACGATAACTCGACCAAGGACCGGTCATTCAGCGAGGGTCTCGACCTTTCCGGGGAAGGAGTTGGTTGCTCCGGGAGGAGTAGGTTCAGCATACACGGTCTCGGGAGAGGGAGATTTGTTTGGACTGGGTTCTTGGAGAGGAGCGGCAGATGCAGAGCTTGGGTGGCTGTCAGGTGTGCGTTTCCTCTTCCTGGATAGAGTTTGGACAGCTTCATCCTGATCACCTTCTTCGGCAATCTGTATTTCTACAGGCGGTACGAAGGGGGGAATGAT
The DNA here is from genome assembly GCA_020205605.1 of Panax ginseng. Taxonomy (NCBI): domain Eukaryota; kingdom Viridiplantae; phylum Streptophyta; class Magnoliopsida; order Apiales; family Araliaceae; genus Panax; species Panax ginseng. The sequence goes on from CM035127.1 coordinate 3,738,985, forward strand.
CGAAGACTGGGGCACCCTAAGCTCTTCGGCGGTCAAAGGCGTTATCTTACTTTTCAATTTTTTGGTTCGGAGGATGCTTCTTCGATCGACGATCGAGTAGGCCTCCTCGCCGAGGATGGATCACGCGGCGTTATCTCGACTTCACGGGGTGGCTTCAAGGGCTTAAAAGGGTGTTGGTGCTGGTTTTCGATTTCCTCCTCTTCTCGACGAGGATTTGAGGGTCTCTTCCGGAACATGAACCTCATCGCCTTCGTTCGTCTGCTCGAACTCGTCTGCATGTGTGTTTTGGATTGGTTCGGCCGGAGCGAGCTTTCGCCGCCAGAGTTTCAATGACTTAGAAGACTTCCTGACAAAAAATCTTCAACTCTTTTATCGCTAAAGAACTTCGGTTTGATCAAAGATATTGCATAACCAAACAACTCGTGTTTAGAATCCACATTACAAAAGCATTTCCAAAAATTTATATATAAAATAGATCGATACTTACATTTATGGTCATATAACCATGCTCGCTTCTTGAGAGAGTCCATACTTCCACTCCTCCTTGGGGAAATTGTCAAAAGTTCCATCATTTCAACTTCTCGTTATTTAGAAATGTCTCCGGTCGTGAGAGATCTTCTCGCCAAGGCCCCGCCTCGGTAAGGAAGAAATTTCGGACCTTTGACGTAGAACCACTTCTCGTGCCATCCCCTATTGCTCAAGGCGTGTTCACCAAATGAACGCCTCTCGAACTTCTCTCCCGACTTCGAGAAGTGCTTACTAATGGCCTTGAACCCTTCTCCCTAGATTGTCTTGCCTCTTGTATACTGGTGAAGAAGAAGTCCAAGGAGGATCCACACCCAATTCATGATGTAGGCCACGAAGGCCAAGATATGGATGTATGAATTTGGTACCATTATGCGAAACCCACCCCTGTGAACCCCAAAGAAGGTTACTATGAAAATGTGCAAAGGGAAACGAACCCCCTTCTCTAGCAGAGTCACATGGACGGCCGTCCAACCCTCTGGTCGTTGATACATCTTCTCACCGGATCTAGGAGCCCTAACCGCGTGGGTATCCGAAATATGGTACCGGGATCGAATCCTCTGTAACTCAGCCTCAGTCACGAAAAAGGGAGTATTGGCATGCGAGAAGCGATCCGTGCTCCTGTAGAATTCGAAGGAGGTTTTGGAAGTTTTTGGGAGAGGATTCTTGTTAGTTTTCGACCCCTTTGGATTCGAGGTCGAAGTTTCTTCATGAGCGATAGGGTTTGGCGGAACGACAGTGATCGGTGTTACTAGTATGGGAGAACCTTGTTCGAGTCTTGGGAAGCCATTTTGACGGTTTGCGAGAGGGCGAGAGAGAGTTCAAAAGGCGTCAATTTCAAATGGGCGAGTAAAAAATCTGTCAAATTTGGTAAAGTTATCTTTATAATCGACCATACACGGTGTTCAAGGCCTACCATTAAATGCTAGTAATGATTTGGAATTTGAATGGGAAGGGTCCTGCTTAAAGTTCATGAATTTATTAGATGTGGCTTTTTCCGATTTGGGCCTCCGTTCTTTTCTCCTTTCATTTCGTGAATAAAGAATCGGGTACATTTCAATTATCTCCTACTATGGACCTTTAGTAAATTATCTCAGGCCATTCATAGTTTTCTTTATTAAACATTCATGCTTAACAAAAACTAGGGGGCAATGTTGGGTCGTGATATTTCCTATCTTTGGGTCGTACATTGGGCTCTCACATAAACAATCTATTGGGCCTCTATTATTAATCTGTGAAAGTCATCGTCCCGGCCACCATATTGTATCCATTTTAACCTTTAAGCGCCGAGTTGGTCCAATTGGATCGACCCATTAGATATTTTAATATCTCATTATTTTGACTTGTGATGATTAAAAAGCATGACAATTGACCAAAAGCTCCCGCCACGCATTAATGTGAATGGGATCATATATGGCCATGGCCAGAGAAAACAAAGGCCAAAAGCGGTGGATAAACCATACGCAGATCAAGGTAGAACCCATCGGATCGTAGGGTGTGTCGGTGTAGTAGTGGTGGCACACAAGAATCCGTGCAAAGAGAGTATAACCTAGCAAGGAGGTCTTCACGAAGAGGTACGTTCTCATACATTTTGATTTTCATATTCTCTCACATACACACAACCGAGATTTATTATCTCTCTCTAGACACTAGACAATACATTCCTCCATTGTTAACCTTGTGAACATATACTAATTCTCACGCCTGAGCTATCCCCCGACAAAACCGCCGTCAAACTTGTGATGTTTACCGTGTTTACTGTGCAGGATCAGAACGTCTTACGTGATTGGAACGTGACAGAAGATCCTGACGTTAACACATACAATATAATATACTCGTGTAATGTAATATTTGTGTCGAAATTAACATTTTCTTGCGCCTAATCGCTTATAAACTACTAACTAACTATGACAAGAAGGTTGGATGCCTTCAAATTAAAAGTTGAATCATAATTTAAACTAAGTCACCAAGAAACCTTAGAGAAAATGTTACGTACAAAATTTGACTAGTCTTATTTCATGTATATGTATATTATTGGGTAAGTAATCAAGGTGTATATTTATATATATGCTAGATTATGAAGTAAGAAGTTTGCAGTATGATCTAATAATAGCCAAATATATAAAGAAAAATAAAAACATAGTACAACTATGACCGCTAAAATTCCATTCATGTATAAGCATGATACGGTGGTATGGCTTGTAATTTTGTACTACTTAAGCTAGTGTTTTTTTCATCAGCTCTTCATACCTCTTAATACTAGCGTGTTTAATTTGCTAAGAGGTTACATTCGTTTTAGGTAAAACATTTATGCCTCGTATTGCCTCTGAATCCCTATGAGGGGAAAATTACTCTAAAGTTCGGACTAAATTTTCATTTGATTGGACAAAAACAGCCTTAATAATATTATATTATTCCTCTTTTGTTGTTAATGTTATTTTACCTCTAATTTTATTTCTCTACCTTTTTAGAGGATTAAAATTATAAATGACATCATTCACACATTACTGGTCAAACAATATTTTTTTCATTTAAATTTTCATCTAGACATATGATAATCTAGGATCTGATTATCATGAGGTTGACTTCATAGTAAGTTGGTCAATTGATCAATACAGTATGCATGTCGAAACCATAATAATCAATTCATCAAAGTTAACTTTATATTAACATATTCCCATAATCTATTTAAATATGCTAACAATTCAAATTCAAATTATTTATTTTTATCGAACACCGCTTAAGTGGGCGGCCGAGATAGTAAGAAGAATACTTGCTACTACAAGGAAGTGTGTGTAGTGTAATTGTACGATCTCACATCAATTCATCATCTAGCAGTGCATATCTGTGTAGACGGGACGGGCTCAATAAGTATGTTGGATCACTTCCTTACCTAAAAGGTTAACCTATTAAGTTGAGGCTCTACCATACTTATTAACTCATCTACACTCTTAAATTTATCCAATATAAAATTCATGTAAAATATTCCAACAGTGTGGTACCCAATTAAACAAATTTATATACAGAGAGGAGAGAGAGTGACATAACATTGAGAAAATAGTTTGGTTGGGTTGAAGAAGAAGGGATGTTGTGTTTTGTGGTGTTGTGTAGTGTAGACTCTTGAGACCACAACTGGGTTCTGGGTTTTCACAAAAAGCCTGTCGAACATGCCATTTTGGCAACTTATTGTCAGACATCTCGTAATTCACAAGTCATTAGTTGTACAATAATTATTCCAATCAACAAAAAGTCAAAATATTACCCCCCTATACGATAATATAAATTATTTTAAAATTGTGCATAAATATTAAATAAATTATTATACTTATAACATTAAATATAATATCAATTATCCACATTATTTTTATATTAGAAAAAAATATGTTATTTGTTGGGCAAAATATAGTGCGAGAACCAAAAGTATATTAAATACTTGAGATAATATCGGAAACTAAACAATTAATAATTATTTGAATTTCTGAAACGATATATATTAAGAGACAAAAATACTTCTTTAAAATAACTTGTATTAAAAAACGGAGGTAATACTAGTATGTAACTTGAAGCAATCACCTTCCTTTTGTGACGCCCTCAAAATAGGTATACAACACTTATTCTCAGTCGTCAAAATACATGGTAGAGAAACAACTACAACTTTATTAATACAACATAAAAACTGTGAGTTTAAATACAAATATTGTCATTTAGACAATATCCACACTCAAATAAGTCCTCATTTCAATTATTGATACATTATTTTATAAAAATGATGAGGACTACTAAAATAACTTCTAGAACCATCATTCCATACCCACTAAAGATTTCGCCACATTCTCGCCTCCCGAGAAGAAAAATAGAACAAAAAGAAAAAGGGTGAGCTCAACTAACCCAGTAAAGAACATTATGACTAAGATAATACAAAACAAATTATCGTTAGTCTTCAACAGAAAAAAATCTAATAGAATACAATAGACAACCAGTTTTAAATCAATCTTCGCAGCGAAAATAATAATTCATTAGAAGAGTTAAGTAGAGAATGCAAACAACTATCTTCTATATATAAATTTAAAAGTTCATCGTCGATATTTTATCCTGTAACATCAATCAATATATATCTGGAATTAAATATTTATCTTTGCACTACCCAAAGATATTCATCAGTTGGTCATGTTCATCTAAACACTTGTTCATCTTTGCACTACAGGCCAAAGATATTCATCAGAAATCATTCATCTTTGCACTACAAAGCCAAAGATATTCAAGAATATCATCATTTAGGACTGAGGATGATGAAAAATATTTTAAAAAAAATGAATCCAGTGAAACAAAAGAACAAGTATTAAGGATTCATACTTTAAATAACCCAAGTTCAAAATACTTCATAAATAACCAAAGTGAAGTAAAATTCAAGAATGAAGACTAAAACATAGATCCAATCAAAGATAGAACTATAACGCATAATCTTGGACATAGAAAAAGAAAATTTAATTTTTTTTGAATAAAGTCAGATTCGTGAATAAGGCCAGATAATATCGTGAATAGTAATTTCGACACCAAAAGATAGAAATTTCACAAAAAACATAATCATGTTTCGTGAATAAGACTTTAATGAATAAGAACTCGTGAATAAGAACTCATGAATAATAACTAATGAATAAGAACCCCAACATAAAAAAAGTTCTAAATTTGATAAAAAGTTCCAACCAATATTTTGGCATAATGATATCAAGAAAATAATATCATTTACGAAGAAAATAACATCCCTTACCTCGTAAAGAATAAAGATTTCGATTGAATACTGGATATAATCTTTGAAAAGAACTTTTACCGCATAACAATACTCAAAGTACTAAAATACTCACAAAATACACTCGATATTATAGAGAGAGAAAAAGAGAGAACTCTTTAGTTTTTGGTGTGATTTTCAATTCTAACCTAAGCACCCTATTTATAGGAAAATGCTTAGAACACCAAAGCAGAAAATTTAATAAAATATTAATATATATATTAAATTTTCCTACGCATACTACACCAGACCCAAGCATCAGCCACCAACTCACAAAAAATAAAAAAAACGTTTTTCTTAACTAAACTAATTAAAACTTCCAAAAATAAATTATTTCGGAACTTCAGAACTTCAATAATTCATAATAAATAGCCCTTTTATCAGAAAATTCGAATCTTGCTATTTTGTATAGGAAATTCAATTCTCTACAACTTTACAGAAGAAAGTTTTTCCAAATTCTAAACAGAAATTGACCGAAATCCATAAACGGGTAATTTTACAAGCTATAATCAAATTTTAGTCAAGAAATGGACCCACAAACATGTTTAACATGTTTTAAACAACTTTTGCAATAAAAATATTCTTCCTCCTCATATACTCATATATCCCACATTCATTGTAAAAAATATCATCATTATTATATAATATAATAAAATATTATTTTATCAGAAAAGATAAAATATCAATTTTTATAAATTGTCACTTTAAAAATTTTCTCCATCTATAACCACATAAAATTAATATTTTCCTCATCATATAAATTAATAATTAATTATTCACAAATAATATTACAGAATCACAAGATCTTTGACTGTGACGCTCTTGGAAAGAGGGGCTTTCCAATAAGAATTTCTCTTTCTTGGCGCAATTAATTAGGTGACCAAACCTCTCCTTAGATGTAACTTTCTAGACATTGCCAATAATATTTTCTAATAATATTATTCGAGATAATATGAATTATTGCTTCGATAATGGAAAATACCGTGTAGTGACAATTATCAAAACAACAAGAATATAAAATATCAACGCAACAATGATTGAATCAATAAAATAAAATATCGAATAAGAATTACATCGTAACAATTATTGAGTAAAGCCTTCTTACATAAGAATCAATAATTGGTGCAATACCATATGTTATCGCGTGCAACAACGCGTATTCTTGTGTTTTAACCAATTTATATTCCAACAAAGTTAATACTGTGAATAACTACTGACGTTATTTATAAACAATTATACTTGTCATTTTCTTCATCCAATCGCTTTCCATGGGGCCCACACAAGGTCGCTACTGTCCGCATTTAATATTCCCTCACAACAAGAATATTCCACGACCAAACGAATATTCTCCGACAACAATGAGTATTTTATAACCACTTGCTTATTTGAAATATTTGCGCATTTTACCCATAACTAACCACATTAATCAAATCAACCCTTACTATTTCAAAATGATAAATAGAGGAAATTAAATTTCATTTATTAATAATTTGGGGTTTTACACCTTTAGTCTGTAATTCATTTTTGACATAAATAATAAATACCCCAACTAGTAAGGGTGTAAACAAACTAAGTCAAGTAATGTATTGAGTTGTTTAGATTTGGTTCACAAAATTTATCGAGTACAAAACAAGGTTTGATTAAGACTCGTTTAGCTACCGAGTCGAACACGATTTTTAATCGAGCTCAAACAGTTTAAACTTTTCAAACGAATATATTAATAAAAATTACAATTTGAGAAGTTTCGAATAATTTATCGTACTTTAAAATTTGCTAATATTTAAATTATTTATATTTCGAGTCAAACTCAACTTAAACTTTTAGTTGAACAAGTAAAAATCAAGCTCGAAGTGTTTGCTTAATTTATAACCTTACCAACTAAAAATAGTACTTGCTAGTAAAGTTGTCACTAACATAAAAGGGCAAAGGTCCAAAAATGCCCATAATATTTACCCCAATATCCCACTTACACCCTAAACTATTTTTTTTTCAAAAGTACCCTTAATGTTACAAAATTCAGCCCAATTATGCCCCTCCCGTTAACAGACTTACCACCGAGGCAAAAGGAGCAGACACGTGGACAAAAATTGATGATGAGGCAATGCATACGTGGAAAATAGCTAACAATTCAAATCAAACATATTTACCCCAATACATGTGCCAATTGTCAATATATCTTCCTCATCTTACTATTTACTATTTATTATCATTACCATTATTATTATTGTGACGCCCCCAAAATAGGTCCATTCCATCCAACCCATTCTGAGTCGCCAAATACATGGTACAGAAATAACTACAACTTTATTATTACAACATATAAACTGTGAGTTTAAATACATATATTGCCATCTAGACAATATCCACACGCAAATAAATCTCCATCATAATTATTGATACATTATTTTACAAAAATGGTGAGGACTACTAAACAACTCTCTCTAGAACCTTCATTCCATACCCCACTAAGACTTTCGCTATATTCTCGCCTCTTGAGAAGAAAAATGGAACAAAAAGGAAAAGGGTGAGCTCAACTAGCCCAGTAAAGAATATTATGACTAAGATAATATACAATAAATTATCGTTAGTCTTCAACAGGGAAAAATCTAATAGAATACAATAGACAATCAGTTTTAAATCAACAACTGCAGCGGAAACAATAATTCATTAGAAGAGTTAAGTAGAGAATGAAATCTACTATTATCTATGAATTTAAAAGTCCATCATCGATAATTTATCCTTGTAACATCAATCAATATACATCATAAATCAAATATTCATCTTTGCACTACAGGCCAAAGATATTCTCCAGTTGGTCATGTTCATCTAAACACTGCTCATCTTTGCACTACGGCCAAAGATATTCATCATAAAATCATTCATCTTCGTGACCACGCGGGCCAAAGATATTCATCATAATATCATTCATCTTTGCACTACGGGCAAAGATATTCAATTATATCATCATTTAGGACCCAGGATGATGAAAATATTTTAAAGAAAATGAATCCAGTGAAACAAAAGAATAAATATTAAGGATTTGTACTTTAAACAATCCAAGTTCAAAAATACTTCATAAATAACCAGAGTGGAGTAAAATATAAGAATGATCAAAACATGGATACAATCAAAGCTAGTATCCATAATAGATATTTTGGACGAAAAATAAAATTTTAATTTTTCTGTGAATAGTGTCATATTCGTGAATAGTAACTCCGACACCAAAAGATAGAAATTTCACAAAAAACATCATCATGCTTCTTGAATAGTACTCGTGAATAGTAACTCGTGAATAGTAACTCATGAATAGTAACCCCGACATGAAAAACTTCCAAATTTGATAAAAAGTTCCAACCAATATTTCGGCATAATGATATTGAAGAAATAATATCATTTGAGAAGAAAATAACATTCCTTACCTCGAAAGAAAGTACTTCTAGTTGAAACACCGGATATAGGCTATGACTTGAACTTGCACCGTATAGCAACACTCAAAACTCACAAGAATACGCTCAATATATTGAGAGAGAAATAGAGAGAAAACTTCAGTTTCTGGTGTGATTTTCAATTCTAACCCAAGACCCTATTTATAGAAATTGCTTAGAACACCAAAGCGTAAAATTAAATATAATATTAATATAATTATACAAATTTTCCTTAGCCCACCTTTTGGTCAAAAACACCAGCCACACATGTTAATGATGTCCAAAAAAATACAAAAAACATTTTTCTAACAAAAATAATTTAAACTCCAAAAATCAATTCGCACTCGATATACCGAAACTTTAATAATTCACAATAAATAGTCCTTTTATCAGAAAATTCGAATCTCGCGAATTTTTATAGGAAATTCAATTCTCTACAACTTTACAGAAGAAAGTTTTTCCAAATTCCAAACAGAAATTAACCGAAATCCACAAACGGACTATTTTACAGGCTATAATCAAATTTCAATCAAGAAATGGGGTCCACCGACACACAAAACATGTGTTAATCATTTAATGCAACAAAAATACTCTTCCTTCTCATATACTCATATATCCCATATTCATTGTAAAAATATCACCATTAATATATTATTAAAATAATATATTCAAATGAATTATTTTATCAGAAAAAGATAAAATATTAATTTTTAACAATTGTCACATTAAAATTTTTCTCCATCTATATCCTCATAAAATCAATATTTTTTTCATCATATAAATCAATAATTAATTATTCACAAATAATATTACAGAATCACATTATTGACAACCGTGCGCTTCTGGAAGAGGGGCTTTCAATAAGGATCTCTCTTATCTTGGCCAAGAATTAGATGACCAAACCTCTCTTTAGATGTAACTTTCTAGACATTGCCAATAATGTTATCTAATAATATTATTCGGATAATATGAATTATTGTCTGATAATAGAAAATACTGATTAGTAGTGACAATTATCAAACATCGGTAGTATAAAATATCAACGCAAAGAATTATTGAATCAATAAAATAAAATAATTTGAGCGATAATTATCGTAATAATTATTAAGTAGTGCCTTTTACGTAAGAATCAATAATTGGTGCAATACACTTCATATTCTATCGCAACAACGCCAGACATTCTTGTGTTTTAACCAATCGGGTATTCCAACAATATAATTTGTGAATAACCACGCTGCTATTATTTATAAATAACTTATATTTGTCGTTTTCTTCATCCAATCGCTTTCTTATGGGGCCTACAAAAAGACTACACCGGTCATCGCATTTAATATTCCCCCCGACAATACGAATATTCCACGACCAAACGAATATTCCCGACAATAATGAATATTTTATAACCACTTGCTTATTCAAATATTTATGTATTTTACCCATAACTATCCACATTAATCAAATCAACCCTTACTATTTCAAAATAATAAATAGAGAAAAATAAATTTCATTTATTAATAATTTGGGGTCTTACAATTATTATTATTATTATTATTATTATTATTATTATTATTATTATTTATTTATTTATTATTATTATTATTATTGTTTTGTCCTTTTCATTCCCAAATATAAAATTAGTGTTAGAGTTTTAAATTCAATTTAAATATTTTTTAATAAAAATATATTGTAATTAATGATACTTTTTATATAATTTACAATTAATACAATTTACCATATATAATTAGTCCAAATTTATTTTTAAAATACCTTAAATAATAATAATACTTGTTCGCCATCCTCATGCCCGTTCAACCCAAATCAATCGTTCGTCGCCTCTCTCTCCCCGAATCGTTCTTGCGTAAGATCTCTTTACTACCACCCTTCATCAAATCAAAGAAAACCTGTTCAACCCAAATTAATCGCTCTCGCCTCTCTCTAATCCCCATATCTCTCCCAAATCGTTGCCGCCGACATCTGCTACCACCCTTTATCAAATTCGGAAGAAAAACCTAGAACCACACAATTTTCTCTTATCAATATCATTTTCTCTCTCCTATAATCATCGATAAATTTGGAGGATAAGGTTTGGAGGCGAAGGATTCACTTGATTGGAAAGGTCGATTCATCTCTCTATCCTTGAAACAGATAGGGTTTACACACATTCATATCCAATTTTGGTTTTACATCCATCAGGTGTGAAGATGGGTGAAATTCATTTGGCTGTGAGATTTACTTGTTTTTTATGTTCTAGGCGCTTGAAGATGAATTCAGAGACTTCTTTAACTATACTGACATGAGAATATCTAAGCAACTCATAAATTTCCTCTAATTTGTAAACTGGGGCCACCTTATCTTCATCCGATGTTGGCCCATCTATCATCCTTGACCTCCAGTATGATTTCACCGCCCTCCTGCTGGAATCCATCTCTCGTTTTTCTTAATTTCAAATTTTGTTCCTGTTTTATGATCCGAGAAAATCCCTTTTATCCTCTTGAACTGAATACAATTTTTTTTTATGTTATTATGATGATTAGGAATTATGTGTTTGTATGAATTTCATTTTTGATTTGATCGGATTTGTAATGTTCTTGGTTTCATGTGAAAGGAGATGAGACAGAGATAAAATAAGGACTTTAACTATTTGAATTGTTAGCTATTTTCCATGTATGCATTGCCTCGTCATCAATTTTTGTCCACGTGTCTGCTCCGTTTGCCTCGGTGGCAAGTCTGTTAACGGGAGGGGCATAATTGGGCTAAATTTTGTAACGTTAAGGGTACTTTTGAAAAAAAAAATAGTTTAGGGTGTAAGTGGGATATTGGGGTAAACATTAGGGGCATTTTTGGACCTTTGCCCCTAACATAAAATGAATCAAATAATTTGAGATCTTGATTCGTACTTGTTTAATTAAAAGTTTTATTCGAATTTGACTTTAAATATAATTGATTCAAATATAAATAAATTTTAAACTTCGATAAATTATTTGAGCCTCTTAAAATTACAATTTTTGTTCAAACTACTCGAGCACGATACTCGAGCTCGATAACTAATCGAACCTCAATCAAACCTTATTTCATACTTAATAAATTTTGTGAACCAAGTATGAACAACTCAATACTCGACTCGACTAAGTTCATTTACACATCTAGTAGTTGTCAGAGAGCCAAATTTGAAAAATTGTTCTATAATTAAATAACAAATTAAAATAATTAATTACTCTCTCCGTCCCAAAATAAAAATTTGTATTACTATTATTTTAGGTAGTCTCAACTTAAATGTCAACTTATATTAAATAATCTATTTTGTTTATAATAATTTGTCTATAATATCCTTAGTATTAAATGTTATATTTATATATTCTTTATGCATATTTATGGAGCATTACTAATCATGTCCAATTAAATGAGGATTTAAATATATACAATTTCGTCACTTGACCTTCTTTTTTAATGTATAAAAGTGGATTGAAATTTTTATTATGAAATCGAAGGAGTAATAAATAATACTACAATGTAACTTATTAATGTTTTATTTAGATAAGTTAGATAATTTTTACTACTTATAGGAGTATTACTCTCAAATTTAAACACTAATAATACATATATTAGTGATGAATAATTTTAAGGGTAGGCCAGGTGTGGCCAAATCCGGGTGGGTACCGAAAGAATTGTACCGGCGAGTGGTTGCAACTAATAAGTAAACCAAATCATGTCACTTTATTCAGCACCTCACCTGCATTTATTGTCATGTAATCAAGTTGTGGTAATTTTTGTTACCCACAAAAGCAGCTGGATTTCATTTTTGTTTTTGTTTTTGTTTTTGTTTTTGTGCGTGTATAATTTATGTAAACAAAAGTAGTACCATTCATCGGTGGTGTATTCGTAACCTTAATGATTTAATCTGCTTATCCAACTTAAACCCCACTAACTTATTACTCCCTCTCTTCTTAAAATATTGTTCTTTAAGAATAAAAAATTTATTTTAATTTATTTGTCGTTTATAACTTTTTAGAAGAATAAATTATTTACATTTTTATATCATCCTTACTTTTTCTCATTGTCTCAATAAATTATCTCCTTTGTATTAATAGTTTTCAACTTCCCATAAATGGATAGTGATAAAATTTTAAACAAATTTTACTAATTGTTAAATACTAATAGAATTAAATGACTTTCTTAATCTATATATAAAAATCTTAAACGACAATCTTTTAAAAACGAATGTAATAGTATATCTTTTATCTAATCATATGGGAGTCGCTAGAGAAAATTAGAAAACCTTCTTTCGGGCTTATTTTATCCTATTCCTACCTCAATTATTTGTTACATACTTTAAATTAAATGGGGTCCCCTTAAGTTTGATGAGAAAGAAAACATTAAAACTACTCCTGTAAAGCAAAATGTGGAAATCGTTGGAACATGCAAATTTAAAGACTTAGTATTTAATTTGTGCAAAACACTAAGTGGCTTAGTTGGGGCCTTACAGGGTCATTTCTTTCTTTATGATGAGAAGATAAAGAAGGTGCTTTACTACTTCTACTTCTACTACTATAGGAGTAATAGTTATTTAGACAAACATGTGACACATTTAATTAATTACTACTTGTAGTATATCAAGAAGTGCTACGTCCCCACCTATTCACTGCTTTCTCCCTCATACTTATCTGTCCGACCCAACCCACATTTCTTATCAAACTTTCACATTCGGTATTGGGCTGGGCTCTCCTTCTCATTTTTTAAACTAAATATAATATGAGTAGGCCCGGCACATTAATGCAAAACAAATTACTCAGAATTATAAAAATTAATACAAATTAGGCACATTATTTACAAATGAGTCTTTATTAATTTGACCAACTTATAACCAACTTCCGAATAGACCATATAGATGTATTAGGCCTTATTTATAGCTAAAGATTGAGGTCCAATAAATAAAATATTTTTTTTTGGAACAATTACATATATTAGTATATTTTTGAAAATAATTACAAAAATCATACAGTCATAAAATAATTACAAAAATAATACACTTCATCATTTTTATTTTCAATCCTAATACAATTAAAATTCCTTAAATTAAGGGATTAATATTAATGTCTTTGACATGTAAATTAGTCTTCATCTTCCTTCGCTTTCTCTATCCGCCATTACTATTTCTCTCTCTTCTCTTTACTACTTCTCTCTCCTTACTACTCTCTCTCTATTCTCGAAGCCACTGTCGTCAGTTCTTCTCTCTTCCGTCATGTCATGAAAGCAATACGTGAAAGGCTATGTTTTCAAGTTGATACGTGACTTTCTCTCCAACTCGACGATCGAATACGTGATTTCTCTCGCCAACTCTCCGGTTTCGGTTTCTCTCTAAGGTTTGGTTCTAATTTCATTAATTCTCATTTTACTAATTAATTGTCAATATGATCATATATATACTGCTTATGTTTCTAACGAAATGGGTATTGATTGTTTGGGTTTATGTTGTTTTTATGTTTTATATAGAATGGTTGATATGAGGAAGAAGGATGGAAAGAGGAAAAGAATCACGAGATGGTGATTAAGATGTGTTTTCAAGTTCATACCGGAAGATATTTTCAACCCAAATTTTTTTTAAAGGTGTCTTAATTTAAATTTTGTTATTATTCTTATCATATAACCTGTTTGGTTATTTTGCATTATGTTTTGCTTCTTTGTTAGCTTGTGATTCTTGGATACCATTTTTGTTACCTTAATTTGGTATTTTGGTTACTTTTTTATGTTGTTATGATTACCATGTATTTCTTAGATACATGGTTGATTAAACCGATTTTGGTGTACATGTTGTTTATGTATTGGTTACCATTAAAACATATTTTGGTTCTTATCATATAAATATTTGGTTACTTCTTTAGTATGTTTTTGGTTATTGTTAGTTTCGATTTGGATTCTATTTTTGTTTTCTTGAGTTGAGATTTTTGGTTCTTTTTTTTTTGTTGTTCGTTACCATGTATTTGCTTAGTATATATGGGTTGACTAAATTGTGTTTGGTATATATGTTGTTTATGTATTGGTTATCATTAATATATGTTTTGATTACTAACACATAACCTGTTTGGTTACTTCATTAGTATATTTTTTTTTGTTGGCTTGTGATTTGAAACTATTTTTTCCCTCAATTGGGATTTTGGTTACTTTTATATGTTGTTTTGGTTCCAATGTATTTGCTTAGTATATATTGGTTTACTAAACCTGGGTTTGGTATACTTGTTGTTTTATGTGTTGGTTACCATTAAAACATGGTTTGGTTACTAAGTATATAACCGTTTGGTTACTTTTTAGTATATTTTTTTTGGTATACATGTTTTTGTTTTGGTGACCTTTAAATTATGTTTTGGTTAATATTATATATAACTGCTTTGTTTACTACATAAAATGGTCTCATATTATATGTTTATATTTTGGTCACCATTAGATTATATAATATAACTTTTTGGTTACTACTTTATTATGGTATGGTTAATGTTATATTATGATATGATAATTATTATTGTCAGGTCGAATGTGGGATGTTGGTTATTTGTTATAGTCTGCTTTTGCCACTCTTGTAATTGTTATATTATGTTTTGTTAGTATGCTTTTATTTGTTGGTCACTACGTAATCGCTTATGTTATAAATATTGTTTATATCTGGTTACTAATGACTGTGTAAATTTAATTTTGTTTATTTACAGTTATGGAATCTTTACTGTGAGGAATGCAAATGTAAAATTCAATTTTGAAAAGTTATATATTGGTGTGACATGAAAGTCCCCAAAGATTATTACCAAGAAATTGATAATCTTTATTGTGAAGAATGCAATGTATGATTTTATTCTATCATTACCTTATGATTTGGATACCATTCTTTTCTCTCAATTGGGATTTTGGTTACTTTTATATGTTGGTTTGGTTCAATGTATTTGCTTAGTATACATTGGTTGACTAAATTAGGTTTGGTCTATATGTTGTTTATGTGTTGGTTACCATTAAAACATGATTTGGTTACTTAAGATATAACCTGTTTGGTTATTTTTATTCTAACATGTACATTATGTACCCTCACATGTACATTATTTTTGGTTAGTAACATATAACTGTTTGGTTACTGCATTAGTATATTTTTTTTGTCTGTTAGCTTATGATTTGGATACCATTCTTTTTTCCTCAATTGGGATTTTGGTTACTTTTATATGTTATTTTGGTTACAATGTATTTGCTTGGTATACATTGATTGACTAAACCGAGTTTGGACTACATGTTGTTTAAGTATCTTAGACTAATTTATGGGGCTTGATGTAATGCTTACGTTGTAGATACGTCAAGCAATAAAAAATAGATACTATCATATATCTGTTTGGTCACTTCTGCATTATGTTTTGGTTACTGTTAGCTTGAGATTCGGATACCATGTTTGTTACCTTGATTTGGTATTTTAGTTACTTTTTATGTTGTTATGGTTACCATTTATTTGCTTAAGTATACATGGTTGACTAAACCGATTTTGGTGTACATGTTGTTTATGTATTGGTTACCATTAAAATATATTTTGGTTACTATCATATAAATATTTGGTTACTTATTTAGTATGTTTTTGGTTCTTTAGTAGTTTCGATTTGGATTCCATTTTTGTTTCCTTGAGTTGGGATTTTGCTTATCTTTGTTTTTGTTGTTACGGTTACAATATATTTGCTTAATATATGGGTTGACTAAACTTTGTTTGGTCTATATGTTGTTTATGTATTGGTTACCATTAATATATATTTTGGTTACTAACATATAACCTGCTTTGTTACTTCATTAGTATATTTTTTTATTCTTTGTTAGCTTATGATTTGGATACCATTCTTTTTCCTCAATTGAGATTTTGGTTACTTTTATATGTTGTTTTGGTTACAATGTATTTGTTTGGTAAACTGCTTATTATATAAATATTATTTATATCTGAGTTACTAATATGACCGTAAATCGATTTTTTTATTTGCGCTTATGGAATCTTTACTATGGGGAATGCAATAGAAAATTCATTGGAAAAGTTATATATTGGTGTGACATGGAAGTCCCCAACATTATTACCAAGAAATTGAACCCAAGACAGTTGAAGAAGTTTAAGGCATCATTAGTTTGTGGATGTATTATTTTTGTAAATAATAAACCTAAGTCATAATAAACCATGTATTTGCTTAGTATACATTGATGTATTATTTTTGTAAATTCCTTCAAATATATTCTACAAGGTTTATGTTATTCTATTTCTACTTCCATTTCCACAAACACATCTTACATGTTCTGGTTACTTTCATATAACTATTTGGTTACTTCTTTAATATGTTTTGGTTACTGTTACCTTATGGTTTGGCTACTATTATTGTGTCCTTAATGTGGAATTTCGGATACTTTTATTTTTTTTTATTCGTTAATATGTAATTGTTTAGTATACATGGATTACTTTAAACCGAGTTTCATTACATGATGTTTCGCTTTTGGTTACCATTAAAACTCAAGTATGGTTACTATCATATAATTATATGGTTACTGTTTTATTATGTTACATTATGGTTATAGTATACATGGATTGCTTAAACTGAGTTTCATTACATGATGTTTCTGTTTTGGCTACCATTAAAACATGTTCTGGTTACTATCATATAATTATATGGTCACTGTTTTATTATGTTACATTATGGTTACTGTTATTAGTAACGAGATAGTTACAAGCTTGTATCAGGACAAACATTAATTGTTAAATGTACATGTGTGAGTGTCCTATTTATCTACAAGCTTGTTAGTAACCAGATAATTATCATAGATAATTACTTAGCTTGTTAAGAACTCAGATAATTATAAAACTTGATCAAGATCATTATAAAAGCATGTATCAAGATCAATTATAAAGCTTGTATATGTTTACTTTATATTGATAACTCATGATGGAATCAAAATAAAAATATTAATCAACATCAATTTTTGTTACTGTACACCATCAAAAATGTTACCAACCATATGGTTAATGGTTACTAACAGTAAACAATTATATATTCATGTAAACAATTAGATTTGTTGTATTGGTTATCTTTATCGGTCTCTATTGTCTAACAACCTAATAAACATTATAAAGTAACCAAATCAATATTAGACAAGAACTAAATTACATAATATTAGTAACCGAAAATAAACCAAATTTTTATATGCAAATTTGAAGGCCTAAATGATGGAATTCGACCAAAAAATCATGCAGTTCACCAAATAAGGTAGTGACTTTTGATCATCAATTTCGCTTTCCAATGAAATTAGGCTCAAAAACGCCAAAATCCGACACTCTCAAACTTGACAGAAAATTGTCAAATCACAACGCAACCAAATAAACATTATATCAGAAACTAATTAAATAAGATACAACAACCAATATTTAACAAATGTATGAAGGTAACCAATGTGGTCAATAAGTAACTACCAATATAAAATAAACAATTATAAAACTCAATAACATTATAGAGTAACCAAATAAACACTTTTAGTATCTAAATACATATTATACAAAGAACCAAGATATATATAATTAGTAGCGAAGATTATAAAAAATATTTTTACATTCATTTTACAACCAAAATAATCAAGAATGACTTTGTTACAAATTAAAGACTAACAGTGTATAAAGGTAACCAATGTAGTTAATCAAGAACCATCAATATAAAAAATCAAGATAAAACACAAGAATATTATGTAGTAACCATGGTAATATTACATAAATAAGTCAAAGATTATAAACTAACCAAATCCAGTTAGACAAGAACTAACATATATTTACTTAGTATCCATAACATAAAACATATTTGACAAAGATTTTACAAAGAAAAACAAATAATATAAAAAATATCAATATGTACTTAAAGGTGTATTGATTATTATTAGTCCAAATATCAAATTTGGTGTATTGGTTACTATTAGTCCATGTAACCAATACAATGTAGTCAATAAGTAACATCCAATATAAATGAAACAATTACAAAAGAATATAACATTATAATTTTACACAAAGAACTGTGTCAAGACTATCGAAAGTAACCATTATAATTTTTCATAAGAATAATCGGATTAGACGATGAATTTAATATAATGTAAAACAAAGATCCAGTCAAGATTAGTCAAGAACCATTATAATTTTACACAAAGAACCAACTCAAAGAATATTCAAGAACCATATAATGTTACACAAGAACTCAATTAAAGATTAATCAAGAACTAAAAAACAACCAAAGAAAATAGGATTTTCCTTGCATTTTACAATAAAAAATAACCAAAGATAATTTATTTGTTACCAACTAAAGCGCGACTTTTGTAAGAATGTAACCAATTTGGCTAACAAGTAACCATTAATATAAAAAACATAAGTAGAAGTTATACATTAATACGCTTGACAACCAATAATACAATAACCAATTAATCACTGCGATAGAATTAAGTTTGCATTATTCAAGAACGAAGTCGTCATGAGTCACTAAATAATATTTTTACACAAGAACCAAGTCAAGATTATAATAATTTTATACAAGAACCAAATCGTAATTAGTCAATAACCATTATAAGGTTACACAAGAAAACAAGTCAAGATTTATCAAGAACTAATATAATATTACATAGTAACCAAAATCAAGATTAATCGAACTAAGTCAAAGATTAATTAGTAATATTATGCAAAGAACCAAAATAGCATTAGTCAAGAATTAAGACATCATTAGACGCGGTATAATGTTACACAAGAACTAATACAAAATAATCAAGAACTCAAACCAACATTAGACAAGAACTAATTTATATAACCTTAGTAACCATAATATAAAACATGTTTTCAAATATATTTTGCAAGCACAACTTTCAAAGATTCAAACTTTGTGACAATTTAAGTTCGAAAAACTTAAGAAAGATAATCAATTTAGTAATTGTAGTAACTATAAAGTATCTATATGCTTATAAGTTTTAAACTTACATACCACAATATTTTAATCAAAGTCGATGTTGATTTTGTATTCAACAATCAACTGCAACAATGTTTTTGGTTCTTGATCTTGAAGGCGGCGTTGATTTTGTATGCTATTTTCGATCTTCTGATTCGTCATGACAATGCTTTTCTTCTTAGAGATCGCAAGATTATCGCAGCGGTGGTGTCATGCATGCGAAAAGTTTCGCCTTCTCCGATCTCAAGTGGTGTGTCGCAGTAGATGGTGAAGATTTGGATTTCTCCGTTATCAAAGTTGCATGTTTTGTTCAATCCGCTTGATTTTAGGAGTGGTTACTTGCGTATAGGAGAGTCCATAACCGATATATACGTGATTTTAGCAATTTTATATCAGGTTGTTTTATTTTGTAATTATGTTGTGCGTGTTTTATTTTTGTAATTACTTTTTAAATGTTGTATATTAGTGTAAAGGACCCTTTTTTTTTTTTACTAATTTCACACACATCCCAACAATTGAACGCCAACCTCGTGATGGGTTGGGTCATACCAATAGCCCAAGATCTTGGTATATATATATATATATATATATATATATATATATATATATATATAAAAAAGGATCAAGTAGAACTTAGTAGTAGAACTCCTTTAAATAATAGAATTGTATCAAAAGCAGCGAAGTTTTGATAAAAGCAGCGGCATTTTGTAAATACCATGCCATCAAGTCTTATCAAAACTACATCGTTTTGATACAATTCTATTATTTAAGAGAGTTCTACTACTTAAGAGTTCTACTCTTGATCCTCTCCCATATATATATATATATAATTTTCCCTCTCCTCATTAATATGGAGTTCAGTTATAAAATATTTGACCTATAGTTTATTCCTATTGATATGAATCTAGGGTTTCACTCCGATTTTACACCCTATCATTGGGTTTTAATTTAGAAAAAAGAAAAAAAAAGAAAGCCAAGGAAAACAAAATAAATAAATAATGTCATTGAGTTTTAGTTAAAAAAGAAAATAAAGTAAAAAAAATAAAAATGAATGTATTTAGAGTAAAAAAAATTCGACTCAAACTTTCTCTTCTCTTTCTTTTCCTCTTTTAACTTTATTTTCTTTTCTGAACCTAAAACACTCCCAGGTGTTAGTCAAGTTATGGTAGCCGCTCACGCACACTGAAGCTCAGACGAGATGTAGCAGCTGATTGCCAATCTACATTGTTTAATAAACCATATGCGGTTTAATTTGTGAGTAATTCTTTTGCATCTGTCTCTTCTGCGAAACTGATATGTTCTGATCTTAATGCGATTGAAAAAGATAATGAAATGAAGCAAAGATAAGAGCCTTGGATATTGACCATTAAACTTAGAATTTGGTTGGTGCAATAGTTTGGGATTTTTTTTTTTTTCCTTTTGTAGAAATTCGTACTACTGTACGGTCCATTAAGTTGAAAAATTGGCCCTCTTTATGTACTCTACTCAAATTAGCCTAGACTAATTTTACTCTTCCGCGTTACACGGTGTCGGGTATTGTAGAAATATATTCACACATATGCCCTCTTTTTCAAAAAATTAGAGATATATTCTAAGAAGACGACCTTACTTTTCCAAACGTTTCATCCCTAACTCTTGTTAGAAATATAGTAGTAGTTGCTGGTAATATTCGATAATCTGCCTAGTATATTACTCCCTCCGTCCCATAGGCTGATTTCTTTTGGCACATAGTTTAAGAAAATCAATTTAAGTGGCAATTTTTAACATAATTTTCCACATATACCCCTTAATATGGAATTAATGAATAAGTTAATTACTCCTTACTTATCACACTGGAACTCTCAACTTCATTGATTGACGTGTTAAAGTCCATAACCATAGAATTTTAACCAAAGAGAATACAACAACATTAAATGTGGTGATAAAAATAATGACATTGAATGTTGTTTCTTCAAAAAAAGAGTAATGGTTGAATATTTATTATAAGGGCATAAAAGTAAAACAATGAACCAACTAAATTTTATAAATAGTAAGTAGCCTATATATTGGGACATCTCAAAATAAAAAATCAGCCTATAACTATGGGACGGAGGGAGTACTAAGTAAATAACATGTTAGAAATGTAGTAGTTGTTGCTCGTAATATTCAATAATCTACGACAAAACTAATGATTTAGCAACTGTAGTTGACAAGTTTTACTTAATAAATTACCTCATTGAACTAATTATTATTTTAAAATTGGGTCATTCTGTCAACTCTGGCTCACGGCCGTTAAATATTTTCCTATGTGGACATGAAAAAAGAAAAGAAAAAAAAGAAGAAAATGACACGGCCTATTTTTAGTTTCTTTCTCTCTCCTCTCCTCTGCCTCTCCCTTCTTCAAACATACGAGCTGAAGGAGAGCTTTTCTACATCAGAAAGAGAGGAGTGTCTCAAAAACAAAGAAGGATATATATATTTGTTTTGTCTACTCTGCAAATCTCTTAAATTGGATGATTAAATTGATGATGATTCTTATTATTTCTTCGTCTTTCAAGGACTTTATGAATGGAAATGGTAGTGCTCTAAATAATTCATCATCATCATCACCAAAATTTCCATAAGTTTTTATGTTTTTCTACCATAAAACATAGGTAGTAAGAAAATTTGCGGCCAAACTGGCGACCGGATTGAGTCGGAAATGAAAGCTTTACATGGCCCAATTCAAGTAAAACGACGGTGCCGACGAATAAGCATTCGTTGTCATGGCCACATTATTAACTCGGGTCCTTCGAAACATCATCGTTTTCGTAGAGAATTCACCGATGGTGTCGTATGATACCTGGTACATACATTTCTTCCGTTGGTTACAACTTGGGAAATCGAGCCTTCTACATAAAGGTGATCCACATGTGACTTCGACAAAAGATGATGGCTTTTCCGGGTCGAACACCGGGTCGGACTGCGTGTAGCATTTTCGACAGATGTCGCTGTCGGTGTCAAGTACCATGTAAGAGTATCTAAGGGGAGTTTCGACGCCAAGGCGCGTGAAGTACTCGCCATTGCCCTGGGCGAGTCTAGAAATGATCGAGCTGCTGAAGTTCGTGGTGTGTCTACCTCCTTTGCAGCCGCTGCGCACAGCGGTGGCGTTGGTTTTTGACGACGACGATGGTGGAGAGGGTTTTGGCTCTGACGGCGCCGCGGTGGAGGTGGAGGGTGAAGAGGGAATTTGGGGTTGCTTCGACATTATTGAAGGAGGTGAGAGAATCTAGGTGGTATAATTGTATGGAAAGAGATCTTCAGTCCATGTGAGAGATAGGGGTGTGGAGAGAGATCTGGGGAGGAGGGTTTGGTACTGGAGAGGTGTGGAGAGACAAGAGGAGAGAGAAAGGAATATGATAAAGGAAAAGGGTTTGAAAAATATTCTCCAAAAGACAAAAGTATGTTTGAAGAAGGGAGAGTAAGAGGAGAGGAGAGAGAGAAAGAAACTAAGAATAGGCCATGTCGTTTTTTTTTAAATGTTAACGTAAGAAAAAATTTAGCAGCCGTGAGTCAGAGTTCACAGAATGACCTAATTTTAAAATAATAATTAGTTCAGTGGGGTAATTTGAAAAATTAAAAGTTCAATAGTATTAAGTAAAACTTGCCAACTACAATAGTTAAATCATTAGTTTTGCTAATAATCTACCTAGTATATTACCAAGTAATGACATGTTAGGAATTTTATTTGATTTGTAGTCTAATAATATAATTTTAGCTCTAATTTTGGAACAAATTAAAAAAGAAAATGTATCTTTAATTTTCGAATGGAGGGAGTATATATTTGGACTTTTGTTTTTTAAGAGGGCTTTTAACCTTTTCTTACATTTTCCTTTACTCTCCCAAAGAACCCAAAAGAGTGTAATGTTTGTGAACAATTGGGGTACCTTAGTTATTTCCATCGTATATTATAGAAGCAATCTCTCTCTTTATGGTCATGTGAAATTGTGAATAACCCAACGATCCCTTGATTTTTTTACAGTTCCTTTTGGCTGGGGAATTTACACGGTGACAGAGGATTAGATTCACTTTCTATCTCTTGCTCATTTCTTAGTTGAGAAATGGAAGGAGGTATTGGAAAGATAGAAGGGTCAATATTCAGAGATATTAGGCGATACTACTGTGACTACTGTGGCATCTGTCGGTCTAAGAAGACCCTCATCTCCTCTCATATTTTATCTCACCACCAGGTATAATATTACCTTTTTTTTATCTCTATATTTGTGAGTTTATACAAATGTGTGAAATCTTGTTGTGTTTGTACAAGAAGCCAAAGCTGTAGCTTCTTTATGCATATTTGTGACTTGCATGAGCCTTGTACCTCTTTTTTCTTTAACCTTGCACAATAACAAATTCATGTTGATATCCTAATTATACATTTGAATCCTTGTCTACAGAATAAAAACAGCTAATATTTTTGTACACATTAAGCTAAATCAATTGAAGTTCATTAATTTATAGCCAATTATTTTATTTAATCCGAATGAAGCTCACTCTTTCATTAGCCATTTAACATATACTAGAAGCATAGTTCTCATGTTATTTTGTGTTTATTAGGATGAAGTTAATGAGATAAGAGCTGATGAAGAAACGGGAAAAGAGGGGGTAAAGCTCAATACTTGTGAAGAATGTGGTGTGAGTTTTCAAAAGCCTGCTCATTTGAAACAACACATGCAGAGCCATTCACTTGAGGTAAATATTGGAATCTTGTGTTTGTAAACCCGTAGTGTACATGATATTCATTTACTCTTTGACAATTTAGTCTAACACATCATATATGTATTTTTGTGCTCTAAAGTTATAATAATTTTGACAATTAGTTTATCTAACTTATCACCGCGTAATCTTCCCAAAATCAAGTGAACTCAAGTTGAAGTGTTCAATATTTTTTCTCTCATGGCATAAAAAAAAGAAAAAGATTTTTGGTGGTTTTTTTTTTGATACCTCCTAAAATTGGTTCTCAGTATACTGGTGTATCCTAGAAGAGAGTTTCAGTACTTAACAATTTTTATTGTTATGTCTTTTAGCTCTGGGTTGATGACAATAAATTGATGTCAATAAATTGATGTCTTAATTAATTTAATCACATAAACAAATATTACACATTTCTAACCTTCTATTACGTATGCAGTGTACATGTATTTGTGTGCCAATATAAATCTTGCAATAAAAAGTGTCCTTTGGTATCCTTCTGCATGATGGTGATTGGTATGCTTATGATGTTTGAAGTACTAGGCCCCAAACTGGACTTGTTCAATTTGCTTCTTATTTTTGTCATGTTTACATCAATATAGTCTTGCAGGGTCTTAATTTACTATTAATAACTGAATTTATTAAAAAATATGGATGTTACCGCGTGAAGCATTGGATCCCACCGAAAGAACTCCAAAATGCGAGAGGCATCAACATCTACCTTGAATGGATTAGTATCAGGTAGGGGGACCTCCTGAGAAGCTCCATCAAGTGAGCCTCGATCACGTGCCGTTCCATTTTGAGGTTTGAATGTCTATTTGTTTGTGTATTAGCGTTATATTCACGTTTTAACAAAAGTGGGAAGTTCCTAGTATTTATGTATTGAAGTAGTATATATCGCAGAGGCCATTTACATGTCCAATAGATGACTGCTACTCCAGTTACAGAAGGAAGGACCACTTAAATCGTCACCTTCTGCAGCACCAGGGTAAACTTTTTGAGTGTCCTTCAGTGAATTGCAATCGCAGGTTTGCTTTTCAAGGTAACATGAAGAGACACGTGAAGGAATTTCACGAGGAGGAGTCTTCCCTCAGTGCTGTTGATGCTCAGAAGCAGTATTTCTGTTCAGAAATTGGGTGTGGGAAAGTTTTCAAATATGCTTCAAAATTGCGAAAACATGAAGTTTCTCATGGTAACTGCTTTGTTGCAACCTTCTGAATTTCTATTTGAAGTCGATCAGAAATGAAGCTTTCATTGATTTTCAGTTCTTGTTAATTTTTCAAAATGATAATATATTTGTGCATATTTATGCTAAAACTTATTTTAGTGATGTTATGTAATATCCGAAAGCTCTAATGGAACCCATTCTTTTGCAGTTAAGTTGGATGCAGTGGAAGTATTCTGTTCAGAACTTGGTTGTATGAAATATTTTACCAATGAGCAATGTCTTAAGTCTCATCTTCAGTCTTGCCACAGGCACATCACCTGTGATATTTGTGGTACGAAGCAGCTAAAAAAGAACATCAGGCGACACCTCCTCACGCATGAATCAAAGGTTCCATCTGTGAGGATTAAATGCAGATTCAAGGGATGTGGCCGTATGTTCTCAACTGTAAGACACTGCTTATTCTGTGAGGATATTCTCTTTAATCCCTCAGGCTGTTGTGTGGTTGGCAAAATATGATCCTTTCAATAAAAGTACAAGTGTCAGTGTCTTGTTATTCCTAAAGGAAGATTTTTCAAAGCAAAAAACAATTTCAGATTTGTTACAATTTTAATTTTAAATTTAAACCAGTTCAAAAGATGTCCAGATGGGTTTCTATGGTTATAGAGGAATGTTTCGGAACTAGTTTATACTCGGTTGTGGATTGTTATTGTGGTTTTGGATTTTAGTCATATTCATTTTGATTGTAAATCTTACAGAGATCAAATCTCCGCCAGCACATGAAAGCTGTGCACTTGAGACACAAACCTTTTGCCTGTAGTGTTCCTGGGTGTGGCATGAAATTTCCATTCAAGCATGTGAGAGATAAACATGAAAAATTTGGATGCCATTTTTATACTCGTGTAAGTTTAATTTCTGTAATCACCTGTTCTTTCATTTTATTGCGAAGTATATTTTGGTGTCGGTGCTTGAGAGAAGTTTAATTCAATCATGGAAATTGGAAAGAAGATAAACATGTTTATGTGATTGGTTTTTGGTTCAGGGCGATTTTGTGGGGACTGATGAACAGTTCCAATCACGGCCAAGGGGTGGGCGGAGAAGGAAGTGCCCAACTATTGAGACTCTTGTTATGCGGATGCGGAAGAGGGTTATTCCAACACCAAGTGAATCAGAATCCATTTTAAATAAAGGGCCTGATTACACGTCATGGTTGGTTTCATCAGAAACTGAGGACCAGCTCTGACTGATTTTGTCATTTATTCAGCTTACATGTTGCATGTTATTTTGTAGTATATAGATCCTTTCTTTCCAATGTTGCTTGCTGAATCCTAGTATCATATTATATCATTAAACACTAAAGATGAAGAGTTGTTATTCTTTTGTCATTTGTCTCAACTTATTCAAACTGTGTTTGTGAAAAATTTGTTCGTTGTTCAAGGGCATGCATGTATAGGACATATTACTGTATAAAATAAATAAAAAAGCATCGCTCCATCCAGTTGGAGGGGAGCGGTTAGTATGAAGTTTATTTTTGGTTTAGTTGGTTAATTGTTTAATAGAGTTCAGCAGTATATTAGTCAATTGATCAACTTATCAAAAATTAAACTTCATACTAACATGATCTCACCGGTTAGAGTATTGTATGATATGATTTACTGAAAATTACAACTACTTCTTCCTGGTGGGGTGGGGTGGCGTGGGGTGCTGGTCACACTATCTTTTCTTTTTCAGAATCCAAAGAGTTTTTTCTGATTTTTTAAGTCAATCTTAAAATTTAAAATTGATGGAATAATTTATATTACTAAGTGTAAAATTATTATTTTAAAAATTAAAATAAATTGGCGTCACAATTTAGTTTTAAAATTTTATGAGATGAAAAAAAAGAGGAGAGAAGGTTGATTGGCCCTTGGAAGAAAAGACGAGCAAAGCATAGTTAGCTCAACATTGTTGAGAAGAAGAGAGCAAAGCGAAAGTGTATCAGGAAATCGAAATGGAGAATCAAAACAGTGCAAGTGTCAATCTAACCAAACCGATTCGTTGTATCGTCAAACTCGGTCAGTACTATTCTTATCTCTATCGAAATATATGTATAAATATCATCTGTTATACAGTTTCCCCCTCAATTAAGCTCAGAAGTCAGAATAAATATCTGTTCAGTTGACATACAAGTATATTTTAAGAATGGAGCAGGTTACTTTGCAGATGTAATCGATCCAAATTATAATAATCCTACAACTACCTTTGATTATTATCATTTATCATTTGCTTTGATTTGTTATTATTGCTAAATCCAAATGTTATTTTTTCTCACTTAACTTAGTAATATAGTGAACTTCACATTTCCGGATTGTAAATTGGTGTTTGTGGTTCAGGCGGTGCGGCAATCACTTGCAAAAATGATTTTGAGCAGATAAATGAAGAGAATCTTGAAATTGTCTCGTCACAGCTGCGGCTTGCAATGATGGCTGAATCTTCTTTTCGGAAGGTTCTGGGGATGGATTGGAGCAAGCGTCCCGGGGTTTCGGACACCCCATGTGTTGTTGAAGACTTCAGCAATCACTTGGCTATGGACTCCACCAATTTTGTTGTTGTTCATGGTGCTGGTGAGTCGGTAGAATTTCAAAAATTTTCTGTTGTTGTTTCTTTGTATACAAGGAACAAGATTTTTAATTTGATTCATTGTGCTTATGATTGTGGATTTTTTGTTAATAAGGTAACAAACAATATTGTGAAGGTATAAGTAAAAAATGTGGCCGACTTTATGTATTATAAGACCTTCATTAGTACCTTATTATCAACATGTGCATTTGTCATTGCTGGCTTCAGGTTCTTTTGGGCACTTTCAAGCCAGCAAGTCTGGTGTTCATAAAGGTGGATTAAATCAACCACTTGTGAAGGCTGGTTTTGTTGCTACACGTATATCTGTAAGATTTATGAATTCTGACAACTATGTAGAAAAAAAGATTTATGAATTCTGACTAATTTGTTTTGCATTAATGTTTCTTTTCCTTTGAAGTCTTTTTACATATAATGAACCTTTTACCATTGTAATTATTACTCCCTCCTTTCCATTATATAAGTCGCTTAAAACATAATCACACATGTTAAGAAATCTCATTAATTCTAATGTTAGGTAATTAATTTTGGTTTGAAATTTCATTACTACCAATGCACTAATTAATTACTCTTCCTCCTCTCTCTCAATTACTCTATTTTTTAGGGGCAAAGTAGGAAAGAATTAGTTTTTTCTCCTAGATATATGTAAAACGTCTTATATTATGGAAAAAAAATTTCTTCTAAAACCACTTATATAATGGAAAGGAGGGAGTATTTGTTCTGAGTTTGTTTCCCTTTCTAGTGGCTGTCAGTGTTCTTGCAGTCATATGGTTCTCAATCTTAAGTTCATTATACTAACTCAATCAAATGAGAAATAATACGCTGGATTATGTTTAATGTTCCATATCATTTCTCAAGGCCTAGGTCCATGTTACTTTGGGCTTCCTTTTTTCTTTTTATTCTTCTTTTAGTTCTTCAGCATGGAGCATACTACTGCATTAATTCACTACTTTACACTTGCCAAACTTTCTCTGACCACTTCTCTCATTATATCTGTAATCAGTTTCATTTGAATTCACAGAAATAGTTCTATTCGTAGTTGCATGTTTCTTGTAATTTAATCATCCATCTCAACGTCCTCATTTTAATTCCACTAGGATTTTGAATATATTTCTTATCACCCAACTTTAGGTAATAGGTACCATTAGTATAGCCAGGCTTATAGCTTTACTTACAGAAATTCCTTTAAACCAAGTGGAGATTTGATGATAGAGAACACTATAGCAATATTCCTGATTATATTTATGAAGGCAATGAAGGCTGACTACATATATAAATATAGCTTGAAAGGGCCATTTCATGCCTAAGTATGATCATTATTGCCTACTTTTGCTTTGGTGCATCTTTCTGGAGCTCTTTGTTGTCCCTTTTCCTGAGATTTAGGAGATATTGACTGACCGCAGTACTTTATCCGTTAATATCTGTGCTTGATTTGGTACATCTGTAGGCAGTTCTTCCTTTTATTGTCCCTTTTTTTTTTTACTTTCTTCTTTCTTATTATTGGATTTAGGAGTTATTGTCCTTTTATTGACATTGGTTTTGCTTACCTGTATTTCTCTAAAATTCAATCTGCCTTTTTATCTTTTAGTGATTATAAAGGGAAGAAAATATTCTTGCACTCCCGGACTTATCCTCTTTCTTTGTTTGTTCCCATAATTTCAGGTTATGTCCCTCAATCTTGAAATTGTTAGAGCACTAGCAAGAGGTACAATACTACAAATTTATTTTCTGAAGTGAAATGGATTGCAGAAAATATTTCTGTTGCTGTACTTTGTTTGAATCTCCTGTTTCGTTGGTAATTGAGTTGGCCTTTGAAAGGTGCTAGATAGGCCTTAAGTATGTCGATACTAAATGTAATGCTTCAAATTAATATCACCGTGTTTGGTATCCAACTATTACGACAGTGTTTTCTTTACTACTTTGTACTTATTATCAATTTTTTATCTTTTCCCACTAAATCAAGCTGCAAGTTGATTTTTGTTCTAAAAATCCCTGGTTCACATCTAGTCTGTAGGAGGAGTTACTTTGTATAGTCTTTTGCCTGCTTGGGCTTCCTAATTGATGGTGGACTACTAACATTGTTGTAAGCTCAAAATAAAATCATGATAATGTTCAATTACAGTAAGTGAACTTGTTTGAATGATCATTTAGCATTGCAATCAAATGCGACATGCCTGCAGAAGTTGTCTTCTTCGAGTGAACAGATTAGCCATGTTATGGTTTGCAAGCCTCGAACCTGACACTCGGATTAGCTTACATATTTTGCTCTGCATGTAATTGTCTAATTGAGTGAAAGATGTGGACATATTTCTTCTCTTCCTCCTCTCGGGGTAGAAAAAGAAAAAAACTGCTAGGTATAGTGTATACCCTATTCAAATTAAGAATTTGTCAAGACTTCGTTGGTGCTAAGTTCTTCCCGGTAGTACTTGTTGTACGAACGAATCAGATTCCGTTTTGTGGGAGTACTAGAGTGGTCAGGATCTCATTGAGGCATTATTTGATCTAGCGGTTATTGCCTATTACATGATTTAGCCTTAAAGGGGTATTATCTTGGTTTTATGATCTTATTTTCTGGTAGGGTTTGAGGTTAGGTTCTATTCGCCCCTCTTACCACTATAGCAATAATAAATTAAAGAAGAAAAGAAATGAATCAGAGACACTAACAACATAATTTTTTTGATGTAGCTGCATTGAGGTGCCTATAATCTTATATTTCAATATATTGTCCATCAAGTTAATTGATTATCAGGTTAATATATCAATTTTTCATTGAATGTTGCAGTTTTGAACTATGCCTGTTGCTCCATCTTTTTAAAATGTATCAATATATTTGCATGGAAATTTTATTCACCTCCCAGGAGTCATAATTAGTGTGAATGGTTACATAGCTAAATATAAAGTGCCTACTGTTATTGCCTTCTCTAGAAGTTTTATGACTTTTGGATAAAAGTTTCACATTCAACAAATGTTCTTTCTCTTATTGCAGAGGGAATACCTTCTATTGGAATGTCCCCATTTTCATGTGGATGGACAACTGACGGGAGAAAGGTTAGAAACATCCAGAGAGTGTTTTCTGCATAGTGTGAATCAATTATGGAATATAGTTTGGCTGTCCTTTCCGCCCCCACTTCTTGTTTGCTATAAACTTTTACATAAATCCTCTTAAATGAAGATATTTTTTTAAATATTGGCAGATAGCTTCAGCTGATGTGTCTATGATAGCAAAGGCCATCAACTCTGGTTTCATACCTGTAAGTTAGAATTAGATTTGAATTCTTCAAAATACTGGAATGATATCTGTTATCTGATGTGTATGTATTGGCAAAATTTTGCACTTGCTTGTATTGTTCTTTTACACAATGCGAATGGGCATATTTTTACATGGTACCATGAACAAGAAGCGAATTAGGAGATAACAAGATTCTTCAATGTGTGTGAGTTTGTTTAACTAAATTTGGCACTTAATAAGTATTTATCTTGTGTGCAATTTATCCATTTTATGATTTTATCTACTTGGCAACTTTTTGTCTTCTAATCTTAAAAAGAAGAAGGCACCAGTCATTTATTATTGATTTAAGTATTATTTGGATCCTATAACCTATTTTCCACAAACCCTTCAAATGCTACAAGTACACGTGTGTTGTATATGTCCTATTTATAACTACCTTATCGCCGTAGTTTAATGGTGAAAATGCAATGTTGTGGCCATTGAGACCTGGGCTCAAATCCTAGCAGCCACATTGAAATTTAAAATTTAAATAATAAAAAAATACTGGAAAGATTCTGTGATGTGTGTGTGCTTTTAACATAATTTTGTACTTATATGTAAGTGTCTTGTATGTAGTGTGAATGGTATTATTTTTACATGGTACCATGAACAAGAAATAAATTCTTTAGATAATCATAACTATATCCATTTTATCTTCAGATCATGAGTAGGCAAATTTTTGTCTTCCCAATCCCAAAAGAGAAGCAGCAGTGCGTGATAATTGATTCGAGCATTATTAGCATCTTATGACCTATTTTATATGGACCCTTTAACATGCATCAAGTACCCATGTGATGAATATCTTTGTTTCCTAATTATGTTTAGAATTCTGTGTTGTGGCAGGGAACCTGGGCTCGAATCGCAGCAGCCACATTTAATTTTGAAAATTTGCTTTAAAGATGAGCAAAGCTCCAACATTTGGACACATTATTTTAAATAGGACACCAATTATCCTAGGAAACAAAAAACAGCTATGGTATACAGCTCATTACCCTATGTCATTTGATTTGAAGCTCACATTCATAGAATGCTTAGACCCACACTGGACTGTTTTATCTTGAGCCCATGTAATTGAATTATTCAGCTTGAGTTTATCTTTCCCATTGGAACTCTATTGATGGGGACTCCAAGTCAAGAACAAAGAAGTAATTTTTTATATTTATTATTTGGAGTTTTTATTATGTTTAATATGGAAGTAGTTGATGTATTTTATATATTCGTGGGAATTTATGACATTAATTAGTGATTAAGAATTATCAATAAGGGTATTTTAGTCGTTTAGTACTTTTATTATTCCCCAAGTAATATTAGGGTTTTGAGTGTCTTTAAATAGGAATGTAATCCCCACAAGTCATTTAGACTACACACTATTGATATTGAAGTTGATTATCTTATTCATACCGTAGAGGTATACTACCGTAGATATATTATATCCATCTTGGTATTGATACGTGGAGTTGAGATCCTAGTAGTTTAAACGTGGAGTTTAAATATTAGTTTATTTTCCATTAATTCTTCATCCTAAATCTGTCCAACATCATCTATTCTAGGTTGTTATGTGAAAGTTAATATTTAAAACTGGCGGAAGCATTATGAAAAATTGCATTATATCAAAATATAAGTTAGGAGAACACTATTTTCACATGTGTTTTTGATATTTCCACATGATTCTCTCTCACATGAAGGTGAGACCCACTTTATGCTCATGTGAGAGAGGACCATGTGTAAATATCAGTTCCCTATAATTTAACCTCTACTAGATGTCCAGAGGATACATCTATGTTGGTTTATACCTTCATAAGATGTTCAACCTCATGTAGAAATATTCCTCATTTAATTATTTTGTGGAATCTAACTTGATAGTTTGCATGTGTTCTCCTTTATTTCCTTTTTAAATTTGTTTTGGCATTGTAGACCTGGGAATTCATGTGGAATTGGTAATGAATCCTCTGTGGTATATGCTATTTTAGGTTCTGCATGGAGATGCTGTCCTTGATGCCTCACTGGTTTGATTTCTTTATCATGGGTCATCCATCAGCTTCTTGGTTATTGGTAATTGGCAATCAAATGTACTTACTTAATTTTGTCAGGATTGCACGATATTGAGTGGAGATGTTATCATACGTCACCTGGCAGAACAGTTAAAGCCCGAATTTGTTGTTTTTCTTGTATCCATCGTTACTGTTACTCTCTTTTTTTCCTTCTCAACTGCTTTTCTTATTTTGACATGGAAATGTGAGCGTGTAGAAAACATGAATGCGGAAGGGTTATTTTGCTTTGGAAGGTTACTTTAGAAGTCCCATACATATGTAGTTGAAGTTATACATACATTTAACACGTATAGTATACATTGCATGAAGGATCTTGAGTGATTTATTTTTGGTCAAGTATCTGGACATTTTGTGGAATTATTTGGAGCTGGTGAATTCTTATAAAGGTCGATTCTAATTGCTTCCCTGATCTGTGAGTCTACATTAAAATCCAAATTCATCAGGTCAATGAGCTCAACACACTGAATAGAAGACACCACATGTCAGATTGAATTTTTTTCATTTTTAATACTAAAACAAGAGCTACTCTGAATCTCGTGATTGCCAACTTTGAGAGTAGTTCAGGACCATGTCATACTGGACAACTTTATTGTGCACATATCCTTATATTCTTCAGCATTAGTGCCAGGCACAATTCCTTAGCTTTTGATTTGCAAGTCAATATTGCCTATGCACCTGTAGACCAAGACGGCCTGAGATGGTCCATTCTGCTAGCTTGATTTCTTGTTCCTGCCTTGCTCACCAAAATTTTATTTTT
The DNA here is from genome assembly GCA_020205605.1 of Panax ginseng. Taxonomy (NCBI): domain Eukaryota; kingdom Viridiplantae; phylum Streptophyta; class Magnoliopsida; order Apiales; family Araliaceae; genus Panax; species Panax ginseng. The sequence continues at coordinate 3,773,243 of CM035127.1, forward strand.
TTAAAGAAGAATTTGATAAAAACAAGAACGTGCTCGTCATAGAGCCATGGTTGTCTTTTTCATCTGTTAAAGTTCATTCTCAGCAGCCCCAACTTCCCTCAACATCCTGTTAAGTTGCTTCACTCCAGCTGGTGATATCACATTATATGCATGTATGCTACTGCAGTTTTTAAAACAAGACTTATTTTTGGTTGGTAGAAGTGCAAGTAAGTTCCGTACCTTGTATTTGGATTCTAAACAATGTCTTAATGGTAGTCCCTAGAAGAGTATATCCAATTGAAATTTAAGAAAAGGAATTAAGAAGAACAACCGCAGAAAGAAGAATAAATCCTTGTATTGCTAGTTGTCAAGTGAATTAGGGGGGTTTTGTGCAACTTTTCATGCTGGTTGCACTGTTGGCTCTGATGATAGAATAAAAGTTATTTTTTATAAGACACTTGTTAACAAGGGAGACTAGAGCCAGTCTCGATTTCTTGCCATATATGTTGCCAAACCATTAGAAGCCACACTCTCAATGGCTGCTCATGTGTAAATTTATCAACTGGGCTCCCCACATATAATGTCTAACACGATGTCAACGAATAGGATTTATTAGCTTATATACATGTGAAAACAGCTTCTTATGCATGTTCTCCTATATAATGTGGATCGAAGACAGATGTTTTGGGGGTATATGACCGTCCGCCATCAGAACCTGATGCTTTACTACTCAAAGAGATTGGTGAGCAACAATTTACCGAAGTTTAATGCACTGATGGCACCATCAACTTTCAGACTTCAATTCCATATTTGATTTGTTTACTGGTGGTCCAACCATAACAGCTGTGCATGAAGATGGGAGCTGGTCAGTTGTGAAGCCTTCATTACAAGAGATGAATAGGCAAGGTTAGTAGAGGATAATTTTAGTATATTACAATTTTGTTTTAATGCAGTTTACTTTCAATATTGAATGTTCCTTTTTTTTTTCTTTACATTTGAAATGCCTCGCTGTTTATTGAAGCATCATATTATGTTTCTTTCTCTTAAGCTTGTATACAACATCATTCAAGGATATTAAGGGTTTGACTTGTTTTATTTCATATACTGCCATCTGCTTAATAAAAGCTGTGTCATTGGTCTCTTTCACTATATTAAAAGCAATATTTGGGATGCATAACAGGGGATAGCCACCCTCAAACTTTAATTTCCCTTCCCCGGTGACAACATTATTTGATATAACTACCTAGAGATCTTTTTTATAAGCCAAATTAGCTGGCATCTTCATGTGAGTATTGTTTCAGCAATCAGCACAATGCATGCTTTGGAGTAACGACCATGTCTAGGATACACAGTTAATATGTCTTCCATTTCACAGCTTTGTCATTTATTAGTGATAACCATAGATTTTCAAGCTTTTCAACAATTGAGCTTTCAGAAAGCACATCCTTTCCTTTTTGTTTCGGCTGATTAATTTATTTGAGTTTCGATTTATACACGCTGAACTATAAACTAGTTTTTAATTTCTTGGAGATGAATGGTGAAAGGGAATGTGGCTACACTTGTCAAGTTTCAAAGTATTATTATTTTTTACTATTTATCATCAGCAGTTGAGATAACTGTAGCAGCCCATGATACAACGGGTGGGATGATGACAAAAATATCAGAAGCTTCAATGATTGCAAAACTTGGAATTGACGTCTACATTGTGAAGGTGATCTTTGGCAGCTTCCCACTACAATAATCTGCAATTTAAAGTTCTCATGAGGCAATACTTTGATTGGTACAGGCAGCCACAAGCCATTCATTAATGGCCCTAAGTGGTAGATTGAAAGATGACATACCTGAAGACTGGCTCGGAACAGTTGTTCGACTTGTCAGATAGAAGAGATGGTTACACTAGAATATCCTTGTGGTACCGTAGTCCATTAAACTGAGATTTCTATCCTTAATGACTCTCAAAAAATGTAAGGCTTCTCATCCCTTGTGTTAACAGGTGTGGAAGGTTGTGATTGTGCTTCTCGAGGTAAAAAGAAACTTGTCTTGGGGGTTCAAGTATCATCCCTTTCACAATCAGCTTGGGTTTAAATTGACATTCATGTAGTGGGAAAATCAATTCTGAATATTTTAAGCTGCCCACATCCAGCCTCTCTGGTTACATTGAGAGGCTGGGGCTCTCCAAGATTAGAGCTTTGGAGGAGTGTTGTATTTTTCTTAGGTTTACACCTCTTGGTTTGTGCTATTGAGTTTTCTTCCAATCGTTTGCTACCGAAGGCGACCTCCATCTGTACAGTGTGTATTAAAAATTGGACGCTCCCTTCTTTGATCTTATTTTTTTGAGAGATTTTTTTAAAATTTCCTTCCAAACTTGAAAAGATTTGTAACGAAATTTTTTAAAGACTTGGCTGGTATACTAAAACACCAAAATTATTCTTATAATGATTCTCAAATTTAATCCCTTTTGGGTAAAATAATATTATGCATAAAAAGAAAGTAAATTTCTTTTCTTTCACTCTCCTCTAAATTTCTTTCTTTCTCTTCCCAAAATCAAGTTTTTTTTTAAATTTTAATTTTGATAAAATGCATCTAAAATAATTATGTAATGATAAAAATAATAGTAAAAAATAAGGACAAAAAAAGAATACCATGTCATTTAATAATCCTAAAAGATATGCATCTTTTTTTGTAAAAAAAAAGGCAATATATATAGGAAAAAGGGTGCATGTTTCTTAGAATGGAGTATATCAACAATTTAAAAAAGAATAGAGCATCTTTAACCAACAAAGGACTATAAATGAAGACCATGGTTTATGAAACATTTGCACAAGGAATCAACCCTTCCCTGCTTCCCCAGCATATTATCCAAAAGTAGGAATAGCAGGGAAGACCTTAGACCGTTGAGTAACATTTTCAACAGCAGATCATTAAGTAGAATCATTAATTCTCATCCCCATAAGGCCAAATAAAAACGGTTTTTAAATCAAGTTTATAGATAAAGCTGTTCAAAGGGAGTTTTCTCCCTCTCTGATTGACCATGAAAAACAATATGTATTGAGTAAGAATATATTGCTATCACATGTAACTTATTTAACAGCCAACAGATTTAATCACAGAAGGCATCAACAAAAAGATAACTTCTCAAAAAGGCTGAAGGTTTCAAAAACAGTGTGTATACCATATTGCCAACAAATTAACATATCCCATTCCCAATAAAAGACAACATTCAAGCAGTAATCAAGCGGAACAAAAATATAGATAAAAGCAAGCCTAATAATGGTAAGGTAATATAGCATCTCTAGATATTGGATGCGCATGACCACCATGAATCCAGCTGTAAAATTCATGAAAATGGTGACCACTTGTGCAAGCCACAAGTGCACCCCCAAACTCAGGTAAGCTACTTGGGGCCAATATCCTTGAGGGCACAGATCTGTTCCTCTCCCATGGCAGACATGACCGACACGACCAGGTCCTTCCCCTCAGCAAATCCATCCTTGATCTGTTTCAACACTCATGTTAGTATCAAAACTCCACAAGTATACAAGGCATGAGATACATGAAGTGGAAAATTACTTGTAAACAGATATAAAACCAAATAAAATGGAGATAATAAATACATGCCTAGAATAACTGGGAAATTGTGCATATGTTTTTCTGTGAGTGCACTACCTTACAATATTAAGGAACGTAAGCAAGTATCTATAATGCTATCGCCTTTGAATCCAGCTTGGATGATGCCAATATATGAGAACCCTTGTTGTGTTGTTTAGAATCATGTTAGAAGAATCGACCCACAATTTGGGACACAAGAACTTATGTTTGATCTTGGACCATACAGCTTCATTCATACCAATTAAGGGGGTACTAATGTACCCTTCTAAGTTGTAAGGGCACCTACCTCAGACCGTAAAAGGTACCCGTACCTACCCTTAGTCCCATTGTCCGCCTCAAATCCTATGTGATTTCGTTGACCAGGTCTCATTATAGTAGTTTGTGTGGGGCAGTTTCCCGCAAACTACCTTCTCTATGAGAATAGACGTATAGTCTGAAAGTGAACATTGACACAGAGCAAAGGCTACTAGCTTCAGCTAGCTTTTGTGAACTACATTGCGTGCAATATCAGTACTAAAATTCTGGTAGCCCTCATGCCTTGAGAAATCGCAGTAAATAAGCTGGATTTGTAGGTGAAGAACACACCAAGAGACAAAAAGGAGAGTACATCTAGAAGAAATATAAATATCATATCCACTAACCTGCGTGAGCAGGGCGTCATCAGTTGGAAGCTTCAGATCGTCCTTAGTACTACCACTGTCTGTCAGTAGGCTCACCTACAACATTTGCAAAGTATTAGGCTATATTCACCGAAGTAAAAGAAACAATCAAACAATGTAAAGCAACGTACAAAGCCATCCTCAGATATATCAATAAGCTGGTAGTCAGTACGGTTGACATGAGGGACCTGTAATTCAAGGACACATCTTATGTTTAGAATGGGAAATGCATCAGTAGTTGCACGCCCAGAAAACACAAAAGCAATCAAGAAAGATAGATAAACATACATCACAATTATGGGAAGAAGGAACAATATCTTCAAGCTTTTTCCCATTAAAGATGTCAATCGCAACAAAGTGACATTTAGCATGACCATGCTTCCCAGTCTTGGAAGTTGAGACCTCCACAACCTGTACACAATCATAAGATGGTCATTAACTAGAAAGCATCTTCAGATCTTAACCACATATGGAAAACAAGAGCAGATGGAATCCATCATGAAGAGACTACTGGACATAACGGCACTACTCAAGAATCAATTAAACAGACCTATTCATGAGCTCTAACAGCTTAAATAAACTCTAGCAATAAGGATATTCTAACATAATATACATTCTGCGTGGAAGGAATATCAGAACAGAAGGTTGCCTTAATACATGGTAATCATAACTAGATGCTAGATGTAGATGATTTTCATTAACCTTGGAATAATGAAAGTTGGATTGGAAGTTCCAAAGTACAGTTGAAACAATTTGCATCAGAATACATAAGCAAATAGGAGTTTCAAAGAATATTACTTGATAAGCTATTCCTCATAACAAATTTTATATTAGAGATCTGAATATACCAGTTCAACACTAACTAGAATAATATTTCTCAGATAGTTATAAACAAACAGATATAATTAACTTACCAAAAAAAGAAAGAGAGAGAGAAAGATAATATAGCTAGATTTAGGAAAAGGTACAATCAGGTCAACTATGAACACTAATCTTATAAGAAGGCCAGACCTGAGCATAAACTGAGTATTACTAAAATGAAACCACAAACATAGCAGATATGCAAAAAACAACAGCAAAAAAGGAACACTAAGATCTATACAAATAGATATTAAAACTCGAAACGATACATTTATGTATATCCAATTGACAATTCCCTTGAAATCACTGTACCAAATGTATAAACAGATACAAAATGAAGATATATATATATATATATATATATATATATATATATATATATATATATATATATATATATAAATATATACGTAACAATCCAGATTAAAGATTTGAAAACGTAGAATCAGAAGAAGAAGAAGAACAGATCTAAGAGATAATAAGGAGATAGAAGGATAGAAGACCTTGCAAGCGCGGCCTTTGATGACAATGTAACCGTTCTTACGGATGGTGCCGGCCTGCTGAGGGAACGTCTTCGAAGCTCCGGCGTCAGCCTTTGACTCGAACTGGTGCTCCTCGTCCGACATCTTTCTTGCACCGATCAGAAACGAGTTGTAGAGAGTTATGAGAAATGATAAGCAGATAAGTTTTGGATTAATCTGATAAGAGAGAAAAAATATATAGGACGGACGTCGGACTACTGGTATTTGCGAAATTGGGACTGGAGGGTTTTGTGAAAATCTTCCCATCTTGGATTCGTTTTAAGCCGTTGGATTTGAGGGATTATTTTATTAAAAAAATCTTTTTTTTTCTTGATTGATGTGAAAAATTGGAATTTTTTGTGTGTGTTTTCTCGTGGTGGCTACTTTTTAATTTTTATTACTATTGCGTTGAGAGGACGCTAACCATTCATGCGGCTCCATCTCCATTGGCTTTGGCGTATGTATGTATTGATAAATGATAATAATAAAATCTAGTTTAGAATGGCCGCACGTGCTTCGCGTGTGGGTGTAAAGCATATGGAAATTTGGAAAATGAAAAAAAAAAGTGAGTTGGACGAAGAATTTGAGTCGTGGATGAAACTTAAATATGAGAAAATAAAGTTTTTCTGTCCTAATTACTATATATAATAAATTTAGGAATTTATATATATATATATATATATATATATATGCTGTCTGTCTGCAAATGAATATTGAATAATACTTGATTGAATTTGTGAAAATATAAAATTTTATTTGCTAAAATAACAATTCCCTAAATTAATTTTAAAAATATATTCGAACTTAAAATTTGCTTTTGTGGTATGCTTCCCATTTTTCATCCAGTCTTTTTCAAAATGATAAATTCCAATATAGAAACACAAGTTTTGGACATTTTTTTCCCTGGCTTCTGAGAAACAAAATCATTTGCAGATATTTTCTGGTGAACAGATCAATAATATAATAAGCAAGTACGATGAATTCTACATATTAGTACAAAGTAGAAACAATATAGGGTTTTTTGTTTTTGTTTTTTTTTTTTTGGGGGGGTTTACAACTTGAGTTGAGTAACAAGAGCCACTAAAAGTGGCATATTAATTAGATGCTGCAGCTGCCACGGGCATACTTTTGACTAGTTTTGGAATCTTCACTATATATAATAGCAGTTCTAGCGAGGTAACTCCCTTGCTTGCTTGCTTGCTTTGTAGAGGAAGCCGAAATTCTTCACACCTTCCTCCTTTCAGGGTCAAACATTAATATGAGTTTGTTTGGATTATAAAAACAGGTCTGATCCAAACTTCAAACCATATGGTTCTGGAAACATATACGACACAAAGATGTGCTTCCTGCTTTGAAAAACATTGTAATGATTAATATAGAAACCAGCATCACTCTAATCAAATTAAACAATAATAAATGCTGATATATGTATGCCATCACCTTTCTTTGAACCACCGTATATAAACTAATCTCCTCTCCTATTTGGCATCAACTTCGTGTATGAATATTTCAGGAGGCTTTTCTCTGTGACACACAAAGCATGCACAAACTTATAATGCTAGTTCACATGGAAGAAAGAATTACTAGCACGATTCCAAATAACAAGGCCAATCACTTCTTAATCTCAATTTTAGATTATACAGATAGATGTGCTAGGATGAAATGACGAGTAATCAACAAATTGAAGTTACGGATAGATAGAATATTGGAAACCCATCAGATTAACTCTGTTGGAGGAGAAATCAAGAGCCATCAATGAGATATGGTTGAGAGATGTTAAAAGCCACTGCATTAGAAATTACTAGTTTTGAGTAGATCCAAGTAGCTAAAAATAGCAGGGTTGGACAAACTCATAAATTTTAACAAGCATGGAGACATAACTTTTCTGAGATCTTAATTTCCTGGCCCTCAAATATAAGAGTGGACGGGACTATTATACCATGTCTAGTTATGACAGAAATTATGAGAACAAAGTAACCATATACTTTATAACTATGTGAATTGAATTGAAGTACCCATGCAAACAGACGAAGTGGAGTGACTACTTGCACGTGCAACCGGGAAGCACATCTGGTAATTCAGTCGATGGAAGGAAAAGAACACTTCTTATCGCCCTCCTTAGATGGTAACTTTAATACGAATGGTCAATAAATAATCTATATACCCTTTACCTGTACCTAAAGAATGCTAACAGGTTTAAAAAATACAAATGTACCTAGATCCCCTGTAAAAAATAGCTTGACTTGTTGACAGAAAACAATGCATCAATGGAGCAATGTTTTCAATTACAGTGCATCAATGAGACAATGAGCAGTTATTCTGACCAAAAGGTTATTGAGCTCAACTCAAGGGTGAGATGGGTTTGATAATATCTTTCAAAGCATCAGTTAATTATTCGTTCACTTTAAGGTGCACGGCATATTCTCAATCCAGTGACTTCTGCCTTTGGTTTACCATTATTGTATTGCGTCAACAAAACTTTCCCAATATAGAATTCAAATCTTATGATACCATAAATCACAGAAATGGAGAAACTCTTAATGTTATGAATCATAAAAAAGTATACCAAATGCTTGAATAAGTTGTGGGCAGTAGTAACAACATAATTAAATAAATAAACTAAAAAGCGGTAGGAGAGAAATGATTTACTAACATTTCATTTGCTTCTTGGTATGTGTAGCTTGATGCAACAGCCAAAAAATGCCCCTCGTGATTATACGATAACGAGGCAACACCATTGGGGTATCTTGGAATCTGAAAGCATGAGAAGGTTAGATGCAACTGGACTTCTCTGTGGAAATAAGTGTACGGTACACGTGATGAAAGAGAAATTCTTCCAAACACCACAAATTTTGACTAGAACCTTTCCACATGACATGGATGAAAAATGCTGCTAAAATTTCAAAGAATAAAGAAGCAGGTGAATAAAGTTAATGAGATATTGAGATGATATAGAATAACATCAAACCAGTAAAGGAGAAACATTAAATTGCCAGTTGGTCGAAGGAATATGTACTTGCCTTTTATATGATTTAAAATAGCTTTAATACGAAGTACTTGTGTTGCAAATGTTCTAATGGCGTGGTGCATAAAACTCTACATAAATTCTCCTTAGAAAATTATCTATTTGACACAAGCCAGTAAAAATACATTAAACAACGAGTACAAGACAACAAAAATGTTGCAGTAATTTTTTGGGTACAAGTCTTCGGTATATAATGTTATTAAATTCACCCTGTACTCAATAGTAGTAACCAAATCGTTGGTTAACTAAGTCATAGTAAAATAAGATGGAAAGTACCTCCAATAGTCTTTTCTTGCTTCGAGCATCCCACATGATCACGTATCCCTCATTATCACCCGTGACAAACCCACCACCAATGCTAACAAAACAAAAAAAACAGTGTCATGTAACCTTTGTAAGTAATACGATACTACATTTGCATCAAAGCAACACATACGATGGATTAAATGCAATATCATTCACTGCTGCTGGATAAGTCCTTCCATCCTTTGCTTTTGGATGACATCGGAATATATATCTGCAATTGATCATAAAAACCCAAACATTTGTTTCTTTTAGAGGCAATTGATCATAAAAATCCAAGCATTTGTTCCTTCAACATAAGCAGGCAGAAGATACATACTGAAAATATAAAACAGTACACCGTAAATTAGAGTTTTTATAAAGATTAGATCTGCTCCCAACGCTATGACTACCATACCAAAGAGGTATAAATAGTCATGCTTGAGGCATATATTTTTCTTCTTCAACTTATTGGCAATAGCTGATTCTTGTGCAGCCATTTTTATCCAAGTTACATACTGAAATTCTTGATAGTTCAGTGACAGATATATATTGCAGTTGTTTAGAGAAAAAATTGTCAAAAGAATAATTTTTTGAAAGAACCGTAATATCAATGCTAGTTTTGGCGTACGAAACATATCAGGAGTCCAGATATCAGCATTACTGGTTTCATTCACACCAGTTCTACTAGTAATATGTGTAATGTGTTCAGGGTTCATCCTACGAGGACTCCTCATTTCACCTTTTATCAAATTTTTTTCCTGTTTTCATTAATTTCTTTTATCCTAACCAACTTTTTCACACCTATAATTCTACCATTTATTGCTCTCAAGAAAAACAAAGAAATTAGGTGTCTTAACAATTCAATGCAGGAAATATCCAAGTTCCAGCTAATCAATCACTATCTAAATATTTGAAGTAGCACAATCTTAACTGACCCATCAAAGTTTGAGCTGGATGGAGAGAAGTACTTGACTGCTACACGTCCGTCAATTGATCCAACAACAAATCCTGCAGGAACAGATATTTCACATTGAAAACTAAAATCAAAGGAAATGTGGAAATTTAAACAAAAAATAATCAAGAATTACCCTAATATTTTCACATGAATTTTGTTTATAAGTTGGAATTGATTCCACGTTTAGCAAATTTACAAGAGAAAGAATAAGTAAGATAATCTAAAAAAATAAAAATAAATAAAAGAGTACCTTCACAAATCCCGCAATAAATACTGAATAGATATTTCACATTGAATATTAACATCAAAGGATAAGTGAATTTTCAAAATATAGACAAAAAGTCTAGAATGACCCTAATTCTTTCACATGAAATTTATTTATAAGTTGGAATTGATTCTGCATACAGCATATAGCAGATTTATAAGACAAAGAATAAGTATGATAAATAATACTCCCTCCGTCCCATGATAAAAGCCCTTATTACTATTTTGGGTAGTCCCATGTTAAATGTCCATTTTCCTTTAATAACCAAACTTTTACACATTTTTTCCTATTATACCCGTAACATTAAATATCTCATACTTTTCTTATTCTAATTCTCTCTCCATATTTAATAAGTATAATTAATTATGTGCTAAAAATATTTTGAATTAAAAAGCTAGAAAGTCACTCTCTCACCTACATTGAAAATAATTAATGACATTATTATGGGCAATTTTGTCATTTTATTCATCTTCTTAATATGCTTTTCATGGGACGGAGGGAGTAATAAATAAGTACTCTCACAAACTGATATATGTGGCCAAGCATGTGGCCAAAATTTTCTATTTTACAGGTACGTGTGACTTGTGACCAAAATGTGGGGAAGATTTTTATTCAGAAGTGTGAAATAGGCCATTATTATAGGGTATTTATAGAAAATACCGACTTGACTCGTGTGGACACTATTTCCTAGAATGACGACAGCTAAACACTGTAAGACAAATCTCTCTCATAGTAAAAGAACAATTATACGGACTAAGCCATTGAAATCACTACTAAAATTATAACAGAACTCTTGGCACAGTACCTTCAGAGTTAACATTTGGGCGGACACATGTTATCCGATTGTCCATACATGATTCTTTTGCATAAATTGAGTTGTTAAAGTTGCGCAAATCATACATATAAACTGATGGCCCAGTAGCAACCATCAAAATAAACCCAGATATAGACATAGAGTCCACCTCCCCAGCAAGATTGTTCAACCATTCAATAGCCTTCGATGAGCGTGTATCCCAAGATCTTATCTTTTTATCCCAACCAGCAGTGATAACTTGACCTTTACAGTGGACAAAGAAAAGTTATTGCTATAGATTTCAGGGGTATATAGAAACAGAATTGAAGTGATAGAAAAAATGTATGGAGCATGAAACTTCCATGCTTCTTACCGTCTATGTTGTGTAGTCAACAATATTGTGTGCCACAACATTCTGATTGATAGCTTGATTAGCTTCTGTGTACAAGCACTTGTATTGAGGCAATATACAACATGTCTGAAGAGTACTTTGATGATAAAGAAGATCTAACAACAACTTATTTACTCATGATTTTCTCAAATTGTCACACTACACAAGACCAAAAATCTTAACTGGTAGTACTTCATGTTCATTGTCTAAGGTTTGATCAGTCCATGACTCATTGCATTAACGTGTCAATGATTTATCACTAGCATATTATCACTGGCAAATATTTAAAAAGATTAGCCTGAATCGCTGCTAGTTTATGCCAATAAAATCTACAATGGTTAAGTTCTTTTAAGCCTATGATTTTTAGTCTTCAAGCAGTTCATACCACAACAGATGAAGTACAAAGAATTGGATGCAAGGAATAAAATAAATAGAAAGATTGTTGAGGCTTTAGGAAGGTAATGAGACACACAATTCCAAATCAAATGAAGCAGTAAGCTTCATCCATGGTTCCTAACAACCTTCTCTAACCAGGAAACTTCAATCCTCTTCTATTTGTAGACTATACAATATTTTCTTTATTGAAACAATGCCTCTTGTTCAGTTCTTTGACCCAACTTTGGCATGCTTGACCTTAAGTTATCTGTTCATTGACTTCTCAATATCTTAGTATCTCAAGAGGTAGGGCACCCGTGAGGTTTGCAATGTGTTTACCGAGAAACCTAAAGTGAAACTATGGCAGTATATGATTACACTGGTAACTTAATGAATCTGAATTAAAAGCTTACGAACAGCAGATAAGAAGATGTAGCCTAAAAAAATAAATTATGTCAAGACATAAGATAGGTGTTAATCATTACAATTTTCATGTGTAAATGCATATTTAACGGTACAAGTTACTAGAATGGCACATAAAAGGGCATAAATCATCATTTAAGAACCTTAAAAGGCTACTAGTTCAATGGTATGAACAGCTTACATGTTTCATCAGAGTATTCTACACAGGTTGCTAAGTCATCATGGTATCCAATTGTGGCATTAATTCCCGAATTCAAATCGTACCTAAAAATAATTTGCAACAATATCAGTCATCTAATATAGCTTAGTAACACAAAATGAGATTGCACAGAACATAAGAAAATATGTTGTTTGATTGTTTCTGTAGAACGAAGCTCAAACTCAAAAATGTTAGAAATTGCTCCCTCTACACTGCTAGGAGACAAAGCATGTCATTAAACAACCAAATCAGCGTACATTGGCATCAAACGCATTCTTGCTAGAAGATTGGAGATCAATAAACAAGCTAGATAGTTCAAACACATTTTTAACATGCATTACATATATCTTGAATCTAGTCATTAAGTCCAGAATCTCACTGAAATTCATATTTAAAAAGATATCAACAGATGTAACATATAGCAGAAACATCAGATCATGGCTGTTGGGAGTTACTGTTTTGAAGAAAAGATTATTATGCGGTTGTTGGTGAGAATTATAGGAAAGGGAGTGGTTTGATACTCTCCTTACACCTTTATGGATGAAGATAACAATTGTCCCTAATATGCAAGTTAGGACATAAGTTTGAATAAGAAAGTAAACAACATTTAATAAATGTTAGATGGTATTCCAACATAAGATTTGAAAGTTTGATAAATAGGAAGGTTTTGAAGCCGAATTAATTTAGGCTATGATGCAAACATGCCGGAGAATGTCTAGTTTCAACATTTAATAAAGGTTATGTAGTTTTTTTGGAAACTAATTGTAATATAAATATGAAACCATACATGGAATTTTTGTAGTTTGAAGAGACCAGGCTCCAGCCATCCCCCAATAAATTATTCGATGTTGTCTTCCCGTTAGTGTTGAATTACAAAGTTTTATGAGTAGCACATTTACATATGGATGTAGCTGTCAAAGTGACCAAGTGTACTTCACTTGAGATAAGAAGGCATGAACCCTTATGTAGAGACATGAAGCATTACAATAGGTCATAACCCAGGCGTGATGATCTTGAATGCCACTAACATTGCCTACACCAGGTCAATCATGCACCACAAAAATTCCAGATAGCTTAGAAATACTAGGTATTCTTTTATTATCTGATTTTACTTATTAGTTAGTCTAAAATAATAACATGGATTGCCTTTGGTTGGAGAGTTATATTGTACAAGTTTTCATTAGGATTATACTCCCTCCTCCCCAAAAGGAAAGTACAATTTGCACACATATTAATAAAAGTAAAAGTAAAAAAAAAGAGTAAAAAAGTTCTAAATTTATTCTTAGTGGCCCCACATTCTTATATAAAGTGTTGAGTACTTTTATTTTTTTTATAATAATAGACCCTACTAAATGACATATTTAACCTTCACTTTATGTATTTTATCTCATCCTTTTGTGTACAAACAAATTTGTATTTTTAGTCCTCTTTTGGGGCGGAGAGAGCATTTATATAGCAAGTACACCCTCTGGGTATGACAGGCATGTGTTATATACCACTGCATTTTGTGTTAAGAATTGGAATGTAGATGACAAAGTAAGAACATAATAATAGTTTCTAGTTAAATTTAAACATCATAATATCTGCTAGCATAATTTCTCAAAGCAGACTCTTTTCCCTGAAAACCAAGAGAGAGTGAGTGAACTTATTTGAGCACTATTTTACTCAATTATAAACATGACCATCAAATAAAACAACCCAATTCAAACTAACATGATTCCTTTCCCTCATCTAGCTTCCTCAAACACTTCACTAGCCCTCCAATTATATGATCATATCAAACAAACTTGCTAATTTGCATAAAATATTCACAGTAAAAACAATCTAATAGAAAAAAGTTGGGTAATTTGAACATTGAGTACAAACCTTCTAACAGAACAATCAGAACCAGCACTTAAAGCAACATACTCGTTTTGGAAACAACAATCCAGAAGTGCAGCTTCAGTCCGTGCTTCTGTCCTGAGCTGAAAGTTCTCTATGTCATACAACCTAAGATTCTGCACATAAAAATATTGAGCTTGTAAAATTCGTATATAACCACAAACAGAAACACATATACTCACAGAGTCCCACGAGGAAATGAGGAGATTGTTGGACTGCGGTGCGAATCGGATTCTAGATATGGCGTCTCGAATTGGCTCTTTAAATTCTAAACAAGACCCATTCATTCTGGAACTCAGGGAATAGATATTTGATCAAAAACAAAACTCTAATTTCGTACTTTTAACGAGAATCGAAGTTCGAAATGGTTGGATTTAGTGAAGATCGAAGAATGACGAACGAATATATTTTGACCCCGGCTTTTCCCGCTCCGTGGGTAGATGTAATATGAATCAGACTTCTCAGGTCTGTTTACAAAAGTGCCCTTCCACCATTATTTTTCCTTATTCTTTTATTTATTTATTTATTTTACAAATTCTTAAATATAATAACTATAAAAAATTATTAACCTTTTTTTGATCAATTTATGATGGGATAGGTTTAATCAAATGAAATTGAAAAAATTAAAAATTTAATGATTTAATTAAAAAAATTAAAAATTTAATTATTGAAATAAAAAAATATTAATAATTTATATTTAAGCCATTTACAAAAGTTCCCCTCCGCTACAACCGTTATTTTCTTTCTACTTTTACTAATTCCATATGCAGAACTAATTTGATTAGTAGTAGTACTACCTCCATTAAAAATGCTATTCTTATTTTGTAATTAATTTTTTTTTTTTGAATATAAAAAACGAGTTCTATTCTATAAAAAAAAAATCTACTTACTTTTTGAAGCTTAATAATTCTAAAAATATAAGATAATGCCGACCTTTTAAACATTAATTTACAAATTTTGAGAAGACCTTGACTAGTGAATGTACTGATTATACGTGGACAATGCAGTAATTTCAAGTATATGGAATTTAAGGTATAGGGGGGGAATACCATGATTATATAAAAAAGAAAATTTTATTTACAAAGTTATAGTAGGGGTATATTCTAGACTGAGAACTCACAAATATCAAACTAGAGAAGCCATTCTCTCACAAATACAATACTCCCTCCGTTACTAAAAGATTGTCGTTTTAAAAGAAAAAATTTATTTTAAAAAATTTGTCGTTTACAATTTTCGAGGAGAATAAATTATTTACTTTCCTATATTACCCCTACCTTCTCTTATTGTCCCAATAAATTCTATCCCTTGTATTAATAGTTTTCAATTTCCCATAAAGTGGTAGTGATGGAATTTCAAACAAATTTTACTTGGCAAATAACACTTTCTTAATCCATGTGCCAAAACCTTAAACGGCAATCTTTTAGGAACAGAGGGAGTATTAAACTTGGGAAGAATCTCCCAATACCTACAGAATCTCTTCCAGGCTCAGCCATCTTCATATTACACTCGGAAATCATTATATTTTTCATCTGGAACATAGAAATCAAACTTGACATCAACGGAACCAGTGCTTCCACCATAATCTTTGTACTCGATATTTGTGATTGTTCCAAATTCATCCTCATCTTGATATTCTGGTCTTACCCGCCGGACAGGCACTGTAACCGAGTAAATGGTCCCACGAGCTGCATCAGTAGAACCACTCAACTGAACTTTATCTTGAGATTCTATCTCCACAAAATCAGATCCATGTTGCTCACTATCTTCTGTTTTGCCTCATCACTAACTGCACAACGGTCAGAGAAGAGAATCATTTGCAACCGTTGCTTAGCAATGTTTGCATTAGACTTCTTTACTGATGTCGGTGATGGGAAGATTATCTTCCAAGCCAAGTTTAAACGCTCAAAGAAACTCATATTTATGGCTTTAAGGAGGAAGCTCTCAGCTTCTTGCTAATGGAACTTGAGGACAACAGCTTATATTCACCAGCACTACGAAGAGGACGTTTAGCATGGCAACGTATGCTATGACCTCAGGGGCACTCGATCCTCCAAGAAAAAACACTAAAATCTACCTGTAATGCAGCATAAAATCATCTTTGAGAAACATGCCACACAGTAGAAGTGTAACAATCAGATAGCATTTGTAAACCATCTTCATAAGAGAATCAGTAAATGTTATAACACTTGGCTCACTGCGATGATTGTGTGAAGACACCTACATAAATTTTTAATCAAGAAAGGATAGAGGAAGAAAATACAAAGTAACACATAGGAGAAAGTTACCTTAGATTTAAGGAATTTTCTTGTAAACCAGTACATGTAGAAATAACTTGTACCAAGTCTCTATCTCCTCCCCTTTTCTATACAGGCTAAGAACTCCTTTTTCTTGTCCCTTTTCCTTTACTCCAGCTTACTTCTTTTTTTCAATTAAAAATAATCACATATTTTAAATTCCACTCGAAACCTAATCTATATTTAGCACCCTATATACGGTTTATCTGCACTACTTCATATAGTTAAAATAGGCCATGCATTCATGCCATGAATCTTGGCCCATAAATTATTGTAAGTAGAAAACAGTACTCTTTGGAAGGGAAAATTTCAGCATGAACAGCAGGAATAAGAAAACAATATACGAAAAAGGCTATGCAGTTATTTAGGCAGATCACCAGTCAACTCACTTTCTGCAGTAAATTCAATTCTACCAGTTACCAATGCATACAGGTTTTTCTTTGTTGACCAAATGGTCAAAAGATTATAATCACAAGGCAAAATAAGCCATGCAAATTACTGCTTTAATAACAGAGTTAGATCATGATCAAGCAGGATGACTATCAAATTCAATTAGGACGCCTCACTTAAAACATGGGAAGTGATTAGGAGGGCACATAATAATGGTTATCAAATGAGCAACCAATTGGGAAATTTGACAGATGAGTGGACCGTGTAAACTAATTAAATACAGAACCATGATAATTTACATGATATACCCCATAACCACTGACATTATTTACTCTCAAATAAAGAGGAGCAACAAGGAAAGGACAAAACCTCAATGAATACAACAACCATTGGTCATACTCATACCCCATAAGATGAGAAGACAAGCATATTCAATCTGGGTGAAACATATTCAGACAGAGTAAATCATCAAGGGCCACTCAATGCAACCCTCAAAATAAATTGCAAATTATATGAAAATTACTCTAGGAAATAGATTACTCAATGGTAACCATGTGACATGTCCTTTATTTAACCAAATTATTATTCCTGATAAGTAAGCCGATCCACTTTGCGCAGTAGAGAACTCTACGTCTCAACTAACATACATAATGTCATCCTCTCAAAGTACTACCTATTCTGCACATGGGAAAACATGCATTATTTATGCTCTAATTATTCTTTTGAAGTTCTACCTCATGAAAATCCTGATTACTTTTGTCAATTGTAATGTTTAACTACCAAATGATTCCGAACCAGGAAAATATATCCCATTTAAAATACAGTTCACACTTTACAGACATCTGTTAGTGAATTGAGTTCAAATCTTTTTCATTTTTATAAGAACTTATTCAGACGAAAAAACACCAGATGGAGTGAGCCTTTATACAAGAAGTACAAAGAACAGAAAAAACAACCAACAAATCCCAAAAACAGGGGGCATCCCTAAAGAAACCACTGCACACTAAGAATAAAAGAACTATCGAGACCTGAATTCCTCGAAGAACCCCACAACGGATTGCACAAGCCCGGGAAAGACTTCCATTCACTTCTATCAAAATTTGTTTAGAATTCATTAGGAACATATTTGACCCACTCAGCCACCTCTACAAATAATGCAGTTTCAAGTCTCAATGGCATGTGAAGCATTCAGTAGAAGACTGTGAATTGAGTGCCACTCTTAGAGCCTGTTCGGCGGTGACTTATAAGTTGGTCAAACCAACTTACAAGTCATTTGTCACTATTCCTCTGTTTGGCAATGACTTATTATTCTACTTATAAGTTGATTTTTAAGTCAAAAAAAATAAGAAAGTATTTATAACTTATTTTAAAATGATTTATAAGTCATTTTAAAATAAGTTAGTTTGACCAAATATAATGTCTATTTTGTCCCTCTTTTATTTTGCCACTTTTTATTAATGTCCTTTTTAGTAATCTTTACATTTGATTTTAACTTATAAGTTAGTATGAGCCGGTAAAATTGATGCCAAACACTTTTACTTATATGTCCCAACTTAAATTAACTTATATTTTAACTTTTAAGTCATTTTAACGAGCTCTTTTTTAGAAGCTCAGTAAATCAAACATTTTTTTGACCGAGCAAAGAAAAAGAGAAAAACAAAATACACAACCATGAAGAAACAAACACAAAACGCACAAACATGATTAAGAAAACACATTTTAAATAGATTCTAGAGAAGGCCATGCTAGTTTATAATTATTTAATGTCCGCCCATGTGTCTTTCGAACCACTGCCAAACCATATATGTTGATTATTTGTTAAAATCAGAATCCCTAAACGCATTAGTGAGCTACAAGGACACTAACCAAAATTAAACTCCAAAATTAAGTGCAAATCCCACTAAACCTAAATCAACATAAAACATGACTGTCAAACTGTAAATTATCTAAGGTTCTCTTGGTCGATTTCTTGAGCAGTGAACCCGCCATTTCTCAAAAAATACCGAATCCAGATTATTCGAAGAACCTTACGATACCCAAATAAATTCAAACATAAACTTATTGATTTATTGAAAGTAAAACTAATTAGCCAATAAAGTGTGGAAGAGTTTATACCTTTGAAGGGAGTAAAGAGCTCCGAATGGAGTTCCCAGGATAAGAGCCTAATGCTGCAGAGACCCTTAAATCTCCAGAAATCGCCATTTTTTTTCTCTTCTATCTCTAGGATTTCGTCCACTTGCTCTTCACTTATGCTGATGCTTTCAGGCGCAGAGGTGCTTAACAGATGCAAGCTTACGGCTTACCAATAACTCAACGACGTCGTCTTGTAAACAAAGTTTTAGTCTCTGTTGAACTCCGCTGACATACCTATTTTGACCCCCAAAAGAAAAGGGGCAAAACAGGAAGAAAGCAAGACTTGAAAACTAAACAGAGTACGGGTGCAACCAAGACAATGAAGAAGTTCAAGGCCTTCCCAGTCCGTGCAGACTATAGCAGAACCTCATCCTACGATAATCAGTAATCAAAATCTGCAACAAAATTCCTACTACAAACACAAGATCAACTCAAACATTTACCAATTCTGGTTAGCTGAGGTCTCAATCCCTATTGATTTGCTCTCATCAACACCATCTCTAAACATCCCAATTCCCCCCTTTTTTTTATTTCTTCCTTTTTTGATAATCATGTATATATGCATGTTAATTATTCATTCTATATAAATCATATACGTGATGTGTTTTAGTGTCTATTGCTCTGTCGGTGTTAATTCCGCTTAGCTTGCTTGCTTGCATTTTTGTTTTATTGACTTCGGATTCATTTCTGGAAAAGAAAAGAAAAAATCCTTCCAAGTTTTAAGCTTTTTATGGTAAAATGAAGTAATATGTTAAAATAGAGAGAAATGAATCCCCAACCCCCCAAAAAAAAAATTTGATAAAAGGGAAAGAAAGATGTTTGCTTTTTGCTTCTTTAACCACATTTTTGCTTTACAAGGTAAAACACCTGTGTGCAAAATTAAATATGTGGGTGGAAACTTTCCCTCTTTCCACATAGTTGCTTCATGAAAGTTTTGATAATGTTATGCAGAACTTGAAAATGCCAATGTGTTCCATGTTGTAAACTTAGTGCTAACTTAATTTTGCAGCATTACCAATTTGGTGAATTACTTGCTTTGGTCCGGTTGCAATTCTATGGTAGTATGGTGTCTTACTCAACTGACATGTTCAGTTTTTGAAACTTCTATTATTGGTCTTTTCGTAGATAATTAAGAATGATTTTCAATGTAATAGGTGACCTGGACATTAAGCTAACATGGATGATGAGATGATTACTTTGAGTAATGTAATGTCAGTCGAGCTTGCAATTAAAAGGGAGCTTGAGTATCGAACTAAGATGGAGGCATTGAATGTGCAACTTCGAAGCCGGTTGAAACCTTTGGCGCCATTACAGGTAAGATTTATTTATAATTGCTTCCGTTTAATTAGATAACAATTCCAACTATGTTTCTATAACTAAGAAGTAAAATGCCCTTTTTGAATTACATAACTTGATTTATCAAGGTAAATTTGTTATTGAAGAAGACTATTTTCAGGCAGAGGGTATTAAAATGTTCACGCGTCTAATATGAAAGCATATTAAAACTTTTACACGACATTATAGGTAATTGCCACCGTATTTCAGGAGTAGTGTTTAAGTTGTGAAATCTTGTGCTTTATTTGTGCAACGTGCTTCTGATTCATGATCGACTTATTTGGTGTTTGGTGGTTATAGAGAATGTTGCGCCAGAAAATTGCTTTCTTGAAATAATGCTATCATCCGTCACTGCTTCAAAGTTTTCCGATCCTATATAATTGGTTTGATATCTTGTTCCTCTGAAATTACAATTGTTTCGTCTAACTTGCATGTTTCGAACCACCATTCATGTCATAGGGGCCTCCTCCAAGTCAAGTGGGATTAAAGAGAAAAGAGCTGGCTATCAATTCCCAAGTCTTTCCTGAACGGCAGGCTTCTTCAAGTTCCCAAGCATTCCAAAAACATCCTGCTGTGCTTGTCTGCAATGCCTGCAAGATGGCCTTTGCCACTCTGTTTCATCTCAGGCAGCATTGTTTAAGCCAGAGACACCATGAAAAATTGCTTCAGTTAA
The DNA here is from genome assembly GCA_020205605.1 of Panax ginseng. Lineage (NCBI taxonomy): Eukaryota > Viridiplantae > Streptophyta > Magnoliopsida > Apiales > Araliaceae > Panax > Panax ginseng. Next base: position 3,794,289 of record CM035127.1, read on the forward strand.
AGAAAAGGAAAGTTGCTTTAAGCAACCCACTGTCGTGTGACCTATGTAAATCTCAAGGCTCAAGTGTCCTTGTAATAGAGGGACATCTTAATGGACTAAAGCATGCTGAATCCCTTAAAGCGTTTGAGAATGCAAAAATGGCAAGAGCTGGACAGGCTTGGCTGCAAACTGTAAATGACACGTTCTCAAATGGGAGATCTGCTTTGTGAATTTATGAGAAGGAACACAATCAACATTGACAGCAGCCTTCATGCTGCTACTCCTCGAGTTACTCGAGTATGTTCTTCTATATGATTTAAGAATGCTTTGGATTGATCATTGATCTTTCTCTAAACCTTGTGTGACTTGGGAAAATATGTATAAACATTTAGAAGTTGACACCTTCAAGACTTTAAGAGGTTTTTAGATGTCATACCCAGTGTCCTCTCTGAAAATGATGTAATGAAATAGTGAATAATGTTGCAAAGGATCACATATTGAAGCAGTGCCAGACATACAGCTATCATTTCTAGTCCTTTTTTCCCCCAACATTACCTGCAAATAAGAAACTTTGTGAATAATAATCTATATAAGTATGACTATATGATGCATAAGTGGAAACTATTTAGTTCATTGTTTATCCACATTCTTTGATTCCTTGTTCAAACAATTATGTGTACATATCATGTATATTAAGAACTTGGTAGGTTTAACAAAATTTTAACATTAATGCGGAAAATATATTAATAAAGGAACGATTTATTGTGCTGTATTTTTGCTCGAGTTGTGGAACGGAAAGTAAAGAAAAAGCAACGGAGTTCATGATTCTCTGTTTGGGTACTGAGATATAAGAAAAGAAACATGGGAGTGGAAGTAGATATAGTACTATATTAACATGTCCTTCATGCTTTGTCTCACAATTTCAGTTTTCTTTTTTGGTGCATGGATGTCATTTTAGTAGTAAAAATACAAAGGGAATGCGTCTTTTGTCTTTTCATTTCTGTTTATTTCCCTTACCAATATATGAACCAATTGAAGAATTACTACTTCCACGAATATCAAAAACATTGAAGTGGTCATGGATGCTCAAGCAGCGATTGAAGCTTATTTTGTACTACTTGCTGATCATCTTCAACTGATTGCGGTACCTTTTGTTGCAGTTCGATATGAAGAAGCTAGGAGGGGCTCAAGCTTATGTACTGGGAAGTCGATGCCTGTGCAGGTATTCCCGTCAAATGAATAATAATGCAAGGTTGGATCTAATTTCATTTTCTTGCTTCTAATCAGATCTGTGTAAATTTTAAAGCAACAGCACCGCTAGTGAGTACTATTTAATATTTCAATCTAATGCAATGTATGTTAAAGAAATAATCTCTCATTTATGGCTCTTAGAAGTGATGGGAAAGATAATGCACCAATGGAATAGGACCAAAATAATCTTCCTGTACACTTGGTTACCATTTGTATACGTGCGCCATCTATGTCCCATAGTAACCTGATTGAGTCAAGAACTTCAACAAGTGACTGTAGCTTATGTTAGAAAGACAGAAGCCCGTAACTGTGTCGTGACTCAGGAAAGAACATAGCCTAGCTCTAATTTTTCACAAAGCTCTTCTTGTTGAAATGAGCGTGTTACAAGGGTGTAATGCTTTGTTCTTGAGGCAGTGTGTACAGTATTAGGTTGTCTATCTTATATTTAACTAGGTAGGCTGCATACACAAGGAGAGGTTCTTGTTGGGAATGTCATAACATAAATTAGATTATCTCAGGAAAAAAAAAAGGAAGTCAAAAAATGAAACTGTTAATATGCTTCTTGACTTAACCCTTTGTGTCCATGATTTTTTTTGCCTTTGCATATGCATCCTTCAAATATTTCCTAAACCTGACTAAATCCAATTTAACATTTTGTTCCCTCAGATAAATGTCCATGATCTTTTGGGACCAACCCTTTGCTTGAAGAGCTACTGGATTCTTCAGCACTATATCTTCCTTCCCATACTTCTCTACTAAACTGCTCTCCTCGGCTCCAATCTTATATTCTACATATTCCAGTTTCAGCTCTCGTGTCAAGTTCCCATAACAATATTTTGAGACCGATTCAGCTCCAATGGGAACTATTTGCATGATCACTAAACCAGGACGTAGAAACAATTGGTGTGTCAATGCCGAACCATGTACTCCTATCATTGCATGGCTTGACTTGATCAATCCATATGATTCACGCAACGGCGTCTGAGCCATTGGCTTAAACACAATGACATCAAATCCGACCTCCTCGGCTGCTCGTGCTACTTCACCTTGGTTCAAAATCATGCGTCCGCCGCCACCACTGCGACTCGCCAACACGAGCTGTTGCTGTCGGGGTTTTTGAGGTGGTTTAGGGACAAAGGGGTGGTGGTTTTGGCCATAGGCATTTTCTAGCATGGCATGAAAATGTGTGAAGTTTTTGAAACCAGGTATTAAGCTTGAGCTTATGGTCAGAAAACCATGTGATATTAGGCCCACGGTGGCTGAAGTATCATTTTCGAGGTGTATAATCGGGTGCTTGCTAAAACTGCCAAGTAAATCTGCATACTTTCTTAGCCACCAATCTTGTGCTTCTGAGATCACCAGGATGAAGTCTTGACTATCAGGGAAGACCGAACGGACGGTGATGATGAAGAGGGGAATGAACCCATCGTTAAACTCGTGGAAGAAGTTTCCGGTGTATACACCACACCTCATGTACAGATGTACTGAATACTAATGCTGGAACATTGTGGTGGATCATGCATGATGGGCAAGATGGGCCTGAGATTAGGAATACCTCTTTAATGTTAGCCATTGTACTGTTTTGGGGCCTTTCGTGGATAGGGTCGGACCTTTTCCACTATCATATTTTTGTATATATATATATATAGTATAATATGAAAATCACCATCTGGTGAATTATGCAGGTTTTAAGTTGTAATCTGGTTCTAACTAGTAATTTCATTAAAAACTATAACATCATCACCTCACCTCATCTTAAAAATATAAATGATAACTCTAAAATTGCCTCTATATATATATATACAGGATCAGGTGCGGGAGTCCAGATTTTAACAAAATCCGGATTTTATTTTTTTTTACTTTTTTTTTAAAACAACTAAATTTTTTTTTTAATATTTTATGAAACTGTTTTGTTATATGTATCCAAATTATATCAAAAACACTGTATTATGAAAAAATTTCAGTTCCATAAAATATTAAACTTTTTTTTTAGTTATTTTAAAAAAAATATCTGTTTTTTTGTACGGTCCGGGAGTCCGGACTATATATATATGTGTGTGTGGGGATACAAATACAGTCATTAATTTATTCAGTCATTAATTTATTCATATTTATGTCCAATACTATACCTTGAAGGAAAATACTTATAAAAATAGTGATTCTCATGTTAAATTTTGTTTCTAAAATATTAAGAGAGATGAGAAACAATCAAATGAGTCGTTCAATATTTGCTGGAAGTTGGAACCGAACTAATTTATCTCTAGGGAAAAGATTAATGCAAATTAGTCAGTCTAATTCAATAAACCATCTACTTATTTTTTTTCTTTTAAGTATGTCTGCAAACGAATCAAGTTATTGACAAACAGGTTCGATTCGAGTTCAATTAAATTGTCTTGCTGAGTTCGCACATAATATCACGTTCGATTGCTCGATCAAATATGTACGACAACTATATGGTTCGGTACGACTTGTTCACAAATATTTTAGTTCGATTCGATTAGAATGATTTTTCGAGTAGTTCATGAGATACTCGAATATTTATAATATTTAATCTAATTTTTATTTTAATGTGTTGATGATACTTGCAAACATCATGATGTTTGAAACACTTAAATATCCGAACTCGCACTATATTATTGGAATGTGTTAAAATTGGACTTATTATATTCGACAAAATTTAAATAGAATCAGATGGTTTAGAGCCCTACTTCCAAGTTCCAACTACGGTTCATTTGGATTCACAATTAAAAAACCTTAATAAAAGGACAAATTTGGAAACTAATGGAAAGCAGCAAAGTTGTGACGACTGACTTTATCGGAAAAAGCATGTTGAGAAAAAAGCAGATGCCAAGGCTCGCTTGGGAACCGTGCAGGATTAGCGTGGCAATTTTGATGCGGGGGGACCAAAACTGAGTGGCAATTTCGTCATACCGATATTTGAAGGTCGTTTTTGTTATTATCGCAGAAAAGTCGGGGCTAGATTCGTGGGCAACATCGGGATTTTGGTTGAAGAAAGAGAAAAAGGCCAACTTTCCGACACTATAAAATTCTACTCTATGTACGGACATTCTGAGAATCTACTACTGTTTACACTGTTTTCCACCGTGAATTTACTACATTAGCCTTTACAAGCCAGAGTTTAAAGTAAACGGGAGTTTGAGAATGCTAACTTTCAGCATTAATAATACTCGCTCCGTCATTAAAGATTAAAGGGATAACGTAAGTATATTTTCACATAAATTAAAAAAATATTTTTTTAATTAAATATATATATATATAATATTAATTAATGAACCCTATTAAATTACAGACTTATTTTTTTTTTTATATAGCTTAGATCGATCATTATTTTGAGTTCGAAAAAATATAAGCCATATTTTAAAGACGAATAGAGTTTAATATTGATATTTTTTATTTGTTTATTATTTTTTGGTTCTCATATAATAATGTTATTATTGCTACATAATACTAAAATAAACAAAAATGAATTACTACTACTTTTTTACCTCTACCCATTAACAAAATCTTCCACTAAAGTACACCTTGCATTTTCCATGATAATGACGGTGTGTGTATAGAATAGAAATAGGTTTCAAAGAAGTGACCGCCACATGCATTAATTTAATTAGAAGTGAGGGTTGTTTGATAAAAGTTAAATAAATTTGAATTTGAATTTGAATTTGAATCTGAATTAGTTGAATTTGAATATGAATAAAAAAAATTATTTAATAATTAACATATCTGAAATATTTGAATGACAAAATTTTATTATTTTACCCCTCTGAAAAAATTTAAAGTTGTTGTAAATTTATTTAATATAATAGTTAATTTTTTTTAAGTTTTTAAATTTTTTACTTTATTCAATTTGCTCATTCAAAGAAAAAAAAAAATCGACTTAGGGGTGTTTGTTTAGAATTTGAATGGAGTTTGAATCTGAATAATTTGAATCGGTCAGGTCGTTTGTTTTGATCGAATAGTGAATCGATGAAGATAGATTTGAAATTTGAATGACTAAGTCGATTTTTTTTAAAATTTGAATAATTTGAATGAAGCGTGAATGAAGTAAAAAAAATTTAAAATTTAAAAAAATATTAACTATTATATTAAGTAATATTAAATAAATTTACAATAATATTGAATTTTTTAGAGGGGTAAAATAATAAAATTTTGTCATTCAGATGTTTCAGACATGTTAATTATCAAATAACTTTTTTTTATTTAGATTCAACTCATTCAGATTCAGATTTATTCAGTTTTTATCAAACACCCCCTTAGTCATTCAGCTCAATCATCTTACCGATTCAGCCATTCAGACGATTTTTTTTCAAAACAAACGCACTTAATGGCTAACCAATTTAATTATTCAGATGTATTCGGACCTAAACAAATAAAGAACAATTACATATTATAGTACATTTTTAAAAGTAATTATAAAAATCATACATTCATAAAATAATTACAAAAATATGACACTTCATCATAAATATTTACAATACTAATACAATTAAGAGTCCTTAAATTAAGGGATTAATATTAATGGGCTGACATAGCAAATTAGTTTTCATCTTCCTTCGGTCTCTCTCTATGTAAGACCCTGAAATTTTTTTAAATAAAAAAGAATTTCCTTTATTTATTATTTTGAAATAGTAAGGGTGGATTTGATTAATGTGGTTAATTATGGGTAAAATGCGCAAATATTTCGAATAAGCAAGTGGTTATAAAATATTCATTATTGTCGGAGAATATTCGTTTTGTCGTGGAATATTCGTGACTTGTCGGAAATATTAAATGCGACCAAGCAAACCATGTGTGGGCCCCATAACTGAAAAAACGATTGGATGAAGAAAACGACAAATATAAGTTGTTTATAAATAACTGCCAGTAGTTATTACCAAGTAATCTTGTTGGAATACCCGGTGGTTAAAAACACGAATACGCTGGCGTTGTTGCACACAAGAAGCACTTGCAGTATTGCACCAATTATTGATTCTTACGTAAGAAGGCACTACTCAATAATTGTTACGATGAATTACTTGCTCAAGATTTTATTTTATTAATTCAATAATTCTTTGCATTGATATTTTATATTACTTGTTGTTTCAATAATTGTCATTACACGTATTTTTTCATTATCGAAACAATAATTCATATTATCTCAATAATATTATTAGATAACATTATTGGCAATGTCTAGAAAGTTCTGTCTAAGGAGAGGTTTGGTCACCTAATTCCGCCATGTAGAAGGGAGAAATTCTTATTGAAAGCCCCTCTTTTCACAGGAACTACAGTTGCTAATATTGTGATTACAGTAATATTATTTGTGAATAATTAATTATTGATTTATATGATGAGAAAAATATTGATTTTATGTGGATATAGATGGAGAAAATTTTTAATGTGACAATTGTTGAAAATTAATATTTTATCTTTTTCTCGATAAAATAATTCATTTAAATATATTATTTTAATAATATATTAACTATGATATTTTTTATAATGAATGTGGGATATATGAGTATATGAGGAGGAAGAGTATTTTTGTGGCATTAAATGTTTAACACATATTTTGTGTGTTGGTGGACACAATTATTGACCGAAATTTGATTATAGCCTGTAAAATCGTCCGTTTATGGATTTCGGTCAATTTCTGTTTGGAATTTGGAAAAATTTTCTTTTACAAAGTTGTAGATAATGGAATTTCCTATAAAAATTCATGAGATTCAATTTTCTCGACAAAAGGGCTATTTATTGTGAATTATTGAAGTTCAAGTTCAAAATAATTGATTTTTGGAGTTTAAAATATTTTTATTAAGAAAAACGTTTTTATTGTTTTTGTCACATGTGTGGTGATGTTTGGACCAGAATTGTGTGCGTAGGAAATTTGATTATATATATTAATATTATATTAAATTTTACTGCTTTTGGTGTTCTAAGCAATTTCCTATAAATAGGGTCTTAGGTTAGAATTGAAAATCACACAAGAAATCAAGTTTTCTCTCTATATTATCGAAATGTATTCTTGTGAGTATTTTGATTATACTTTGAGTATTGCTATACGGTGCAAGTTCAAGTCATACTTTATATTCGGTGTTTAATTTAAGATCTTGATCTTTCGAGGTAAGGGATATTATTTTTTTTCGTAATGATATTATTTCTTCAATATCATTATCTTTGAAATATTGATTTGAAGTTTTATCAAATTTGAAATTTTTGGTGTCTGATTACTATTCACGATACTCTGACTATTCACGATATCTGATCTTATTCACGAATCGGCCTTATTCATCGAAAAATGAAAAAAAAAAAATCGTTCAAAATATCTATTCGGATACTAGCTTTGATTGTATCCATGTTTTGATCATTCTTGAATTTTACACCACTATGATTATTTTGAGGTATTTTTGGATATGGATAAAACAAAATACGAATCCTTAATCCTTAATCTTTGTCATTTTGTTTCACCGGATTCGTTTATTTAAAAATATTTTTCATCATCCTCGCCTTAAATGATGATATTATTGAATATCTTTGGCATGTAGTGCAAAGATGAATGATTTATGATGAATATCTTTGGCCCGTAGTGCAAAAGATGAATGATTTCGATGAATATCTTTGGCCGTAGTCAAAAAGATGAACAATTGGTTAGATGAACATGACTAATCGATGAATATCTTTGGCTGTAGTAGTGCAAAGATGAATATTTGATTCCGATATATATTGATTGATGTTACAGGATAAAGATAGACGATGAACTTTAAAATTCATACATGTAAGATAGTAGTTTGCATTCTCTACTTAACTCTTCTAATGAATTATTATTTCATTGCGAATATTGATTTAAAACTTGTTGTCTATTGTATTCTATTAGATTTTTCCTGTTGAAGACTAACGATAATTTTGTTGTATATTATCTTAGTCATAATATTCTTCTTGGGCTAGTTGAGCTCACCCTTTTCTTTTTGTTCCATTTTTCTTCTCGGGAGGCGAGAATGTAATGAGTACTTTAGTGTATATGGAATGATGGTTATAGAGAGAGTTGTTTAGTAGTCCTCACCATTTTGTAAAATAATGTATCAATAAATGTGATGAAGATTTATTTGGGTATAGATATTGTCTGAAGATAATATTTGTATTCAAACTCACAGCTTTACTATTGTAATAATAAAGTTGTAGTTGTTTCAGACATGTATATGACAACCCGTAATGGGTGATGTATACCTATTTTTGGGGCGTCACAATTCTGGTTTCTCTCTAAGGTCTGCTTCTAATTTCTGTTAATTCTCATTCTTCTAATTTCAGTTAATTCTCATTCTACTAATTATTGCAGTATATAACCTCCACATCTTTCCTACTGGTAACCTATGCCAAGTACTTAACCACTTCACACAAGGTGGTCAATTGTGGGGGATCCATTGTCACCCCCAAGAGGCTACGTAACCTTGCCAAACAACAGGTACATACATATTTTTTTATCCAGATCTGAGTAACTGTTTGGTTACTTCTGCATTATGTTTTGGTTACTGTTAGCTTGTGATTCGGATACCATTTTTATTACCTTGATTTGGTATTTTAGTTACTTTTTTATGTTGTTATGGTTACCATGTATTTGCTTAGTATACATGGTTGACTAAACTGGTTTTTGGTGTACATGTTGTTTATGTATTGGTTACCATTAAAACATATTTTAGTTTACTATCATATAAATATTTGGTTACTTCTTTAGTATGTTTTTTAGTTCTTTATTAGTTTCTGATTTGGATTCTATTTTTGTTTCCTTGTTTTGATTTTGGTTAATGTTTTTTGTTGTTATGGTTACCATGTATTTGCTTAGTATATATGGGTGGACTAAACTGTTTTTGATCTATATGTTGTTTATCTATTGGTTACCATTAATATATGTTTTGGTTACTAATATATAATTGTTTGGTTACTTCATTAATATATTTTTTGTTACTGTTGGCTTATGATTTGGATACCATTTATACATATTTTTATTTTGGTGACCTTTAATTTAAATTATGTTTTGGTTAATATTATATATATCTGTTTGTTTACTACATAAAATGGTATGTACTACATGTTTATATTTTGGTTACCATTAGATTATATAATATAACTTTTTGTTCTTGCTTTATTATGGTATGGTTAATGTTATATTATGATATGATAACTATTATTATTGTTTTAATGTGGGATGTTTGTTATTTGTTATAGTATGTTTTGGCTCTTGTGTAATTGTTATATTATGTTTTGGTTAGTATGCTCTTATTTGTTGGTCACTACGTAACTGTTTATGTTATAAATATTGTTTATATATGGTTACTAATGAGTGTGTAAATCTGATTTTGTTTATTTACATTTATGAAATATTTACTATGAGGAATGCAACAGAAAATTCACTGAAAAAGTTATATATTGGTGTGACATGGAACTAGAGATTTCTCTCCAGACGAGATGCACCTCCACAGTTGACTTTTTAACAACTTCAGAGAATTTTCACGAAGATTTGTACCATATTTGATTAGTTCGGTTGTCGTTGTACTGTCATTCTGAATTGTGTTTCATACTTTGGTTTTTGTTGGATATTCATAGCCATTTGTTATGGTTAGTGAGTATGTAATGTTTATTGGAACTTATGTAAATGAGATTACATATTTGATTATATTATCAGTGATTTGTCATTGTTTGTTGGTTCGTATTTGTTACTTCTAAGTTGTGTCAGATACATTGTTTGAAAGGTGCAGTTGGTAACCAAACATGCATAGAAGGGTAACAATTTTATTTTTTGGTAGTAACCAGATAGTTACAAGCTTGTATCAGGATATATATCAAGTGTTAAATGTATATGTGAGAGTATACATGGGTTGCCTAAACTGGGTTGGATGACTACTATTATTGTGCCCTCAATGTGGAATTTTGGTTACTTTTATTTTTTATTCTGATTAATATGTAATTATTTAGTATACATGGATTGCCTAAATTGGGTTTCATTACATAAGGTTTCTGTTTTGGTTACCATTAAAACTCACATTCTAATTCTTATCATATAATTATGTGGTTACTGTTTTATTATGTTACATTACTGATTCATCATTATTAGTAACCAGATAGTTACAAGCTTGTATCTGGACAAACATCAATTGTTAAATGTACATATGTGAGTGTCCTATTTATCTACAAGCTTGTTAGTAACTAGACAATTATAAACTTGTATCAAGACTATTATAAAGTGTTAAATGTATATGTTTTATTTATACCCTGTCATCATGATAGAATAAGAAATTCTAATTAAGATTTCTCATTTATATATATGATGGTCACTTATAGATCTCATGTTAAAATAAAAATAGTTTGAGAGGTGCAGTTGGTAACCAAACCTGCATATAAGGGTAACCATTTTAGTTTTTGTTAGTAACCAAATAATTAAAAACTTATATCAGAACAATTATTAAGTGCTTAATGTACATGTGAGAGTTCCCATTTATCTAGCTGATGGATACTTTTAAATTACGTAGTTATAAAAGTTATTTGGAAATGGTCCATGCTAGTTGGTAACTAAATATGAATATAAAGGTAACTATTTTATTTTAGATGGGTAACCAAATTTACATAAAAATATTTCAGAACAGTTACTAATTGTTCAATGTATATGTCTACTTTATATTGATAACTCATGATGGAATAAAAAAATAAAATATTAATTAACATCAATTTTAGTTACTGTACACCATCAAAAATGTTACCAACCATGTGGTTAATGGTTACTAACAGTAAAAAATTATATATTTCTGTAAACAATTAAATTTGTTGTATTGTTTACTGTCAGTCTCCATTGTATAACAACTGAATAAACATTGTAAAGTAACCAAATCAATATTAGAGCGATACTAAATTACATAATCTTAGTAACCAGAATATAAACCATATTTTTACATGCAATTTTGAAGGCCTAAATGATGGAATTTTACCAAAAAGCCTTGCAGTTGACCAAAGACCCGTTTTCAATGAAATTAGGCTCTGAAAAACGCCAAAATCTGACACTTCAAACTTGACAAAAACTGCCAAATTGTTACTGTAACCAAATAAACATTATTTTGTAACCAATTAAATAGTATACAACAACCAATATATATAATCAGATTAACGATTGTATGAAGGTAACTTGATGTAGTCGATAAGTAACCACCAATATAAAAGAAACAATTATAAAACTCAATAACATTATAGAGTAACCAAATAAACACCTTACAAAGATCTAAATACATATTATATAGTAACCAAGATATATGTAATTAGTAGCCAAGATTATAAAAATATTTTTTACATTCATTTTACAACCAAAACAATCAAGAATGACTTTGTTACAAATTAAAGACTAACGGTGTGTATGAAGGTAACCAATGTAGTTAATCAATAACCATCAATATAAAAAAATCAAGATAAAACACAATAATATTATAAGTAACCATGATAATATTACACAAGAAATAAGTCAACATTATATACTTAACCAAATCCAAATTAGACGAGAACTTGACATATATTTACTTAGTATCCATAACATAAAACATATTTTTTCATGCATTTTACAAAGAAAAAACAAACAATATAAAAATATCAATATGTACTTAAAGATCCAACTATTGCGAAAAGTAACTAATGTATTTAATAAGTAACCATCAATATAAAAATATCGGGAAAATATACATTTAAAGTATCAAGACAACCAAATAAATATTATACAATAACCAAATCAATATTAAACGAAGAACTAATTTCTATGTTCTTACTAACGAATATAAAACATATTTTTACATTCATTTTATAATCAAAACAATCGATATCTTAACCATGTGACCAATCAAAGAAATGAAAACTTAAGAAAAGTAACCACTATCACGAGTATATAAGAACTACTGGGTAACGAAATAAACATTAATTGAAAGTATCAAAGAACGAAATAAACATTATCACGATAACTAAATCAATAATAAACGATAACCAATTTCTATGTTTCTTAGTAACTGAATATAAAACATATTTTTACATTTATTTTGCAATCAAAACAGTCAGTATACTCACTGTGTGACCAATCAAAGAGCGAAAAACTTAAGAAAGGTAACCAATATACGAGTATATAGTAACCACGGGGTAACCAAATAAACATTTAAAGTATACAACAACCAAATAAACATTATACAGTAACCAAATCAATAATAAACAGTAACCAATTTATATTGTCTTAGTAACCAGAATATAAAACATATTTTTACATGCATTTTGAAATCAAAACAGTCAGTATACTGAAGAGAATTTGTAGAAAAAGAAGTTTGGGCGTCTTTCTGAAGAAAATTTGTAAAAAAAGAAGTTGGGTATCGAGTCATCTTCTATAATCATTCACGTTCTATATATATATATATATATATATATATATATATATATATATATATATATATATATATATATATATAATCCAAGAAGTTGTATACTTCAATTCTGATTATTGCATGCATTATTCTGATCTTCTGTTGATCTTGAAGTTGTTGTTGATCTTGGAGTTGTTGTTGATCTTCTCCTCTATTATCATATCTCAGAGTTGCATCTCGTCTTCTCCGATTTCATTGCTCTGTTTTTTCTGATCTCAAAGTTGCCTTTTTTTTTCATTAGCGTGATTTTAGGACGGGTCACTTGGAAATTTGAAAGTCGGTAACTGACGTGTAGGGAGTTAATAACGCGTAATTTTAGCAAGGTAATATTGTATTGCGTTATTTTTGTAATTATTTTGTAAATGTTTTATTTTTATAATTACTTTCTAATTGTTGTATATTAGTGTTAAAGATCCAATAAATAATCCCTAAATTTCACAAACAGAAACAATTAAATTCTAAAACAGAAATATCTGGAAATGAACAAGCCACGAAATTAAGAGCCCACCAGACGACAATGCATATAATCACTCGTACCTTTCTTTCCAATAATTGGGTATAGTATAGGCCACCATTTCCAAATAAATGACAAAAGATAATTATAAAATACTACTACTAATAATGTGTAGAATTATAATTGGCGAATATTTTATCATAGATAAGTAAGTCTCGTGCTTATAACCAATAGCTCTCTTGTATACTCTTTTTGTACATAATCTTTTATCACAAATACATTATTGTCTTAAATACCAACAATTTATTTCATCATTAAATATATTATCTACTCCTATATTACATATATATCAGTATTAAGGAAGACTAGTGAAAAATAACCGTTTCGTATCACAATTACATATCTACACCTTTTTTTTTTATCTCTAAAATTTCTCTCATATTATCTCTCCCATATTCTATAAAGTGTATATTTTTTAGTTTCACAGTGTGTTGTCATAAATATTATTAACATTAATTGATTAGTGTTGACTGCTGACATGATAATTATATAGTGATTATAAATTAATTTGAAACATTTTTATAAAAGTAAAAAAAAACTAATTTTGAATTATTAATATTTACAAATAAATTATTGTGAAAGAGAAAAAGTTTGGATAAGCGTGTTCGTTGAGCAATGAAGTTATTTCAAATGTTTATTTTTTATTTTTTAATAGATGCATGGAATTAATATTCATTAATTCTTATACTATATGCTTATGAGTGCTTTGCATTACAAATATACAAACTATTAAAATGTATATATATATATAGGGTTTACATCTGTGGCATACGTTTGCTATGAGCACTGTGAAACAAATAAGTTGCAGTCTGTTGATCCTTGCAATGAAAGGCTGAGATTAAATCATTTAACAACCTTACCGCTACAGGCTGTAGCGATAGCCAATTTAAAAAATAAATTATTGCGAAGTTATTAATATGTCCCTGATTTATGTTGGAAAATATCATAACTTTGCCATATGAGGCTCATCGTGAGCCACACCTATCATAACCGCCTTGACCGACTTGGTTTGACCGCGATTGCTGCAATTGCGCATTTGATGCAATTAATTGATCAAGACGGAAGCCAAAGCCTTGCCGCTACAGCTTGTAGCGGCAGCCTCATCCTCTATTTAACCATCTGCCGCTCCCTTCATGCTATCCTTCATCTGTCGCTCCCTTCATGTTTCTCTTCCCTGCCGCTACACATAACAGAATTTGTAGATATCAGTTAAAATTGAAAATCAACCGCCGGCTAAGTCTACACATTTACAGCATTCAGATATTATTTTGGTAAGTTTACTTTTTAAATAAAAAAAATTATTTACAGCATTCAAATAGCATTCAGATATTATTTTAAATTTACAACATTTAAAATTATTTCTATGTTTACATATATGCATGTGAATTTTAAAAAAAATTGTTATTTATATATATGTGTTGGATAATTATATAACTATGTGGTGAAGTAGTTATTATAATTTTTGATTCAATTGTAAATTTTTTGCTTAATAATTGTAATAGAGTAGTGTTTTATTTTATTATAAATGTTTATTTTGATAAAATATTGTGAGTTATGTGGGATATAATATGCATGTGAGTATTGTGATTAATAATGATTAATTATTATAAAAATGTACAAAAAAAAAGAATTATTAAAATTATTTAAGTATGAATATTTTTTTTGTTTAATAGGATATAGATATAATTGCGTTACATAGTTATTAGACAATATAAAAAACATGTGGTTGTTATTTTGTTAGGTACTAGATGAACAGTTGAATTTATGGACCAATTGACCCAAGTGTCCTTAACGACCAACAAAATCATGTGTCAGATGATATATATGACGGAAAAGACAGGGGAAGACTACTCTCATGTCAATTAACTGAAAAAATACGATCAATGGATATTAACAAAAGCTCAAATAACTCTTCTGAAAAAATGTGGGTTTGAAATTTTTTGTTATCCAGCAGTTGTACCACAAACTGATATTGGGCTCGTTTCCGCCTTGGTAGAGAGATAGCGGCCGGAGACCAATAGTTTTCACTTAAATTGTGGGAAAATTACAATCACTTTAGAGGATGTACACTTCATTTTTGGGTTGCCTGTGGTTGGCAAACCCTTAACTTGTCCGTTATTTGACACTCCATTCGCTCATTTTAAAGAATGTTTTGGTAGTGAAGTAGGCTCTTTGAATATCGGGAATCAAAAAGCGCGTCTCTATTTCATTATTATGGTTGCAAAGACATTTTAATAATTGTCCCCCTAAAGCAAGTAAGGAAATTGTTGGTCGATGCACTGAAGGCCTATATTCTTTGGTTGTGTGGGGCAATATTGTTCTCCACTAGGAATAAAAACACTTTATTCATCCAGGTATATGTATTTTATTGCTAACGCTTTGAAAATTGTGTAACGTATTCTTGGGGGTCTGTGGTTGTGTTGGCTATTTGTATAGGTCTTTGTATCTTTGCCACTTAGAAAGGAGCAAAATATATTAATGGTTGTGTCACTCTTTTTATAAATTTGGGCATCTGACGTATAATAGTTGGCGGACCTAACCCACAGCCTCAATCACGATTATGGTTACCTAGGGCCCTAACACAGGCATACTTAGAAAATCACAACTACCCCAATATAAAGACGAATCCCCATCATCATTTAAAATTTTTTTCGAGGGGAGTTAGATGTCCATCTGAATGGCAAGTAGTGTGGGCGCCCATCGTGAGGTGGGATGACAAAATGAGTGGATTTAATTTTGAAAGAAGATTGTTGGGATTTGGTAGAATCCCCTTGATTCATTTTGATATTGTAGAATACCAAATGCCAGACAGGGTGATGAGACAGTATGGGTTCTTACAAGGTATACCATCTCCGACAGAAAATCATAAAGAACTTAGAAAGGAAAAAGAAGATAGATTTGCCGTGGTTGATTGCATGGCCTTGAGGCAAGTGTACATCGCACATTGGGAGGCTTACATGGAGCATTTGAAGGGATAGCAGTACAAAATTTCCAACTATGTGAAAATTGATTCATACATGGCTTGGTATAGGAAAATTACACATAGGAAGCTGCGCATCGCCCTCGGCGGAAGGGGACCCGGACCTACATACGAGCCTCGGATGTCTGACCAAAGATCATCATCTTATACAAATGGTACACTAACATTTGCATTTACATCTGAATATTGCCATTTACAAATTCTTTCTTGTTTATTAATAATATTAATATTGTACTTTTAACTTACATGACAGGTTGAGAGTGCAAAGTCCTTACTTGATAAGTGCTTTGCTTTTACTGAGATGCCTCTAGACTATGTAGTTGAGAAACATGTATGGGATCATCTTTACGGTGTATCTGACTCTGAAGTCGGAGGAACAATGGTGAAGAAGCGAGAGGAGCCAAGTAATCTTTGCGATCTGAGAGAGTTACATCCCCACCACCCAAGCTTATGTACCTCTTTGTCATTCGAGTCGACTTCACGGAGAGACAAAAAAGTTCGAGTAATTGGAGTTTGAATGAGCCAAGTAATTTTATGTCTTAATAATTGTAATATTAGTAACTCTGAAGTCATGCTTATGTAATATTCGGAAGGAAGACATAAGCGGCTTAAGTTCTAGTCCCACCACCCGGGCATTGAGGCGAGCTTCATAGGCGGCGGTGGTAAATAGTCTTATGAAATCCCTCTTAATTGCATTACTTAAAAATTGTACTTAGTAATTATTGCTATTAGTAATTATTAATGCTACTTTTTTTATGTTTATCAATATATTTGTCCAGGAATTCGAGATTGTGTTGGAATTAAACATCGCTTATGGTGCGAAAAAGTCTCAAACCAAAAAGATGAAGAAATACAAGATAGAGTTTATAAATAATTACTTGTTTGGGAATCAACTTTCAATCCATCAATATTTCACATCACATATCATAAAATTTGTATCTGTTGCATCATTGCGCATTCCGGGCCTTAAGCCACATCTTGGATTTTCGAGCATTCGTTAGGCGCGCGTATATCTTATTATTATGGCATAAAGAGGATCTTCTACGGACGCGAGGAATTCAAAGGTGGGCAAATTTTGGCTTCATGGAATCATTCTTCATGCATCTTGGCGAGAAGCGTTATATCCCCAAACCCAAACCGAGTGCGATAGAGTTTTTGTCACCACTTATGTCCACCCAGGATGTGGGCCCGAGCATTACAGAATGCGCATATATATTCATGCCGGTGTGTACTCAAGAGACCAAGCATTTTATCCCGATTGTATTCTCGGTGCCCGAATGGGCGATCCTTATCTTTGACCCTCTATCTGATGATACCCGTATATGACCATCCAATGAAATGTATAGAGAATTTGTTAAAGTTCCGGTATGTATCGTAATTGTTTTTGTTGTACTTTTATATATGTATATCCTTTATTAATATTACTTTGTGCACGCAGGTCAAATTGATACCAATTTATTTGAGAATTGGTGATCCACAGCGTGAGTGGCCAACACAGAACCAGCGTGTCTTAATACCAAAAAAACGGACTTGTCTGACCAAATTATCATGACTGTGGTATTTTTGTCTACAAATATGTTGACTACTTTGTCAGGAGAAATGTTAATATTCGTCGAGAAAAATGGTCCTCAGAAGATTTAATGGTATTTCGATACAGAATTGCGTGAGAACTCTTTAGATGTCAAGCTAGACTTCTTCCTGCGGATGATATCTAGCCACATTATTGGTGCATTTATTATTGGGAACTCTTTAGATGTCTATTATTATCTTATCAATTGTTAGTGTATCTATTATTATTTTTATTAATAATAATAATAACAATAATAACGTAACAATAATTGATTGATTATTGAAATTAATTGATTAGTGTATCTATTAATTGATTATTGAATAACGCACGAAAATTAATTGATAAAATGTCTCATCATGGAATTTGTAGTGCAGATAGACAATTAATTGATTATTGAATAACGCACGAAAAAACATAACTTCACAACATGCCAACCGAAAAGGTGAACGCACGAAAATTAGAGGCGGCACGAAAAAACATGGCAATCGTACCTTTGCCTTTACAAACTTCTGACTTATGGCGGCGAGGCTCCCCACTTGTTTTTATTATAATAACAATAATAATGGTTAAAATAACAATAATAACAATAATAATAATAATCATGATACCATTTTTATTTACCGTTTGATATTATCTTTATTATTATGAATTCTAATAATACTAATAATAAGAAGAAGAACAAAACTTACATAATTCCATAATCGCATAAATAAAAACATAGCTTACATAATCAACGTCTAGTAGTAAATAAAAAAACATAAACTTACATAATACTGTTGAGCATAAATAAAAATTGAGAAGCTATTTTTTGGGCTCAAAATTCTAACACTCGATAGTGATTGCGTTTATCATGGTCGGTTTCAAAGCCACAAATTGCACATTTTCGATGAGGCTTCGAACCCACAATTTTCTCAAATGCACTCTTTAATCTTGATTGTTTTTTGCGACCCTTTGTTTGAGAAATAACGGGTGGCAAGAACTCGTCCTCAGCCGCGTTTTCCTCTGCATCTTCATCGTCATTATCATAGCCCATTGCCTGAGGTGTAACTCCAACAGTGCAATCAATGTCATCGTCAGCCACTTCAGTAAGATTCTCATCCGGATCACACTGGTCAATCAACGCTTTTCCTCGTGCATTCAACTTAAGATGAGTTTTGTATCCTCGAATTGAAAAGCATCTTTCTTGGCTAGCTCCACGAAAATCGATCATCAAATGATTAAAACGCATTGCTTGATCTTGTTCAAAGTCAGCAGTTGTTGGGCTAAAGTGTAATTCTTTGACATCGGTTTTGTTCACATTTCTTGTCCACCGAGTAAGAATCGTATCGCTCGAATTTGAGAAATACTCTTGCCAAAAATACCTCAAGATGTGCTGCATAATTCACGAAATGAAAAATAATTGACAATTACATGTTATTGACCCACGCTGACGATCGTTGACGATTTCTTTATATCTTCCACAGGCTTCAGCGGCATCTGCCTTATACACTGCATAAACTTTTATTTCAGGACCACACAACTCACTAATTTTACTAACATTGTACATCATGGAATCGGCGAATTGGCGTTAAAAAACGTCTAAATGACTCTTTTATATACACACGAGTAGCGTGCGCTTTCCAAAGATGACGAGTACCATATTCCTTTTAGATGTTGTGTTATGTAGTGGGTCTTCCTCTCTACGATAAACTATTTTTCTATAGCCTTACGAATCTGCTATCTACAAATTCTTTCATGCAGTTTGAAGCATTGACAAACTCATCAAAAAAAAGTAATTCATGCTCTCGCTTCTTCCGTGGTTGTCATTCCCGACAAAATATCTCTTTGTATCTGTAAAATCCATTTCTCTCGTACATCATATAAACTTCAATCCACTCATTGTTATATAATTCATAATTCCTCACTAGAATCATTAACGCTTCTTCAAACTCCCCAGATGGACGATGAATTATACACACATTGTTAAAATGGTCTTTGAAGGATGGGTGCTCGAGAATAAACATGATCACGGTTTCTCGGAAACTTGTTGCTAATATGCGAGAACACAATAAGTGATGAGTAGAAGGGAGTACCTTAGCAAAAGCATTACTCATGGCTTTGTCTTGATCGGTGATGATGGTTATAGGTGTCTTGTAGTCCGTGGCTTGAGCCGTGTCTCTAATACTCCACACAAAAGTGTCCTCTGTCTCATCCCTCAACAATGCAAATCCAAACAATATAGACTGAAAATGGTGGTTGACCCCGGTAAATGGAACAAACGGCATGCCATACTTATTTGTCTGTCGTCTTGTCGAATGTCACAACATCTCCGAAATGTTGATACATCAATCTTGATCGGACGTCGACCCACAAAATCATCTTTATCACGATTTGTTTTATCTGGTTTGACACGATAGAAAAAATTACTCAAACTTCCGGATCCAAGTTTTTTCAAATAATCTCTGACTGACATGTGCATCATTTTCATATCTGCGAATCAGCCTTAAATCTCTCACCACATTACGAACATTAACATTAGAGAAAGGAACATTTTGCAACCCGCCACCCATTGTGCTCAAAAAGCGTTCATCATCTTACTAGGACCAATACCGGACTTATTTAAAGTGTCGATTAATTTTCTTGCAATAGGAGTAATATTTCTATGTGTCTCGATCAAATCTACCTTGGTAGGGGTCACTAGGTGATGATTGTGCTCTTCTAATTGAGCGAGAAAATCGCCAATTGTCTTCTTTTTACTATGAACAACAAATATTCTAGCTTTGCATAACGTCGTCTTATAGAGTCTCATGACCTTGTTATTTTCTTCTTTACCATCTTCATCATCGAGCAAACTCTTTCTGAAGTTGGTGTCTTAGGCTTTTTACAAACATCTGACCTAAACGACACCTCATTAGTACCAAGACATGTGTTTATGACTAGTTGCGATTCTAATCTCAAAACCATTTTGTTTATCATACGACTATAAAAAATTAAACTTCTTCCAACTTAGAAAATATCGACCAACGTATGGAATCATTTGATTTTCTACTTTCAACTTCAACTTCTGAACTCAGATTCATTTCCATAAATATCTAAACTAGCAATGAAATCGAAGAACTTGATACTGACCTTTTTATGAGTAGGTATGTTGTGAGCCATTCTGAAATAAGAAGGAAGAATCACCGGATCAGAACTTCAACTTGAATTTGAGAGTAAAAATGGATAACATCAACCAAATTATAAAATAGATGAAATATCAGGAGGGAAAAATCGAGAGAAAACTGATGTTATGTAAGATCTGTGAAGTGAGGAAGAAGCATGAGTTTTTAAAACACTACACAGACTGCCGCTATAGCCATTGGCGGTAGAGTCTGATTAATTAATCAAAACCCATAAAGCTGGATTGATTTGATTGGTCATAAAAACCAAAACCAAAAATTGACCAAAAGCAAAAACCAAAAGTGATTTGATTGTTCAGCAAAAACCAAACTGCTTATTCATGAGGCTCTCTGCGAGGGAACTTAATATCTGATGTGTGTATTAAATAATAGAGAATGCGTTGGTCATTTCGCTCCATTTTTGAAAAAGTAGACTTCCGCTACAGCCTGTAGCGGCAGATTATATTCAGGTTTAATCCAAGCCTTCCATTGTCCAGATCAACGATCATTAACTTGTTTTGCTCCACAATGCTTATAGCAAACGTATGCCACGGATGTGAACCCATATATATATATATATATATATATATATATATATATATAGTCATACATAATTGTGTATATTTTAATTATGCATAATCTGTGACGCCCCCAAAATAGGTATACATCACCCATTCTGAGTCGCCAAATACATGGTACAGTAATAAATACAACTTCAGTAATACAATTGTCGTGCAAAATACGACAACACATATACTATGAGTTTGAATACAAATATAGTCTAATAGAGAGTATACAAACTCAAAAGGAGTCCTCATTACAATTATTGATACACTATTTTGCAAAATAGTGAGGACTATTAATACATCTATCCTGAACCATCACTCCATACCCCGGCTAGTTCCTGCTATGTTCTCACCTCCTGGGAAGAAAAATGAAACAAAAAAGAAAAGGGTGAGCTCAACTAACCCAATAAAGAATATCATGATTAAGATAATATACAACAAAATTATCATTAGTCTTCAACAGGGAAAAATCTGATAACATATAATAGACAACAAGTTTTAGATCAACAACTGCAGCGGAAACAACAATTCATTAGAAAAGTCACGTAGAGAAAGAATTCTACTATCTTCTAAGATTTAAAATTTCATCATCAATAATTTATCCCTGTAACATCAATCAATATACATCTTGAATCAAATATTCATCTTTGTACTACAGGCCAAAGATATTCATTTGTATCACCAGATTAATCATGTTTCATCTCAACACTAAATCTTTGCTACTACGGGCCAAATATATTCATCAGTTAATCATTCATTTTTGCACTACGAGCCAAAGATATTTAGTAATATCATTATTTAGGACGGAGGATGATGAAAAATATTTTAAAGAACGAATCCAGTGAGACAGAAGGACAAATATTAGGGATTCATATTTCAATTTATCCAAGTTCAATAATACCCCATAACAAACTCTAGTGGAGTAAAATTTAAGAATGAAGATCAAAACATGGATTAAATTTCAAGAATAAGGGTCACAACAGATAACTTGAAAGAAGAAAAAATATATTTTTTCTTTTGTGAATAATGCACCAGAAAAAGATCCGTGAATGAAAGTACCGTGAGCGATGGAATCGTGAATGAGCATACCCATGAACATTACTCGTGAATGCAGCGATGTGCAGAATAATTGATAACAAAGATTCAATATCCGGTCATGAAAAGTTCTAAATTTGATAAAAGTTCGGACCAATATTCCTATGAAATGATATTAGATGAAACAAAATTTCTAATCATTTCGGGGAATTATAAAAGAATACTTACCATAGTAAGTTCAAATTTAGGAATATGAAATGAAATACTATCCCTTCCATACTATGGAGTATAAAAGAAAATAATATTTCTTATGAGTATTGAAATAAAATAATATCCTTTACCTTAGTAGAAACTGTATTTGACTGGAATATCGGATATTATTCCGAGAAAATCTTGTAGAAAACTACGCTCAAAGTATTCTTATACTTAAGAAAATACTCACAATATTATAGAATAAGGATTTCTGATTATGAGATGGTGTGATTTTAGGATGGAGGTTTGTTGTTGATCGATTTTGCAATCAATGAATACGTGCAAGTATACACGATCAACAAGTAATAAAGTGAAAGTAGAGTATCGTTCCCACGATGAATTATTTAATAAAAATTACCAAGTACTAACTCTTAACCAAATCAATTTTATCTAAACAATTACAAAGTGTGATTTTTCTAATTAAAAAAACTAAATTAACTAATTAAACCGAATTTCTTTATACATGAATTCAAATAAATAAAGATTAAGACTTCAATATCCCCAATTATGAACTATAAATCAATTATCCAATTATCCCAATTATTATGCCTACTGAATTGTTAACAGGAATTCTTAAATGCCAAAAGTCCTTTTCCAAGTGATCAATTGCCTTCTATTTAACCCAGATTAATCTTGCTATATTCCTATGCAATACCATTGAATTAAACTCTTTCCAATCCTAAATCCTTATGTGTTACATGCGGCGAAGAGATATTTTCATTCAATTCACAAACATAATTATTCACTTTGCAAATAACTAAGTCACATGATATCATGTCCAGTTCTAACCCTAGAATTCCTCTTTCAATTCCTTTCTAGAGTAACAAGGTAATTACTGATCAGATAATTAATCAATAAGCTCAAGACAAGATAAACAATTCACTTTGACACAAATAATTAGAATAAATTGAATAACTAATTTATAGACATAAAATGTTCAATTGAAATCTTAATAAAAGAGTTAGTTCATAATTAATGAATTAAAACCAAGAATCCACAACTGAATAGACATTAAACGATAAAAGTATGATAAGAGAAGAGAATAGAATCATTTGTCGCAGAAATCGATGCTCCCTCTTGCTTCTTTGCTCTTGATCTTCAATGTTCTCCAATTTGCTTCAATCTCCAATGGCTAATTAAGAACTAGGGTTTATATTCTAATCTAATGGAGTGTTATATCTAGTCTAATCTATGTAATCTCCCTGTATTTTATGCCTTACATCAGGTATTTATAGATTACAAGTCCAATTTTGAGGTTAGGAACAAACCCAATCCATTTTGAAGTCAAAAAGGTGTCAAAATTCGCCCAAAACGCGTCCAAGCCGCAACCAACCTCTTCCCCAGGCCCTTGGCATTGGGCTTGATCTTAGACATTTGCTCCCCGGTAACTTTTGGCGCTGGGCATAGGCCTATTTTGGGCGCCCCGGCGCTGGCCCCAAGTTCTGACATTTTCTACTCCGACGTCCTTTGGAAAAACGGCCATAACGTTTGATCCGGGAGGAGTTACGGGGCCTGTCACCTATCAAATCGAAGATATCGACGAGATCTACAACTTTAATTCTTTAAGGATTGAGAAATTCTGGGCGGATGAAGGCTGAAATTGAGCTGGAAGTAACTGCTATGCAAATGACCACCCAAAACCATGACGTTCGACGTCCGTTGGTACAACGATCATAACTCTTGCATCCGAACTCCGATTGGAATGATTCAAAATGTTTCGGAAAGCTAAGACGATGCTCTTCAATATAAGCTAAGTTCCAAACCAAGAACATAAAGTAAACATGAAAGCCCAAATGATGTCCGGTTTGCTTTTCTTTGCGTTTTCTTTGTTTTTTCTTACCAATAGTCGCTCACACTGCTCCCAAACGTATAATGTGACGCCCCCAAAACAGGTCCATTCCACCCAACCCATTCTGAGTCGCCAAATACATGGTACAGAAATAACTACAACTTCAATAATACAAATGTCGTGTGAAATACGACAATACATCTTGTGAGTTTAAATACGAGATATTGCCTGCAGAAATATCCACACGCAAATAAATCCCCATCATAATTATTGATACATTATTTTACAAAAATGGTGAGGACTACTAAACAACTCTCTCTAGAACCTTCATTCCATACCCCGACTCGATCCTCGCTTATGTTCTCACCTCCCGAGAAGAAAATGGAACAACAAGGAAAAGGTGAACTCAACTAGCCCAATAAAGAATATTATGACTAAGATAATATACAACAAATTATCGTTAGTCTTCAACAGGAAAAATCTAATAGAATACAATAGACAACAAGTTTTAGATCAACAAATGCAATGAGAAGCAAGAATCCATTAGAAGAGTCGCGTAGAAAGAATTCTACCGTCTTCTAAGGTTTAAAAGTCCATCATCAATATTTTATCCTCAGAATAACAATCAATATTCATCTTTGCACTACAAAGGCCAAAGATATTCATCGATTAATCGTTCATCTTTGCACTACAAAGCCAAAGATATTCATCAAGTATCACCATTAAGGATGAGGATGATGAAAAATATTTTTAAGAACGAATCCAATGAGATAGAAGGACAAATATTAGGGATTAAGTAAACAGTTT
This sequence comes from Panax ginseng, assembly GCA_020205605.1. Classification (NCBI taxonomy): domain Eukaryota; kingdom Viridiplantae; phylum Streptophyta; class Magnoliopsida; order Apiales; family Araliaceae; genus Panax; species Panax ginseng. The sequence continues at coordinate 3,819,595 of CM035127.1, forward strand.
ATCCAAGATCAATAATACTTCATAATAAAGGATTTTGAAGCGAAACTCAAAAATAACGATCAAAACATGGATACAATCAAAGATAGTAGCCAAAATAGACATCTTGGACAAAAAGAAAAATTTTCATTTTTGGTGAATAGTCTTAGATTCGTGAATAGTCTTGATACGTGAATAAGTAACCTTGACACAAAAAGATAGAAATTTCACAAAAAAATCTTCACGCTTCGTGAATAGTACTCATGAATAGTAACTTTCGTGAATAAAGAACTCATGAATAAGTAACCCCGACATGAAAAAGTTCCAAATTTGATAAAAAGTTCAACCAATATTTTGGCATAATGATATTGAAGAAAATAATATCATTTGCGAAAAGAAATAACATCCCTTACCTCAAAATAACTTATTTCTTACATTTGATTTTTCGGTATAGTCTTGTGAAACTTCATGGCAGATAAAGAACACTCAAAGTATACTCACGGAATACGCTCGATAATATAGAGAGAAAAAGAGAAAACTTAGTTTACGGTGTGATTTTCAATTCTAACTTAGCCTCTATTTATAGGAAAATGTTAGAGCATGAAAGGAGACTAAATTAATAAAATATATTATTATTTATTCAAAATTTCTACCCACATGTTTTGAAAACTCTAGCATGCCTTCTTTGGTCAAAAACATCACCACCCATGTGCCAACAACCACAAAAACGTTTTCTTATATAAAATAATTAAAACTTCCAAAATCAATTATTTGAACTCCTAACTTCAATAATTCATGATAAATAGCCCTTTTGTCGGAAAATTCAATCTCGCTAATTTTTATAGAAAATTCAATTCTCTACAAATTTGCGTAAGGAAGTTTTTCCAAATTCCAAATGAAATTATCCAAATCCATAAATGAAATGATTTTACGATCTATAATCAATTTTCTATCGAGAATTGTGTCCACCGACACACAAAAAACATATGTTAAACATTTAATGCCACAAAATACTCTACCTCCTCATATACTCATATATCCCACATTCATTATAAAAATATCACCGTTAATATATTATTAAAATAATATATTTAAATGAATTATTTTATCGAAAAAAGATAAAATATTAATTTTCAACAATTGTCACATTAAAAATTTTCTCATCTATATCCACATAAAATCAATATCATATAAATTAATAATTAATTATTCACAAATAATATTATAGAATCACATTACTAACAACCGAGCGGCTTCCTGGGAAAGAGGGGGCATTCCAATAAGGATTTCTCCTTCTTACGCCGTTGATTAGGTGACCAAACCTCTCCTTAGACGAGAACTTTCTAGACATTGCCAATAATGTTATCGATAATATTATTCAAATAATATGAATTATTGATTTGATAATGAAAAATACTGTGTAATGACAATTATTGAAACAACAGCGATACAAAATATCAACGCAACAATTATTGAATCAATATAATATTGAAAAGTAACTACTGTAACAATTATTGAGTAGTGCCTTTTACGTAAGGATCAATAATTCAACAATCTTTATGCAATACTGGTGCCATCTTTGTGCGACCACGCATATTATCGTATTTTAACCACCGGGTAACCCAACAAAGTGTTAATTGGTAATAATTTACTGTTGTTATTTATAAAACTCGATCTTTGTCGTTTTCTTCCATCCAATCGTTTTTCAGTTATGGCCCCCTGAATGGTTTTACGTGAGTAAATTTAATATTCCTCGACAACAAGAATATTCCACGACCAAAACGAATATTCCCCGAATAAAATGAATATTTTAATAACCACTTGTTTATTTTGTAAAATTGCACATTTCACCCATAACAAAGCATTATATCAAATTACCACCTTATTAATCAAGAATAATAATTAGAGAAAATTTGATTTTATTTATAAAAATTTGGGGTCTTACATATAACCTATAAAATAAACACAAAATGCATGAAAAGTAACTAAGACACATAAATATAAGCAACTAATTCAAGTAAAAGATACCGGATAAGTGTATATAAAATTCACTTATCATTTGCCCTCCTTTTATAGTGTAATACGGAAGCATAAGACAAAGCATTCTGCCAAATTTTATTTTCTTCTTCTGCTTAACTTTCCATTCTGCCTAACCTTTTTCATTTTTCAATGCTTAAGGTATAAATTTAAATAAGTGAGGCCCACCTTAGAACAAGGATTGCAGGAAATAAATGGCCATCAACTAGAAAACAACTTAATTGCAGGAAGAAAATTAAACCACCTTTGAACAAGAAAAGGACAGCCACTGTATTTCTTTTGAAAATAAGTTTACAGGAATTACTCCACCACCAACCAACTTAGAAAAACAACAGATGAGCTATACAATCTGCTCACTCCTTCTCTTTAATCACATGCATAAATATATATATATATATATATATATATATATTATAATATTATTATTATAACTATAATAATATATTAGAATAAATATTTTATCGGAGAAAATAATTGCCAACTTTCAACAAATAATTCCTGCAAAATTCCTTCATTTATAACTACATAAAATAAATAAATCCATCATTTATATCCACATCAAATAAATATTTCCTTATCATATAAATCAATAATTAATTATTCACAAATAATATTACAGAATCACAATTATGACAACCAAAGTAGCCGCCCGAAAGAGGGGGCTTTTCAATAAGGATTTCACCTTCTTGGCGCAATTAGGTGACCAAACTCTCCTCGATGTAACTTTCTAGACATTGCCAATAATGCTATCTAATAATATTATTCAAATAATATAAATTATTGATCGGATAATGAGAAATACTGTGTAGTGACAACAACAATAATATAAAATATTTATGCAGCAATTATTGAATCAATAAAATAAAATATTGAACAATAATTACTGTAACAATTATTAAGTAGTGCTTTCTTACGTAAGAATCAATAATTCAAAAATCACATGCATCGCGCGTATTCGTATTTTTTAACCATCGGGTATTCAAACGGTGTTAATTCAGTAACAACTACTGTAGTTATTTATAAAACTCAAACTTGTCATTTTCTTCATCCGACCATTATTCTGTTATGGGGCCCACAATTAACTGCGTCGTCGTACAAATATTCCTGACAAAAAGAATATTCCACGACCAAACGAATATTCCCCGACAACAATGATTATTTCCCGACAACAATGATTATTTTATAACCACTTGCTTATTTTGCAAAATTTGCACATTTCACCCATAACTAAAATATTATATCAATTTAACACCTTATTATTCACAATAATAATTAGAGGAAATTCGATTTTATTTATAATAAGTTGGGGTCTTACAACCTCCCATCCTTATAAAATTTCGTCCTCGAAATTGAAGTACGTACCTGGTGTTTCAAAAAGGTGAGAATACCTCGCTTTCATTTCCGATTCTAACTCCCATGTCATTTACTCAATTGCATGGTTTCTCCACAAAACCTTAACTTGTGGTATAACCTTGGTGCGTAGGACATGCTCTTTCTTATCCAAGATCTTAACAGGTAACTCTTCGTACGTTAAATCTTCGGCTATCTTGTAAGACCCCAACTTATTATAAATAAAATTAAATTTCCTCTATTTATTATTTTGAAATAGTAAGGGTTGATTTGATTAATGTGGTTAGTTGTGGGTAAAATGCGCAAATATTTTAAATAAGCAAGTGGTTATAAAATATTCATTTTATCGGAGAATATTAGTTTGGTCGTGGAATATTCTTCACCGTCGAGGAATATTAGATATTGACGGCACGACTGAGTGTGGGCCCCATATCGAAAATCGATTGGATGAAAAAAATGACAAGTATAAGTTGTTTATAAATAACGGCGAAGTTGTTATGGATTATCTTGTTGGAATACCCGATGGTTAAAAACTGATATCTGGCGTTATTCTGTAAGCTACTTATGATTTGTGGCGCCCCCAAAATAGGTATACAACACCCATTCTCGAGTTGTCAATACACTGCAGATGCGTAAACAACTACAACTTTATTATTACAATAGTAAAAGCGTGAGTTTGAATACAAATATTATCTTCAGACAATATCTATACCCAAATAAATCCTCATCACATTTATTGATACATTATTTTACAAAAATGGTGAGGACTACTAAACAACTCTCTATATAACCATCATTCCATACCCCATTTACGTCTTTCATTTTACATTCTCGCCTCCACGAGAAGAAAAATAGAAACAAAAAAAAAAGTGTGAGCTCAACTAGCCCAATAAAGAATATTATGACTAAGATAATATACAACAAAATTATCGTTAGTCTTCAACAGAAAAAATCTAATAGAATACAATAGACAACAAGTTTTAAATCAATATTCGCAATGAAATAAATAATAATTCATTAGAAGAGTTAAGTAGAGAATGAAAACTACTATCTTCTACATGTATGAATTTTAAAGTTCATCGTCTCTTTTATCCTCGTAACATCAATCAATATATATCTGGAATCAAATATTCATCTTTACTGCTACTGTGCCAAAGATATTCATCATTAATCATGTTCATCGAAACACTGTTCATCTTTGCACTACGGGCCAAAGATATTCATCGAAATCATTCATCTTTGCACTACGGGCCAAAGATATTCAATAATATCATCATTTAAGATCGAGGATGATGAAAAATATTTTTAAAGAAACGAATCCAAATTGAAACAAAATGACAAGGATTAAGGATTAAGGATTCAGTACTTTGTTTTATCCATGTCCAAAAATACCTCAAAAATAATCATAGTGGTGTAAAATTCAAGAATGATCAAAACATGGATACAATCAAAGCTAGTATCCGAATAGATATTTTTGGACGAAAAAGGAAAATTTTCATTTTTAGATGAATAATGTATCGTATTCGTGAATAAGATCAGAGTATCGTGAATAGTCTTGTATATCGTGAATAAGAACCAAACACTAAAAGTTTCAAATTTGATTAAAAGTTCGAGATCAATACTTGACATAATGATATTAAAATAAATAATATCATTTTAAAAAAAAATATCCCTTACCTCGGAAAGACAAGATTTAACCTGGAATCTTTGGATATAAAGTATAACTTGAACTTGTCTCAGATATAGCAATACTCAAAGTATACTCAAAATACTCACAAGAATAATACCGATAATATAGAGAGAAAAAACTTCAATTTACGGTGTAATTTTCAATTCTAACCTAAGCACCATATTTATAGGAAAATGCTTAAACACCAAAAGCGAAAATTTATTAAAATATTAATATATATATATATATATATATATATATATATATATATATATATAATCTTCACGCACACCTTTGAATCAAATTCAACAATTGAACACATGCCTCACACATGCAAAAAATGTTTTTTGTAAAAAATATATTTAAAACTTCAAAATTAATTATTTTGGAGCTTGAACTTGAATAATTCATAATAAATAGCCCTTTTTGTCAGAAAATTCGAATCTCGCGATTTTTTTTGGAAATTCAATTCTCTACAACTTTGCAGAAGAAAGTTTTTTCAAATTCCAAATAGAAATTGACCGAAATCCACAAACGGACGATTTTACAAGCTATAATCAAATTTCAGTCAAGAAATGAGGTCCACCGACACAACAAACATGCTTTAAATATTTTTGGTAACAAAAATAATCCTCCTCCACATATACTCATATATCCTACATTCATCGTAAAAATATCATCATCATTATAATATATTTAAATGAATTATTTTATCGGAAAAAGATAAAATTTTAATTTTCAACAATTGTCACATTAAAAATTTTCTCCATCTATATCCACATAAAATCAATATTTTCCTTATCATATGAATCAATAATTAATTATTCACAAATAATATTACAGAATCACAATATTGACAACCAGCGGCTCCTCGAAGGAAGAGGGCTTTCCAATAAGAATTTCTCCTTCTCAAGGCAATTATTAGGTGACCAAACCTCTCCTTAAATGTAACTTTCTAGACATTGCCAATAATGTTATCTAATAATATTATTCGGATAATATGAATTATTGCTTCGATAATAAAAAATCTTGTGTAATGACAATTATCAAACAACAACAATATAAAATATCAACTCGAAAATTATTGAATCAATAAAATAAAATCTTTGAATAAGAATTCATCTGTAAATAATTATTGAGTAAGGCCTTCTACGTAAGAATCAATAATTGGTGCAATACTGCCGTAATCTTCTTGTGTTTTAACCAATTTAGTATTTTAACAAAGATTAATTGAGAATAACTACGCTGTTATTTTTAAATAACTTATATTTGTCGTTTTCTTCATCCAATCGCTTTTAGTTATGGGGCCCATAAAAGATCACATACGTCGTACATTTAATATTCCCACACAAAGAATAATATTCCACGACCAAACGAATATTCCCCGACAACAATGAATATTTTATAACAACTTGCTTATTTTGAAATATTTGCGTATTTTACCCATAACTATCCACATTAATCAAATCAACCCTTACTATTTCAAAATAATAAATAGAGTAAATTAAATTTCATTAACAATAAGTTGGGGTCTTACAGTATTGCACCAATTATTGATTCTTACGTAAGAAGGCACTACTCAATAATTGTTACAGTAATTACTGTTCAATATTTTATTGATTCAATAATTGTTGCATTGATATTCTATATTACTGTTGTTTCAATAATTGTCACTACACAGTATTTTCCATTATCGAAGCAATAATTCATATTATCTGAATAATATTATTAGATAACATTATTGGCAATGTCTAGAAAGTTCTCGCCAAGGAGAGGTTTGGTCACCTAATTGCATGGCGTCAAGAAGAGAAATCCTTATCGGAAAGCCCTCTTTCCGAGAACTGCCTCGTTGTTTCAGATTGTGATTCTGTAATATTATTTGTGAATAATTAATTATTGATTTATATGATGAGGAAAATATTTTTATTTTATGGGATATAGATGGAGAAAATTTTAAAGTGATAATTGTTGAAAATCGATATTTTATCTTCTCTCGATAAAATAATATTTTATTATATTATTATAATATAATAATGATGATATTTTTACAATGAATATGGAATATATGATTATATGAGGAGAAAGAGTATTTTTGTTGCAAAAGCTATTTAAAACATGTTAAACATGTCTATGGGCCCATTTCTTGACTGAAATTTGATTATAGCTTGTAGAATCGATCGTTTGTGGATTTCGGTCAATTTCTGTTTGGAATTTGGAAAAACTTTCTTCTTCAAAGTTGTAGATAATGAAATTTCCTATAAAAAAGACATGTGGTTTGAATTTTTCTGATAAAAGGGCTATTTATTATGAATTATTGAAGTTCCGTAGTTCCGAAATAATTGGTTTTTGAAAGTTTTAATTATTTTTAATTACAAAAACATTTTTTTGGTTTTGTCATTATTTGGTGGCTGAATTCAGATGGTCAAGGTGAGCTAAGGAAATTAAAAATAAAATATTATTATTTTATTAAATTTTACTAACTTTAATTTCTAAGCAATTTCCTATAAATAGGGTGCTTAGGTTAGAATTGAAAATCACACCAAAAACTAAAGATTTCTCTCTATATAATATCGAGCGTATTTTTGTGAGTATTTTAGTACTTTGAGTATTGCTATACGGTGCAAGTTCTTTCAGCACTATATCCAATATTCCAGTCAGAAGTACTATCCTTTTGAGGTAAGGGATGTTATTTTCTTCGTAAATGATATTATTTCTTAATATCATTATGTCGAAATATTGGTATGAATTTTAATCAAATTTGAAACTTTTCATGTCGGGGTTACTATTCATGAGTTACTATTCACGAGTTACTATCCACGAGTACTATTCACGAAGCATGATGATTTTCTTATAGAATTTCTATCTTTTGGTGTCGGAGTTACTATTCACGTATACGGCACTATTCACGAATACGACACTATTCACAGGAAAATTAAATTTTCTTTTCTGTGTCCAAGATTGTCTGTTATGATTCCTATCTTTGATTGGATCTATGTTTTGGTCTTTATTCTTGAATTTTACTCCACTCTCAGTTATTTATGAAGTATTTTTGAACTTGGATTGTTTAAAAGTACGAATCCTTAATATTTATTCTTTTGTTTCAATCGGATTCGCTTTCTTGAAAATATTTTCATCATCATCATCCTAAATGATGATATTATCGAATATCTTTGGCGTGTAGTGCAAAGATGAATAATTTTCGATTAATATCTTTGGCTCAGTAGTGCAAAGATGAGCAGTGTTTAGATGAACATGACCAATCAATGAATATCTTTGGCTGTAGTACAAAGATGAATATTTAATTTCAGATATATATTGATTGATGTTACAGGGATAAAATATCAACGATGAACTTTTAAATTCATATATAGAAGATAGTAGATTGCATTCTCTACTTCACTCTTCTAATGAATTATTATTTTCATTGCGAAGATTGATTTAAAACTGTTGTCTATTGTATTCTATTAGATTTTTCCTCGTTGAAGACTAACGATAATTTGTTCTATGTTATCTTAGTCATAATATTCTTTACCGGGCTAGTTGAGCTCACCCTTTTTCTTTTGTTCCATTTTTGTTCTCGTGGAGGCGAGAATGTAAGTACTTAGTGGGTATAGAATGAAGGTTCTAGAAAGTCGTCTTAGTAGTCCTCACCATTTTTGTAAAACAATGTATCAATAATTGTAATAAGGACTTATTTGAGTGTGATATTGTCTAGATGACAATATTTGTATTTAAACTCACAGTTTTTATAGTGTATTAATAAAGTTGTAGTTGTTTCTGTACCATGTATTTTGACGACTCAGAATGGGTGTTGTATACCTATTTTGGGGGCGTCACATATCTCGTCTGGTTCTAACGCAATAATATGGTTCGGGTCTTTCACATATTTACGAAGCATGGATATGTGAAAAACATTATGAACACGAGACATACTTGGAGGTAATGCGAGTCTATAGGCCACATTTCCTATTCGGGCAAGAATCTCAAATGGACCGATAAACCGTGGATTGAGCTTTCCTCTCTTCCCAAATCTTGTAACTCCCTTCAATGGAGCAATACGTAACAGTACATGATCTCCAATATTAAATTCCACGTCATTTCGATGAAGATCAGCATAACTCTTTTGTCGATCCTGTGCCATTTGTATACGTTGTCGAATCGTTTGTATACTCTGTTGTTTCTCCCACCTCGTCCCAACATACTGGAGAACGACACTTTCGTCCATACAACACCTCGAATGGAGCCATGCCTATACTTGCTTGATAACTGTTGTTGTAGGAGAATTCCATCAGTGGCAAGTACTTATCCCAACTTCCTTTAAAATCTAGGACACATAGTCTTAATAAATCTTCAAGAGTTTGAGTAGTCCTCTCTGATTGTCCGTCCGTTTGAGGATGGTATGCCGAACTGAATCGTAAATCCGTGCCCATAGCTTTTTGCAAGCTAACCCAAAATCTTGAACTGAATCTTGGGTCACGATCCGAAACTATGAATACTGGCATGCCATGCAATCTCACAATCTCATTCACGTACATACGAGCAAGGCGTTCAAGGGAATAAGTCTCACGTATCGGTAAGAAATGAGCAGACTTGGTTAATCTATCAATAATAACCCAAATCGCATCTATGCCTTGAGAAACTTTGGGAAGACCCGTAACGAAATCCATAGTAATGTGTTCCCACTTCCATTCCGGAATCTCAAGTGGTTGCAATGGACCTTTTGGCACTTGATGTTCCGCCTTTACTCGTTGACAAGTTAAACACCTTGAGATAAACTCCGCGATCTCTCTCTTCATATTGATCCACCAAAATGTGTGTCGAATATCATGATACATTTTGGTTCTCCCATGATGGATTGCAAATGGTGTGTTGTGTGCCTCCATCATGATTCTATGCTTCAAGTCAAAATCGTTAGGAACACAAAGTCTGGAGTTGAATCGAAGTATTCCTTCTTCATCGATTCTTGCTTCTGGAATAGCACCTTCTTGCACTTTCTTCTTCATACGCATCACTCAAGTGTCCGTGTCCGTGAAAGAGCAGACTTTAACTTTATCAATTAAAGTTAGTTCTACTCGTATATTCGCCATCATCATGTGGGTCCCTGGAGTCTTTAATTCTACCTCCATCCTTTGCAAGTCATACAGAATGGGCCTTTGCATTGATAATATCGCACTCGTACTCGCATATGATCTTCTACTCAATGCGTCAGCTATTATGTTCGCTTTTCCAGGATGATATTGAATAGTGTGATCGTAATCTTTCAATAGTTCAAGCCAACGTTGTTGCCGCATGTTGAGTTCTTTTTGGGTGAAGAAATATTTAAGCTTTTATGGTTTGTATAAATCTCCACTTTCTGCCCATACAAGTAGTGTCTCCAAATTTTTAACGCGAATACGACTGCTGCCTACTCCAAATCATGAGTAGGATAATTACTCTCATATTCTTTGAGTTGTCGTGAGGCATAAGCTATGACTTTCCCATGTTGCATGAGAACCCATCCTAACCCTTTGTCTGAAGCATCACTATAGAAAACAAATCCATCCGTACCAGATGGTATTGCCAGAACAGGTGCCAAAATGAGCCTCCTCTTGAGCTCTTGGAAACTCTTCTCACATTCCTTGCTCCATACGAATTTTGTATCTTTCCGAGTCAGCTGAGTTAACGGAGTAGCGATTCGAGAAAATCCTTCCACGAATCTCCGATAATAACCAGTTAAGCCCAGAAAGTCACGTCTTGATCACCGACTTTTGCCGGTTGCTCCCAACTTTGTATTGCTTCAATCTTCGCCAGGTCAACAAATACTCCATATTTTGACACCACGTGCCCAAGGAATGCTACTTCCTCAAGCCAGAACTCGCATTTCTTCAGCTTGGCATAAAGTTTGTTTTCACGAAGCCTTTCAAGTATCAGCTTCAAATGGTGCTCATGATTTTCACAACTTTTGGAATAGATGAGGATGTCATCAATAATGACAACAACGAACTGATCCAAATATTCCTTGAATACTCGGTTTATCATACCCATGAAAGCAGCAGGAGCATTAGTCAATCCAAAAGATATGACTAAGAATTCATAATGCCCGTACCGAGTTCTGAAGGCAGTCTTTGGAATATCCTCAGTTTTAATCTTCAAATGATGATATCCGAATGAAGATCGATCTTTGAAAAGAATTGTGCTCCTCAGCAATCGGTCGAACAGTCATCAATGTGAGGTAGCGGATACTATTCTTGATGGTGACATGATTTAATTCTCGGTAGTTAATACAAAGTCGCATACTCCCATCTTTCTTCTTTACGAATAAAACAGGAGCACCCCAAGGAGATGTACTAGGACGAATAAAACCGATGCCTAATAATTCATGTAGTTGGACTTTTAACTCCTGGAGTTCAATAGGAGCCATTCGATATGGGGTTTTAGAAATGGGTTTTGTACCCAGTTCAAGGTCAATAAAGAATTCAACATCACATTTTGGGGGTAGACCGGGAAGCTCTTCAGGAAATACATCAGGAAATTCTCTAACCACAGAAATATTATTCAAATCTGACTTGTCTTTATTCAAATCCATAACATGGGCTAAGAAAGCTTGACATCCGTTTTTCAATAAATGAATAGTTTTGTGGCTTGATATGACAGTGACTGATTTTAGTGGTTTAGTAGTTTGAATTGTATTTAGCCGGGTTGGTTAGGAATATGAAAACTAACAACCTTACGAAAACAATCAATTTTAGCGTGATGAGTGGTTAACCAATCAATTCCTAAAATCACATCAAAAGCAAGTATCTTTAAAGAGATAAGATCAACAGTAATGTGATAGTGCCAACTTGGATCATGCAAGATTTATAAACCGTAGATGTAACGAAGGTTTCACCCAACGGAGTTTCAACAGATAAGTCAAAGTCCAATTTCTTGAGTCAAGTTTAAACGTTGAGCACAAGCGGAGAGAGATAAAAGAATGGGTAGAACCCAGATTCTAGTAAGGTATAAACTTTGCAAGAGTTCAAGATTAGCTTACCCGTGATCACCTCGTTCGGGTTCCTCGTGTTTTGGCGATCACGACAAATGCTCTCTTCCAGAACCGTGATTTCGACTTATCCGGATATCCTTGAGTCACCATTCCCGATTGAACTTGGTTTTGCTTTGTGAAACAATCCCGAGCTATATGGCCTTCCTTTCCACAACAGAACATACCTTGGATTGTTGTGGATAGTTTGGTGATATGTCCCTCTTTCCCCGCATTTGTAACATCTAACCTGGCGGTTAGTTCTCCTCCCCAGAATTTGTTGTTGGTGTTTGGTCTTCTTCTCGATGTCTTCCCATCATTGTTGAATCTCCTCTTTTCCGAAATTTCCACTTGACTCACATCTCCTATTCCCTCCTCGTTGGTTATCATCACTTTGATGATTTCTTTGTCATCACCCAGATGACCACGGTTGTGGTCCCTCGGTTGAACATACTCACTATCTCACTCTAATAATTAAGCCCTGTTTACAACATCTGAATATAAAAAAAAATTATAAGATATAAGATATTGCCGAATCTCAGGCTTTAGACCTCTCAGAAACATCCTCGTCATTCGTTCCTCATTTTTGACCAAATGAGGTGCAACTGGATAACTCAAATGAACTTAGCCTCGTCTTTGGGACACCATCATGTTGTTTTGTTCGGTCGATAAACTATACCTCCTTCATATGACGAATACTTTCAGGAAAGTACTTGTCATTGAATAGTTTCTGAAACGCTTCCCAAGACATGTTGAGTCACGGCCAGGTCGGTACGCTTACGATTCCCACCAATGAGTCTTCTTTCACGCGGAACATAAAGGTGGCAAATGGAACCTTCTGTTCCTCCGTGCATCTCAAGACATCGAATATCTTGGTAATTTATTTGACCTATGTTTCCGCCTTGATCGGATCCGGCTTTCCAATAAATTCTGGTGGTCCTAACTCCTTGAACTGCTTGGCTGTGACAGATCGCGCGTTGCTATCACTTCCACCCGTATTTTGTACACGAGTCTCCCTTGTCTGATTTTGCATGAAGTGCAAAAAGCTCCTAAATATTCCATCATTCATCGTTTGCTCGGTAGTGTTGTTTACATGAGGAATATTGTCTTCTTGTTGCACGTTCTCCTGGTTTGTGAATAAAGGTTATTCCACAGTCTCATACACTCCATTGTTAACGTTCTCAGCAGCCATTCTTAAATACTGCCATAAAACAAGGGTTAATTAAACAAATTAACATATCATATAATATCCCTATATTATGACCGACCAACAAATGAGCTTAGATAGGACACACTAGCGAAGGATTTACTCATCTCTCCCTCCTAGTTCTATTCCCCATCTCCGCTGGAGACCATATCCTAAGCTCGATACCAACCGTGGCGCCCCCAAAATAGGTATACATCACCCATTCTGAGTCGCCAAATACATGGTACAGAAATAAATACAACTTCAGTAATACAATTATCGTGCAAAATACGACAACACATATACTATGAGTTTGAATACAAATATAGTATAATAGAGAGTATACAAACTCAAAAGGAGTCCTCATTACAATTATTGATACACTATTTTGCAAAATAGTGAGGACTATTAATACATCTATCCTGAACCATCACTCCATACCCCGGCTAGTTCCTGCTATATTCTCACCTCCTGGGAAAAAAATGGAACAAAAAGGAAAAGGGTGAGCTCAACTAGCCCAGTAAAGAATATCATGACTAAGATAATATATAATAAAATTATCATTAGTCTTCAACAGGGAAAAATCTGATAACATATAATAGACACCAAGTTTTAGATCAACAACTGCAGCGGAAACAACAATCCATTAGAAAAGTCACGTAGAGAAAGAATTCTATTATCTTCTAAGATTTAAAATTTCATCATCAATAATTTATCCCTGTAACATCAATCAATATACATCTTGAATCAAATATTCATCTTTGCACTACAGGCCAAAGATATTCATTTGTATCACCAGTTGGTCATGTTCATCTCAACACCTGTTCATCTTTGCACTACGGGCCAAATATATTCATCAGTTAATCATTCATCTTTGCATTACGGGCCAAAGATATTTTGTAATATCATCATTTAGGACGGAGGATGATGAAAAATATTTTAAAGAATGAATTTAGTGAGACAAAAGGACAAATATTAGGGATTCATATTTCAATTTATCCAAGTTCAATAATACCCCATAACAAACTCTAGTGGAGTAAAATTTAAGAATGAAGATCAAAACATGGATTAAATTTCAAGAATAAGGGTCACAACAGATAACTTGAAAGAAGAAAAAAAAAAAATTCTTTTGTGAACAATACCCGTGAATGATGTCCGTGAAACGTTACCCGTGAGCGATGAATTATGAACAAGACTGCAGTGAACAAGAATCGTGAAACGATGCAAATGAACAATGCCAACCATGAAAAGTTCCAAATTTAATAAAAAGTTCAGACCAATATTTCTATGAAATGATATTAGATGAAACGAAATTTCTAATCATTTCAGGAATTATAGAAGCAATACTTACCATAGTAAGTTCAAATTTAGGAATATGAAATAAAATAATATCCCTTCCATACTATGGAGTATGAAAGAAAATAATATTTCTTACGAGTATTGAAATAAAATAATATCCTTTACCTTAGTGAAAACTGGATTTGACTGGAATATCGGATATTATTCTGAGAAAATCTTGCAGAAAACTATGCTCAAAGTATTCTTATACTTAAGAAAATACTCACAATATTATAGAATAAGGATTTCTGATTATGAGATGGTGTGATTTTAGGATGGAGGTTTGCCCTCCTTTTATAGTGTAATACGGAAGCATAAGACAAAGCATTCTGCCAAATTTTATTTTCTTCTTCTTCTGCCTAACTTTTCATTCAGCCTAACCTTTTTCATTTTTCAATGCTTAAGGTATAAATTTCAATAAGTGAGGCCCACCTTAGAACAAGGATTGCAGGAAAGAAATGGCCATCAATTAGAAAATAACTTACAGGAAGAAAATTAAACCACCTTTGAACAAGAAAAGGACAGTCACTGTATTTCTTTTGAAAATAAGTTTACAGGCATTACTCCACTACCAACCAACTTACTATAATAATATATTTGAATGAATATTTTATCGGAGAAAATAATTGCCAACTTTCAACAAATAATTCCTGCAAAATTCCTTCATTTATAACCACATAAAATAAATAAATCCATCATTTATATCCACATCAAATAAATATTTCCTTATCATATAAATTAATAATTAATTATTCATAAATAATATTACAGAATCACAATTATGACAACCAGTGTTTTCCTCCGAAAGAGAGGGGCTTTCCAATAAGGATTTCTCCTTACTTGGCAATTGATTAGGTGACCAAACCTCTCCTCGATGTAATTTTACGGACATTGCCAATAATGTTATCTAATAATATTATTCAAATAATATAAATTATTGATCGAATAATGAGAAATACCGTGCGGTGACAACAATAATATAAAATATTTATAAAGATTATTGAATCAATAAAATAAAATATTGAGCGATAATTACATCGTAACAATTATTAAGTAGTGCTTCTACGTAAAAATCAATAATTCAAAAATACATGCATCCACGCGCGACATCGTATTTTAACCAATTGGATATTCCAACGGTGTTAATTCGTAATAACTACGCCAATTATTTATAAAAACTCAAACTTGTCGCTTTTCTTCATCCGACCATTATTACATTTATGGGGCCCATATTGATCGCTGTTGCATTTAATATTTCCTACAAAAAAGAATATTCCACGACCAAACGAATATTTCCCGACAACAATGATTATTTTATAACCATTTGCTTATTTTACAAAATTTGCACATTTCACTCATAACTAAAATATTATATCAATTTAACACCTTATTATTCACAATAATAATTAGAAGAAATTCAATTTTATTTATAATAAGTTGGGGTCTTACACAATCTGTCAAAACTACATCGTTTTGGTAGATTTGTTTTTGATTTCTAATTTAAGAGAAGAGAAACTGTATTTTAAAAAAAAAAAAAAATCTGCCAAAACGACGTAGTTTTGGAAGACTCTGCACAAATAAAATATACACAATTGTGTATGACTATATTATCCATATATATATATATATATATATATATATATATATATATATATATATAAAAGTAGGTGTAAATATAAATTAGGTAATATTTGAAGCTGTTCTATTCTTGAAAATATTTTTATACTTATTGAATGAAATAAAAAAGGATCTATTACCCGGACCTTGTCTCCATCTATTCTTCAACCAAGTTAATGGTTCACTAAATGGAAATATTCCTCTTAATTATTGCTAGAATTAATATTATTGTACTTAAATACTTTTTAAAAACTTGAAACCAATATTAACAATCAATTAGATACTAAAATATAAACATTATTAAACAAAATTTCCATTGCCAACAAAAATAAAATGAAGTTAAGTTGCTTTAGCAATCGAAAAGATATTTATAACATCTTGGACAATAATTTTTCCATTTATGAAAGCCAAACATTTCCGACCACTAAATCAAATTATGTATGGGACTGATGGAGAGGTGAAGGCCACTTGTAATATCACGTGAACACGGATGTAAAGTGTACCTCTTAAGATTTAAATAACATATTTTTCTTAAATAATATATTTTTTTTAAAATTATGTTTTTTTAGATATTTTTTTAAAAATAAATAATATTAAAAAAGGATGGTATTACTTGTTTTTTTTTATTTATAAAAATGTTACCCACAACTCCACTTATTTTTTTTAAAAAAATTTCAAAATAACATTTTAATAAAAATATATTATTTAAAAAGTATGATTTAAATCCATCATCGACACCGTATACTCTATATATATATATTTGAATCCTTTTGACACAACAGACAACCTTTTGACTCTATTTTTTTTAGAGAAGAGAATTCATATTTTCATAAGTCAAAATGATAGTTTTCACAATGTCTCTTTCATATGAATAATAAATAGACCACATCCTCATATGTGTGAAAGCTTTAAGAAATATTAAATTTTATTTGTGAAAATATTAATTTCTTTTAAAAAAATATAAAAAAATAATAAAATTTTATAATTATAATTAAACATAAATTTATCGTAATATATAACCGTACTCTTTTACTAAAAATAAAATAAGATTTCACATTATGGAGAAAATAATTACTTATATATGACAGGAAAAGAGTGAGAATAGTAGTTCATCTTGATCAAAGGCGGAAGTGGTTAGTATGAAGTTTATTTTTGAGTAAGTTGGTTAATTGACTAATAGAGACTATATGTATATTAACATTCTATTGATTAATTGGTCAACTTACTAAAAAAAAAAAAAAAAAAACGGATC
Organism: Panax ginseng; assembly: GCA_020205605.1. NCBI lineage: Eukaryota > Viridiplantae > Streptophyta > Magnoliopsida > Apiales > Araliaceae > Panax > Panax ginseng. The sequence continues at coordinate 3,837,020 of CM035127.1, forward strand.
GATGAAAGGCATTTGTCTCTCGAGTCTGACAGAACAAAAGAGTATCCGATCAATTATCAACCAATCAAAACTACAGAATTATGTCCTAACCATTCTTGTAAATACAGCTGAAGTTTACTTTAAATACTCTCTCTATATACCACTCCATAAACCTCATCCTTCCCACATAGCCAACCCAAAAGGGCCCCACTTTTGCCAATAAAGCACTACATAAGTGACAACATACAGAGTAATTTTTTATTTATTTATCATAACTCGTTTGTAAATTTTTAAAAAATATTAATGACTTAAGTTTTTATATTAAATATCAACTTGTTTTTCTTTCATCTTTTTTAATAAATTTTAAAAGAATACTATTAAGATTTTATAATTATTTTGGTCACTCAAACATAACATTAATTATATATATTTCTTAATTTTTGTATTCTTATCCAAGACGATAAGTAGAAAAGAACGGAAAGAGCATTTGTTTTGAAAAATAATATGTATTGCGAGTGTTTATGTCAACTTAACTTTTTGATTGTAAGTTACATAAATAAATATTATAGAAATATATATAATAAGTGGGACCAACATATATTTTCTACCAATTTAAAACATAACACGACTCATTTGTTTTTAAAAATTGATATTTTTACAATTTTGTTGTTGTTAAGAATAATTAAATAATGCATTTAGTGCCTGTGATATAATTATGTTTTTATGTTGATATATAAAAATAATAATAGTGCACTCAAAATTCAAATTATTTATATATGTTACATTGATATTAATTATCATTATCCATCCATATAAAATGAAATAAGATGGGCTGGTGCTGATATAAGACGGGGGTACCGGCAACCGTCCAAAGTTATATAAATTTAAATTTAATTAATAGAAACTCTATCGTTTTATTATAGCTTTATTAATAAAACTCTGATTATTCTCAACAACAAAAAAACTAAATGCAATCACAAATTCGTTTTCCCCCCTTTATATATCTATATATACGTATAGTTGGACAGTTTTATAATATTCCTTCGGTTCTAACTTTTGTTAATTGATTTGGATCAATTTTAAAACTTAAATTAAGATAGGAATTTATTAAATATTTAAAATAATAATTGCGTATCAATAATGTTTTGTCTTAAAACTTTGTAACTAAATTATGAATATTAAATAAAAGTCTTTTTATATGATAGTATATTATTATTTTCATTACCGAAAGCAGTGAAGGTGGGGGAGAATCTAGAAATGCTTATTTCTTTTTCTTGTCCTCAAAACCCCACAAATTATATATAACGAAATGAAAATAGAAAGGAAGAGGAGAGAGAAAGGGAGAAGTGAAGAAAAAGCAGGGAATAAAAGTGACCGGATGTTGACAAATTTTATGTCACTGTTCTTAGAAGGTCGTTTGTTAATGTGAAGATTTCTTATCTGGGGACTGGGATCTGTCTTTCTCTCTCTTCAAAAAATAAATAAAAATAAAAATTCCGTTTTTCTCTATCTAAAAACTTGACCTTTCTTTCATTTCATAGACTGGCCCAGCAGATCGAAATCTGCTGCTTTTCTTCTACCTGACCAAGATCTAAGCTCCTTCAATGGTGTTGCCAGTCCACTCACTTTATTCCTTCTTTGTTTTTATTAAAAATAATTATTTGTTATTTTCTGTTTTTTTTGCCTCTAGTCTGAATTTTTATGATTCCGATTTATTGGGTCCTGGAGGTACTGCTTAATGATTCAATCCATGGGCGATTCTTGAGGAGAGGTGGTTACATGATGTGGGTCTGAGGTAAAATTATATTCCCTTTATATGTGATCAGATTTATGGGTTTTTGTTTCCTTTTTGTTTTGGGGTTAATATATATGATATAATGATACTCTGGTCTAAGTTTGGGTTTAGAGAAATAATATTTTTGTTGCCCTGGAACAATTGGGGTTATGCATTCTCCTTTTATCTAGTAGCTCACTATATTGTTTATTGAGGATGAATATGATGATTGATCAGTATACTGTTATAGTTTCCTTTTCTAGTTGGATTCTCCTTGTTTGACACTTTCAAAAATAAATAAATTATGACTTTCCTTGTTGATGATAAGAATTCTTGGAGTTTTAGTATGTTAAGTCAAATCACTACTCTGCTTTTGAGATTGGAAGGGTTTATAACACATGGTCTTGACCCTGTTATCTAGAATTCCTTATATCAAATTTAATGTGGGCGTGGGTTGATTATGTGCATGCTGATTAATACACCTTAATTTGGATTGCATGGATTTAAATTTAATTTGTTAAAGGGATTTTTTGCTGCATATATAAGGAATCACTCAATTGCTTATTATCCCACATCAACAAGAATTTTGAGCTCTGTTTGATCTATAATTTTTCGGAACCTCCCCATAGTTACCTTTAGATGCACGTTTAAAATGAATCCATTCATAGACATTTTAAAGCAAATATGCTGCAAGATTGCATTTCTATTGCTACATAAGTTATCTGCTTGTGTTAGCATGCAAGTATTTGTGACCGTTTTCAATATCCGAGGTCTAGAGATATAGCTTTATCTATGTTTGTGTTCTTTCTTATATGTCCATGTTTCAGCTTGTGTCTTAGAGCCCCCGTTCAGCACCGACTTATTTTAAAATGACTTAAAGTTAAAATATAAGTTGACTTATAAGTTATTTTAAGTTGTGACTTATAAGTAAAAGCGTTCGGCGCCAATTTGACTTATAAGTCAAAAATTAAGTTAAAATAAGTTATGAAGGTATTCGGCTGATAATGATTTATAAGTTAAAATTAAATGTAAAGATTACTAAAAAGGATATTAATAAAAAGATACATCGATTTAATATCATATCATAACAATCATCAACAATTTCATTAAATAAAACACTAAACAAATTTTCTAAACATATCAACTACAATCTTATTCCAAGTTAGAGATTCTTAATGCAATATTATCTCTCATTCCGAGTTTAGTTGTAGTGAAATCCGGAAAAATGAAATCTAGAGGTGAAGGAAGACTTTCTTTCTAATTGCTTCTACCACATTGAATTTTTTTTTTATAGTTTATTCAGGTGCTAATATTTCACTTCTAAAACCAAATGAGAAAGATTTTATAGCCATTAATGACAATGTTACAATCAGTTGGCTTCAGCCCAAAACGTAGGTAAATCATCACCAACCTTATGGAATCAATATATGATTTATACGACCCAATAAATCGTTTGTGCTGTTCTAATAAAACAAACTGATAGTTCTATGCAGATTTTTTAACAGCATGAAAAAGTGGCAATAGCTAAGCAGCTAACAAAATAGATATAGTTAAATGGTGAGAATTCTAGAAAGAAAGTACATCAACTCAAAAGAGAACTAAGGACAGAAAACTCACGCATCTGATTTAGTATAATTAATATAACAAACATCCAACATTCAGAATAAAAAATTTCCAGTAAAAAAAGACCACCATTTATGGTTTTCTAACTTAAATCACCCAACAAATTCTTGTGATCAAAAACTAAAATTTATAGGGACTTGATAAGTTATCTTCTAATTACCAGAAATTTGCAGGAGGAGGAGTTTGTTGATGTAGAAGTAGAACACAACTTGTTTGATTTTCTGCAATGGTGTGCCAGGAAGGTGCCTCTGATACAAATGTTTAATCCCAACTCTAATGAGGTTAACCAATTTAAACCAAATGAATTAATTAACTACGACTAGAAATGGAAATGAAGGAACAACAATAGTAGCAGAAAATTGAAAGGAAACAGTGACCTACACTGGTACATTCGTGTATAGTGCAAAAATATAATTTTGCACCAATATATTTATATCCAATTGTTAAGCAGAACTCTGGTTAAATCTATATAAACAATAGTAGAACCCAAGTTACTGAAAATTACTAAAATTAAGCTGCTCACATATTCCTAATTAAGCACAACCCAGTATACAACAATTCATTCAATCAATCAAACATGTGAACCACATAAATTAACAAAAAATGAAATTGAATTGAAACCCACAGACTCTGAAACTACAGTCAAAATTAAAGAGGTAAAGAAGAAGAAAAAACACATGCCAAAGATTCAAACATAACATAATACACACATATACACATATCAAATATTTGGTCTAAGGTTTGGTATCTAACAACAATCGAAGGAGAAACAACAATTGAAGTAGTAGAATGAGTAGTAGGAGTAACAGTCGCGGAGGCGGAGGGAAGTAGGGAGAAGCTAAGAAATTGATGGATCGAACGCAGAGAAGAGGTAGAGAGGGAGTAGCAACAATCGAAGGAGTAGAAATTGTTTACATTAGAAGAGAAAGTAATCAGGCTTTTTAGGATTAAAGGGCAATCAAATATAATTTAGCAAAATAGAATAAGGGCAAAATAGACATTACATTTGGTCAAACCAACTTATTAAGAATAACTTATAAGTCATTTTGAAATAAGTAATAATTTGTTGCTTATTTTTTTGGACTTATAAATCTACTTATAAGTCAAAAAATAAGTCTTTGCCTAACAGGTGAACAGTGACAAATGACTTATAAGTTGGGCCAACTTATAAGTTACTGCCGAACAGACTCTAACAATGTAGACAAATGCCCTTAAGTATCATGCCAAGTTGTCTAGTTAGGTACTGTACCCGTACTAGCTTTACTTTTAATGTTCTAAAGGTAGAGATGATTTAGGCAGACTAAGCAGTTGTATTCCCAATTCCTCAATGCCTGAAGCTATGAGAAACTTTCTCCAACTTGAACTGCATTGCATTGAATTTCTTAATGCGTGTCTGTATGTTTTCTTAACCCAGTATGAGGGATCACAAATAAACAATTTTCACTTTTCTGGTATTACAATCTTAAAGCAGTTTAATTTCTCTGCTTCCCTCCATTAAGTACAAAATTTGGTGGATGTTTACGCGTGTTAACCAATGTTTAACATCCTTGCAAAGCAATTTTTTGTTTTGAGTTCAATATAATGTGAAACTCCAATTCTTATAAGAGCATTGTGTAATACATATATATCCATGGGGCAGCGAAAACTAAGCATTAGCGACTTCTGGATGATGGAATATTCACTCGGTGTTTAGGCACACAGTTTGGTCAAGAGAGAATTTGCATTCTTGAGTCACTAACCACTTAGTTCATCCTTCTTTCTGTCGATTTTGATTTTTGCTAATCCCTTTCCCCCTCTGTGCTGATACTTTTGCCTCTTAGAATGAATACTATTCAGGTTTAAAAAAATAAATATATATAATCTATTCATATGGCCTTCACATTAACTATACCTATTTTACCGAAAATATATTTAATATTTAATTTTGTTATAATGAAGCAAGTAAGAAGTTATGACTAAAAGTATTAGACATGCACGAAAGATGATCTATAGATAATGACATTGTTGAACCTCTGCAAGTATCCTGGATAATTTATCTCTCTCTCTCACTCTATAACTCTATCACTCTATCACTCTATCACTCTATCTAGATTTACTTATGGGTGATAACGATTACAGCACAAGTCACTTTCTTACTTTAATGGATATTTTCTGCCTTAATAAGTAAAATGAAATTATATATTCTAAAATTTATCTATTGATTCATTAATTTATAAGATATATTAATTTTTGAAAGTAATTTCAAGCTCGATATAACATAAGACTTGACAAGTAAGGTTATACGCAAAGTAATTTCACCACTGTTTTCTCTTTTTATAATGTAACGTAGTAAGGATTTGAGTATCTTCTACTTGGTTTGAAGAAAAGAAAAGAAAAGGAGAAAAAAGTAATAAGAAGAAGAAGAAAGAAAGAAATTTTTTTGCTTCTATTGCTTTTGGTAGTTAGATTAATTCATGTTACATGTTCAGGCTTGAGATGGTCTTCACTTTTTGGCAGGAATGGGAACAGAAGTGTACTGTAAAAGCCACGTGCCTGGATATTTCTCCATGAGGGATATTAATGAGGATTCTAACAGTTGTAGCTGGTCTCCATTTTATGGTGATAACAACTTATTAAATGGGCAGTACTATAATGGCTTCATGCCGAGGGCTGTCACAGATGGATATTCAGGGTATGAGAAGCATGCGTTAAAGCAGAAAATGCTTGAGCATGAAGCCATATTCAAGAATCAGGTATATACAATGTTAAATATTTGTAGTCTTCCCTAATTTTTGCAATTTGTTTGCTTATACATGCAACTGGTGTGTTGCTGTTTTATGAAGAACTATAGTTTTGCATGAGTCAAATGGAGTAAATCTTCTCTTTGCTTCAGTGACGCACCTTTATATTTTGGGTGCTTGATTATAAAAAGTCCTATTTATCTCTCAGGTGCATGAACTCCACCGCGTTTATAGAGTACAAAGGGACATGATGGAAGAAGTCAAAAGGAAGGGACAATATAAACATCATATATCAATTGAGACATCATCTTCATCAAGCCTCTTACCATCTCAAATACCAACTGATGAAGCTAGGAATTGGCATATCCCTAGCTTTCCGTTAGCCAACTCTAGTTGTGTCAGACCGGTTATATTAGGTTCTGAAGTCACTGATTCTCCTTTGAGTTGTACAAAAAGAAACAACAGTCAAGCTGGTCAAGTTTCTGACCAGAACAAATGTAATTCAAAGGATTGTGGGTTCTCAGACTCTAGACCCTCAAAGGTTAGGAAAAAATTGTTTGATCTTCAACTACCAGCTGATGAATACATTGATACAGAAGAACAGTTCCAGGACATTAAGATATCAGATGTTTTAAGTTATCCTCCAAATGGAAATCATAGAGTTGCACTTGAGAACAGTGTAAAGTTATTTCTTGGTGGTGGGAAGACTGATTGCCATATAGATACTTCTTCTAATTCATGTTTGAAGAGCTGTCATGGGTTGGCTGATCTGAATGAGCCAATTCAAGTTGAGGAAGACACTCCCCCTATATCTGTAGATTTTCTTGGTCATTCTGCCTGCCATGGAGAGATTAGAGGCCTGAATTTATCTTCAAAACCGATGTCGCAGTTTATAGATTTATCCCAAGAATTTTCACAGAACTCCCAACATGGAAGTAGTAATGGAAATTTGAAAAATCTATCTGTAGCGAATGAAGGCAACAAGAGAGGTTGGTTATCCTATATGTATGAAGCTGGTAAAGTTTCTTTTTCTTACTTTCCCTTCCCTCCTTTTTTCTTCCTTGAAACATTTCTTTTGAGTAAAAATTAAGTTGATGTGTCATTCCTCTGTTAGGAACTAAATTTTAGATTTGGGAAAAGCAATAGTTAACAGGAAATAGTTTCTTGTACTTAAATTGTTTCCACAATATCTGAATGTAATCTTCTCCTCATCCTTCTTGGTTGCTTATGGTTATATGTGAATGTTTACACTCTTCATCCTTCTTGGTTGCTTATGGTTATATGTGAATGTTTACACTCTTCACAGGGAACAGCGGAAGGAATACAAATTGTATTCCTAAATTTCTCCAACCAGAGCAGTCCCATCCAACATCATTTATACGGGATAAGAGTCATCAACATCCCGTTATTTTTCCAACTGATTTTAGGAGAGAAGAATCATGGACAGAGAGAAGTCGTACTTATGAATTTCCTGATAGAAGTCGTGACTCCAATTATAACCATCCAGATTCAGTTGTGGCTTCCCATATATCCAATCCTTATGTTAATTCCTCGGATGTGGCCAATTCATGGTCTCACTCTGTCACATCTTGGGGACAGCCAAATGCTAGCTTGACTCAGAAGTTGACAATAGTTCACACACGCCCATCTCTTATATCCTCTGAAACTTTGAGTAGGAGTTCTCAGCCATCTGCTCAGACCCATGAGATTTTTGAAGACAAATGGCATGCTAATGGTAGCTCTAGGTTGAGTCCAGGTTTCGGAAGCAATCTTCCTACTGGGAATGGATTTTACATTGGGTCGTCGTCGGGTTCCAAAGAACCATCAGTCCACTTATCTTCAATTGGCTATGATAATCTGAGATGCAGTAAGCTTGATATTTTAGCATCAGAACGCTTAAATAATCATGGTTCCAGAAACTTATTCAAGAGCTCTGACGTAATGGATCTGAAGTCTGGAAAGGATGTGGACTTAAATGTGGTTCTTCCGAAAACTTCATTTAATGAGGCAGATCCCTGGCAACGTCTTGAAATTTTGGACGGAAAAAGGAAGTGTGAAGACCATATAGCAGTGTTGCCTTGGCTTAGAGAGAAGCCAGTGAATGCAGCCTTCATAACCAGGAAAGACTCAAACTTGGTGGAATTGGGTTTCCTTCAAGCCCCGGGTAATCAGTTTCTCAAAAATGAAACGGCAAAAGATCCCAATCTTTTGTTTACTCAGAATGTTTCATCTGCTTCAAATGGTCGCGATGTTGTGGCCGAGAGAGAGTCAGATGACCGCCTGGGAAATGGAAAAATACTAGGCTATCCTGTATCTGGACAACTTTATACCTCTAAAACTGACTCTTCATCGCTTGTCTCTACATCTGCGTCTACAAAAAATGAAGGGAAACATAGAGGAATTGATATCAATGTAGCTTGCGATTTAATGGATGCCGAGTCTGGCAAAGAGATTCCTGCAGAATCTTTGGTGGTGGAGAAGGGAATGGATACAAAATTTAAAAACTTCAGATACATTGATTTGAATTCTTGTATAAGCGAGGGTGAAGATCTTTTAGGATCATCTCTTAGAAGCACCAGTGCCAGGGTGAAGATTGCATTTGAGATAGATCTGGAGGCGCCTGTTGTTTTGGAATCTGAGGAGGCTATTTTGCACGGGGAAGAACATAATCAACGTGAGACACCCTTGCAATCACCACAGTATAAAGCTGAGCAACCAGGGGATGAAGTTATTAGAATTGCAGCGGAAGCTATAGTTGCCATCTCCTCATGTGGTCAGGACCATCATTTGGAGTGCAACTATTTCGACCCGTCTGGAGCTTCTTTGCCAGACTCCCTCCTATGGTTTGCAGAAGTATTTTCTTCTTCAGCAGAAGATCTTGAGAGCATGCTTTGCAAAGGATTAAGAGGCAGAGATCATGCAGAAATTGAGACCTCTGAGGAGTTGGATTATTTTGAGGCCATGACATTGCAACTGAAGGAGACCAGGGAAGAAGATTACATGCCCAAGCCTTTTGTACCTGAAGTCCAAGAAGTGAAAGAAATAGGAACCACTTCATTAACTAGTCGAACTCGAAAGGGCCAGGCAAGGAGAGGGAGGCAACGAAGGGACTTCCAAAGGGATATCCTTCCGGGCCTGGTTTCTTTGTCAAGGCATGAGGTCACTGAAGATCTTCAGACATTTGGAGGTCTGATGAGAGCTACTGGTCATCAATGGAATGGAGGATTGACGAGAAGGACCGGCACTAGAAGCGGTGCGGCAAGGGGAAGGAGGCGGTGTGTGGTTGATCCCATCCCTTCTGCAGCGGTCACTCCAGTCTGCACTCCATTGATGCAGAAGCTTAACAGTGTTGAAGTGGGACTGGAGGATAGAAGCCTAACAGGGTGGGGGAAGACAACTAGACGCCCTCGACGGCAAAGGTACGCTGCAGGTAATAATCTTGCTGTTGCATTAAAATAATTGTGAGTTGAAGGCCTTTGATTTATGAACCAGAATCTTATAGAGGGGAAAACTTCAAGTAACTAGGCACAGCTGATTCTATGGCTTTCAGGAGTGATGTTGTTTTCGGATATTAATGGGGGTTGTCTTTGTACATTTCTTTGTGCCCATAATATGGGTATCCCCATACTATTATTTGTCTTTGGATTAAAAACTTTGTATTATTTAGAAATAATGGTTATTTATTGGCAAAATTAATGAATTAATCAGTGTAGTTGATACGTTTTACTGAATACAGCATTGAACTTTTAATTTTTCAAATTATCTCAATAAATTAATTATTATTTTGAAGTTGGGCCATTCCGTTAAAAAAATTAAACGGATATTAATTTTTTATCGACAAAATTAATGAATTACCCATTGTGGTTGACACGTAACGTTTTACTGATTATACCATTAAACTTTTAATTTTTTAAATTATTCAGTAAACTAATTATTATTTTGAAATTGAATCATTCTGTTATCTTTGTCTCACGACTGTTAAATCTTTTTCAGCTTTTATCGTACGTGAATGTGAAAAAGAAAATAAATAAATATGATTTATTCTCTCTATTCCTTCCTCCCATATCTCTCTTTCTCCCCTTCTTCCAGATCAAATAGATCTGCGTATTTTCTCTATCTAAAGTCTGAAAATTTTGAGATTCGAGTAACCAAAATATTGAATTGAGTTTTAAAGTTCAACATTAGATATAACAATGGAGTCCGAATTTCCAACAACAACACATGAAATAAATGGTGTTGCAATAGGTTTTCTCCCTCTCACCTCTGACTCTCAGCAGCCTTATTTTTCCGAACTCCATTACTTCACTCTTGATCGCCTCCACAAGGTCCACTCCTTCCCAAATCTCTCTCTCTATATCTTTGTGTGTATATATACACACACATCATGTAGTAATATTTGGTTACACACACATCAGGTAGTAATATTTGGTTAAATTAATTTTGTTGGGATTGTATTTATAATTTGATAGAAGCTTGAGTTTTTACAAATGGATGCGGAAGGAATTCAGAGACAAATGCAAGAGGTGGTTGTTGCTAATTACCGCGTTTTCATTTCTGTTGCTGATGCATTACTTTTCATTCGCGAGAAAGTTTCTTCTATTGATAAACATCTGAGATTAAAGTACCAAAAATATTTTTATTTTTTTGTTTTTACTTTCATGTTTTTTTTTTTGCCACACAAGTAATATTTTTTATTTTTGAATTTGTTTTTCAGAGCCATGTCTGCTTACTTTTTTTTAACGGAATGACCTAATTTTAAAATAATAATTAGTTTACTGAGATAATTTGAAAAATTAAAAGTTCAATGGTGTAATCAGTAAAACGTGTCAACTATAGTGAATAATTCATTAGTTTTATCGATAAAAAATTAACATCTGTTTAATTTTTTTAACGGAATAGTCCAATTTCAAAATGATAATTAATTTACTGAAATAATTTAAAAAATTAAAAATTTAATGGTATAATCAGTAAAATGTGTCGACTACAATTTTACCGTTTATTTATTTATTTATATAGTTTCTCCGGGATATACACACTGTCCTTCATTTGTGTGACTTGATATTTTATTTTGATTAGACACCAAAATTTTCTTGCATGTGAGACTAGTTGTGGAGATAGACTTATTGCCATGTTTAATTTTTTAGAAGAATCTTCATTCTGAAAATGTTTCAACAGGCTACTTTTTTTTCTTATATTTTTTAATTTGCAACAACATTAGATAGAGCCTTTAGATTCATCAAGTGTTGTAATTTGACGGATCCGGTTATTATAAAATTAACTTTATAATAAATTAGATCAATTGATCAATACAGTACTGACATGCAAAGAAAAAGATAATCTCCGATATTGTATTAGTCAATTGACCAAAATTAACTTCATAATAACAACTTCCTAATTTGACTTGCTATTATCATATCATGGTCCAGTTGTGGTTTGTTTTATTACTACTCATGTAACTGTTACTGTCACTCTGAAAACATTCAATTAATGAGAATTTCCTTAAAATTATGTCTGCCCATTTAGTAGCAAATTTGCCAAAATTTTACTCCCTCAATTCTTAAATTTAAGTGACGTTTTAGAAAAAAAAATATATTTTAATTTATTTGTCGTTTATAATTTTTTAGAATAATAAATTATTTATTTTTCTATATTACCATTACCTTCTCTCATTGTCTCATTGTCTCATTGTCCCAAGAAATTCCCACCCTTAGTATTAATAGTTTTTAACTTCCAGTAAAAGGGTAGTGTTGGAATTTTATACATATTTTAACTATTAAATGAAAGTATTAAATGACTTTCTTAATTCATATGCAAAAACTTTAAACGACACTTATTTAGGAACGAAGAGAGTAAAAGGTATAATTAATACATATTTATCTGATTTCAGAACAAACAATTAGGTAATTAATGTATCATAATTAAAAATTACTACTCTTAGATACAATTTGACTTTTGATATCAAATGATGGAATATTATACTGACCTATAAAAATTTAGAATGAAATAAATTTTGTGATTAATAGTTTTTGTTATATACTCCCTCCGTCTTTAATTATTTGACGTTTTAGAGGTAGACACAAAAATTAAAATAATGATTGAAAAGCATTAAATATAGTACTCAATTGTCTATAATACCCTTAAATCTTTTGTTGGGATAAGAAGAGTTTTGTTGGGATAAAGACAGAGAAAGAGTTTAAAGTATCAAAAAATAAGTAGAGTAATGAGGGGTAATTTTGGAAAAATTGTCATTAATTCTCTTAGATTTGAACAAACGTCAAATAATTAAGGATAAATGAAAAACTCTAAAACGTCAAATAATTAGGTACGGAGAGAGTACTATACAATTAAAATAATTATATCAACTAAAATTAAATAAATTCACATATATTTAAAGTTTAGTATGACATAGTTTGATTCAAAAAATTAAATTGTATCTTTAATTTAAAAACGGAAGGTAGTACTAATTTTTATATTTATTATTTAAAAGAAATTATATTAATTTCAAATATAAATTTTATAAAATTAATTAAAAAAGTATATCTTAAATTTAAATGTGAGAAAAGGAAGAGGTAGAGTAGCATGAGCATGATGGTAAACCCAAGCCCGCTTAAGACGGAGGACTACCCCGGACAGAAGATCGGGACGGAAATTGCCGCCACAATAATACTTAACGGCCAAAGATGGCGGGAGTGAATATGTTGGTATAATCAGCCAGCCGAACGAAATAATGAGTAAAACATGTTGAAACCCATAACGTTATTGCACAAGAATCTCCCCCGCTTCATCATTTCCAAAGCCCAGCTCTGGTTTAGAACCCTAACTTTGTTACCAACCCATCAAAAATCTGAACATCTTCCTGAAATTGAACAAACCCTAGCATCAATTCATTTTATCTCTGTAAACCCATTTTTTGCTCTTCTTGATCTCTGCAAAAACAAGTTCTTTCTCCAAAAAGTCCACTCTTTGCTCATTGTCCATGGGCTAACGGGTGACCGTCTTTACCAAACCAAATTGGTTAGTTTATATGGTTTTCTTGGGCATGTCGCAAATGCGCGTTTAGTGTTTGATCAAATACCCAAACCGGATCTTTCTACATACAAAGTAATGATCAGATGGTATTTTATTAATGATTTGTACATGGATATAGTTGGGTTCTACACTTGTATGAGAAAATGCCTAAAAGAGAATGATAATGTTGTTTTCTCGATTGTGTTGAAGGCTTGTAGTAAATTGCATGATATTGAAGAAGGGAGGAAGGTGCATTGCCATATTGTTAAGGCTGGAAATCCTGATAGTTTTGTGTTAACGGGTCTTGTAGATGTGTATGCAAAGTGTGGAGAGGTTGAATCTTCTCGTGACGTGTTTGATGAAATTGTTGACAGGAATGTAGTTTGTTGGACTTCGATGATTGTTGGGTATGTGCAGAATGATTGTGCTGAGGAGGGATTGATTTTGTTTAATCGGATGAGAAATGGGTTGGTTGAAGGCAACCGATATACTATTGGGAGTGTATTCACGGCATGTACAAAGTTGGGAGCTTTACATCAGGGGAAGTGGGTTCATGGGTTTGTTATTAAGAATGGAATTGAGCATAATTCCTACTTGGTCACTGCTCTTGTTGACATGTACAGCAAATGTGGGTTCATTGATGATGCTCGTTACATTTTTGACGAGTGTTGTATTATCGACCTCGTCTCATGGACAGCAATGATTGTTGGCTATACTCAGCATGGCTACCCCAATCAGGCATTAAATTTGTTTACGGACAAGAAATGGGTAGACATCTTGCCTAATTCTGTAACTGTTGCTACTGTAATTTCAGCATGCGGACAAGCAGGCAGTTCAAAATTTGGTAGGTTGGTGCATGGAATTGGGATTAAGCTTGGGTTAGAAGATGCTAATGTGACAAATGCTCTTGTGGACATGTATGCGAAGTATGGCATGATAGGAGACGCTCATTATTTATTTGAGATGGTTTCAAACAAGGATGTGATTACCTGGAACTCTATTATTTCTGGGCTCACACAAAATGGTTTTGCTTATGAGGCTCTCAGATTGTTTCACCAGATGAGGTCAGAATATATGCGGGCAGATGCAGTCACACTGGTGACCGTCCTCTCAGCTTGTGCTTCCGTGGGTGCTCTGCTAGTTGGTTATTCTCTTCATGCTCACTCTATAAAAGAAGGATTACTATCATGTCACAATGTCTATATTGGCACAACAATTATAAGCTTTTATGCCAAATGTGGGGATGCAGAATCTGCTCGTTTAGTTTTTAATGAGATGGAAGAGAAAAATAGAATCACTTGGAGCGCAATGATTGGTGGTTATGGGATGCAAGGGGATGGTAGTAATTCCCTTGCACTTTTCGATGATATGTTGAAGGAAAAATTGGAGCCTAGTGATGTGACTTTCACTACTTTATTATCTGCCTGTAGTCATGCAGGGATGGTTGGGGAAGGGCAGAGGTATTTTGATTCAATGTGCCAGAAATATAACTTCATTCCCTCCACGGAACATTACGCATGTATGGTTGATTTATTGTCTCGGGCAGGAAGGCTCGAGGAAGCCCAGGATTTCATTGAGAAAATGCCAATTCAACCTGATGTCAGTATTTATGGAGCTTATCTCCACGGATGCAGTCTTCATTCAAGGTATGACCTCGGAGAGTTGGGCGTGAGAAGGTTGCTGGAGTTGCATCCTGATGACGATTGTTACTACGTGCTCATGTCAAAATTATATGCTTCGGATGGAAGATGGAGGCAGGCCTATGAGGTGAGAGAGTTAATGAAGGCGAGAGATTTAAGCAAGTCCCCTGGGTGGAGCTTAGTAGAGATGAAGGATATTGATAGTGAACTTCCCCCTCTAATAGTTGCATCTGCTTAATTATATGCTTCATCGCTGTATACTCCAGTCTGCATTGACTGGTTAACGACTTGTGATGGGTTTGCACCACAGAAATTCACACAATAAACACTTAAAAGAAGAAGATATTGAAGTAATAGTAATTTCGGATAGCAGCTTGGACTTCAAACTTTCTTAATACAACTGAACATGGCCTAAATCATCAAAAAATCGTAACAATGATGAAGATTTCGTTATCTGTTATTTGTATGTCCTTGTACAGCAATGAACTCAGCTGACCGAGTAAGATGGTTCTTGTTGATGAGCAGAGCAGGATTGCTGGTGTATAGCAGGCAGGCATTAGTGGAAAAGCACGCACGCACGCACACTTTGAAAGGGGTTGATTTTATGAGAGAGTGAACCTTTCAATCTGAATTGGAATGCACTTGTAATATGGAAATTGACATTTTCACCGTTTCTTTTATAAATAGTAAGCGAGTCTCGTATTAATTACTATGAAAATTCAATTTTCTATATTCTATTGTGAATCCAAACATTCATTTTACTTCTTCCTCTCCCTAAAAAGAATTTTATTTACAAAATTTTAATTCAATATTTTATCCCTAAAATAATAAATTAGCTAACTTACTAATAGTGACATAAAAATGAAATTATGATAATAAACTAAAAGACATTATATAGTTTTATATTATAATTAATAAAATGAGGATTATTTTTATAAAACAAAATAAAAAGAATTATATACATCAGAAAAAGCATTTACTTATATAAAATATAAAATGAAAATATTTCCTTGAAGTTGGAATTATTGTCAAAAAGGAGGCAATACTAGGCAAGAAAGTTGCCAAAATAAAACTAATAATAATAGGTTAAGTAGTTTCTTGGTTCAACCACACCACACATATAACTTGGGTAGTTAGGTTTAATAGCGAAGTGGTTAGTATGAAGTTTATTTTGGGGTAAGTTGATCAATTGACCAATAGAATACTGACACGCAGTCGAGGTTGTATGTGTGTCAGTATTCTATTGGCCAATTGACCAATTTACCAAAAAAATACCTCCATGCTAACCGGATCCGTTTAATAGTATCAACAGATTCACGTAAAGTCTTATTTTATTACTGATAATCCATCCCTTGAAAGGAAATATAATTTACAAAAGGGAAAAAGAATTACTTGACTTTATTCCCATCTGGTTACAACTTTACTACATTTAGAGAAATGGCATGCAATTACAACAAATTACAAACTCGTCCCACCTACCGTCTATAATAGAGAGTAACAAATCAAGAAATTAAACTCCTGACACAATAAATTGCTTGCTTTGGAACAGGATGACTATGGTCGTTGATATACATATTTTGTTCTGGGATCCACAATTAGACCCTTCCCACCATTAACTTCTAAATCATGCCTGCATTCAAAAATTTATCAAGAACTTGGGGAAAATCAAAAAATAAAAAATCGTATCCCTAAATTTAAAAATCAACATAGCCCGGATTTGGTTTATGCAAAAATGAATTTAAACTGGAAATAAGTGTGGGGAAGGCAGTAAACATAGCTAATGAAAAACTCGGCCTTCATAGTCTTTTTCATTAGGTGGGATCTTTTCTCAAAATGTCAGGGAGGGCTCCCATTAGATCTTGATTAATTATGAACAAAAAACTAATTTTCCAGTATAGAAGCACAGATAACTCAACTGGAACACAAAGTCGGGGATGGTTAGCTGCTCCCGTGGAACATATTTGAATAGCTGCAGAAGCCTATCGACATACACAACTTTTTTCCACACCTAAAGATCGAGTTCCAGGAAAATTGAATAAGCTTTCAGAGGGAAGTAAGTTTTCAGGTTTTAGTAAGTAGTTCAAGGAAGGACAGGCATACCACACCATCCACAAACATTTGCAATGCGAAAATTGCAGCTTTCAGTCCAAAGGTTGGGTGAAGCACATATATTGCCTATAAAGCAAATGATGAATTCAGGATCGACAAAAGGAGACATATATACTTAATTAGAGATATTAGGCCTTGCATACGTGAAGGTTACGCTGGTGTTTCCGACCAAGTATCTGCTGTAATCTCCTCATCCACCCCAGATCTGGTTGTCTATTAAATCCAGAAGAAACAGAACTTGAGAAGTAACAAAAAAAGAGAATCTTCATAGTGCAATATCAGATACCAAAAAGATGATAATCACAATAACATATAGATGATCTAGCAATGTTGGAATTTGTAATTACAATAATAATAACAACAATTATAATAATTATAATTACAACAACAACCATTATAATAATAATAATAATAATAATAATAATAACAACAACAACAATAACAAAAATAATTATTATAATAATAACAATAATAATACTAATGAGCAATAGGTATAGCAGCAGCAGAGGTTTTAAGTTGCAAGAAGGATGTGTGAGCTGAGCAGACTATATACTGAGAATGCTTAAATCATATAAAGGTTCAAAAACCTAGTACTTCTAAGGAATTTGTAAATGAGTATAGAACTTTGGCTAGACAAAATTAGTTAAAAACTTCACCCGGAGTTTGAACCTTTCTGCAAGATCATTGCATATGCGACATAGTAGTGGTGGTAAAATGATTAGACAGTATAAACACATAAAAAAGATACTGCTTAATCATGCCAGGTGATCCAGGAGAAGCAGCATAGTGCGTGCAAGTAAACAATATTACAAGGAAGAGTACTCACATTTGTAGGGATGCTGCAGAATGAAAGTAAACTATAGAAAAAGGCTTCTGTATCAAGGGCTCGAACTCCTGAAATTCAATATTTCGAGAGAATTTATCCTAGTTCTAAAAGCCAATGTGAAGTATAAGAACAATGCCTGGGAAAGGGAAGCATGCTGCAAGCATGATCTGATGGCGAGAAGCTACTAAATATCCATAAGCAACAAATCTCATTGGAATAATATGATCAGCAGTAAATCTTCTGAAATTAATGGACGTCATAGTGAAGCAAGCTTTAGACTACCTTCACTACATAGAGCACAAACCGTTCCAGATCAAGACATCGTAGCAGAAAATGCGCTCCCACAACAACCATTACTGGCCGACCCTCACTGTCCACCCCACCTCGGTAACTGAGAAAGAGAGAAAGAGCCATAAATATCTGGATGTAAATATCCAATGATCCCAGTGTAAACACATTTATGAACTAACAAAGGGTTGTCTAGGAAAGACGTAAATTACTCAGAAGCTTCCGTATAACAAAGTGAAGAGTAAATTAAACAGATAAGAGTATGAGCTTAGTCATGAGTCCTACAAAACTCAATAATATTGGTGTATTTAGAGAGGACATATACAAGGATATAATAACACCGCGTAATCAAAAACTTAGAGCTGCTCACACAATTTTCATTTCTGCAATTTCAGAAAGATTAAGAGAATTTGCTTTCGAAAGATATCTTGAATGGAGAGAATATTCTTCAGCGGCCGATAGGGGAGGTCCTCCGAGGTCACCATATCCAATCATTTTAGTAAAATTCCAACCACTTTGCGCTTGAGCAGTTTTTTCCCATTGTTCCTTGCGTCTCTGATCTGGATCCTTAATTAGGGACATGAAACCAGGATCCAGATAAGAATCCAAATATGATGAGTTCCTGTTAAGAAAGAAAAGAATCTTCTATTACGGTTGGTGAATATAGAAAGGAATCATGAATTTAATAAGGACACATAAAAGAAGAGAGCAACCTTTGAACACCAAAACCATACAAATTGACACATAATACATACAAAACTTAAATAGACATACATTCAGAACAAATGAATTCTTATCAAAGAATTATTCTTGCTTTAGCTCTTATAGAAAATGTTCAATCTTAACAGGCAATAAAAGCTATAACTTCGCTCTAAACTATTACTCCACAAACTATGCGCACAGGGGTAAAGAAAAGGCCTGGTATCTCTGGTCTGATGAACAAGAAGGAGGCATTATTCCATTTACCACGTTTGGAAATAATTGGTGGTAATTTAGCATCACAGTTTGAATGTCATATTCTGTAGCTAAGATCTCAACATAAAAGTTACAAAATGTGGTTCTTCTATTCATGGAAAGACAATGAAGGCATTGATATGCACTTCAGGATTTCTTCTGTAAGCACTATGTTACCCTGGTCCCCCTTTCTTTTCTATTTTTGGGGAGAAGTCCCTGGTCCCTTGCTTCTCTTGAAAGAAAAGACTGAGAGCAAAGCCCACAAAATATCTGATCCATCAAAATCATCCGCATAGCTGAACTAGAATCAGCAATGCTTAAATTCTAGCTACATTAGTTATAAAGCACTTTAAGTTATAGAATGAGTTTACAAGGTGACTAACCGTCTCACCAATCCGACCTCACTGACAGGAAGATCCATTAGAGTTTGGGGAGATTTGGGAACATTCTTCTTCACTTTGGGTAAAGGCTTTATTCTGATTTTCCGTTCATCTAAGGTTGTCTCCCCATTTTCATCCCCAACATCTGCAGGAAGCTTGGAAATGGCCGCCTCCTCTTCATGTTTATCACGAGGGAAGTAAAGTGGAAGCAATCTACATTCTCAAAAGGTTAAAGTATATTAAGTTCATAAAAATTTAATCGCACAGTAATCATTCGTAAATATTCCATGAAATGTTCAAAGCTGTTGTTTGGATTATAGGAAATAGTGATTTCATCACCTTTATTAGGAAAACAAACAGGTTTTATGACATACCTCTTATAAATCTCAGTATCAGATGAAGTTGTCGTGCAAAAAACAACAGCTGTTACTTTATCTTTCTGTTTCTCTAGAAACCGTCGCACAGTTCCTGATAAAAATAAATTGAATATGAAATAAGAGATGATACATTTGACATCCACAAGTATTTTTGCTAATTGAAAAAACAAAACACTTGAGCATGGATATATAAGTCTGAATTATCTTATTCAACCAGCATCATTTCAACAAGAATCCATGCATATGTATGTGTTAAGGTCAGCTAATTAGTGGTAGACGCATGAATTTTGGTGGTGAGGGCGTAATACTAAGTTACTCAAAAACACACACACACACGTGTGTGTGTGTCTATATATAATCACATGCTTAAAACACTAATTTTGTGTATATAGTCATTAGCCTTATAGGACAAGGAAGTACTAATAGAATCAAAAAGCAAAATTGAAAAATTAAACCATCTAATCTAGGGCTCAAACATGAAATTCCACAAATTTTAACATTGAATAATAATTATAAAAAAAAAACAGTTCAACGTATATGAATGTGTTATTGTGTGTGTTCAGAGTGTGTACAAAATCTTAAGACATGAATACTTAAATATCTACATACATATATATATATATATATATATATATATATATAATGAATATTGTATATATAAATAAAAGAAAAGATACAGAATAATGTTGATAATTTAGCACCCAAAAAAAAGAGAAGAAAGAGAGAATAATGTTTATAACTTAATATACCTTATCATGAATGAAGAATCTCGAATTGATGATTGAAACAAAATATAATCAGCCAAGAATAACAAAAGGCCTAGAAAGATTGACTTCTTAAACTTTTTGTTCTGCACCTTCAAAACATTTTGATCTTTTTTCAGTGCTTAAATTGGTACTTTTTCTCTAAAACTATTAGTCTATTACGCTATGGCCTTATATTTTTAAAGCCAATTCAGTTACATCCCTGTCATTTTACTTCTTCCATTTTCAAAATTTCAGTGCGGGCAGCTGCCCTCATTTGACCCAGTGTGTATCCACCCCTAAAAGCAGCCCATTGACACAATAATAGCACATAAGGAACTAATTATAAATTAAAAAAAATTGCATAAGGAATTCTCACTTATTGCCACATGAGCGGCTGGTTCACGTGGATAGTTTTTGGCTTCTGTGTATATACAGCCCATCGCAATACTGCAATAATACATGCTAAAGATGGTAAGTTCCAGGTTTTTAAATACAAGAAATTTAATTCCAATTGATCAAGAAAGTAGTAAAATGTTGAAGAATGCAGCCTAGTCCACTTTACCTTTGAAGCCCATTTTCAATGAGAAGTTCAAGGCAAGACCTATAACAGTGACTAAGAGCATTCTCTGCAGCAGTATGATATTTCACGGCATACTTAGGACCAACAGTATGAATAACCCTCCTGAAAAAGGGAAAAGATACTCCATTCAGTGTTATGCCAAGAACTGCGATAGATAGCAAAGTTGGAGTACACTACATGTAGCTGTACTGCTATAGATACTAAGGAAAGTGCAACAAATCATCGCATAAAGAATAACAGGCGAATGACAAGCTAAAAGATGCTTAACAAACTGCATTGGTAAATTCATAACATAAATAAATGTCTGCCCGTCCAACTTCAATAGCTCAAGTTGCCCCAAGTTTGGTGTTACAACATAGATTGATATGTACCTCATTAATAGGATTTGAGGCAATATAGTTAATTTTTACTCCTCCACCTTACATTGTTTGCAACACTCACTTAAATATATGATGCGCCAAAAGCATATTTAAATGTTAAATTTAATATAGTCAAATGTTATATATTTAACTATATTACAAGTATTTCAAAAATAATATTCAAATATGGAATAGAAGGCAATCACCATCACTGCACATAATGGTACGCGAGGCTTGCTTATTGGAAACTTATGAGTGACAAAATATTGAAAACAAGCTTCTATTTCCAGAAAATACTTCTAGGAACAATACCGGATGCATGGATCCTACATCCTTCTCTTGATTTCTGGAGATGAAACTACGCAAGGACATGCAGGACAATTTAGGATGATCGAATCGAGAAGTCCAACTTCAAACGTCGATTGTTCATGATGTATAGAAAAATAACAGTTCCTAGGCGCATGGGTGTGGTGTAAAGTGCAAACATGGTGCAGGAATAATTTATGATACACATTTATGGAATCCTCTATTCTCAACGTAAACACAATACGATATATATAACAATGTCAAAGTAAATGATTTAGCAATACCGCCAATATACCCACCTAGCGGGAAGGTCATATGCATTAGTAACTTTTGCCATACCCGTGCGACAGCCACCCTGTAGAAAAAAATAAATTTATGATATCATATCACTTGAATTATGAATTTTAATTATTTTCATAGGAGTGCCTTGTTTAATACCTAAAACAAGATTGGGTAAAAATAAATTTGCTCCATTTTTAAATGTCAGAATCAGTTAGCACTAGTGATACTAGCTAATTTTGAAACTAAATACATATTCAATTTGCAGATAGCGTACCAGTGTTGCACATTCTTCAGCAAGACCAGGTCCAGCTGCGGCATGCAAGCCAGGGCTGCTGTGTACTTCATCCAAATTCTGTCAACCAGTGAACTAAAAATATAAGGCTCTAATGAAACAGAACTTGAGTGGTCATTTTGTCAGTGACACAAACTGGATATTTGCAATGTTGCAGCAAATTAAAGGGATGCCTAAAAGTATGCTCAATGATGCAGTTTATGGGCATTAAGATGCACTTAACAGAATCAAACATGATTTAGACTAAATTCTAAATATATAGAATTTCTGATCACAATGAGAATGTCATTATTGCATGAGATAGGCAACATATTCTCAGTGGAGATTTATAGGTATAAATCATTGCCAAAAGGTAGTAATTGGGGCTCGCTTATCGCGTTTAGTTAAAAGGCAACCAACTTCCTTAAATTAACTTGAATCACATGTAGTAAATGAAATAAAACATCAAACTTCTCTCCTATAAATATATATATATATATATATATATATTTATATATATATATATATATATATATTTATTTATATTTATATTTATATTTATATTTATATAAATATAATGAAAAAACTTACTACTCCAATTCAATGCCCAGATTTGATACATTGAAATGGGTTTCTCTAATGAAGGGGGATTAGAGAGACTAATTTAATTTTGGGTGAACAATCAAGGCAGACAATAATTTTCCAATATATTCTCTAAATAGAAGAAGTTTAAATTAACTTCAAACACTTCTAGGGTGATGAGAGTATGATAACAGGTTTTGCAGTGAGACGAAATATTAGAACATTTGATTATGCCATGACAAAAAGAATCAACCTAAATTCACACCACGTTTGTGAGCATGCTTTACAACTCATTTCCCTTTCACCATAGAGCTAGCAAATTAAACACATGGTAAAAACATGCAGAAGCACTAATTGCAAAGGCATCTGTCCCACACAGAACGATCATCATATTTGCCTTCAAACCGGAAAATAGCTTAAAAACACCAATGAGAAATAGTTTGCTACTCACCTCATTTGTAGAGTTAACAACAACGTCTACCTCAAGATTCCAAGGATTCCCTCTCCATAGATATATCTTCGAGTTAATTTCATGATCAACAGGAAACCTTGAAGTCCCATTTCCACCACTCTCCACTCCAGACGAAGCAGTTAAAGGGTCTGGGAAATATGAATTTGGATAACCAGAATCCTCAATTTCATATGATAACCTAAACTCTGCATCACTCCAGCAAGGAACTTGATCTAGTGTCACCACAAAATCTCCACTATCTGTAGCTAATCCACCACGAATAGTAGTAGTTGGCAGAGGCCTATACATGGTCGTTGTTTTCCTCTAACAAATATTCACCTCCTTTTTATGTCCAAAAAGACTGCCAACTCCTATCCCTCAACTTACCCGAAATTTCTGGAACATACTGAATTCAACAGCCCACAACAAACTAGCAAAGCAAAACTCAGCAGTTACTATCCTGGAAGAGACAAATTAGGCAAAAATATAAACCTACATTAAAATCAAATAAAAGACGGATATAATATATCATGTATGTTGCTCAAGCAAGACATGATTTTCCATCAAAACAGATTCTTCTAATCAGAGAGTACGTCAAATTACAGCTTACAAATTACAAAATTCAAGCTTAATTTCATAAAATAGGACATCAACATCTCAAATGAAAGATTCACAACAATAAAACCGAGATATATTTGAATTTTAATACTTTTGAAGTCGTGCGAAGTGAATTGATCTATTGCATATATATATATATATATATATATATATATATATATATATATATATATATACACATACATGAAGCTGAATAAATGTATGTGTATACAATTATATGTATATATACACACACTCGCACATGGGGCATCATAGATTTGCTAACCTTAGATGGAGAAGACTTTCATTAGATTGAAGAGGATAAAGAGAGGAAGATATAAAATGTATAAGCATATACCTGTGAAGCGGTGTGAGATTTGGGGGCGCAATTTATATGATTGCAGAGAGAGATTAAAGGAAGAAGACCACAGTTTTTTTGGGATCTGATGAACTTGCTAAAATTAGGACTGTTCGGCAATTACTTATTTTAAAGTAACGCATAAGCTAAATTTTAAATTAAATGGTAAGTCATTTTAAATTGTTAGTTATAAATAAAGTGTTTGTTATTATTTTGACTTATAAGTTATAATAAACAGTGAAGGTGATTAGTTGAATGACTTATAAGTTAAAATAAGATATAAAGATTAGTAAAATAAAGATAAAGTAGTCTTTATATTTGATCAAATTTATTTAATTTGAAATGACTTATAAGTTAATTTTTGAGAAGTAATAAATTATTACTTCTCAAAAAAATAATTATAAATCAATTTATAAGTTAAAAATAAGTCATACAAATATTCAAATAATTTTAAAAATACTTATAAATTAATTTGATTGACTTAAAAATTACTCCTAAACATAATAATAATTTATAAATTGATTTGAGCAAATAAAAATCACTCTTGAACATGACAGTAGGATCTGGTTATCATATAATATTTCGAATTTGAAACAATAATATTTTCTTGAATCATTTTATATTCACTTACAAGTTCATAATTGAAGTTACTATTGTTAGTATTTAATTTCTTATATAAACAAACCGAGTTAAATCCAAATAAGACCTTAAATTACTAAAACAATAATATCTTCATTTTACTCAAAAAGTTTGAAGGCATTATTGTTAATAAATTTCTTATATGAACTTTTAATTTTTCTCATATATTTAGATATTAGACTGAGGTGTTACATATGTTTTCATTAAAAATATTTTTCTTGTATTTAATTTTCATTAAAAAAGTAGTTCAGCATATTCTCCCTACACGGGTTATTTTCACAAATAAACTTGGTATTAAATAATATTATTATCATATAAAAAAGAATTATATAATATTTATATATACACATGCATACTGCAACTCCCAACCTTTTTTGGATCCGGTTAGCATGAAATTATTTTTTTAGTAAGTTGGTCAATTGACTAATGTAATAGAATAATATTAACGCATACAATCTCACCCACGTATCAAGATTCTATCATTAATCAATTAACTTACTCCCAAAATAAACTTCATACTAAACCACTTTTTTTTTTTTTTTTTTTTTTTTTTTTTTATGTGATACTCCATTGTTGCTCGGAGTAGTATTTTCCTTCATCTCTCTCCAATCATTCACGGGATTAAAATATTTTACTCATTTTTATTTGTGTCTCGATTTCCGTGCTAATCGTGATATTGGATGATGACACACAGTCCAGTTCATCAACTTGTAGTATGTTGGTTGACTGGCCACCCGTGATAATTTTTCTTTCTTTGTCGAGAGTCTAGACACAAAAAATAAATCTCACTTTCTATTCTCTACTTTTTATACTAGTTGTACCCAAGGAAAAAATGCTTTTACCACAAAAATAACAGTAAGAGTTTCTTTTCATTGGTCTACAAGCTCTCCCGAAATTTGATCATTACCAATTTTACTTTCTTCTTCATAGGTTTCCATACAAGTCCTAAATAAAATACAAAGATTCCCTTTGGATTTACCATTAACCACCCCGTAAAAAAATTTATCCTTCAAGCATGGCCTTGGCGGCATCAATTAAGAGAGGTCTTAGATCATGTGAAGCTCGACCAAGCACAGTGTACCCCTCTTTGTCCTCTACATCCACATCTGCTCCATGTCTTATCAGAAGCATAGCCACCTGTTCACCGCACAAAAAACAGCAGATTTGTTACCTTCTGTTTTTATGGTGTACATAAACAAGTTTCACTATAATTATTTCAGCAGATAGCCAAAGGCAAGTACTACACCCAACCACTAAAATCAACAACAACAACAACAAAAAGATAGTAAACAGAATTTGCCAAGTGAAGAGAATTTTATAGTCATGTAAATGATTTATATACAACACTCAATTAAGTTTGTTCGTGACTTGAAATGAAACTCACACATTTGACAACAGATCTAAAAAG
The DNA here is from genome assembly GCA_020205605.1 of Panax ginseng. Classification (NCBI taxonomy): domain Eukaryota; kingdom Viridiplantae; phylum Streptophyta; class Magnoliopsida; order Apiales; family Araliaceae; genus Panax; species Panax ginseng. The sequence continues at coordinate 3,863,277 of CM035127.1, forward strand.
AACAGAACCAATATCTTACAACATAAGTCGAAACCTGGCTAGTACAAGTATCAATGCATAAACCATAAATCGTACAGTTTAGACATTTATTATGGTATACATCTCAATTACCTCTCTGTTGTCGCAGATCACTGCATTCATTAGAGATGTTTGACCTGCCCTATCAACAGCATCAACCTCCGCTCCTTCCTCAATCAGGAGTTCACACAACTCTGAGTTCCCAGTGCTTGCTGCACGGTGGAGTGGGGTGCATCCAACCTGAGTGACATGAACATTGCACATTCAACTATGAAACAGAGGATGCTATATTGATAAAATAAATAAAAGACAATACCCATTGAAAGAAAAATAAGACAATATTATATAATTCAGATGTCCATATAAGTGAAAGCATGAGACTACTAACCTTATCTTTTGTGTTCAGCTTCGCACCATTTGAAATCAGAAGTTCAGCTATTTTTAACCACCCCTTGCTAGCTGCATAGTGAAGAGCAGTGCGACCACCATCATTTTTCAAATTAACATCAGCTCCTGTTCATCAGAATTTAATTTTAGTCCAAGGGTAATGACTTACAAAAACCAAATACTATCAGCTATGGGTTATTATGATGTATGCTTCTATTCTATATTTCGTGTGCTACATGATGTAAGATGCTAGAGCTAAGCAGAAAGTAGTAACAGTCTATGTTAAGAACAAGGAGTGTCATTACATCAGCATCAATAACCCAAAATCACTAATCTACTGTTTGAAATGGGTATGCAATTGTTTAGAAGCTTCATCAGACAGAGGAGAAAGAAGGGGAGGCACGAGTGTAGGTATGATATTACCTACATCACTAGCTGATCTACTAATACAGTAGTCATCCAAAAATATAAGATTACTGCTGAATGAGAATCATCAGTTCAGAGTAATTTGATGCCACATTCAAAACAATTGTCCAAAAAGGACAAACTAATTTTTAAATGAGCACTAAAACCGTAACCACTTCTGTATTCTGGCTCTTAAAGGAAAACTCCTCTACACAGTCGCAAAGTGCAACTTGAGCATACCAATTAACAATGTACATGGATGGAATTAGAGAAGTATACTCAGTGAACATGGAGTTACAACAGTTAAATCACCTTTTCACATTTAATCCTGCATGAAAAAGGTGATTAAATTTAAAATTTTGTACAGAATAGTTTGTCAATCACAAACAATATCTAATGAATGCAAGCTCTTTCGAGGGAGCAAACAACTCTTTCCAATTGCATAAGGTGTTTTTGACTCAAGCTTCTATTTCTTTCTCAGTTGAACCCATAAGGTGCTCTTTGACTTGAAATCTTGAAAGTTGCGCGGGGAAGATTAGTTATTTTGTTGAAGTACCAACCTTACAGAGAACTTCATCAAGATATCAAAAAAGGAGCAATTAATTATATATAAGCAAAATTTATATACAGAGTGGCCACATAGATTGATGAATCATTGGATCCGAGTACTTCAAAATATTGCACCACTGATGAATATCATTACTCCAAAATCGTCACAACCACATTATTTAGTATGTGAATTCTGTATAAAATATCATGTATTATTGTATTACTATATTATACTCGCTCCATACCAATATATTAGTCGTTTAAGGACCTTTTTTTTTGTTCCAATATATTATCGTTCTCTCTTATCTAGGATATAAAGTTATCTACATTCCTATGATACCCCTAATTTATCTCCTCTTTCCAAGGACATTTTTCCCATAAAAAAACACTACTATTCTCTTTCCTCTATCTTATTTAACGTTTTCCAATAAAAACATAAAGTGGCAAATATGGAAATTGAGACCTATATTAATTATGAAGTAATGACATTCTTAATATGTTTGTTTTATGTTATAATGTCTAATAAGTTGAAATGGAGGGAGTATTTGTTAAAAACTAATAGCACTTTAGAGGAAAGAAAACAGTAAGAAGGTTGTCAGCAACTCAGCATACAATTAAGATTTTCATGTTCAGTTTTTGGGACCTGGGTGTGGGACTCAGCTTCGGTCCCAAAAAAATATTAGTGAGATACCGTAGAGGCTGTATGGTGCCACTGAGTTTTTTGCAAATTCTCAACATGATCTAGAAGCAATTATATCCTTACCTCTGCTCAGTAGAATCTCCACAATTTCAACATGCCCACTGCTAGCTGCAGAATGCAGTGGTGCCCAGCCTTCTTCATCAGTACTGTTTATACCACTAATTAACAGATCAGCGGCTGAAAGTATCTTCACTACCTGTTACATTACAAATTCAAGCAGAACTACTGTTAAATACACATTAAATTCATAACCCAAAAAAATGAATTATACATAGCAGAACAACTAGCTTACGCATAATACCAAAAACCAAAATGCACAAAAAAAAAAAAAAAACTCAAATAAATGGCCAACCCTCCACCCCCCCCTCCCTCCAAATAAATAAATAAAGTCCTAATGTGTGTCACCTGTTCTAAGTAGGACCTGACATTACATAACAATTTAACCGATAAGCTGCTTTCCCCATTTTCAAACTACATTAAAAATAGCAAACTTATTTTCTAGCAAATGGTAAACTTAGTAATCCCACTAGTTCAATAACAGTACTAAAGATCAGTTCTTCCGGTCTAGTTGTGGGAAAATAAAATTAAAAAAACAACTAAATTCAAAACCGTTAAATTATATGACCATTTGATCTAAGTTTATCGCCAAAACTGCAAATCATATAAAAATTCAATTTTACTTTGGAGGGAGGAGACGGACCTCGGTGCGGCCAGAAGAGGCGGCAACATGAAGGAGGGAACGTTGGTCTTCGTTGCGGAGAGAGAGAGTATTGAGAAGCTGTTGCTGAGGGAGGGATTTGAAGACCGAAAAGTCGCCCGATTCAGCGGCTATAAATAGTTCTTCTTCTTTGATTTGGTGGGTTTCTTTGATTTCTGGCTTCGGTAGATCGATCTCCATCTCAATTTCGCCCGGTACTGATATCAGCGTGTGATGATTTCAGGGTTTTTAGGGTTTTTGGCTTTGCTGTGTCTGGTTGGTTCTATTGCAAGCTTTGCTGCTGATAGTCTGATACCGTAGCTTTCTAGCTTGAATTGAAAGTAATATAATTAGAATAAATAATTGTTTCTTACAAATAAATTTTTCCTACAGCATAAAAATTTTAAAAAAAAAAACTTTATCATTTGATAGTTTAATGATAAATAGCTTTGTTTTTACTGTGCAATTAAAATCTACTTCTAAATAAGAAGTTGGATTTGAGCATGTGCTTTAGAAAACAAAAGTAAAAAAAAAAAACTTTATGAATCCTGAATATATCAAATAATTCCTTAAAAACAATTAACAGACATTTAGAAATATACTTCTCTTAATTTTGCTGGGTTCAAGAGTCTAAACTTGTAACAAAATATTGTACACCTCTTTTTTCACATCACAATTCAAAATATTTTCGCACATATTATAAAAAGTAAATTAAAGTAGAAGAAAAAAAATTTAAGCTTATTTATAGTAACTCCACACAATTACATAAAATGATGTTTTATTTATTTATTTATTAGTGGACTCCAATAAATAATATATTTACCTTTTACTAATATATGTACTTATTGTTATTTTGAAGATAAAAAAAAAATTGTATATTAATCCATTGTTTTGAAGGCCGAGAGAATACCTTTTACATACAATTGTACCATAAGTATTAGTGTGATGTAAAAAAAAATATAAAATGACCGAATCCTCTCTTTATTTTTATTTTTTTAAAAAGAAATGGATGAGTAGTAATACTAGGTCTGTACCACACCATACATTATCTACAAATGTGACCGATATCTGATTTTTGTGGGAGTCATTAGCATAAATTGAATTTTATGGTAAGTTCATTTCATAATTAATATAGTGATGATACGTAAGCAAATAAATTATCATCTTGTCTATGTGTCAATACTGTATTATGCATGAAGTAAACAACTATAAAGTTCACTTCATACTAAGTATTAGTCGGTCGTTTCTCAAGAATTTAAGTTTGAGAAAGATAGATATTCATGATAGAAATAAGTAGTAGAATACAAGAATATTGTGTATAACATTAAATTAAGTTAAGTTAGTTGAAAATTTAACCTTTACTTTATAGTGTAATTAGACAAAAATTAAAATTTATACAAAATTTGTTCTCAATTCCAATACTAAAATTTAGAATTAAGTTAGTAAAAATATACTCAATTAAAGGTACAATTTTTTGTTCTCAAAATGATAAAATAAAATATATAAAATGTTTATTAGTATAAAAAATAAATACATATCATTTTATATAATTTTAAAGAATCATTAAAGATAAATTTTTTAAAAAAAATAATTTATTTTTACTTTTATTTGCACATATTTTGGGGATATATATTTTGTTGATTAGGATAAAAATATCGTGACAAGTCGACAGGCTGAGAAGTTGTGAGCCACAGAATCCAGTGTGATTAACTTCCTCCTTATGTTTGTGAGTATCAAAACACGCTCTCAACGGGGGAAGCACAAAAGGATAAAATAGTAAATCCAAAGTAATCTCTCTCATTTATCCACTACAACTAATTTAATCCCGGGAGTCTTTGCTCATAAATAAGCCTCCAACATCCAACTATTCCATCATTCCAATTTCCAACCACCCATTTTGATCTCCACTCTAGCCATTCCAAGATATGGACGCCTTTTTCGGCAGCAAGCCCACTGAAGGTGATGATCAGAAGGACCACTCAAAACCATCCAACTCTGACCTATTTTCCAGCGCCAAGCTGTTAGCTGAGGCCGCCAAATCCAGCTTCAGCAACCAATCCGACAACGTTGACAAGGCCAAGCTCGCCGGCGCAGCCGAAAACCTCCTCAACGCCGCCGAGGAATATGGAAAACTTGACGAAAAGGGGTACGGTACCTATGTTGACAAAGCAGAAGACTATCTTCACAAGTTTTCCACCCCCACCACCACAGCGCTGCCGGCCGCAGCCCCCCCGGCTCCGGCCCCGGCACCGGCCCCTCATGATTCTGAAGAAGAAAAGCCTGCAGGAATTGGTGGGGTTGGAGATGTTATGAAGATGGCTGGAGGTTTCTTCAAGTAGAATTAAGTACTACTCGATCGATCGAATATATATAATTCATATATATTCCTCCTTCCTATATGTAGTAATTAATTTCTTGTGTATTGTTGTTGTTGTACTGTCCTGTCCACTCCTTGATTTGGGTGCATGTTTTGTTGGCTTGTTTGTTTGTTCGGAGTAATGAGTGGTGTTTTAACTAGCAGTGGCTTATGGTGCAGTGAATTAACCATCTCATGTACATGTAGTAGTATTAATAACGTCTACTCTTTTCCAAGAGTAATACTACTGCTATTGTATTTGTGATTATAACAATATACTCTATGCCTGTGTGATTGTGTTCATCTGTGGTAGAGCAAAAAAAAACTTTTCAAATTGAATTTAGTTGATTTTGTTACTACCTCCCCCATAATAACTGATTTTTTAGTTTAAATTACACATACCAATACACAAGTTAAAATGATAAAAATACCTTTAATATATTTTCTTTGAAGTTGAAGAATTAATGAGTGTCATTTAATTGCAGTGATTGCAAGATGCAACAAATACCATTGAATGCATAAGGGCATATATGAGAAAATATTGTAAAAATTGTATTGGAGTTCTAACACATCACTTATTTTGGAAAAAAATATTAAGCTTAAAAAAGCACTTATTGTGGGACGGAGGTAGTATTTTTATATTTTGTGTCTCATCAGTTTTTTTAATTCAACGAGCTGTACATCAAATCAATCAAGCAAAATAAATATTTTTAGTTTTTTTATATAATTTTGATTCTCCCAATACAAAATAAATATTTTGGATAGAATGATTGAGGTTATAAATTTGAAGAGAGAGAGAGAGAGCTGATGACTAAGGTTGAAGAAATTATTTATAGATAAATTTTCTTACTTGTTAGTGTTAGCCATAAAATTTTCAAACGTGTAATTGTTTAATAACTTCTTCAAATTTTAACTTTAATATTATAGTAATTATTTAAATTATGGATCATTATTGTTTAAAATTTAAGCATTATTGTTTACTATCATAACATAATTATAATTCTATTATTATCAATGACCTTATATTATAATGTGCAAAACATAAAATGATTATATTATCTTACCCTAATCAAATCAAAACATGTAAATATAAAATAAAAAATAAAAAAAATACTATTTCAATAAATTTTAAAGATTTCTCCTTACTTAATAGACTATAAGTTCGAGTCTACGAATTAGCACTGGTAATAAGGTAAGTTTTTCCTAAGATACCTCCGATCCTATGGTTTTCTTCCCTAAATGTACCCCCTAAAATGATTAAATTGTAATAATAATATACGTTTTATAAAATAAAAATAAAAAATCTCCTCTCTGTTTCGTCTGTTTGCCTATGGGGTATAGAGACCACCACCTTTTTCTTTCCACTCTTCCTTGTCAAGGACCACAAAATTTGGAGACCATGGACCACATAACTAACTATTCACAATCCACTCAAACTAGGCTGCCGACACCCTCTTTTTATTTCTTTGATCTGGATTATTATGTTTTATTTCTTATTTCACTTGGGACAGACACTACATTACATTGAAAAAAGAAATACCAACATTAATTCTTTTACGTGTTTTTAGCTATATTTACAAGTTGGCCTGCTTGATGTCATTAGAATTCTTCTTGTGCATGGTGAGTGCAGTCAGAAGCAGAAACACGTAGGTGGAGATTTCCCTGTTGTTCGGATTCTATTAGCCTTGTCTTTCACCTGAACCTCTTCTTTTCTTCGATTTTGCTCTGCCTGTGCTCTTGCTCCTCCTGCAATCTGATCTATCATCTCCATCTTCGTCCGGTAATGTTGCATTGCTTTAGCTCTTCTCCTCTCCAATTCAATCTGCACAGTTTAACTAAATTTTCAGCTCCTAGTATCCCTACAATTTATACACTAGAAGATGAAATCAAATGAAATCTAAACCTCTATTTTATCCATCTTATGTTTCGCTCTTGTCTTCTTCTTGTTCTCCCACTCAAGTATTGTTGCACTCAGCTTCTCATACCTGAAGTTTCTGTTGTTGGTCAGTAGCAAATTATGAAACAGAGAACATACAATTTTTTATACTTGGGTTGCCAATATGGTTCTTAAATGAATAATTTACGCAGATTAACTTAAATACGTTGCGTTGCAGTTAAATGTCTACTGAATGAATTTAAGTACCGTTCGTTGATTTTAGCCATTTCAGCTTTCTCCCAGACATCTGCCTTGGTGTTTCCGGTGCCAGATATTGTTGAACTTTGCCTTGTGATTTCATTTGGTGGGAATGTGAGTGGTTTGGGGGGTTGAGGATCAGTCTTTGGAAATGTGTTTTCAGAAGTGGCAGTTTTGTTCAAGTTCTTATCCGCAAAAGTTGGTGTCTTTTTTACCGACGGTGCTGAAACGTCCTTCTTCTTTGGCTCTGCACTTTTAGATTCAACATTGGCAATGCTGTTGAATTGCTCATCTGCAGTAGTAGGACTCCTTTTGATGGATGGGGCTGGAGCAATCACCTTTTCGGGTATATTTTCATTTGTACCTTCACTAATTGATACCCTCCTATCTGGAACTACGTCTGATATGTAACAGTTTATCATTATTCATTAAAATATTTTATTAAATTAAAGCTGATGATTGGGTTGCATATATGGGAATTATGACCTCTTAGTCAACATGATGTACCTGAGAATTTTCTGGACTCTGTACGAGGTTTTGATACCTTCGTGGTTTTGTCTTCTGATTTACTCCTCATGTTTGTGGAGGTATCCAGGCCAGTATTTGCCTTTCTTTGAACCTCCACGCGAGAGTCTTCAAGTGATTTAATGGCAAATGAAGCTGCTGCAAGAGCAGTTGGGTACTCATCATATTCCTGATTCATTTGCCCCGAAAAGTGTCTGCTGAACCAGCTCTTCTTCTTATCTGCAAAACCAGCAACATGTTCTAATATATTCTTATCTACAGAACATTTATGACACAGAACTTGAGAACGGTTAAGTCATTTTTTTCTGCTTTTATTTTTTAATAAATCCATTGATAGAATACTTGATATGAATGTCACGAGACAAAAATAGGATTCATTCTTTCTCTGATAAAACAGATTGCATATATTCCCCTGTTTTTGAGAAGTGAAATGTTTGGAAAAGATTACCAGAAAAGGAAAAGAAGAAATATTAATTTTTTTTAGTGTACCTCCCTTGAAGGATTGAGTTTTCTGTGGCGGTATTCGTCGGTTTCTGATGCTGTCAGTCTCTCTCTTTTCCTGCTCCACGCCAGAAAATCTCACCCTAACAAAAGCCGTCGGCAATGGGATAAAGGTCTAACTCAACAGTGACAGAACTCTGAAATGTAATCAATTTATTTATCTTTATCTACTCGGTATTATTGAATTGTCTGAGATCATTAGGCTGTACTAATTTACATGCCCGGTGTATCTTCTCAATAGTGAAAGTACAAAAAACATAAAAAATATTGCCATGCAGTTTATCAGACAAAAAAGCTTAGTACAAATGGAAAATGCAACAACAACAAAAAAAGAAGTACAAAGCTTTGTGATTGTGTTCGTGTTAGTCTATTATGCATGCATGTGTACAGGTTCGTGTAAAGAAATTAAAAGATTATTTACCTCATTTGCGTAAATAAATTCTCCATTAGTCGAAACACCAACTTTGCTGAATTTCTTCTTTGTTGATTTGGTAGTCATATATGTGTGTGTATTTGAAGGAGATAAGTAAGGTTTATGGAGGTTGACGATGGACTGGCATTGCGGTGGGGTTTGAGTACAAGCTAGGGTGAGATATGCTTAATTTGCATGGAAGGCCTTGTCTGAATCTTGAAACATAGATAAGAAAGCATTCTTTCCTTTGGTATGAATGCTCAGCTTTCCAATGTACCAAACAGCTTGTGTTGTCTGGCCTTTCTGTATATTCCTTTTCTTCAGGTTTCCATCTCTCAAAAGTAAATGAAAAGTTGATGGAATTCTTTTCCCTGGGAAGTGGAAACCTTTGAATGGAAGTTCCTCACAACTTTTTGTACCTTGTCAAATACATATCCAATGTCATTCTAATTAATAAACAAATGTATGAAAATGCTAAATATTGCAGCTAATTGGTTTAGTTATTATTTATGAATGAGTTATTGTTGAACGGTAACAAATACGTTTCAACATTTTTATATGAAGTGGAGCTCTAAAGCTTTTACTTATTCAACTATTCTTTTTACTAATTTTGTGAAGTAATTTTACAGAAAATAATAATAAATAAAAAAGACTATAACCACAGTAAAAATAATAATTATAAACTCACTTTATTCTTGGAACACTGAGAATACGAGTGCCAATAAGGTGATCCGTTATGACCAACAGAACATTGCTTTCCATTAGGTGGTGCCACAAGACGGCACTGTGAAAAAGCACTTGTGTTTGTACATACGTCCAAGTTTCATATGAAGACTGAAGAGTGAAGAACCATATAGTTAAACTTCTTCTCGATTTGAAATGAGACAATGAAGTGGGACTTGTAATCTCCCCCATCAGGTTTATCTAAAATGGCTTATGCCTCAACTGTTTTGTTCCTCACCTCTGGAAGTGTGTGAATATCAGCAATTTTTTTGGGGGATTTTGTTAATAACTCATAAATGAAACCAAATTCATTTTAACTTATATCCCATAGTCCAGCTGCTTGTTTATCATCTCCAAAAGTGAATATATATCTTCCATCTGGGAGTGTGTCTTTTCACAAGCAATAAACTCATGAACAACACCATTAATCTCAAAAGAGCTGCAACCTGGTATTTTCTCTATCCCTCGGTTCTTCATCGTCTTCCTAATTCTTCTTGCTTTATCATGTTTACCAGCAGAGGAATATAAATTTGACAGTAGAACATAGACTCCGCTATGGCGTTCTAGCTGCACAAGCCTCTCTGCTGCAACCTCTGCCAGTTCAATGTTCCCATGACCATGGCAAGCAGTTAGCAATGCCCTCCAAGCTACAGCTTCTTCAGAGGAGCTGCTAGAACAGGGCAATCTCTGAATGATATTCTTTGCTTCTTCAAAAAGACCAGCTCTGCTGAGAAAGTCAATTATACACCCATAATGCTCACTTTTGAGCTCAACATTATATACACTATACATACTATTTAACACCCTTAGTCCCTCATATACCATGCCTGAATAACTACAAGCTGTGAATATGGCTATGAACGTAATGTCGTCTGGCTGAACTTTATTCCTCTCCATCTCAGCAAACAACCTAAGAGCTTGCTCTCCGTCTCCATGCATTGCAAATCCTGAAATCATAGCATTCCAGCAAATAGTATCTCTTTCAGGCATTCCGTAAAACACCTTCTCAGCTAAATCCAACTTCCCAGATTTTGCATACATGTCAATAAGCGCGGTGCTTAATCGCACCCCAACAGGCAATTTAATTTTACCCAAATATCTATGAATCCAAATCCCAATATCAAGAGCTCCCAAATTGGCACAAGCACAAAGCACACTCACAAATATAGCCTCATCAGGCTCAATGCCGGACGACTGCATTAGTCGAAACATTTGTAAACCTTCCTTAAAACAATTGTTCTGCACATACCCAGAAATCATAGATCCCCAAATTCCTCGATCCTTCCTTGGTGATTCATCAAACAACAATCTTGCAGTGTCAACATCGCCCTTTTTAGCATACCCAGAAATCAAGACTGTCCATGACACCACACCCTTGCAAGGAATTTCATCAAACGCATACCTCGCTTCACCCATCATATGAAATGCAGAATACATTACAATCAAAGTATTACCCACAAATATATCAAACAGAAAACCCAGTTTTAAACAGTGCCCATGAATCAACTCTCCAAGATGACAAATTTTCATGTTTGCACAAGCTTTCAATACATAAGGAAGTGTATAATTATCAGGATTCATTCCAATTTCCAGCATATATCTATATAATTGTATGGTCATGATAAGTTCACCTCTCAGTAAGCAAGCTTTGATCATTGTGTTACAGATACAATTTGTGGGTTTTTCAATGTGTTCAAAGATTTTAAATCCATAAGATAAGTTACCTTGAAGTGGGTCTGAGCAGAAGGCTAGAAGTCTGCTGAGAGTGAAATTATTGCTCCCAAGCCCACATGTGATTGCCTGGCCATGAGCTTGCTTTAGATGATTCATGTTCTTGCATTTCTTCAACAGTGAGAGACATCTCCCTGTAATTGATGCATTGGCACCTCTCCACATCGAGTCAAAGTCTAGCCGCTAATTGAAATTTATTACCCCGGATATCTCAAAACTGATATTCCCATTCGACTGTAAAATTTTGTTTTATTATTATTTATTAATCGGGGAATGCTGCTGGTGCCTTCTGTAAACTTATTATTATTATTATTTTCCTGAATATATTATGGAGTTGATATTAATTAAAAAATATTATGGAAATGATGTGGGCCACCACAATTAGCATAACCAATGGTAATTGTTATGGGTATAAGTTTTGTCTTATTAATATCAGCTATCTATATTAAAGTTTATTTAAATCTGGTATAAATTATTGATGATTTCTAAAAACACATGTTTAGGTTTTCATAATTAAGTTAACCTTAATTTTACATTAAAAAAATAATAACTTAAATATAATGATTCTCACATTAGGAGGGAGTCTTTCCTTTTTTATCTTGTAAAATTGAGCAAAGAGGATGACATTTGACAAGATTTTGTCCCATACTTGAGTGAGACTAATATTTGATAATTGAGAACATGCTATTAGATTCCACACAAATTCTGCGTGCAGCAGCCTAACACCTTCCGGTCTCAAATCCTAAAAGAATGTAAATTGCAACTTGAAAAAAATATACAGTACAAATACAAACAACTCCTTTGGAGCTTAACAGCATTAACAATGATTTGATTAGGATCTACATTATACTACTATACTAGCCGAATTGCTTTAACAGAAACAACAAACTTGTTTACTAACAAATCAAAATTAGGATTTTATGCCGACTAAAAAAGGAAATCTGAATCTGAAACTTCAAGGACTTGGTGAACACCAATTGGGTTCACACCTGGTCGGAATGCATTTGCTTCGATATACCTGTAACAATAATCAGTCACAAACTAAATTCTAACATATTAAGTAATCTGGGTATGAATCAAGACAGAAACTCACAATTCTTTTAGGAAAGGGTGCTTATAGAAGGCATCAGGAATTCTTCCACTAAATTGGTTGTGATCCAGGTACCTAAAATTCAGCAAGGACAAGGAGGAAGCTTATAATATATAGAAATATTAAGCACAGGTTACAACCTTTGAAAGCCATTATGCAAGTTAGAAATAAGTCAAATTCCAATTTAAAGCCATCATTAACAACATAATAATTCAAAAGATGGAACAGCGGTAATGTCATGAACTAAGGTAAGGTTGTATGGATAATTGTCATGTTTGTTTCAACTGGAAAAAAATAGTTTCTGCTAAAGTTATAATAACTGGCAACTGATTGTTGAAATTATGAAGGAGTTCTTTTTGCTTTAGCTGAAAACTAAATCTGAAGTAACTAATGAAATTATTTTCCTTGCTGAAATATATGAATAATACTATCATTATTCAGGGTACTCTTAGTATTATTATAATTCGACGGGGTAGAAGAGACTAATATATATTAACTCAAATAAGCTGTGCCAGATTATTGCAATTGACACTATCCACTTATATTTACACAAATAACCTGAACAAAACAGCCAACATGCAATGGGCCACCACCTGGTGAACCCAATACCCCACAAACAACACACATTAGGTAAGCCTATAGGAAACCATGTTTGGGTATAGGGTTCTTCTTCCGATGTGAGAAAATCACCAGACCGCTCGTTCGCCTATTTAAGGCTAAATTTGTCACCCAAGGCCATGCACTCCATATTCAACACTCCCCCACACCCCCCAAAAAAAATAAAATAATAATAATAATATTAATAAACCATCCTCATAGTCCATTAGTGGTGGGGTGGTAAACTTAGAGGGCACCAACCTCCTCTTCAAATATGCCTCGGCAGCATGGTACTCTGCTTTCTTTCCCCCAGGCCCCAGCCTCTTTAGAAGGGCTTTTCTCTGCTTGTGAGTTAGAAGGACAGTCACCAGTGTCTAATAGTATCAAACAAAGTAGATCATGCATTGTGGAGTGTGGAACGTATGCCTTTTGAGGCACTTGTCACTAAGTTCACTACTACTGAGCTGGCTCTCAAGATTTATCTATAGTATTGGCTAGCCAATACTATAGATAAATCTTGAGAGCCAGGTCAGTTGTTATAATTTAGATGAGTTTTGGAAATCAAGTTAGGCTTTATTTGCAGAAAAAAGTTTACATGCTTGACCAATTATTGTTCAGACTTAGTTGCCAACTTTTATGACTACGCTGGTCAGGTCAGGCGATTAGATCTTATTTTACTCTAATGGACATGATCAGAAGTCTCAGAAGTCAATTTGAGGTGTACGCTTATGGAATGAATTCTCTAAGCAGCAACATATCATACATTATGACATGAATGGAAAGCTAAAAGAAACACTTACAAGTATGTCAATCTAGGAATATGAGCAAGTCCAGGTGGTATTATTCCAGACATTTTGTTGTATGATAGATACCTGTAACCATCATAGCAATCAAACTAACACTACGTAGAAATGCAGCAATCAACTGAAATTCAGTAAGAATATAATTCCAGAACATTATATACGTGTATGCAGAACTTACAAAATTTCCAAATTTGTCAAGTTTGCAAGCTGTGCAGGAATTCCTCCCGTAAGATAATTATTATTTAGATACCTGCACATTTGAGTTGAAGGCGAACCATAAATAACTCTATGGGCAAAGTGAATATCATTTGAAGTAGTTAACATTTCATTGACTTACAGGTTGCGCAGAACTGGAAAGCACCCCTCAATACGAATGAGTTCCCTTATAGTTCCAACCAAATGGTTATTACCAACATCCCTGGAAACAAAATGGAATCAAAATGAGATCATCCATACAAAGATGAAAGTGAACACCTACCTAATGATTTGCTATAGACAATCAGAGAACACAGAACGTTACAAGTGTCGTAGGTTTTGTAAAGTGCCCAATTCTGGTGGAATCCGCCCAATGAAACGATTTTCATGTAGATGGAGGTATTGTAGGTCAGGAAGATTTGCAAGCTCCTTGGGGATTTCCCCTTTAAAATTATTGAAACTCACGTAGCTGCAGAAGTTTTATTGTTAAATTGTATGAAAACAATACCGAACATAACTAAATAACCTCAAAACGTTCAAATTACTCACAGATGTGTTAGACTCTTCAATTCACCTATTTCAGGAGGAATGACGTCTTGCAGCTTATTCCACCTCAAATTACTGAGAACAAAAGACTAATAAGTACATTAGATTTGTTTTTTGGTAACAAGTTGAGGGCATAAAAAATAAAACTTACCAGCCTACCAGGTATCTCTGGTTGCAAAATCTTGAATACCAAAAAGTACAAATCTACTAGATATTCTAGAATTGCATAACAGGACATATACAAAGCATGCATTAAAGAAGCAGGCCCAACTTTAAAATTTAAGTGGGATGACGCATTCATTTTGAATAATATATAACTACATCAAATCAACCTGCATTAACCTTATCCACAACTACGTAAATTGGTTCAATAATTCTTGATATTCAAAATAACCTACTGCAATCTCAATGATTCTAACAAAATCTTGTTATCCACTATTAAATAAAATTGTATAACATCTAAAAAAATGGAGAACTATATAACAAAAACAACAATTGAATGACAGGGGCGTGTCAGAAGTTAGAACTTAGAACCAATGGCCTTTTGAACTGTAGCCTTGCACAGGCCCATCAATCCACCATGATAAGAGTCATTGTACAATATTGAGTGCTTTTACTTTACATGTTTTACAATAATAATATCAAAAAACTACATGAACAAGCTAAATACAAAAGCAATAGAAAGATATCAATAGCTTTGAAGTAAGGATTATACAGTATCTTAAGACGCCTCAAACGCCCAATTTGAGGTGGAATTGGTCCAGTCAACTTATTGTTATGAAGATCCCTGCAAGTAAATAAAACTGAGGTATCTAAAATTTGATTAATAAAATTCTTGACTGTACTAAAACCACTTCCACTTATTCTCGTGCTTACGGAAGTGGGAAAATAATGTTCTTTCATTTCATAATATACTAAAGGGTTGTTTGATAAAACTGAATGAAAGGTTTTGAATGTGTAAAAAAATTTGAATGGGCACTGAATGGAGTAGAAAATTTGAATACGGAATGAAATGATGTGTTTGATAGTTGTCTATTTAAAACACTGAATACATGCATTATTCTATTTTAACCTTCTAGGCTGTAATGAACAAATTTATTACATATTTATAAAAAAACAATGTTATTTAAGAAAAATTAAATATAAACTTTTGAACAATTTTTTATGAAGTATACTATTACAAATATAATTTTAAGAATAAAACACTAAAAAATATTAATAACATTCTATGGTACATAAAATCAAAACAAAAAACTACAACATTCATTAAATTGGTTATCCAATTTTTTGTTAAACAAAAATCAAATACAATTTGTACATAATAAAATTTGTTTACAATAGTAAACAAGATGAATATTGAATGTAAATTTTAATTGTCTATGAGAGAATGTAAGTAAAAATATCATTCAACACTACTTCTTAATCATTAAGCCACAAATTTTTGGAAGAATCGTTTAGACACATTCAGAGTTTAAAAATTGTTAAACAAACGGTCTGAATTACTTATTCGTTCAGATTCAGACTTAGGATGTGTTTGTTTAGAGCTGAATGGCTGTATCGGTGCGTTTGTTTTGAATAAAAATCGTCTGAACGGTTAAATTATTCAGATGTTTCAGACATGTCAATTATCAAATAATTTTTTTCATTCAGTATTCAAAATTTTGATTCATTCAGCTCATTCAATTTATTTAAACATTCAAAACTATTTAATTTACTTTTATCAAACACCTCCTTATTCAGACTTATTCAAAAGTAAACAAACAACCCATAAATTGTCATTTTGTTTATATTTAAAGATACTATCTGTGCCAACTAGGTTTTGTGCTAAGTGATACTTTTTCTTACTAAAGATGAAAAGAATTCAAGATTAAAATTGTCTTTTCTTACTAGCCCACATGCCCAGTGTTTCGAAGACGGGGACTTTGTGGAATAAGATCCCAGAACGAGTTTAGAAACAATTGGAGTAACTGTGGGAATAACTCAAAACAATACGCGGAGAATGACAATAAGCCAGTAAGTCTTACAGCCTAGTAAGATCCAACAGATTGGTCACAGCAGTAGGAAAAGGCCCAACAATGGACACTGCATAAACTTCCCTGTAATTAAACAAATGAAACGAAGTCCTTCATTATTATCAGCTTGTAACATGAAACACATAACAGAATAAAGGAAAATATATTTATTTGAAAATTTCTGTGCAATCAGCATTTAAAGTTAATTTGCACTTACAATGCCGTAACTACTCTGTAATCACCCTGAGTAGTACATGTGACACCGGACCAAGGAGGCAAATCCCCATCACCACAAGGATCATCTCCAACCCAGGAATACACCACCCTCCATCCAAGAGATGCCTTAATTTCATTGAGAGCTTTCACTGCAATCATAAATGTAAAATATCATTCAAAAACTCCTGATAAATTTTGAAGGACTTTTTCATTTTCTTTATATTTTAATTTTTTAGCTAAAATATTAAAAAAATAAAGGAAAAATTAAATATAAAAAACAGAGAGTTATATCAGATCTTAATTGCAGTTTATGAAATAATTAATCCAACGAATAATGTATCCTCACCTTCCTTTATTACTTCACACACTTGTGTCCAAATACATTGTATTTGAAACGGTTTGAGAACTGTTGTTTTGGGAAGGATTTCATTAGCTAATTAAAATTAATAATGGATTTAAATTTGTTAATTAATTAGCTATTTTCCAATAATCCAGCCCACTCCTTGATTAAATCATGTTTTCTTTCCAAATCTTATATATTTAGAGGACATTTCTGTCAGAGTAGAGGGACGATCTTTGGAAAACTCTTTCTCTTCCTAATTAGCCTATAAACATTCGTGTCTGCGGGATAAAGAGAAGCAATAATTTGTTCGTGTGACCTTCATTCTTCGAAGACACCGACAATGAAGAAGGAATTGTTGAATCATGGATGCTAGCCGCCGAGACCTCTTTGCACCTGTGAGATTTGTTCCCTCGGGGGCCGGTAATCTATCCTTAAGGGATGGCATTTCAGGCACGCCTCGATTCAACTACGATAAGTTTGCGGTATTCTTTTTTATATCACATGGTAGAATACAATTATTTTACAACAATTTTATCCAGTGATTATAAATCTACAACAATTTCCGTAAGGATTCGAAAAGATGGAATTAACACTGTTCAAATATTTTCATTTAATTTCTAATATGGTCTCCGATCATAAATTAAGCTAAAAATACGTAATAAATGAAGTTTGATTAACTTAACTAGCAAAATATTATGGGATCAGAGTGAAATTGAAGTCTTACATATCAAACCAAACTAGATATAATAATTAGAAAGAGACAGCAATGGAGATGAATAGATGGATATGGAATTACCATCTCTTTTGATCGTTTTGCAGTGAACGCCTACAGTGAGAAGGAAGAACAGTATAAGGATAAATAAAAATGCTGAAAATGGAGCTTGACGCGCCATTTTTGAACACCGATTAGTCCTTGCTTGGTGGATTCAGACTACCATTTACACATAAACAGTAAGATCTCTCCACTAAAATAGATGTAGAGAGAGAGATCAGGTGAATACAACGCGGATTAGCGGAAATGGCTCTCTCGTTGGTGGATTATTTCCCACCTAAATTTTTACTTTTCAATTTGTTAGATCTATCCTTCGACTTGAAAATTCAAAGCCGTTAGCCATTTCTTATCTTTGTCGGCTGATTTTGGCACCATAGGCCAAAATAAACAATGTTTGGGCTTCCTTTTGTTTTGCCCACTCATTTGTAATGAGGAGCGGTTCAATTGTACTGGCGAATCTAATAGGAGGGAGTTGCTTTTTTTTAATAGGAAGGGTGAGAGGAGAACAAATAAAATTTAATAAATTTAAAGGTGTAAATTTATAAAAAAAATTAAATTAGAAGGTTAAAAAAACCTTAAACTATTACTACTATTTTAAAAAAATCAAACACGTTGTGTATAATGTATTAAAATTTTGGCTCTCTACCTTGCTAAATTTCAGTTCAAAAAAAGTCGTCCTGCCGGGAATAGATCCTAGATCCGTTCCGATACGCAGGTCGGGAGATAATCTTTATGCATGTCAATACTGTATTGATTAATTAATCAATTTACCACAAAGTTAAATTTTTTGTAATGGTTTAGTAGAATTTCTTTTTGTCCTACAAAAACTTTTTGGCATAGTTAGTTGCTTGTTTATATGATTATGTATTCTTTATATGACAATAGAACTACGATTTGTGGTAGATGGTTGTTTTTTTTATTTTGCCTTTTCTTTTATTACTTTTTGGACAATGGATAGTTAGTACATCAGCCATCAGGCACCACGAAATTGTGCAAATTCATAATTTATTATGTTTGTATGGTCTCGTACAAAATTATTATCTGTGTAAAATATTAAATCATGATATATGTTTTTCAGATATTTATCACTTATCGTAACAACAATGAGCTAGTTCTTGTAATTTGTATCGGGCAATCTTTAAAAAAAATAATATTTACCAAGTATTTTAATTAATTACTAATTTTAAAATAATCCCATATAGATGACATTTATCTTGAATAATCATATAATAATATATATTGACACACTCTCTATCTTCCATTGTAAGTGATATATATTCTGAATTTATGAGATTCATTGCTTCTTAATAATTCATAACTCATGTCCTAAACATAAATCAATATATAGGAGAGAAAATAGAAATACTTTATCCATATATATATATATATATGAAAAATAGGAGAGAAAAAAATAAATCAAAGATTTATAGTATATGAAACATAGGAGTAAAAAATAAAATCCACAATTCACTTAAACATCAAATGAATTTAACCATACATATAGAAAAGCTATAAAGCCGATTTCATTACCATTAATTACTGCAACAAGAAAGAGAAACTTCTATTAGAAAAAAACAAGGTTTCTAGAAGGGAAATATACCAAGAAACTATACATATACAAATGTACATGAATATTTAATGCAGATGAGCTATTCACTGCATAAAAGGACCGTTTTACCCTCGGGATATAACCAACCCATTAAATTGGCAGCTTCCTTCCTCGTGACAGCTCCAAAATTGATGAAATTCATGGATTTCTCTTGAGAAGTACTTCACCTCCACCCAAAAATAAAGACAAAATACTTGCTCCTTGTGAGTAGTGTACTATGGTTGACTATGTCCATGCTTCTTTTTGATATTGGCAATGCACTTGTCAACCCACCGTTCGTCTAGGATCCGATTTACATTAAATTAATTTTACGATAAATTGATAAATTGATCAATATATAAAATGTTGACATCATCATTTTCCGATCTCAATTAAAATTAATTTCATGTTAACAACTCTATTGTGTGTGGTTGCTACTATCCAGCTAAGTGTCCGGTCTGATAATGTTCAATTAGAATAGATGAATAGTAAAAATTTAAAAACAAGCTTTGAAATAGCAATCTGACACAGGAAATGAAATTATAGAAATAAAATGGAATTAATAAGAAAATTTTTTGTGAAAATATTAATTCTCCAAACAAATTAGTACTAACAAAAGAAGTGATTTGTCTGATGATCATGCATGATTGTTGTATCATTAGTTAACCGTCTCCATTCGAGTTTAATGTGGGGTTGAAGAAAGAGAGCGAGAATGAGACAGAAAGTTGTTGGCATGCAATTGAAGAAATGAATGGTGGTTAATTTTGTGATGGGATGGATGGATGGATCAGTTGTGAAGTGGGTTGGGGCCGGAGGGAACTAGTCTCTTCTCCACGCCGTATCTTGGATCAATCTCATCGTCATCATCAACAAGTACTGGCCGCCGCGGTGGAGAATGGTTGTGGAGTTTTTTGCGATAAAACTGGAACAGAGGTGGGGTTTCTGTGGGAATTGGACGGGGGAGAAGGAGGTATCTGCGGTTAGTCAACTGGGATTCCGGCAAAGGGTCGGTAAATTGAGGTGTTGAATTGACTACAACTAGGTGGAGAAGTATGAAAAAATAGAGTCGGAGGTGGCAAGAAGAGGGGCAGCTCTTCATAGTGATTAATTATATTCAGATCGAAAAACAGAAACAGAAAAAGAAAAAACCGAAAGAGGGACGAGGGCGATTGTGGGAATGAGGACGTCGTCGGTGATAATTTTGGTTGGATGGTGAATTTATAACCAGGGCAAGACACATATATGATCACCGATTACCAAGAATAATGTGGTCACCTCCTCTCCCCAGCTTCAGCTTATATATACTGCACTTATTATTACTCTCTTCTTCTAAAAATTATATGATATTTTAAATAATTTTTTTTTTAAAATTATTTAAAGTTTAAGAGAATTAACGCAATCTTTATAAAATTACCACCTCATTATTTTGGAGACCACACCTGTAATCAGATTGTGGAATGATTTATACGTGTAGAAGTCAAACCTAAAGTGTAATTAGTCGTAAGTCACTGACCATCCTTAATCTTCTGATTTATTTGTAATTAATGAAGTCTCTTTCTCTTGAGTTGATTTCATAAATTTTATTGCTACAATTGGCACATGCTGTACTAATTTCTTCGTGTGCTTGACCCCACTATAATAACAACTATATATACCATATTTTAAAAGTCTAACTTTTTAAAATTAGTAGGAATTTATATAATTACGAAAACTATAAGTTATTTAAAAAATATTATTAATTATAAATTTAATATTAAATAATTAAATAAATCATTTTAATTTTAAATTTAAAATATATATTATTAAATTATAGTAGTACTTGGGGAGGGAGGAATAAGATAGTATTAGTTGAAAAGCATTTATGACTGACTATATGAATATCAATTATGCTTCAATTAGAAGTTAAGTTGTATGTGGACCTATGGACTTTTTGTGTGTTATCAAGTGGAGAATGGGCATAAGGTAGGTAAAATTAAATTAAATTAAATTTAGATGGGGAGAGGAGGGCTGTCTGAATCTGGAGCAGCAGTATACTTGTAATAAGCCACCCGGCCCACCCCAAGGCCCAAACCAGCCCATATAGTTGTAACATTTTCCGAATTCCCAGCTGGGGAAAAATTAAGGAACAATTACATATTATAGTACATTTATAAAAATAATTACAAAAATCATACAGTTATAAAATAATTACAAAAATATGACAATTTATCATATATATTTACAATACTAATTATATTAGGAGTCCTTAATTTAAGGAGTTAATATTATTTGGCTGACATGGCAAAAACTTTTTTTTTTGAATTGCGTGATAACCGCCTATCATTTGTAACGGGACTCTTGATTTACCAAACCATTCTCGCATCTTCGAAACCATTGTTTCTCTCTCCTCTGTTTGTTCGTTCTTCATTTCTATCGATTGTTTACGGTGATTTAATTTGTTCGCTTCTTCATCTCATTTGTTCGTTCGTGATCTCAAGTTATCGCCTTCGTTAGTTATTCGCCATATTTGTTAGTTGTTTGTCATTGTCGTTGTTAGTTGTTCGTCATTGTCGTTGTTCTTCTCCATTGATTGGTAGTGTTTATTATTCTTGAGTGAGTATTTTCTTAATAGTTTAATGTATTATATATTAAAGTAGTTTACTAATAGAATGGAGTATTCATTGTTTTGGTTTGTGTTATTTTTATGTTTTGTATAGAATGGTTGATACTGGAAGAAGAAGGATGGAAAGAGGAAAAGGATCGTGGAGGTGATTACATTTAAGAACTTGAAGAAGTTTGTTGTGGAAGCGAGGGAAGGGAAGGGGGAAGGATGTAGGTAATAATTCGAGTAAGAATGAGAAGCGGTTTGGTGATACATAGTGATATCAAACATTCCGAAGTGCAATTAGATTACGATTTTGATGTCCCCTCACAAGAATGAAGCTCAAGTCTTATCCGTAAGATAATTCCAACTCAACGAATTTTAAAGGTGTGTTAATTTAAATATTGTTATTGTTTATCTTTATATAATGCTTAATTGGTTCTTGTATAATGATTAATTGGTTCTTTGCATAATATTAATGATTAATGCTTGGTAACCACATGATTAGTAACAATCGTTGAATAATAACCACCATGTTGCGTGAAGGTAACCAAAAGCCCACTTGGTACTTGTCTTATGAGTGTCTTGGTTACTTTGTCTAATTATGTCTTGGGTACTGTTTTATGATGTTTTGGTTACTGTCTTATGATGTCTTGGCTACTGTCTAATGATGTCTTGGTTACTGTCTTATGATGTCTTGTTTACTGTCTTATGATATTTTGGTTACTGTCTAATGATGTCTTGGTTACTTTGTATTATGTGTGTCTTGTTAATCTTTTCTAATGATGTCTTGGTTCTTGTATTTACATTGGTTACCTTCTTTAACACGTTGTTTCTTTGTATAATGTTGTCTTGGTTACTGTCTAATGATTTATTGGTTGTTGTCTAACTATTATATTGTGTAATGCTGTCTTGGTTACTGTATTATGTGTGTCTTGGTTACCGTCTAATGATGCCTTGGTTACTGTCTAACCAATATATTGTCTAAAGCTATATTAGTTCTTGTGAAACATTGTATTAGTTCTTGTATAATCTTTGAATTAGTTCTTGTTAATCTTTGTTTTGGTGATTGCATAATATTTCTCGACTAATGATTGGTAAGCACATGGTTGGTGGTAACGAATGTATTAGGCGATAACCAAATATGTTGCATGAAGGCAACCAAAAACAACATTAGTCGATAACCCATTCACATTGGTTACCTTCTTCAACATGTTGTTTCTTTGTATAATCTTCGTCTTGGTTCTTTGTCTAATGATTTATTGGTTGTTGTCTAACTATTATATTGTGTAATCTTTGTTTTGGTTATTGTCTAATCTTTGGATTGGTTATTGATTAACGATGTTTTGTTTAATGACTAAAAGGTATATTGGTTACTTGTCTATTTTGTTTTGGTTCTTATCATATGATTGGTTGGTTAACTTTGTAAATCGATTTTGTTTACTTACGCTTATGGGATCTTTATTACGAGGAATGGAACGAAAATTCACCGGAAAAGTGATATATTGGTGCGACATACGAAGTCCCCAAATCATTGCAAAAAAATTGAATAATAGTCAAATTTGGATAAATTTAAGGCAACATGTTTTGGGAATTTTCTTGAGTTTGGTGAGTACCAAATGTATTCCCGATTATTCACCACGCTTCTTGTGAGGAGGTTCACCGGAGGATGATGGTGAAATGTGGTTTTGTTCGGGTCGAGTTCGGTTTGCCCGAGTTTTGTATGATATCTGGGTTGAGATGGAAAGGTGAGGATGATATAACTCCATATAAAGGTATGGAGAATATGCTTATTAGTAAGTTTTTTGGTGACAAAGTTGTGACACGTAGTAGTATAGGTAGGATATATAGGAAGCGCGCTTTTGATGATGATGACGAGGCTATTAAGATGTCTATGATATTTTTGGTCTTTAATTTCATTATGTGCACATTTTCTGAAAATTACGTTGATGGTGCAATGGTTAATTTTTTGTGTTACGGCGATGTTAGTAGTTTTTCTTGGGGGAAAGTTGCTTTTGAGATGACAAAGTACTCTTTGTCTAATGCTTTGAAGGGCGTTATAGGAAAGGAAAGAATGGTGTTTCAACATACAATTTTTACATGGATCATTACACCAAACCTGCATGTTGAATGGGCTTCCGTATGTATTCCAAGTTTTTATGTTTGAAACTATTCCGACATTCAAAATTAAGGGTATATGCATAGCGAGCATCCGTTGGATGTCCGCTTTATTCGAGATGGAAGGAGTTAATGAAGCCGCTTTCTAATGACAAGTTGAATGAATTAGTTTTTGTTTTTATGGTATGTTGTTTTACCTTTAGTTATATACTTGATAAATGAAAATATTATGTGAAGTTTACTATCAACAAAGTAGTTAGTTACCTTTATATACACGTTTGATTCTTGATTATTTTATATGCGTGTTAATAATAACAATGTTTTTGGTTACTTGGATATTCAAATACTGATTCTTGATTAGATTACATTCGTGTTACTAATGACATTGTTGTTGGTTACCAATCATATACACATTTGGTTACATTTATACATTTAGTTGGTTACTTACTTATTATACATTTGGTTACTTGTATATATGTATTTGATTCTTGATTATGTTTTATGATTCTTTATTTTATGTTTATTTCAATGTAATTGTACATTGTTTGTTAGATGATATACTAAAGTATACTTATTTTTTTTTCAAATTTGAGGATAAACAATTTGATTCCACTACTAGTGGAGAAGGATCTACTTGATTTGGGCGGTTTTCACTTTTTTAATGGGAAGGATGGTGACAAGAAAGTAGACAAAAAAGTGAAGGCCGACAACATTGGTGTAATTTAGTGTAATTTCTTGAGCAAAAATCATAACAGCTCAAATTTCTCTTCTTTCATAATGAAGCGTGCGTCTTGAGCGAGGCATCTCATAGTCTTCGAAATTTACTGGCGTGTGCGTGTCTTTTGTTCGATGTCCACAATATCTTCATTTTAGACATCGTAAATAAGCGAAAAATCACTAAGTTTGATGTCTCAATCTACAACACCCAATGTATACAATCGACTTTAATATTTGCATCCCAAATATACAAAGAACCAATTAACTAGTACACAATATTAGTCAATAAGTAACCACCAATATAAAAGAAACAATTATAAATCTCAAGAACATTATAATGTTATATAGTAACTAAGTCAATATTGATCAAGAACAATATAATATTACACAAGAACCAAATAAGCATTATATAGTAACCAGTATATAAGTACACAGTAAGCAATTCAGTAGTAGTCAGTAACCAATATAATGTTGCACATTAAGTAAGTTAGCATTAATCTGTAACCAATAAAGATTATAATTTTATCTAGTAACCAAGTTCTTTGTTAGTCGAGATAATGTTACGTAGTAACTTAACTCAATGAATAACCAACAACCATTATATGATTATACAAAGAACTAACTCAAAGAATAATCAAGAACCAATTTAATGTTGCCAATAACTAAGTTAGCATTAGTAAGTAACCAAGTTAGTAATAGTCGATGAGATTGCAAATGCAAATTAGGATGTAATAATTTAAATCGGTATTAATTACCTTAAGTATCTTTGATTTAAAGATATTAGATTGCAACTTTCTCTCAATTTGTTGTGGAAAGTGTTGTGAATGTTGATATGGTCATTGTTTGTTTGTGAAATACCATCTTTGAACCCGATAACGTGGGCATTCAATCATTATCGCAACCTGGAAGATCCCCGATAAACTTGATTGCATTGTTAATAGATTCTGGTGGTGTTTGAAGTCATTGTTGAGTACTGCTTTACATCCCATGAGCCCACATGCTCTATCCAACTTGACCTCTTCCTCCGGATATGTCCTTATTCGAGGATCAATGACATCAAGTTCACCATGTGTTTTGTTGAATTGTTCAACAATGTAAGCTCTACAAACCCCGTTGTAAGCTCTGTTTAACTTCTTCTCCTTTCTTTTTGAATCTGCTTTTTATATTTTTGATTATATGATATGTGCGAGAACCATGCATGATATCCTAAAACACACAATTCAGGTCCTTGTATAATGGCTTCATGTCTATCTCGAAACAATACATTGACCTTCCCTAACTCCACAAGCATTTCTCAAATTCTGAAAAACCATTTCCAAGACAATTCATTTTCATTGTCAACAACCCAAAAAGCAATCTAATAATGTTTTGGTTTGCATCTTGTGTCTTCTTATCGAATGTGTCCCAAGTAAGTTGATTGTATGAATGTGCCATCGATTACAATGATTGGAAAACAATGGTGCCATGCTTGAATGGATGCTCCAATGGCAAAGAATAGATACTTGAAACGACCATTTGTTTCAACTCGAAGTGGTCGTGATTTTAACTCGATATAAAACATCAAACTTATCATTAGAATTACAAGTAGTATAACGTATCCAAATCACTAGTAATCGGTAACAGCTTCATATGGTTAATGGTATACAAATTGTATATTACATTTAGTAACTAAACATGCGTATTAAGGTAACCAAACATATATAATAACCGCATACAAATGGTCTAATACTAATAATAACTAAACATGCATCTTTATGCCTAAAGGTGTGTTGGTTCTTGTATAATAGTTTATTGTGTCTTGTATAATGCTTAATTGGTTCTTGTTAATGATATTTTGGTTCTTGAATAATATTATCGACTAATGCTTGGTAACCACATGTTTGGTAACCAATGCATTATACAAGAATCAAAGATGTTGCATGAAGGTAACCAATACAATATTCGATCAAGAAACAATTTACATTGGTAAACAATCTATCGTGTAATCATATCTTGATTATTGTAGAACATCATATTAGTTCTTGCGATAATGATATAAAAGCAATAAATGTTTTTAAGGTGTTACTGAATTTGTTTTCTTGAAAGATGTGTAACCATGATGGGATGAGTGAGTAGTCGTGTGGATTTCCTCTCACCTTTTCCAACGCTTTCTCCTTCGATCTCCATGTTTTTTGGTAAGAGATGATAGACACATTATATTCGACATCATGTCTTCCACAATATCGGTTGGTGTGTATATTTTCTTTAAATTTATTATTTTTGCATTATGCATTCACTGACCAACTCACTATTTGCCTGTCTGTGGTCTCCCAACAATACATTCACCGAACAAGTGTGGATATCATTGAATTCTCTAACCTTGAACATACTGGTTTTTCTGAAACTTTATGCTCTCATCTTCCATTTGCAATCTTCATCGCATACACACAATAGCACAAAGTCTCTATAACTTGTTCATTAGACTTTGTGTTGTCTGTTTTTTTTGATTGAATGCAGCCTCATAGGTTGTGAGAGGATTTTTTTGTCTGTGTAGGTTTGATGTAATTTTACTTCACGCTCATTTGGATCCGATATTACATCATCATATCGTTCTTCCGCGTATGATTTGTCATGTTGTCTGCATCTCGTTGTTGTTCAATAATTTCCATTGCTGTCGATCGAGATATTGCGTTCCAAATTGGCATGATTGGCTTCTTTAGTGGAACTAATCTTTGAATTCCTCTGTGTAGATCGATTGGCATTACATCGTGAATTATAGATTCTTCTACATTTGTCAAGTTATGCAAGATCGTTGTGCGTCCCATTCTGTGTTCAATATCCACAATAAGTGGGAATTTACCTTGTTCATCAGATTTTCTACTCATTTCCAGAAAGAATTGTAAGGTTGCTTCATCTAATATACTGATCGGTGGAATGTCGTTTCTAATCTGAAATTTGATTGACAATGTTGTTGCGTTTGTGTCAATAGTAATGCAATTGCATATTTTAGTTAGCATTTCTTTGAACGAAATTGTTGATGGAACTAATATGCCAAGAACTTCAAATTTGGTGTATCTTTGGTTCTTCTATCGACCCATGTCTTAGTTGAAATAAAGTACAACCGGAATCATCTCCATTGTCACAACGAGAATAAGTAATGGTAAGGAACAAAATCAATGTTATCCAAGAACTAATATAATGTTAAACAATAACTAAGTCAAGATTAATCAAGAACCAAGTCTTCATCAAGAACCATTATAATGTTACACAATAATAAAGTAATTTTAGTTAAGTAACCAATGCAATGGAACACGATAATACGTATATACGTAGTCGATGAAGAACCAATGTAATGTTAAGCGAAGAATTAAAATCGGCATTAGTCAATAACCAAGTCTTCATTAAGTAACCATTATAATGTTACACAATAATAAAGTCATTATTAATCAAGAACTAATGCAATGGTACACGATAACCAATTAATTATTAGTCGATAACCTATGTTAAATTTGTAACCAATATAATGTTAAACAATAATCAAGTCATTATTAACAAGAACCAAGTCTTCATCAAGAAACATTATAATGTTACACAAGAACAAAGTCATTATTAGTCGATAAACAATGCGGTGGTACAAGAACCAAATCGATATTAGTCGATTAACATAGGCATAGTCGGTCGTTAAGCGATGTAATGTTAAGTAGTAATTAAGTCGAGATTAACAAGAACCAAGTCTTCATTAGTAACCATTATAATGTTACACATTAACAAAGTCATTATTAGTCAAGAACCAAATCATTATTAGTCGAATAATCAATGTAATGGTACACACGATAACCAAATCATTATTAATCAAGAACTAATGCAACATTAGTTAGTACCATTATGCATTAACCAATCCAAAGATTAAACAATGCATAAACATAGTCGACAAGAAACCAATGTAATGTTAGCGAGAACTAATATAATGTTAAGTAATAACCAAGTCGACATTAATCGGAATCAAGTAATAATCAAGAATAACCATTATAATGTTACACAGTAACAAAGTCATTATTAGTCAGTAACCAAAGCAACGGTACACAATATCCAATTCATTATTAGTCAGTAACCAATGTAATGGACACAGTAACCAAATCATTATTAATCAAATGACCAATGCAACATTAGTTAGTACCATTATGCATTAACCAATCCAAAGATTAAACAAAGACATATGTACATAGTTAGACAGTAACCAATGTAATGTTAAGCAGTAACCAAGTGCATTTTTACATGCAATTGCAATCAAAATATTCATATTGCAATCAAAACATTCATTATTCTTACCGTGTGACCATTTTAAGTGCAAAAAACTTAAGAAAGGTGACCAATATAGTAATTCGTAGTAACAATATGTAACTATATGATTATAAATTTTAAACTCACATACCTCAGTATTTTTTGATCGAAATTGATGTTGATTTGTATTCAACAATCACTGCAGTATTTGGTTTCTGATCTTGAAGGCGTTGTTGATTTTGTATGCTATTTTCGATCTTAGAGATGCGTCGCGACAACCGCTTCTTCTTCCTACGTTGTTGATCTGCGAGATTTGGCTTCGTCTTCTCCGTCGTTGATCATAGAGATGCGTCGTTGATCTCAGAGATTACGAGTTTAGTCGCGACAGGAGGCTTCGGTTTCGTATTTTGTCTTCTCCGTCGTTGATCTGTTGTTCCGTTCCGATTTCAAAGTTGCACTAATTTCAAATATGAAATTGGATAACTGACTGGATAATGGCACACGATTTTAGGGGCGTTATATTGCTTATGTTTTATTTTTGTAATTATGTTGTTTATGTTTTATTTTTGTAATTACTTTCTAAATGTTGTATATTAGTGTAAAGGACCCAAAAATTAATAATACTTTTTTGTATAATTTGTGTTCAGAATATTACTAGCAATAATTTTTATAACTTTAGCGTTACAGATGTTTAAGTGAAAATTTGAACAAATCACCTGAATTTTTTTTTTGGCATTGTACTAACATAATTTGTATATTAATTAAAATTGAGGCCACCAATAAGCCCATAAAAGTATTTTTCAAAAAGAATATGCTTGTGACTTTCCTAGATAAAAATTAATGAGTAGTATATACTCCTTCGGTCATTAAAAATATATTTTGAGTATATTTTTTATATAAATTATAAAAATTGAGTAAAAAAAAAAGTGAGTAATTTTTTAATAATCTCACATAAAGTGATGACTTATTTTTTATTTATATTAATGAGCTCTATTAAATGACATATTTATTATTTATTTTATGTATATTAGGCGATCTTTTTAAAAAAAAATAAAATTATAACTTAAACGTTTTAAAAATTGAGGGAGTGCGTTTGTAGCATGTGCTAGATTCTTCATCAAGATGTAGCAAATAAAATAAATAAATAGGAGAGTAATATTTTTACATGAAATTTTAATATTTTTATATAATTTCTTTTATAAAATAGTAAAATAAAATTTATTTTTATATCAAAAAAATACATATAAAAATATCAAAATTATAAATAAAAATATTATTACCCAATAAAAATTGTCACATGTCTGATTGTATAAAAACTTAACATAGTTTCTTGATTCATTTTCTCACCCTCAAAATAGTAGCACAAATGATTCCATTAATATTTCTTAGTCTTCTTTCCCTCCTCCTTCTCGTCGTTCCATCATCCTTCTCGAAAGTTTCAATCTCTCTCTCCCCAAAAACCCTCACAAAATCGGGCGACCCAGTAACGGTCAAATGGTCCGGTGTTGACTCACCCTCTAAACTCGACTGGCTCGGCATCTACTCACCGCCAAACTCCTCCTCAGCTCACTTTATCGGCTATTTTTTCCTCTCCAAGTCAACCACCTGGCAATCCGGGTCAGGCTCCATCTCCGTTCCACTTGTTAATCTCCGTTCCAGCTACCAGTTCCGGATCTTCCGATGGAACGAGTCGGAAATCAACCCGAAACGCCAGGATCACGACCACAACCCGTTACCTGGGACGAAGCACCTACTGGTAAAGTCAGAGGAGCTGGAATTCGAGGCGGGTCGTGGACCCGAGCAGGTCCATTTGGCTTTGACGGGCCAGGCGAATGAGATGAGGGTCATGTTTATAACCCATGATGGGAAAAAAAGCTTTGTGAAATATGGGTCGGATCGTGATCATATGGACTGGGTTGTAGGTACACAGGTTGTGAGGTATGAGAGGGAACATATGTGTGATTACCCGGCCAATCACAGTGTTGGATGGAGAGATCCAGGATTTATACACGACGGAGTAATGACAAATCTGAAGAGAGGGAAAAAGTATTATTACATGGTAATTATTGGATTAACCTTCTTTTGTGTATCTACTTATTGGATTCGGTTACCATGACTTTATGGTAAGTTGGTCAGTTGAGCAACCACTCCCCTACTTATTAATCTAGTGTTCAGTTAGTTTGTATAGTTGGGCTTGGTTAATTACTAGGAAAATATTTAAATTTCTGGCTAATGTATCATTTGGTTGATTTTCGTGAATATGCCAAGAAAGTTTAGCCAACTCTTTACCTTCAATTTTTTTTTTGTTTCTAAATTTAAATTTGTTTTGTTAACTTGAATTATTGCTTAATTATTTTAGTAAAGCTGTTATCTAGAAACAGTTGTTTAGATAATGCTATTTTTAGTACTGATCCTGATCTGGTAATTAGAAAAGTATGATAAAACTGATGTAATGTTGCTATTGTCAGTTTTAGAAGCTGGTAATTACATCAGTTTTCAGCCAAATTCCTAGTCCAATCCTTTGCATGAAAGCACATCCAACTGTATTGTATCTTAAAGAAACATAGCTATATCTACTTCTAGATCAACTGTAGTGAAGCATTCACAAAGTTCATATCTTTCTTTACTACACATTTTATTATTTTTTCACTTGCTCTTTTGGAGATGCATATATTGCAATCTGTTTTGTTACATGTCCATTTCTGTTAGATTGTGTAATATACGTTTAACTCTTTTATAGTTGTTAGTAGCTTGCTTCATCAAAATATTTTGTTCCACATTGTTATTAGCTAAATTCTCCATGTTTTGGTTAGCTCTAGACTTGTCAGGGAGATTTATGGTCAATTCCGTTAGTTGTCAAATTACCTATTATATTTCAGATGCATTCATATTCCATATTGAGCTATGAAGTGAGAACCAAAAGATGACACAATATGTTAATCTAATATGACAATGATTGACTTTTGAGTTCCGCTAGCTATAATGTTATTAACTTATTATTTTTAAGGAGATTTAGTGAACTAAATTCATTAAGAAGAGTAGAACTGTAGAGTGTCTTGAGAAGAATTCATTATGAAGGGTAGGATGTAACATTACTCACACAAACTCTCTCTCTCTCTCTCTCTCTATCATGGGGTGTTGGGTGTATCTCATTTCATGTGTCCTCTCCTTTCCACTTACTCAACTTTCCAAACTGAGACATGCGTACGAGAGTATGGAACCTCTGTTTTCCCGACAAAACATCCTTTCTCAAGGAATTCTCAAGCAAATACAAGCAAGACACACAATTTTAGAGTTTTCTTTTTAAAACATATATGATTCCATTTATGTGACAAGGAATGATTTTGAATACATAGTTGAATAAATACTTATTTGATGTTTATCTTTGACAGGTGGGTAGTGATTCTGTGGGTTGGAGCATTCCTTTCAACTTTGTTTCACATGATGAGGACTCAAGTGAAACAATAGCTTTCTTATATGGCGATATGGGTACTGCAACTCCATACTGAACATTTCTCCGTACACAAGAAGAAAGCATATCAACCATGAAGTGGATCGGCCGTGATATTAAAGCTCTTGGAGACAAGCCTGCCTTCATCTCACATATTGGAGATATTAGCTATGCAAGAGGCTACTCATGGTTGTGGGACACCTTTTTCAATCAGATTGAGCCTATTGCCTCAACAATCCCCTACCATGTGTGCATTGGAAATCACGAATACGATTGGCCATTACAACCTTGGAAATCCGAGTGGTCTTAGCTCAATTTATGGAACTGATGGGGGTGGTGAATGTGGGGTACCCTACAGTCTCAGGTTCAACATGCCTGGAAACTCTTCAGAACTAACAGCAACTAATGCCCCAGCCACGCAAAACCTTTACTATTCATTTAATGTGGGGGCTGTGCACTTTGTTTATATTTCTACCGAAACCAATTTCTTACAAGGGAGTAGCCAATATAATTTCATAAAACATGATTTGGAATCAGTTGATAGAACCAAGACCCCTTTTGTGGTTGTCCAAGGGCACCGACCAATGTACACAACAAGCAATGAAAATAGGGATGCCCCATTGAGGAAAAAGATGCTTGAGCACCTAGAACCTCTGTTTGTGAAAAATAAGGTAACCCTTGCATTCTGGGTTCATGTTCATAGGTATGAGAGGTTTTGCCCACTAAATAATTTCACTTGTGGAAGCTTGGGTTATCAAGGGAAAGCCTGGGAAGCATTCCCTGTGCACGTTGTGATTGGCATGGCAGCTCAAGACTGGCAACCAATCTGGGAACCCAGACCAGACCACCCTACAGACCCAGTTTTCCCACAACCCATGCGGTCTATGTATCGTGGGGGTGAGTTCGGGTACACTAGACTGTTTGCTACAAAAGAAAAACTAACTCTTTCTTATGTGGGAAACCATGATGGGGAGGTTCATGATGTGATTGAGATTCTGGCATCAGGTCAAGTTCTAAATGGTAATTTATATGGTGATGGTGCTAAATCAAGGGTTGAGGCGCGGTCTTCATTTTCCGGTATGTTAAGGGCGCCAGTGTACTTGTACTTGGAGCCTTTATTGGATATGTTTTTGGGTTCATATCACATGCTAGGAGAGAAGTTGCCTCAGGTAATAAATGGAGCCCAGTAAAGAGTGAAGAAACATGAAATCCAGATCACTTTTCTGCATTTAGATGCTTGAAATTGCTCCTATATGTTATGTAGACAACAAGGTTTTTCTTGCCAAATAATTCACTGTCTGCCATATGGAGCTAGGATTAAAAGATATACTAATTGTTTTATTTACTGCAATTATCTCAAATACTCGTGAAGATGTTTGTATATATGATTGGTATTATAATTTATGTAAATATATACTATTGTAGTTTAAATGTGACTACAAATGCAAAGTTTCTGTTGGGAATATATTTTCTTCTTACAGTTGGTGGATTTTAAATTCTTTTAGGTTTGAGACGGGGTTTATAATCTTCACACGGGGAATCCAAAATCTAAATCTGTTAAACAACAAATTTCTGTACTTGCACAATGGGAACAATTGAATTGATAACAGTAAATGTATTGATAGAGGTAAAATCAGAAAAAAAAGGATTTAGAGGCAAAACAAAATGAATGAACAAAAAAGGAAGAACAAGAATAGAAAATGCAGAAGATTGATGATGAGAATAACTAGTATAAACTTCCCACCTTTCTCCCTTTATCATCTGCTCAACTGAAGAAATACGTCAATACAAAAGTCGCTGTCCTTTCAATTTCAGATCCCAGCCATACCCTTCAGATCACCCAAGATATCGCTAAGGTCTGAAAGTGCATCATCTTGCTTCGACTTTTCAAGCTAGTATCAGTAAACCCGTGTAAGTTGAGACTAAATGGTCTTAAAATCTATTTGCAGAATCAAACATCCTCTCTCTCTCTCTCTCTCTCTCTCTATATATATATATATATATATATATATATATATATATATATAATCCTACCTCAACTTTCTGCATGGCATTTGTTGTTGAAGGAGGCGTACGAGAAGCTGATTGCCCTTGGGTTTGGGTGCTAACCCCCCTCTCTTCCCTTTCCTCTTTCTTTTGTTGATTTTCTTTATAATTATTATATGTACAACAACCGAATAATATTATGTATAAAAATGATCCCTGGGTCAAGTAACATAACAGTGTGTTTAACTAATAGTTCATACATATTTATTAAGAAAATGAAAAATGAAAGTTTAGGCATTCAGTGGAGGAAAAGGATAATAAGCAGAAACCTTTAGATATCACAGGCACAGTGATGACCCCAAGGCTTCCTAATGCCTTCTCACCCTGTAATTAATAAAATATGACTCCGATCCTCCTCAATACTGAAAACACTACAGAAATGTAGCCCAACGAGCAAAATGTTGTCAAGGCAATACGCACATATACCTTGGCCAAATCCTTCTCCATATCAGTAGTCATTAAGTGAGCAAAATGTTGCATCCCCTCTGCAATGTCGAGGAAGTTATATACAGAACTTGTAGTGTCCTCAGCCTTGTTAACCGCATATCCCTCCAATTCTTGAACGGACATGCTATCCAGGTCATCAAAAGGAAGCATGGGTTCCGAAGAAGTCCTTCTACCTAGTGCAGTAGCCGAATCCAAAGTATTAGGTTCAGCAGAGGGGACTCCATTTTATCATCATACCATCACTTATAAACTAAAAACCCAGCATTAAATAAAAAAATTCTCTTTATGTACCAAATTTTTAGTCTAGTTCTTTGTTCAAGGAGGATACTAAGCAATCAAAGGGATGCCTTGTTGATGATGATAGATAACCGAATCCAGGAATCTTTTTTTGATATGGAAATGAGAGGAATGTCACCCCATCGACTGAGAAAGAAATCAGTGGCTGCCCAACTCGCAGTCTTCCGATTCCATTTCAGCTCCAGCTTGTCAGTTCAAGCAAACTTGTCTCTTTTTGTGGGACGGAGAAATTATGGAAAAGATATTCTTATTTGTTTGTTTTGATAGTAGAAGATATTTTTGTTAATGGTGGAAACAGAAAGTAGTATTTGGAAAGGACAATGTAAATCCCTTCGACAGCCAACCCAAAAGGATATTTCCCAGAAGTAGAGCCAAGTTAGATTTTTTTTTTCTACAAGCCTACAAGTATACGAGACTTGATTTATTATCCTGAAAAGAAAAAAAAATCATAATTCATACTCAGATGACAAGTAGTAGTAGTAGTTTTAATTTAAAAACAATAAAATAAAATAAAAGGCTACAGTTGAACGAACATTTGGAGGAGTCCAATCAAAAAAAAATTATTTAGCTCGCTATCGTTTTCACTTTTCAACATGAACTGATTACTCCATTAAGAAGATAAGAAGACGACAAAACCATTCTCTCTCTCTCTCCTCCTCATAATCATTACCCTAGCCTAGCTAGTAGCTACGTAATCAAAATCTGTCTCTGTACAAATCGATTACAGTGCAGAGAAACGAGAATGGCGTCTTCTTCAGCATTCTCTGCTACAAATTCAATTGCACGTTCACATTCTATCTCAACCATTTTATACTTTAATTTCAGAAGAAATCACTCACCACACTGTCCTATGAGGCTTTAGAGAAATGGAGTTTAAAGCTTCTGCAAGAGTTGCTTCCTCGGCATGTGGAGATAATAAAATTGGCTGACAAGAAGGTAATGTTAGAAATGGTATATTGTCGATTTTGAGTCGGACAAAAAGCTTTATATATATAAGCATGAAGTCAAATAATTTAACTTACCGTGTCTTATTCTTTCCACTGCCCTTTCTTGTGCCATGCAAACCATCATTAACACCTAACTTTTAAAGTATTGTAACATTGTTTTTCTGTCCTGACTTTGTTGATGTTATTTGCAGCTGATCGATACCATAATTGCTGAGTATGGTGCAGAAAGATCTTGAATTGTTGCAGGAAAATCAGTTAAGAATTTTAGATAATATTGAATTACCTGACTCCATCCTAGAACTACTGGTTAAACCCGAGGAAAGCTCTGTAGTTACTCCAGAAAAAGAAGGTGAGATTTCTGATGAAGTAATAGAACCTACTGATGAAGAAGATGAATCTGAAGGAATGAACTTAAAAGATACTGATAAAAAGATAAAGGTGACATTGAGCCAGATCCTCAACTGCCAAAGATGGTTCGAATGGCTAATCTATGTGTTGTTGGGGGGGCATGCAGTAAATGGGGTTGCTGAGATTCATAGTGAAATAGTAAAGAAAGAAGTATTTAATGAATTTTATAAGGTAACTAGGTCGGTGCACGACTGCTATATTCATTCTTCTGTATCTCACAGCCATAGTTAGACTTAACTATGAGTCAAACTTCTGGACATGGTGATATGCTCTTGCAACTGAGTTGCAAATAAAATTTCTTTTACAGTTGTGGCCTGAGAAATTTCAAAACAAGACAAATGGGGTGACCCCAAGAAGATGGATACGTTTCTGCAATCCAGAGCTAAGTAAAATCATAACCAAGTGGACGGGAACAGAAGACTGGGTGATAAATACTGAGAAGTTGGTGGAACTTCGAAAGGTGGACTCCATAGCCATTCTAATATTTATAGTACTGTTTTACTTTGATCAACACTAATTTTAAAATGTCAAACTGAATCCTCAATAGAAATTGCTTCCCCTTTTATAGATGAGATTTTGGCCAGTGAGTGCTGAATTTCCTTTTTCTAGGTAGTTACAAATTCTTTTTGTATTTGGTTTGGAGATTTAGGCCTTCATTATATGAATAGATCATGGGCTGAAATTTCTCTTTACACTGTATAACTAAAGATCTCCCTTTCCTTGCTCCGTTCTCTGGTTTGTCTCATTGAGTTGAAGATATGATAAACTTTACTGTGTTTGCATGCACTATTTTATGTCCTCGAAAGGATAGTGTGTTCATGTTCATATGCAGGTTGATCTTTTCCACTGTTGGTGCAAAGTGCATCATTCATTTCATTTCATTTCTTTTCTGTTACTTATATTGTTCTTTAGTAATACACACTTACATAACCAAGTTAAACATATCAAACTGTCTGCAGTTTGCTGATAATAAAGAGCTCCAATCTGAATGGAGGGAAGCAAAAAGGATTACCAATGAGAAGGTTGTGTCCTTCATCAAAGAAAAAACTGGATATCTTGTTGGTCCTGATGCAATGTTTGATGTTCAGGTTGTCCCCTACTTGTTATTTAATTTATATATTCTTGTCATCCTTTATTTTATATATATTTATTACTGGATTGAAAGAGGATTGCGGCATAATGGTGCATGTTTCCATTCATGTGACTGAAGTACTTGCCTTCCATCCTGGTGGGATTGTAAGTTAAACCATCCTTAGGAACCAATTGGTTGTTAGGTATAAACAGTATAGCTTATGGTTGACAGGAAATAAGCTTCTTCAGGCAGAGGTAGGGACAAAACCAACTGGCCAGCATTTAAGAAATAGAACTAATAGGAATAGAATGATATTGCCACAACAATTATTGTTAATTCCGAAACAAGTGTTGCATCATAGTGTTGTACGATATGCATCAAACTTGTTCCCTGTTTTGGCATTAATTAAAACTGACGGCCATATCATTTCCCAAAGATGAATCTGACGTTGATACCTCTGACGTGAATCAATAGATTTCTTACAAGTTACAAAGGAATGTGAAAAACGGTTGGTTCAGTTTCTTATGGCCCTTGAGCCTCTTCTCTAGGGGCAGGGAGGAAAGCACGATAGGAGGCATGCCTCAAGCCTAGGGGACATCAGAGAACTTTAGACGTAGGCTAGAAAGGAAGGAAAGAGAAAGGCTAGGAGTGATATAGGCATGGAAGCATTCACACAGGAAGCAAAAGAGGTCAGTGCTACAACTACGGTAGATGGGCTTAGGGTAGCTTGACAATGGCTAAGTAAAGAACAGGAAAAAAATTAGTAAGAAATAGAACTGAGGGAAGATGAGATCTGCATTCTGTAGGATTATAAAATATATAACTACAAATGAGATACTGGCACCCACAATAAAATCAAAATGTTTTTTGCTACCTTCTTGAGGCAGAATTGAAGCTACACCGTCAACAAAGATCTTGCACAACTGCAATCTATGTGACAGAATCGACACATCACCTTAGTCTGTGAAATGATATTAACAGCAATTTTTGTTCTTGCCAACATTTTCAGCTAATTCTTTTGTCTCTTGTGGCAAACTTTAATTCAGTTAGCTACATGATGAATTTTCAAGTGAAGCGCATCCATGAGTACAAGTGACAATTATTTAATATCTTGGGAATTGTTTATCGCTATAAAAAGATGAAAGAAATGACTCCTGAAGAGAGAGTAGCAAAATATGTTCCTAGAGTGTGCATTTTTGGAGGAAAAGCGTTTGCAACATATGTCCAAGCTAAGAGAATCGTGAAATTCATTACAGATGTTGGGGCAACTATAAACCATGATCCTGAAATTGGTGATCTATTAAAGGTATGGTTGGACTTGTAATTAAGGACAGGCGTGGTTTAAAAATGAGAATAGCACTCAAATATCCTAGCGTTATAGTAAGTCATAACTCAGCCTATGGAATATGATTGATATCATAGTTTAGAAAGGTTTCTCTATATTTGAATATTCTTTTCTTCTTGTGTTTATTTATTTTACACATCATTGGGATTGTCCAACTCTATATGATGAAATGAGTCTTGAGGAGGGAGTAGAAAAATATGCTCATGGAGATGCATTTTTTGAGGACAAACTTTTTCATATCCGGGTCAAGTGAATTGTGAAATTTTTGACAGATATTGGAGAAAGTAGCCATGCCCTAAAATTTGATTTTATAGATATAGTTTGACTGGTAAAATTTTGATTTCTGTTTTTCTGAATTGGATAAGGAAGAAAAAAGAGCAGCAAAAAGTTTGATGATACTGTTTGTTCTGTATTTGAACTGAAAGGATAGTGTTTGCATATTAGAGAATTATCATAACTCAACCTGCGGAATTTTATACTCTTTTTTAATATACTTTGCCAATTGTTATATAGTATATGTAGGAAAGCAATACTTGAATATGGAGGTAGATGTAATGATTGTTGCTCCCCACTCTTGCACTAGAAAAGAAGAAAAAGATTGGCCTGAGGCAATCTACCCAGCACTTTGTAATAAGATGCAGAGCCATGTGTTTGTTCATTTACAATTTCGATCTGGAATGTATTTAATTATATGCTTTGGAATTAGTGTTTGTATTCAATCAACTAATTAGATAATTAATTTCTTTTTTAAATGATGAAGCCAATAAGGATTTTTCTTATAAAATGCTGAAGATAAAGATGGACAATGCATTGAAGCCTCATCAAACTTGTTCATGATGACTTATTAAGTCTCATGTCTTTCATTTTAGGTTGTCTTTGTCCCAGATTACAATGTCAGTGTCGCAGAAGTGCTTATTCCTGGCAGCGAGCTGTCCCAACATATCAGGTATGATACTAAGAAAATTCTTGTCATTTGATATGGGAGTATGGGACTGAAAATTTTGGCACCACCAAATAATTTTAGTGAGAGATGATAGCATGGATAAGGTTAAGCTTAGTGAAATCATGTGTGAGTTGCATGACTTAATCTTCCAAATATGTATTCCATAATGATTTTGGCTAGCAAACGAAAACTTGATTTCATCTCTTTTCTTTGATCTATATTTCCCTGCAGGATACTGGCAATTTGTTGATCTTCGTACAATGTATGCTCTTTATGAACAGTGACATCATAGAGTTTTTTTATTCTTTAATCCAGTAATAGTCCTCCTAGTTTACCCTGATATAGGAACATTTAGAGGAGATTCACTTTAATCCTCCCAAGAGCAAAGAATTGCCTTCAAACAAATGTTATTCTCAGTGCTATGATGAACACAATGATGCAAATTGTTACTGAGAAAACAGATTCTTTGAATAGAAGCCTGCTAGTGAGGTTATTCAATCTAGTTTTGAAAGTTAACTAGTTATAAAGAAATAGGATAGTACGTTGGACAATAATTTCTGTCATCCAAAACAATTTTTTCCCCGAAAGGTCAGTATCCAGAAAAAATTGTGAAAGAACCAATTCTGATGATGCTACTTATGGTGAATCCTGATCGAATTCCTGACAATACTGTTGAGGTTATTAGCGAAAATTATTGCATGGTGGTACAATTTGAATGTTTGGTAATTGGTAGTACTAATGCTTTTTGTCTCCTCCTCAACTTGAAGGGTATGGCCGGAATGGAGGCAAGTGGAACCAGCAATATGAAATTTGCAATGAATGGCTGTCTCCTGATTGGAACCTTGGATGGAGCCAATGTTGAAATAAGGCAAGAGGTTGGATCATATGAGATCCTTGGA
The DNA here is from genome assembly GCA_020205605.1 of Panax ginseng. Taxonomy (NCBI): domain Eukaryota; kingdom Viridiplantae; phylum Streptophyta; class Magnoliopsida; order Apiales; family Araliaceae; genus Panax; species Panax ginseng. Next base: position 3,904,108 of record CM035127.1, read on the forward strand.
GGGAAATGAAGGGTATGGCCGGAATGGAGGCAAGTGGAACCAGCAATATGAAATTTGCAATGAATGGCTGTCTCCTGATTGGAACCTTGGATGGAGCCAATGTTGAAATAAGGCAAGAGGTTGGATCATATGAGATCCTTGGAGGGAAATGAAGGGTATGGCCGTGCTGATTATTTCCTTGTTGGGAAGGATTTTCCTAGCTACATAGAGCAGGTCGATAAGGCATACAGAGATCAGAAAGTAAGCTTTGTTTATACTTTATATCATAATACCTTAGTTACTTAATTTGGGGTGCTTTCAAAGATGCTGATAGAGGTCATTATTCAAGTAATCTATAGAATAAAATCACAGTTACCTTGGCTGACCTGAAGCTGAACTATTTGGTCACTTAGTTGGCCTTGCAATGAGGATACATTTAAGTAACAAAGAAGTCTGATCAATAAATTTAAAGATCTTTTTGGAAAGCTGCTTGACATGAATTTTACCCAACATTTGTTTTGTTATTTTTGGGCAGAAATGGACAGCTGGTTCATCATACAAGTTTAGCAGTGACAGAATGAACCTCTTGTATTACCCTAAAGACGGTATTAATTAATTAATTAATAAGTATGATGTATCTAATCTAGAGTCAGACTACATATATATATATATATATATATATACTTACTTTCTTTTGCTTTTATATATACAACGAGTCAACGACAATTCATGCTTCTTCCTTTAAACTACTGTTAACGGTATTGCTAAATGTGACGGGGGTACTGTTCCATAAATTTAATTTTTAGTATGAAGTTTGTCCTGCCGGAACCCTGGGATTGTATCTTTAAAGGTATTATTTTTGATGAACCATATATATAAATATTTATCATGAACGTATAGATTTCGTCTATAGTAATTAAAAATATTACTGGTCAACGCATTATAGTTATAATGAAAAACAAAAATGAACTCAAATTGTACAGTTTTCCCTAACCAGTAGCTACTAATGTTAAAACTTCACTCTATCCTAAATGCTAAAATCAATTTGTCCTCGTTTTGATGGTGAAAAAGAACGTCGTCGTCTGACTACAACCTATTTTTTTTTACTATACTAAGAAAAAAAAAGTAATTATATGTTCTAGAAAATTTATTTTACTTTATAGTCTAATTAATAACAGTGGAGTCGACATCAACACGGTTAAGAGATTCTGAAAAAGTAAGTTTGGCCCGGGGAAGGGTTTGGCCGAGCCATTGCCTATGAAAAACTTGTTATTTTTTTTGAGAAAATTAAAGGCAATGAACTTTCCATAATCATATTTGTTCATTAATCAATACGCATACCTGCATGTTGTGAAACCCTCACAAGCAAAGCATCCCTTTAACTGAATGATTCTTTAATCCAAAGTTAATTAAATAAAGAGTAAAGTTAGAAAGAAAGAAAGAAAGAAAGAGCACAATATACATATATAGATAGATAGAGAGAAATTAATTAACTAGGTAGGTTCATGCATGGCTTGTAATTCATTTATCTGCCTGCCAGCATGCAGGTCCCATGATTGAGTGATAGAGAAGTTGATATCTCAATCAATAAAATCACTCATCTATCTATCTGTCTGTCTGTCTATCTATCCATCTATCTTCACTTACGCAACTGATTGTAATGTGTGTCATTTTCATAGCCTTCCCTTTCCTAAATGTAAATGATGCATATATATGTATTATATAAATATAGTGCAACACATTAGGTTCTTGTTCAAGAATAATGACGACTTTACCTCCACTTATGGTATGTATATTAATGATGATGAATATTAATGAATACCTAATTACCTACCCCCCATCTTATAATAAAAATGAGATTCTTACTTTTTAATAACAATATTAATTAATTAATTGTCTTTAAAGTTTATAATTAAATTAAAGAAATTAAAATCATCCAAAAATACTTATATACAACCATCATTATAATTTATATTCATAAAATCTCTTTTGTTTTCTAGACTGATAAAGTATATATATATATATATATATATATATATATATATATATATATATATATATATATATATTAACAAAAATACTCCCTCCATAAAAAAAATAAAACAAAGGAGTCGCGTTTACATGCATTTTAAATATTTTTATATACATATTAAAAGATTTACTTGAGTCATATATATACATATATAAATTTTTCGATCGACTAATTAATTTTATGGGTTATATATGATCGATGATCTCCTTACGGTTCACTTCTCCTGGCAATTAAATTAATTAATGAAGTTTATGCATGCCCATCAGCAACCCGGCCACTCATGGATTATAACGTAGTAATTTTTATATATATATTTGCCGGACGCCGGCCGGCCGGCCGGATGTTTGTCACCGTTGGATCTTGATCACGCTACATTCATTCAACTTTGTTAAACTTGAAATTGTCGGCAACAATTCCATCCAATATGTCAATTTAATGGTATTAATCATGGTTGGTCGGTCGGTCGTACATATAAACGTTCGTGCACTTATTACACATAATTAAGAGGGTCAGTTTTAATTACCTATTTTAACGAAATTCAAGTCTCACCAAAAATAAATTATTTTTTAGATGGAACTAAAAAAAAATGAGCTTCAACAGAGTAATTTACACATACAAAAGTTATATATTTTTTTATAAAAAAGAAAAAAGAAAAAAAGGGGAAATGTTTCACTAATAATCATATTTTATGGGCCAAACATGGTCTTAGTTCGAACTACCTACCAACACCATCCATCGAGTCTGATCAAAACCCATTTCATTTGCTGTAGCTAGCTTTTTAAAGGTGAAATTAGTAGGGCAGGAAAATTTTCATATATTCCAATTTTTAAATTGTCCATGTGTGTTTTATGCCTAACACCAAATATAAGAACAAAGTATAATACTTTAAACCTAGACTTCACAAAATATTTTAAAGGCGAAAGATTAGGACTCGTAGTAAGGAAAATACTCCTATTAATTCAATAAAATAATTATAAGCCCAATTTGATTCTTTAATTCTACTAGTCGATTTATAAAAAAATTAACATTGATGTGAATTTGGATTTTGATTATCCGGGAACTGATATTTTTACATATATTTTTGATATTTTCACAAAGTCATTTATCACATAAACATACAGTGAGTCTCGCAATTTATGTGACAAGTAATTATATAAAAATATCAAAAAATATACATGTGAAAATAGTGAATGAATTTGATTTGATGAAAAGGACGTGGTTTGCTTGGGACCTAAGTTACCTTCTACTACGGATCATCTACTTCTTCTACATTGCGTAAACAGGTTGGTTGGTTCCTTCGTATCACCTCACTCTCTCGCTATAACTTTCACTTGCATTCGCTCGCAAACACAAACACATAAAGCCCAGACCCACCCACACGCACGCCACGCCACCCAACCTACGCTCACATCCACACGATTAGTCTTGTTATATACGGTAGAAGTTTTCAACAGAATTATAATTATGTGCATATATGTGATAAGAAAGAACAGTTGTATAGATTGACTCAGTAAGCATGTCGGACCACATTCTTATCTAAAATGTTAACATCCATTAGGTTGATGTTATACCATACTTATTAACCCATCTATACTTTTAAATTTATCCAATGTGATTTATGTGAAATTAATATCCCAACAAATTGATGAGGTCAAAAGACTTTCTCAGCTAGGGCTAATATATTGCAAGGTTATGCCAATTTTTAATTTTATTTTATTTTAAAAGTAATTATGCTCTGACATTAGTATTTGTACGAACTAATATAGTACATCATTTTAAAAATAATTATTTAAGAAGTTCAACCGGAAGATATCAGTATTTTGGTTTGATTGTTGAGGCTTATATAATTAATTTAAACTATAATTAAAACACATAATTATAATTATAATTCTAAACGTAACGGTGTTACTCTTATATAGTATATAATACGACACATTGATACTATATATATTCTACACATGCAATAAAGATTTCATTTCCCACGAACGGTTTCTGAACAATTATTTGTATTAGTAGATTATCTAATTCTAAATACTAAAGAACTAGCTAGTTCAAGGTCCATCAAGGATACAAACCCTTTTCAACAAAATTATCTATACCCTCGATATGCATGATTCATCTCTCTCTCTCTCTCTCTCTCTCTCTCTCTATATATATATATATATATATATATATATATATATCTACTGGGTTTGACGCAAGATAAGATATTATGATGTTGTGACTTTTATAGTTTTTCAAAAGAGTAGTTCTATACGGACAGGAATTCTAGACAGGAAAATTGGATATTTTTCATTTATTTTTTTTTTGCTTGTCTCTCAAAAAATGTATAGTATATATTCCAACAGAATTTTTTATAAAATATAGTGTTTTAGGTGTAATTTAGATACATATACAAATACAGGGTTATACAGTCTATATAATCCTGTATTTGTATATATATCTAAATTACATATAAAATACTATATTTTATAAAAATTCATGTTAAAATAAATATTATATATTTTTTGAGTCACAAATAAAAATAAAAAAAAAAAATTCAATTTTCCTGTCTAAAATTTTTGTCTGCCAAGACTTTTCCTTTTCGAAAACGCCTTGGCCTTAATTCAAAATCAAAAGGTTAGGTATAGCTTACATGTCTTCCGTCTTTTCAGAAAAAGAAAGAGCAAATTAAAGGGGGAAATGATTGTTTTTAATATTCAATATTTTTTCTTTTGACCTTTTTTATTCATAATTTAGATTCTGTGACATATGATGATATATGATGGTAGATATAGCCCGTGAAGATATATATATATATATATATATATATATATATATATATATATACTCCATATTACAAGAAAATAATGTAGCCCGTGTGACGTTTTTTTTTTTTTTGAAGAAGCAATTTTGGGGTTGGGGTACTTCATCAAATACGTACCTGGCAAGGATAATTTTACGTGCCAATTTTTTATTTAATTTTCTCTCTCTAATTAATTAATTTGTGAAGTTGATATTTTTTGGCAATTGATAAAAAATAGAATAAAGATAATTAAAAACTGGCATTTGTCCCATCAAAAGCTTAATTGTGCTACTATCCAATTCCAATAAATAATGAAGTGGTATCCAGCTTTCATAGCCGTAATATGGTACATCGAATTAGTCCGATTGTGAAATAGTTGCATAGTTGATTGAAACAAGCTTTTCTAGAAGCACCATGCACTTAATCTAGGGTATAATCCTTTTTCACTTGAAAAATATTTTTATTCATATTATTTTTAATTTATTGAGAACATGTTAATTGAATCAATTCTATAACAAATCAATAAGACAACAAAGACCCATAAAAATCTTTAACCCTTCTCAACAATTTCAAACCATCCATTACCCATAAACCAATTCGGTCATCTCTGTTCTACTTTAGACAATGGACCATGTCACCAATTTCGTCCGCATCACAACTCATTCGCGGCAACAAAAGAGTCGTTCGCGCTATAAAGTATCTTTCTTTTTATCATCTTTGATTTAGTAGATAAAAAAAAATTGAGAACATGAGTTATAATTTAAAATTTATTATATTGAAAGTTAATATGAGAATTATAAAAATATTACTTATTCTAATTTCTTTTCCGTCCAAATAAAGTCAATTTTGGACGAAAAACTTTGACAGAAAAAATAGTCAAGTTTTCTATCCATTTTTTTTTCTTTTCTGTTTATTAAAAAACTCAAAAACATATGACTTGAAAAGAAAACTTAAATTTTCCGTCCATTTTTTTTCATTCCATTTTAGAACTCAAAAACAAAGTGTTAAGGACATTTGTGTCGCATGCTATTTTATATTGTTATAAAAAAATAAACTTTTTTTTAGAAAAAAGAGAGATAAATATAACTTTTTTTGTAAAATAGAGTATATTTCTATCTCTGTATATAAATGTAATATGGGCATATGGGGGAAGGCACTTAAATAATTTAGATGCCTCCAATATAATCCGAAAAGGAGCGGTCCTTGATGATTTTGCACTCTTTTTAGTTGTTTGTTTTAGGCGGTATTTGTTTACCATTTAATATCTATTCGGTAAAAAAATAAAATTATTTAATAAAATTTTATCCGTCTCTTAATCGGTAAGATTAAGATATAAATTTAAATTATTAAGATCTGCCTTTTAATGAAAAATTTAAATCAATAGTCTATAAATATTGTACTACATTCATTCTAAATTTTGAAATAATTATCGAGTTTTGAAAAATCAATTTGAACTATTTTTAAATTTAAAAGTAATTTAGATATTTTATACTTTTATATTACTAAACAATTTTTAAATTTAAATATTATTTCACTTAAATAATTTAATAAATAATTTATTAAAATATACTAATCATTATAATTTTAATTACTCAATTTCATCCCACAGCGGCTTAGATATTTTGATTTGAAAAGGTTGCAACCAAAAAATATCCTCCCAAAAATAATACCCCATGCACGTTTCGCACGTCGACGTGGCCGTGTTATGTCCTTGCGTGGTACCGTATATAAATTGTGAAGTAGTAGTAGACTAGTAGTAGCTTATTACCACACTTGATTTCGGACACTGGAATTTAATATTTTTCAAATTATAAGTTTTTTTGAATTTCCCACTATATGAGTGAGACAATTACTATAAGAAAGTGAGAATATTCACAAGTCACAACAAACATTTGGTCCTCACATAAGGAATAACTAAAGTTTCACACAACTTAGAGCTCTTTTTTCTTTTTAATTGTGTATTCGGAAAATGGTTAGCATAAATTTTATTTTTGGGTAAGTTAGTCAATTAATCAATAGTACTGACACGCAAACGAAATTCTATGTGTGTCAGCATTCTATTGGCCAATTGACCAACTTACCAACAAATAAACTTCATATTAATCAGATATTTAAAAAAAATATCAGTGAACACGTTTCAAGATATTTAAAAAAAATATTTTTCTTAAATTATCTCTAGCTAATTCTTCTCCGGATCCCTTTTCCAAGCTCCCCTAAGCCCTTAGCCTGACAATGAAAAGAAAATATATATATATATATATATATATATATATACCACTCACATGAGAGAATCAAGCCTGCAACCTGAAAGTTTAAGGCATATATCTGTTTTAAGCTTCAAACAAATACCTCTTAAAAAATTTATACATTTTTAAAATTATATTCTACTATTTAATATTAAAAAACTAACCCAAAAAATTATAACAAAAAAGAGTCGTATTTGACAATTTTTTAATTCCACAAAAGGAGTGATATTGTTGACATTAATATATATAAATTAACACAGTAATATTCTTAAATTTACCATAATAATTTCATTATCACCTCCAATATATACTAATTCACTTTAGGTCAATATAGAACAAAATTACATCATTCATTTTAATATCGCAAAAATTCAACTTAAAGTTAGAGCTCCCATTTTCCAAAAAATTAAAAAAAAGAAGTAAGAAGAAGAAAAAGTACTATGTATATATGCTTATGACGGTAAGTTTATCAAATTGTTGTATCATCTCTTTTTAATAACTGGCCCACGCCCAACTAATAAAATTTACAACTTCTTTTAAAGTACAGTTCGAATCATATGTATAATTTTTTTATAAGTGGTGAGAGTTGGGAAAGAGTGTTTAATTGTTGTTTTCTCAGATATATATATGTCCTGTTGTAAATATGTATAGTATATGTTTTTGGTGTAATAAAAGCTTAACCTTTTGAAAGAAAATTTTTTTGGTTGAAATCTCTAGCATCGGCAGAAAAGACTACCCATGAGGGACTAGGAGGGAAAAAACATGGAGTAACAATTAGGTACACCTACACACCTTAAATATTGGTTGATCACTAATTAAAGTGTAAACTGAACTAAACGGTTTTGAGCTTGATTCGTATTCGCTCAATTAAAAGTTCGATTCGAGCTCGGCTTTAAATATAAACGATTTAAATATGAGAAATTTAAAGTTTGATAAATTACTCGAGCATTTTCAAATTACATTTTTATGTTGATACTCAGATCATATTCGCTCGAATAGTTCAAACTGTTCGGGTTCGACTCAGTAGCTAAACAAACTTCAATTAAACCTTATTTTAAACTCAAAAAATTTTATTAATCAAATTTAAATAATTCAATACTCGACTCGACTCGACTTATTTAGTCTCCTAGTTGAGACCGAAATTAAGAGTAGTATTATGTGTACAAACTACATATAAATAACTATATACACAGGTAGAGAGAAAAAGTATTACGTGGTTTCTATCATTTAAATTATTAATAAAATTCGTTAATATTTTTATTTTTTAACTTTTTAACTATTCAATTAATGAGGTAATAATATATGTGTACATAAAATTATTCAAAAACCAATAAAGTTACATCTGAAGAAGTAATGGAGGTGTGAAGTTGGGTTGATGATAATGAAGGCAGTTGATAATTTTGAGCCAGTCAACCAATGGTGTATTACATGGCTAGAATTAGTAAAACACACAAAGCAGCTATTAATAAGGTCCCGTTTCAAAGCAAATAATTTTCAGATACAACTTTATTTACAAAAACAATACTACTATAATTTTATTTAAATTAAGCAGTTTCAAAAATATCTCCATTTTATATATATTCCTAGAAAAGTACTTTCACTCTACTTGTGAAAACATTTATATTATGTTACCAAACACTTAATTAATTCTAAACATAACCTTTTAATTTAAAAATGCTTTAGTATACACCAAACCATGCACTAGTTTTGAAACAAATCATTATTAAATGTCTTACAAAATACAATTAAAATGGTAATAAACTCACTCTAACAGTAATAATTAATAAGAAACCTCACACTAATAAGAAATTAGTTACAAACTCACACAATTAAGTAGTAAATATCAAAATTGAGATACAATTAAGTTATATAAGTATCGATCATAGTCTGAGTTTTAAAATCACATTGACAAAGCTCTATGCAATATATAATTGTGGGAGATTAAAAAATATCAATAATAATGAAGTTTAATTTGTTCACACATATAATATCTAATAACCACAAGAGTTAGTTAATTCCTTTTAATTCATATATTTTTTTCCTACACAATTTTTGACATAGGGTTTGGTTTCCTTAATTTGGTATTCATTTCTCTTTTTATAAAAATTGCATCTTAATTTTACGCCTGTTCGGGAGTTACTAATTAAGTAATTTTTTATTTTTTGAGTATTCGTGTATAACTTATAAATTGACTTATAAGTAGTTCTTAAAAAATAACTTATATTTTTTTTTTAAATAAGTAAGTTTGACTAAAAGTAATTCTTTTACTAATTCATTTTAATTAATAAGTACTTTTAGCCAAATACGTACTGTATTAGCTTAAAAGTCATGATTTTAAGTCGTATATTATTTTAACTAACAATTCATTTTAAAATTATACTCCCTCCTATTCAGATTAAATGACGTTTTAAGAAGTTTAATTTTATTCTATATAAGTGTCGTTTTGAAATCTCTATGTAATATTGCACTATTTTTTCCTAATTTACCCCTCTATTTAATATGCTTAGTAAATGCAATTGTGGAGAGAGAAATAATTAATTAGGGACAATTATAGAGAATGAGAAGAGACAATTGTGGAGAGAAAAATAATTAATTAGGGACACAAAAGATATTTTGTGTTATTTCTTAATAAATATGCTTAATTCTAAAATGACATTTAATATGAATAGGTAAGTTGTTGTGGAATATAGCCTTAATTAATAAATATACTATTTTTGGAATTTATTGCATCCCTCTTCGCTGGAGAGTAGCTCTCACTGCCATAAATTGCGCGTAAAGAACGGTCCATAACTCTCCATTGCTTAAATATCAGCCTCTCACGAACTATTCAGAGGTTGACGGCGATTTTTTTAACTTATCTTTTCTCCCTCTCAGTCTTCTCACCAATGCATTGACGCTCCAACAAAGCTTTCAAAGGAAGAAAAGATAAGATAAAAAATTAAAATAGAAAAAGAAAAGCTCTATCGATTCCTAAAACCCTAGCTCTCTCTCTCTCTACTTTCTCTCTCCGCGTTCTTACATATTCACCTCATTTCTCGCCCAAAATCTCAATTTAATATACATATATATACGCATCTGCAAGTGTATATACATATATATTTGATTTCTACGTACCAGGTAATTAATGGATGATAAGGACAAGATTGATCCGGGGACCGATTTCTCGACCGAGTCGAGCTGGACACTCGGTGGTGACTCGGATGGCGTCTATTTCTTCGGAAGTGATAGAGAGAGCACCATACTCAGCGAGTTCGGTTGGAACCTTCTGCCGGATAATTCGGAAGCCAGTGGCGCCGATTTCGTAGATTTTGATCGGATCGACTCTAATTTCGCGGGAAATAGTTGTGTTACTTTGCTTGAGAGTAGTAGGGCTCCAGCAGCTAGTGCGGTTCGGTCCGATGGAGGCGAAACGGCGGTTCAGGCTAGCCCGGCAGAGAATAATCAGTCGGTGTCGTCGAGTACATCGGAGGATCTGCCGGAGAAGTCGACAGCTTCCGCCGATAAAGCGTGAGTGTTTTGCTTGGAGTGGTACTAACTTCACGTGGTCCGGTGTGTCTATATTCGTAATTAGGAGTGGTATTGACAAGAATCTCTAATTATTAATAAGAATTCTTGAAAAAATATTTAAATTCTAAAATTCTGTGAACACGCGTCCGTACTGTATCTAGAAGGGCCAAGTTGTAGGCGCAAGTTGGGGTGGTATTTGTGTGATTAAAAACGAAAGTTAAAGGGTAGTTTGGGGAGTAAATTAGGGTTGGGGATTGGCGCCGTTATTGCGGCGGAATGGCGTGGTGTAGCTTTTTTGGGTTTCTACGTTTGTGATATGTTGGATCAAATGATGAACACATGTTAAATGAGGAAAGGAAGGGGCGAAAAGTGAGAATATAAAAATTACGCCATGTTTTTGATCTCATTTTTCATCCCGGCCCCCCTACACTTGCTACTTTTGCATTAGAATAACTTGTAGTCTTTGTACTACTACTACATTATTTAAATTAATTCCCTACCATATTACATTCATTTCATATATAAATGCCTTGCATTGTTTCATTCATGCAGGCACTAATGTATATATATATATATTTGTACGTATCTGTATGTATGTATAACAAATATACACAAGTATATATCGATCTTCTTAATTTAATTAAGTTCAAAGGAAATAAAACATTAATTATATATTAGGACATATAGAGTGTATCCGATCCGTATCGGATATATATATGTTTGAAAATTATTCTTGAATATATCTAATAAGTTAATTTGTGATTAACATATATTTTTTCGTTTCAGTTTACATGATTTGTACCAATGCAGTCGTTACTTATTACAAGAGTTATATTACTTGGTCATTAGTGATGACAGTTATATATAGTTTCATTTCTGTTGCCCTCCTCCTTCCCAATTTTAAATTTTGTTTCAACTACTCAGTAGTGTATCAATATTTCCTAGCTTAACTTTATCTATTAATTTTAGATATCATGACTCATTGCATTAATTACTTCTCTCTTTATTTTACTAGCTAGCTAGGATATATATATATATATATGAATCGTTAAATTGCGCCTCAATTACTTGGCCATGCTACTCTTATCTCCTTTAATTCTTTTTTATTATTATTTGGTCCCCCTTTTCTGAGGATTATATATATCCTTTCCAAGAGTGCTTTCATGTTACTTAAATTTTATTTGGTCCCCCTTTTCTGAGGATTATATATTATACGTATATCCAAAATTGCTTTCATATGAATGAATTGATGTTATGCGCGCATGCAGGAGCAAGGTTAAAATGAATGGGCCGAAGCGCATCCGTCAACCACGTTTTGCATTTATGACTAAGAGTGAAATCGATAATCTTGAAGATGGTTATCGGTGGAGAAAATATGGACAGAAAGCTGTTAAAAATAGTCCATTTCCTAGGTTCGTTCTACTCTCATTAACCTTATTTTTTCAAAACTCAAATTTAAGTGCTAGCTCTTTACGTCTACCTCAACTCCTACATTATTCTTTCATGTTTAACACACGGCATGGGTAATAATAATATGTTACTAGCTACTACTATATATCTTGTTTAATTCCCTATGTTTATGTCCTACGGTATTACTACTATTTTTTATTTCAGGAAATTATTGTCTCCGACTTAATTACTCCATGTCAAGCCTATATATAGGAATTTGTTACATTTTGTATAGCAAGAAATTAAAATTGCCTTCGATTGCCAATTATATAACAAAGGCTATTGAAGGCAAACAAATGCAACTAGTTCTCTTTCTATGCAATTCAAGTGCAACTAATCATTCCTATAATTAAACTTCACATTGCATAATGTAATTAAGTTGGGGGACAATTAATTTCATGAAATCCGTATCCATCATGTTTCCTTCTTTTTAACCATGACTATAGATTTAAAGCTTAGCATAAATTATATAAGTTCTAATTATTCCAATTGCCTTTAATTTCAAATTAATAAACAATTTATAAGTTTAGTTAAGTACTCTGGTTCCAAGAGTTTAACTTTTCATACTTATTATGTATAAAGAATCAATTATTCGTTTCATAGTTCATATCAACATTTACAAAATTAATTTCTTGCGAAATTTTGGATTTTTATGAGTCTCACTATGCACTTAGTTATGTGGCCAACATATTAGCTTAGTATTATAAAATTTTCCTAGCTTTTGCTTATTAATTATTACGGTAATAATGATTTATATTGTGAATGTTTCGTCAACTTTTTACTTGTCAGTTACGAGAATAAATATTAGTGGCAATTTTTTTGGAAAAATGTGTAATAAGTAGGGCTCTCATATAGTTCTTAACAATCTCACGTGTGTTGATAAGTTTCGCAATTGTAATATAAATTATATATACTTTTAAAAGGCTTAATTGTCCATATAGATAGAAAACCTTAAAAATTGAAAGCACAAAAAATTGTAGGCACCTTATTAGTGTGTAATGAAAAAAGAAAAAAAGAAAAAAATTAAAGTCAATAAATATCTTTAAAAGACTTAATTATCCTTTTATTTTGAATTACGTAACTTATCCGGTAAAAAACATTAAATCAGGTTTTATTTATATAAAGTTTGAGACATTAAGATTTAAGTTGTAACAAAAAGGTTTAAGTGGTAAAAAGGCAAAAAACTTTTATTTAAAGAATCTCACTCAATTATATATATATATATATATATGGTTAATGAATTTGCAGGAGTTACTATCGATGTACAAATAGCAACTGCATGGTGAAGAAAAGAGTAGAACGGTCGTCTGAAGACCCAAGTATTGTAATCACAACTTACGAGGGGCAGCACTGTCACCATGCTGTTGGCTTCCCCAGAGGAGGAGGACTCGTGATGATTAACCATGATCAGGCCGCAGCTGCCTTTGGTCCTCCTCCTAATTCAGCTTATAATTATCCAGGAATTCGTTTTCATCAAGGAGCTATGATTCAGCCACCACAAATCTCAGCTGCTCATGAAGCTCCACAATCCCATCAAGCAACCCCCACAGATGGGCTGCTTGGCGATATAGTTCATCCAGCTGGAATGCGTAATTAATTAACTGCATGCTAATTAATTTGAGGGTACGTACGTACTCACTCAACTATAGTAGTAGTATATATATTTACTTTCTTTTCTGTTACCTATTATTAATATTCATCTTACTTGCGCCATTCTCGTAAAAAATAATAATTGTATTATTTGTACATACTCCCTCCGCCGCTCCGCGCGTTCAAAGTTATGAGTATTTATTTTTTTTGTAATAATGAGAAATCAGCGTACCCAAGTGCTTAAATTGTGGGGCCTATAGCTAGGGGACCCCACCCCGTGGAGGGAAAAAGGACGGGCGGGGTAAATATATATGGCAGCTTTATCCTGTTTCTTAATAGATCATGCATAGCTGCTGCTTTTGAAAATATTTATACCGTCTTCCTAACCATCTAAACGTAAAAAACATAAATTGCACTTATAAATAATGAGTTTATTACAATGTAAACCTTGTGTAATAATTTGATTTAATTATGAAGTTATTATGTTGTGTATCTAATCTAGGCTTGTATAACAGGTATATATGAACCTGTTTTTGAGCTTGTGATGTTTTATTAGATATATTATCTATAATACATGAGAATAAATTAAATTTAGCTAATTATGATATGTTTTCACACATGAATTTATGGAAGGAGTACCATTAGCATAATAATATACATCCTCTTCAATATTTAACTCTCCTTTTTCCCTTGCTAGCTAGGATATCTAGTTAGTTGACTAGTTGGAGGAATATTGTTGAATGCTAAAAGTTGTTCAAATTAACAACTCTTAAAGGTCGTCATACGTACCAGAGCACTAATCTGCAGCAAATTAAATAGCAGGGTCTGGTCTAACTATATAGGAGTACTTCTATAATCCTTTAGCTTTAACTCTGGTTAGATTTTTCTAGTGTTTTATTCCAATTAAATGTATTTCTAGTCCAGCTCCTTCATATATAGTTTTCTATTATTACTCAAGTTAAATGCTATATGACATCAACTCCCACCAATTGACAAACTTACTGTCGAGTTTTTATGCAACGGAAGGAGTAGGGGTAGGTTGAAATCTGTGCCTGATGCATTTCTTTTCTTTTCCTTTCCTTTCCTTTCCTTTCCTTTATAGACTTATAGTAGTACGTACTACCCTTTCTTTCTTTCTTCTTTTGTCCATCTTTTTACTTCAAGAATGATCCTTTCCCCATCACCACCTTATTAGTACTTGTTTCTTTTCAAAAGATTTTTTGTCTACTCGTATCTTCTCTTCGACAAAGTGCTAGGCCCAATAGCTAGCTAGCTTTATGGAAAATTACCAACAAAAATTAAAACGTACGTACACTAATTAATTCTTCTTCTTTTTTTGATCCACGTACGTACACTCTTTTTAATACTATTAATTTCTCTTCTTTAATTTCTTCGCCAAGCTTTTACCATGAATTAATTATAAATAAATATATATTAATTAAAACATTTTAATTAAAAATGTTCTACTATTTTACTTTTTTTATTTGAAATAAATAAATAACTAAAATAAAAGCTTTCACAGTGCATGGTCATATAATTGTGCATTCAACAGTTGATTCAATAGTACTTGAGAAGAGCCAGCTTATGAGTTGATAATACAGTATTAATTAATTTCCATATGAATAATCAGTATATATTATTAATTAATTTGGCAATAGATAGATAAATAGATAGATAGCTGTCATTTTCTTACTTAAAAACTTGGATGGAGTAATTATTTAGTGTGCTCTTTTATGTGAACATGTATAATTAATTGAAAATAAAAATATAAATAGGTGAAATTGTAAAACACTCATTTTAATTTTGATACCCATATTGAGTTTTTCTTATTTAATTGATTGAAATGCTAACGGGAAGAAATTAAAATAAAAAGGTCGTCGGGCAAAGAAGATTTGAATTGAAGGCCTTTCTATTTCAAATGAATTGGAGAGTTTCTATTTTATTATCTAAATTTAAAATGTGTTACAATATGACATTATAATGACAACAAGAGAAAGATGATGATAGAGAATATACAAACATCAATAACTAAACTTTTAATAATTAAGAACATATACGACATCCATAACTAAACTTGTTAAGTTATTATTAGAAAAATTCTTTTAAAAAAACATGTATAAATATATGTTATGTAAAATTTTAATGTAAAAAAAGTAGGTATTCTCATTCTTCTTCTTCTTTGTGTGTGTATGGGTGGTGGTTGGGGTACTTTGATTTTTTTTTTTTTTGGGTAAGATCTTTTTATTATATCTTTTGATTGTAAAAGACTGGAAAAAATGTAGGGCTTTTTTGGAGTTAGAGTATTCCAAATAGATAGTGTTAGGGTTAATAACATCCCATCAAGTTTAAGATCCTAAATAAATTATGACTTGTCAATTTGTTACAGGAATTTTTTCGAAAGACCAAAGAGTTATAAATTTAATGGCAATAAAAAAGTAAAAAATATTCAAAGTAATAAAATGAAAATATTTAGACGGAATTCTTACAAGTCTAAACGCAACATCAATTACTGATATTAAAATCATTCAATTCCATACGTCTTCTATTATATTCCTTCGATTCAAACACAACACGAGGAAAGTGTACCTAACATACATACATACATACACCAACCAACCATTATTGACATTCGTAAATTTAAATCAATGATATACTACTAGTCTACTACTACTATATCTATTTGTGGAAGAGAAAGGAAGGAAGGAGATTCAAAGCCTTTGGGCTATCTAAAGGAAGGAAGGGTCTACACTCTACACCTCGTACATAGTACGTACGAAGCCTCAATACCAATTAACCCCGGCCCTTTTTGTACGCAGTTTCAATACCAATTAATAGCGCCGATGGCCCATTATCTGATTATACACTTCCTTCCCTAGTGACTGCCCCAATTGGCTGCCTGCCCGGCCTGCCTGACCCTACTTCTCCATCCCTCAAATATTTCTACCAACTATATATATATATACTACGGTTGAATTGCATCTCTCCGTGACCGTATTTAAGCAATGAGATTTATTTTTTTAATTTTGAATCAATGTGATGATTTATTGAGTGAGCAGAAAATTTAAAATCATTTGTATTTTATTAGATAGATATATAGCTCGGTAGGTTACCCACAAGATAACTCAAGAGCTACTACTATAAACCCCATGAACTAACCTATGCATCAATTAATAACCTTTTCTGAACACTTCTTCTAAAAAATTTACAACCATTTTACTTAGAATAGTAAAAATAAATTAATAACAATTAATAGTAATAATAATTATAATAATAATAAAAGGATTCTAAGTAGGCAATAGCTATTTGATACGCTTAATGGTTTCATGAACTAGACATTACCTACTTTTCCTTTTAAAAGGAGAAACAAGACCTACCGGAGGTTCAGTAAGGACACACACACACACACACACACACACACACACACACACACACACACATATATATATATATATATATATATATATATATATATTTAGGAGTAGGAGGCCACCTTTCCTTTCATATTCTTCTACCTTTTTTGTCAAAGTCTTAGCAAGTTTGAGCCAAGGGAAACAACCAGACTTTTTGTACATGTAAAAGAAGAAAAAAAACAGTAGAGGTGATGTTTGATTGATCATTTTGTAGTGGCTGCTATCATACACCCTATCCTATTTGGGATCAAATTTAGACAAAAATCAAATATGTTACGCCAAACAAATTATGGCAAACACGGAAATTTACTACTCCAAGAGGCCCGGCCCCCACCCCCACCCCCATCTTTCTTTTCCTTCTAGTTACTGCAAAATACTAGTATTTGAGTGTTGCATTATTATGTATTACGTTGATGCTCTAACCCTGTTATAGTTAATTGCTTTAGAAACTTCCCACCCAGACCAACCGGAAAGAAACATTAGAGTACATTACACTTCCTATTCAAGCAATTAACAAATTTGGTGCCCATTTGAAAGTCATATTGACTTGTCTAGTCCCCCCAAAGCACTTTTTTTGTTTTCTTAATCCAAAATGGCATCCAATTCCAATCTTGTGCAGCCCTGCTCGAGCATATTCAAATCTTGCTGCTATAAGCTTATGAAATCAGTAGTAGATCCTCTCTGTGCTTGGTGCAAGCTGACTCAAGTGACGTAAAGTCAGAAATATCAAAGAGGATAAAAGGTAAACCAAACTATACGCAATGCACCCGAACAAGCCCTACATAAATCTAAGTTAAAGATTCACATTCAACAAAGAGTAAAATGCATTGCCAAGTCAAGTCGACCATACTACTACTATCATGACCTCGATCCCAACTTAAAACATGAAAAAGTATTCTAAGTTTCCTAAACATTTCACACAGAGGACTCCCCTGCCTTAAACATCAGACCTCTTATTCTAACTAAGCATGTTAACCAAATAGTTGCTTTTCCCCCATGACAAGTTTGAACACAATTCAAGGAAGAACAAGGAACTAAAGTGTTTGATGATTCTAATTTCTCAGATGAAATCAAGTCTATGAATTTGAAATTCATCAGAAGCTTTTAGTGTAGTAGATTCCAATACCTCCCGAGTGAGTAAGAGTACTTGATTCAGTGTCTTAAATGGCCAAATTAAAAGGGAAATCAAGAGCTTATAATCCACAATAAAAGATATAATTCAAGAAGAAAGAGATCAATGAACTTAAAATGGAGGCATATTCTTCGAAAATGCAAAACTAAGACGGAATAAATAAACAATCAAGGTCTATACGCAGCAATGAAATTGTTACCTCTGTAACATCCTTAAATTTCCAGGCAAAATCTATGATAAAGCATATAGAGAAATGGTGTCCACCAACTGCTCTGTATACTCTACCATCTTCAAAGAACCACTAGCAAAAAACAAAGCAAAAAATTCGAGATTTTGGAGATTAGTGCACCAAAATAACTCATGCTTGTGTCTGCTTTAATCTTAGTAGATGAACTTAGCTGCCTCATCTTCTTCAGGAGCAGGAAGATTAAGATCAATTAAATCATGAATATCAGCTGCCTCTTGATTGATTACTGGAGTCCGACTACTAAAGTCTTCAGAAGCATTAATAAAATGAGATCTCTTGTGACCCCCTAAAGCTTGGCCCGACTTAAACATCCTGAAGCAAAATGGGCACTCATGTCCTTTGCTTTTCTTGGATTTAACTCTCTTTTCAACATTGCTAGACAAATGTTTCTTGTTACTGAAACGTTCGCCAAGCTTTCCAATGGTTATGGAATCAGGAGTTATGTCATCATCCACTAGACTGTTCTCACCACTTTCGTACCTAGAAGCAAAGGTCGCACTGGTCTTTCTGTGGCATGGTCTATGTCCCCCAAGAGCCTGGTGAGAATTGAAAGTCTTGTTGCAGTTCAAGCACTCATATTTGCTTCTTGTGTGAACATTCTTGCTTAGTTCTCCTTCCGAAGAATCATAAATCATTTTCTTAAGAGATTCCTTGCGAAATTCAGGACTATCGGAACCATCTCTAGTTCTCTTCTTAGAATCATACTTCACTGACTTTGAACTCGAGCCAACTTCACCAAACCCATTTTCCTTAGTCAAAACCTTGCCTAGGCCAGTTTCATAAGATTGTCCCCTATTGAAACCTTTGCCCAGTTCAGCATCAGAAACCTCAACTCCGGCTCCCTCACGAACTTTAGGCAGCTGCTTATATCCACCACCGTATCTGAGAAGCTCATCAACTGAAATGTCTGATTCAACCTTTTTCACTCCTTTTCTGAGATACCCAGAATAAGAATTCTCCAACTGAACACTCTCAGCATCAAAAGCACTCGACTTTAACTTCCTAGCCCCTCCTACTTTCTTGATTTCCAGAGTCTCACCACCAAAACTCAAACCACCCTTTCTACCAATTTTCATGTCAATTGAGGAAGATTTAGCCTCTAAAACAACTGAGTTGTTATCGGAAGATTCCACAACTGAATTGATACCACCCCAATTACCAGAATCCCTAGACAACATCATCAAACACATAGCAACCTCTTCCTGTTCTTGCTCATCAATCTCAGAAACAGATGAAGAGCCATTATTATTATTATTACCCAAATTAAAATGAGAAGATTTGACAACAATTCTCTTGTACCTCTTGCTTTTGGATCTAGTTTGGCGCCTCAGATCCTTAGCCTCAGTGTCAGAATGACTGTCCATCACTAGCTTGGGATTCTCACTTGTCCAAGAGTGATCGTCCTTCAAAACCCTCTCTTTCTCAGAGTGACAAGCCATGTGCCCACACAATGCTTTCAATGATTGAAACCCTTTACCACATTGCTTGCAAACTCTCTCCTGCGGCGAAGGAAAAGTTGAATCCACAGCCCTCCATGTCTTCTTTGGGTTCTCTCTGAGTCCATAGCCAGAAGGGCCACCAACTTCATTATTAGTTCCTCCTCCTGCTAATTCTCTCTTCAAATTGCTTCCACCAATCAAAGGGGTTACCTTTTTCATGCTCATGGGGGGTTCAAGAATTTCATCCAATTCAGCTGAGTTTGCTGAACCAATTACATGAGACCTCATGTGACCTCCCAGTGACTTTCCACATGGGAATTTCTTGTCGCACAACTTGCACACAAACCTCAATTCTGGATCCATTGATTGATTTTATCACTCAATAATAATAATAAAAATAAACGATAGAGAAATCAAGATCAGTTAACCATCTTTGATTAAAAATCATGAAACAACGCTACATTCATTTCTTGATGGATCCCATCCCAAATGTATGTATGGAGCAAAAACAGAGAAAATAGAAAACAGAACAGACCCAGATCAAAACACCAAAGTTGGAAAAAAGTTCAAATCTTGGGGACACAAATCAGAGCAAATAATCAGGGGAGAAGATTAAAGTGGTGAGATGTGACAGTTTGGGTAAGTACAGATCAGACCCTCAACAAAAGGAGACCCTTTGAATTCCATATCTTTGAAATCTCTCTCCCCTATTGAATGTTTCAAAATTTGGAGAATTCAATGAGGAAAATCAAACTTGGAACAGATGGGTCGCCATCTATCAAGATAAACAATTAAAACAGACACCCTCACTTTCTCTCTCTACATTTGTAGTCGGAGGAGAATTCCATGCATGGAGGCAAATACCAACTCTATTCAATTTCTATATATGAGAGTGAAAAACTAAAGATGTGGGGGAGCACGTGTACTCATGAAAGAAAGAGAAGTTTGTTGTTCCGATCGGACGGACGGCCAAGATTTATTGAAGATCCCAAGGTCTGAGAGATTGACACGTAGTGGGTATTATAGTATAGTACTACAACACAGCAGTGAACACCCCAACCCAAACGCAACCAAAACTTATGGGAGCCTTCATTTGTTTTTGCTCTTATTCAGCTCACACCCATGAAAGATCCGAATCTTCAGCCGTTATTGTACTCTCAAATTCCATATTTGCCCTTATACAATAAATATATACATACATACATGCCTATATGTATTAAGCACATTGTAACAGATCCCTCATAATAGGTAGAATATAGTTTTACCCATACACTATTAACTTTAAAATAGGAAAACATGGACGTGTGAATATGCCTCTATGGATTAAGATTAGATCAAATTTTGATACAACTCATGTAACATGTAGTATAACTTGAGCATTTTAGTAACTGGGTCGAAAAAAATATTGAAATATAAAAAAAAAAATATATATATATATATATATTCATTAGTCATTATCCTCTTTTAGTGTATAAAAATCTCCAACTCCAAAAGGTCTCTATAAAGTTATGAACCAACTGAATAGTAATATACTTATCAAGGGACCCTACATAATTGAAATGGCAAATTTACAAAGAATGACAAAGTAATTTGGTGGAGATTTTGCTGACAATTTGCAAAAGTTGTGGAAAGAAGCATTTTAGCTTTCTTGGTAGAGATACTTTGATTTGTACTACTACTACTACTACTACTACTACTACATAATCCTAGCTACATGTAGAATTTGTTTGTTTGTTTGTTTTATATGTTGCGATTGGATTGGATTGGATAGGCAAGTTGAATTAATTATATTAATATGGATAGGTTTGTCTTGTGTGAAGATAATTACAATTTGGCCGGGGCTGATCCATTTCATGGCTGGCTGGCTGGCTGGCTGGCATCCAACCTCTTGACCTTTCTCATATACTACTACTATATAGTACTCCCTAACAGTAATAGTAGGTTTTAACTTCTGCTCTTGGTTTGGTTTGGTTTGGTGGGGAATGGATTTAACAAATCCATATTGAATTGAATCCCAGAATTCACAAAAACAACCCTTACTTTGCCCCAAGTGTGGAGTCGATTCTTTTTCTTTACTTGGAAGGAAATTTCACGCAGATTTACCATCTTACTGTTGGCAAAACCACCTGCTAAAAAGAAAAAATCAAACACATCTTGAACCATTTCTTAGTGGAGTGGGTCATCATGTAAAATACAAGAGCAGTTTTGACTTCTCAAGTTATTTTCAAATTTAATTATACTACACAATTGACACGCGTAGTATACAATTCATACCAGTAAAACGCTCAGCTGTTAATATTCAAGTATAGATGTACAATTTCTTTGCAGAGCATGAGCATATACTCTTACAAGAGATGATGCAGCAATCAATAAATATGAAAATTTTCCTATAATGAGACAACAAAATGGGGCTGGGATTCTTCTAAGTTGTAAGGTTTGTGATATTCAATTCAGAATACCTCAATCACAAAATGAATGTACATTTTGAGGACTCCTATGCATTCTCAGCTCACCAGGGTCTCAGCTCTCACTCAAGTTAATATGCAAAACCTAGATACTCTGGACTCACCAAGACATGATACATGCCCAATTTTCTTTGCTAGCCTCCCTAGCTAATGCTCTTGTCATTGCTCGACTTGCTGTTCCAAGTGCACGGTCCAAATATCTCTTCCATCATATTACATGTTGGTAGGAGATCAACAGATTTCAGAAGCCCCGCTGAATATGTGGCATCCACAACCTTGGCATCACAAGGCTCCGATGCATGTTGAGGACCAAACCTATCGCTACACCCATCACCATTCCCAAGCACAAATTTTTGCCAAGCGACGTTAACCTTGCTCTCTTGTAAAGCAACCCTTTCACCAATTGAATAATAAGAGCCAGTCATATAAGGCTGACCCTCAAAAGAAATACACGAGTCCTCTTGAACATCCAAAAACTCCTTGAAGCTTCCTAGAGATCCATCCATGTGATGTTGCATGACATCAAGCCTGTGATCATCAAGAGAATTTTCATACTTTTCCTTTGACATGTGATATTCTCCCTTAGCATTCTCAGTTGAATCCATCACATTAACTTGCAAATTATCATCACCATCATCGTTATCATTGTCCTCATCATTGCCATTGCTGCTGTTGTCGTCGTCATCACCATATTCATTTGGGGAATCATCTCCATGGTCGACTCGAACATCTTGATTGATGAAAGATACAACTGCTGAATTTTTATCTTCTCCTATTACACTTCCCTTCCACTCATCATCGTCACTGTCAATATCCAACCAGCTAGATCTGTTCTGAGCAGCCCGCCTACGAAGCATAAATACATTGAAATAATAGCTGACAAGTTCCCATTTTGTTCGAGAAGGAAACATTGCTGAGAGGTGCACCCAGAAATTCTTTCCATGCAACACAGGATTAAAATAAACAACTTCATGAAACAACCGTTCTTCTTCTTCGGTCCATTTATGTGCTACCTCCTCTCCCATCTCAAGGAAACCCAAATCCACAAATTTCTTAATCCCAATTGCTGCTTTTAATTCTTCTCGTGCCTCCTTAACATGCTGTTGCACACATCTAATAGAGCCACCATCCAAACAGCTGCAATCCAGTCTGCAATCTTTAGTTTTACCAAGATCAGCTGGAAAGTCTAAGTCAGGCATGGGCATGACACAAGTCCCCTGCTGCATTAACCCCCCATTGTCATCATTATCACCATTGATAGAATGTTTCCCAACAACCTCCGGATCCCATACTGGGACATCAGCTTGATGATCTGGTCCAAGAGGAACTTCTTTTCTGGGAGAAGAATTCAACAATGATGAATGTGGATCCTCGAACTGCAGTGCATTACGTCTAGGGAAGCTGAAATCACAGTATTCTGGAAAAACAGACGAGCAGAGCACCACCCCAGATCTGGCATACTCCTCACTAGTACTGGTCACCCATGAAATACGTGCACTGGTCTCAAACTCCTTGTTATTAAAATCTGACACAACATTACTATTATCATATTTGCATTGAGATTCACAAAAAATTCCCACAGTTTCACCTATGTCATAAAAGATAACATCATCACTTAAGTAAATTAATAGGAAGTGAATGTCCCGGTCAGGTCAAAACCACACACTAATAAAATGCAGTAAAGACGCATGCATAAAGGCTTCATTGAAGACAAACAAGTGCTGTTTTCATGGAGCAATGGTTCTGTTCAACCATCTAAATCAAAGGTTTCTACTTTTGACAATATATTGCTAAACTGGAGCTAATCAAATGATTATTTCATTGACCAAGAGGAGATTATTATTCGTAATTTACTCCGACATACAGACATTTTAATCCTATAGCTGAAAGGAAACAAAGGAATAAAAAAACATGGACTTTGTGATAACATAAACATGCTACTGTTATACGATAACTCTAACTCCATGTTTTTTCATACAAATGACCAGCCCAAACTTCCCAAAAGAGAAGGGGGGAAATCAATTTACTATTAGGAAAAAAGATTAAAATTGGTCCATACAAAAGTGTCCATTATAAGATTATATTTACTACTACTATAAGTTTCAGGGTAAGGGGGTCATCAAAATGAAAGGACAATAAAAAATAGATTCAAGAAGGTAATAGCGGTACTCCAAATGTTTTTTTTTATTTAAAAAAAAAATATATGATGACTTCTTACCTGAGAGGTCAGCTTTCTGAGAGCCTCCGTCAGGAGGATTCATCTCAGCAAGTGAAGTCAACTGCTCAATGGATTGCAATTGTTTTGGGTGCTTAAAGGACAATTCCTGCAAATCCCCCTCATCAAAAGATCGTTTCAGACCCATTATGGCCTGCAACACAATCATTAAGAGAGACCACAAAATTGACGGGGATACCAAAAAAGAAAAGCATCACTCTCTATTAATCCATTCGGTACAAATAATAAGAGCAGAAACAGTTAGCAACAGCCTGTATATTTCAACTTACACAAGCAGAATCAAACAAAACTACCCAACATCAACACATGAAGACATGGAAATTCATGAATTCGTTTGACAAACTACTGTATCAGATATATGATATCTTATCTCTTTTTGGGTCTGTGTTATGCTGCGTAAGGGACACATCAACAACAGGAAATCATGAACTACAGGCTTTTTCTTTAACAATGCCCTTTAAATATTAAGGTAGGATATACTTGGTTAATCAAAACAAGCGCAAAAGGCAAATATATATGCCTTAGTCTGCAAGTTCAAATAAAGGAAAACATGAAGACATGAAATAATTGAATAATCAGTTTAAAAAGAATTAAAAACAACATTATAAACTCACAACCCAGGTGCCCCAACAAAATTTTTAAATGTTGTATCAACATCAACCATTTTCCCACCTCAAACTTTTGCAGAGCAATCTAATCTATTACTCGAGAAAAATCAAACACTACACTAACAGGAAAAAAATCTCGATTTTGAAAGCATCCTAACTTGACTATAAAGGGCAGGCAACGAGGTCATTTATGAGCTAAGAACATGGGTACTTCTAGAAGAAGTTGTTTAGGTGTTCATTGGACTCCGACACATCAAATACTACTGAACATGCGTCTGTAATGTCTTTATGATGAGCCAATAACTATAAGATTAGATTCTAAGGCAGCCAGAAAATCATTATAAAATACACCCGTCGGTACATTACCAGCAAATCTAATTTGTGAGGTAATGACTTTATCGTGGAGCAAAAGAGGTATTTACGTCAGGAAAGACAATATCATTATTATTTAATTTTAACATGGTAATTTTTTATCAGGGTAATTTCAGTTATAAACCATGGCCTCTGTGCACTACATCGAAAGTACGTGACACAATAAAAAAAATATTTAAGCCCGCTAGACCGAAGACTGACAGTGCAAGTAAGGTTCAGCAACATGTGTATTAAAATAATTGCATTGATGCCATCATGCTACTCAGCTTTCAGCAATTCATGAAAAAGATAAATAACTGGCAACTAATAGCGGCATAAATCTTTTGCTTATTTTAGCAATGCAAAACAAAATAGACTTCTAATGGTATCGGTAGCTTCCAACAGTAAATCTGAATAAGAACAAGACCAATAACAGCTTCAATTTGATTAGAAAATGAAAGACCTTTATATGCATTTATTACTGAAGCATGCCTCAAACTTTTGTTTTCTTTTTTGTGGAGTGGGGGTAACAATGTTGATACTACTAAGTACTAACTCTCCCAACACAGCTTGAGCTACACAGTTCCAAAACGAATCACAGGGTAAAAGACTAAAGAGTAAGTATTTCAAGTGCATGTAGCTACTTTTAAAGTGTTAAAATTATCAGCTGAAAAAATAAATGATATTAAGATAAGATGGAAAGCAGTATTCATGATAAAAATTAATATATACATATATATATATATATATATATTGAATATTGAATGCAAGCACACACATGGGAAGAATTGAAATTCAATAAACCAATGACCTAAAAATCAATTCTAGACGGGATTCAAACAAATTGCAGCAACAACAAAAATTCCCCAAAGTTCATTTGAAGCCCTAACCCTAGGTTTTAAAATTTGTTCGGAAATTTACAGAATTGCAATAAAAATTTACAGCAAACCATAATTAACGAAGAAACTTACCAAAACCCTCAATGAATTTACAGATCGAATGGATCTTACGACACGAACGCTTCAAAAACCCTAATATTAGCGAGGGTCGAATCTCTTAATGTTTTTAGGAGAAATCAATAGGAGGAGTTAATTAAAAAAAGAATACAAATAGATAACGGATAGATAGAACGGAGGATTCGAATTTAAAAGATATACGTCGGAAAAATTAAACCCTAACCCTAGATTTATTTAGAATCAACGGGGAGAAACAAAAGAGAGATCGATCGATGGAGAATTAATAGAACAAAAAAGATGGATATTTGGAATTAAAATTAAGAGGCTAAATCAGAAGAGATCGAAGTTCGAACAGAGAGAGATTTGAAGGTATACGGCGATGGAGGACGATAAGATACGGTTCGTGTTTTTGTAAACGACGGAGGGTCCAAGTACAAAACGGGCTAATCCAGTTCACCCACGTGACGTGGTTTTAAAACAAAAGCCGGCCCGAATGCACGTGTATTTAACTGAATTTCGAACATGCTAATGCTATTACAGTATTATGTTTACAAATGAAGTGGTTCAATTTCTTTAATTTTATTTTTATTTTATTTTATTTTTTAACAAACTTTGTAAAAAAGTCGAGAGAGAAATGTATTTATTAAAAAATTCCTAATTACAAATATGATAGAGTTGAGAAAGAATCTCCTCAATCTATTCGAGATTAAAATCTATTATGAGAAAGAGTCTTAATTCAAACAGTCCATATGTTTGGTAAGTAATTCGAAACTAAAATATTAAAAAAATAAAAGTTATGATATGTTTTGTTAATGTCAGACACAAAAGAAAATAATAAAAGAGGATTAAAAAATAAAGAACTTGCTAATTTTTCGAGTGTTGAGTGTGAGTTGTTAATATAAAAAGAAAAAAATATATTATTAATATTCAAAAACAAAATAAAATGAGATTGTTTTTTGTGGAGTTGATAACTAATTTGTTGATATTGTGACAAAAATGCTGATATCATGTAATACTCGGTGAATAAATTAAAAATATTTATTTATTTTTAAAAACACATATTAATTTGTCCTTATATTATATTTAGGTTAAATTTAAGTGGAGTAATAATAAATAAGAGATTACATTAGTTTAGTAAAGTCGGGCCTTAAGACTACGAGAGCCAATTTAAATAATGAGACATATGAAAACCGAATAGCGACCGTAAAGTGTATCTGTAAATTTATAGTGACGATAAAAAATATCGATAAGATTTATAGCGACGATTTTTATGAGAATTATTTACAATTAGCATGGATTATATGAACTTGAGTAAATTTCTTTTAAGGTTAAAGCATCTTAATGTCCATAATTTAATAATAATTATAGTTCTATTAATTTAGAGGAGGATATGTTTAGTACAGTAAATTGGTTTTGTACCTTCACATACTTATAAACTAAGCATGATATTTAGAATAATTATAAAAGTGAAAGATTGTTGGTTTTAAAATTTAATTTTTTTTAAAAAATTGATAAATTATTTATTTATTTATTCTTTTTTTAATAAGCACAAACGAAGGGAGTTTATCGTGTTATATTTAGATTATTTCGGGGTATTATATTAGTTACTTCATATACGGATTTCATACTCCTTCAGCGATAATCCTTTTAATTTTGATTTATTCGCTTTGCTTTTCGTTTAGAAGTCAATTATTGTTAGACATAATTGTTTCTTCTCAAAGTCAGATGATAGTTTCGTCTTGCTATTGATACTTAACTTAGAACTCGTATTTGTACTAGTTTATTAACATGTACGTATTAGAACCCCTTGTGTTATTGTGTCGCATGTGTTGTGACATTATATCTGTGTTAGAATATATCGTAGGGTATACTTAAGTTATAACCACATGTGGGGTACTACATACCTGTTTCTTCTCAAAGTCAAAGTCAGATGATAGTTTCGTCTTGCTATTGATACTTAGAACTCGTATTTGTACTATTTGTACTAGTTTATTATATATTTTGATTTTTGTAGAAAAGTACAAGTTAATATATTTTTGGAAATTTTGTGTTGATTCGTTTTCGGTTTAACATGTACGTATTAGAATCCCTTGTGTTATTGTGTCGCATGTGTTGTGACATTATATCTGTGTTAGAATATATCGTAGGGTATACTTAAGCTATAACCACATGTGAGGTACTACATACCTGTTCTCTTAGCACCGAGGCATGACACCTTTCGTGACAGTGCGATTAGTCCACGACGTCTTCATTTTGTACTTCAGTGGGAGTTAGGCACATGTTTATTTTGTTATGGAAGGCATATGGATCGGCCCTAGTTTTCTATTATCTTTTGCAAATTGAATTGGTGATATTTGTGTCAAACACAACTTTCGATTTTGCATACATCTGGATTGCATAATTCGATGTATGCTTGTCTGTGTGACATTATTTGACTTGTCATGTGTGTGACATGTATATTTCTATTTTGTTACAAACCATTTGTTTCAGTCTATTTATTCGTTGTGTTAATTTTGTTCGTTTGAATTCAATTCATTTGATTGAGTTAGTTATTTCAGTTCATTATTCTTGTACTTTATATCCGTACTGGGCATTTGGCTTATACTATGTTTTTCCTTTTGAGAGGGGATCAAGAGCAAGTGTAGTGAGAACTTTTTTTTTTCTAATGGTTTAGATATTCTGTATGCATTGATTTATTTAGAATTGTATTAATTATCTTAAATTGTGATCTTAGTCAGTTTAACATTTATAATAGTTTGACTTGTGACATTTATTCGTTATTGGGATTTGTTTTGTAGTTTTATTTTGTTTTGTGCGTAACCTCTCTTTTTATTTCGAGATGGGGATGGGGATGCTACCTATCATCCAGGAAAGAAACAGGGAAGAAAAGAAGAAATTTGGATGATCAAATCAACAAATATCTTTTAAAGCATATAGGTAAAGACAGGTCAAGATTTAGATCTAGGATGCTATAATTTATGAGAGCATGGACGTGCATAGGAACAAAACTTAATTTATTGATGTTAACAAATAATTGAGAGCTTCAATTCAACAGAAAACTCAGTCTCTTAGAAACTAAGCTCAGATATATATCCAACAGGAAAAAATAAAACACCAACAGAATATATACATATCCCTTGTACATTCAACGTGTGTTTTATATTCGCCCTCGAAAGCTAACTGGAAGTCAAAAAGTTCTTGAACCAATGAACCGAGTCCTTGGCGTATCTCTTGAGCTTGTCATTGTAGTCAACATAATAGAGACCAAACCTGGAACTGTATCCAGCTCCCCATTCCCAGTTATCCAATAGAGACCATGCAAAATATCCTTTCACATTGCATCCGTCCTCCCTGCAATTTTTAGCATGAATCAAATCATTTTTGTTTTTTCCATATGGTTACTAACATGAATTCATGACTACACTATTAATATATTACATGTATAAACAAGTAATGGCTTACTTGATAGAAGCTAGCAGGTTTGTCAGATAGTCATTGTGGTATTTGATCCTTTTCTCATCCTTTAACGCGTCTTTAATGGATTTAAATAGGCTGTTTGAGTCGTCCATCCCTGTCAGAATCATGGATAAGAAAGAGAAGATTAAGGCCTATGCTATTTTCTTCTCCAGTTCCTTTTGGTTCTCTGATTTTGAGGTAAAGAATCTGAATGACTAAATGGGTTCATTTCCTTTGTTTCGTTACCATGAAAAGCCAGTGAAGAAAAGAAGCAGACAAAGTGGGGTCTCAAAAGAAATAATGCTATTTCCTTTCCATATGAATTTCAACATTTTTATAAAATTATTTTTTAAGCTCGAATTTTGTTCGAGGAGAAAGAAACCTCATCGTATATTTCCTTTTCTCTCATCATTCACACCAAATGGAGCCATAAGGTATTTAAAGAGAGGAGGGTGGGGGGGGGGGGGGTGTTGCAGTTTCATATGTTTCTATACAACTGACCCTGGCACTTGCTCTCCAGAGTTTTGAGGATTACCATTTTCAGTAATTATGACTGGAGGGTTCCCATATCTTGTCTTGACGTAATTCACTACGCTTCTGATCCCACGAGGTACTATGTACAACCATATGGAATTCGCCTGCAGTTCAAGATTATAAACCACATAACCAGGCATGACAATTACAATAATGTGCAAGATGTAAAATCACTTATAAAAGCATGAAGTATCCCGTCACTTATAGAAGCATGTAAAATCTCATATGAGGTGCGCTAGATCATAGAGCACATACCCGATCACCTATAGGTTTTCCGTCTCTTAATGCTGAAAACAAACAGAACATCAGTAGTTAGTTAAGTACATAGCCACTAGAATCAGAGAAGGTAATGAATGGTATACAAGATAAAAATGAAACTATGATATGGAATATATATTTATGGTTCAGTATAATTGACTTCAAGGCACATATAATAGTATGTTTGTTAGAGGAGTGTTAGAAACATACGGAAGGTGACGGCACCATTGTCTGCTAGTGAATCTTTGAGCAGAACGCCAATGATGTTAGTATAATTGTTCCTGGCATACCACGTTGTGTAGTGATTTATGCCCACAAAATCCAACGTACCCTTTATAAGAATGGACTCGGCTTTGGAAAATTTTGGTAATCGGTTTCCTACTCTAGTTCTCATTGAGCTTGGATAATCCCCAAACATCAAAGGGTCAACAAACCTGCACTTTGTAAAAAAGTTTCACCATTAGCATTCAATACCAATAAATCTCCACAGAAAAGTTTAAAGAAATTTTTGGGAGAATGATACTTAGATGATATTTGAGATTTACTAGAGGGATACAGGTGCAATGGAAGTGAATAAGGATTTGTCAAAGATTGGGTAGCTCCTTAATTTTTTGTTATAATTAACAGAAAAGACATTCAATTTCCATGCTAAACTAGCTACATATTGCCATAGATTTTTACTACTCTATACCCCAAAATCCTCTTTTCTGGTTATGCAAAAAACTGCACAAGTACAAGTGAATTATCTTACCAGCCCAAGTGAAACTCCAGTGCTCGTTGTGTTGCTTCTATGTCCGCCGTAGAATTTGTTGCCGGTTCATACCAAAAAATATCAAATGCTATCCCAACTGATCCATTTTGCTTTTGCTGTAAAACAAGCAAATAAAAATGGTTAACAATCTCAGTTGTAATAGCAAAAAAGTAAGTCAGATATCCTTGAAAAATAGCACATTAGTTGCAGATTTATTCCCAGTGCCCAGAGCTAAACAAGTTTATGTCGAAGAGAATGCAATTATTATTGAACCAATTGTTATCTGTCATATTTTACCTTGTATTTTTTTCTGTAAATATCTGTGGCAGTTGCATGAGCAAGTAGAAAATTGTGACCGACTATGTAAGGCTCAGTTGCAGAGTTTCCAGCCCTGCAGAATAGGTGAAGAAGAATGGAGCATCGCCCTGGTGCCTGGAGACCTACATCATAGCCTTGTACAGCAATAGTATGGGGCTCATTGAATGTTATCCAATGCTTCACTCTGTCACCAAATTTCTGGAAGCACGTGTCGGCATATGTGGCAAAGTCGTTTCTGTGAAAAGAGTAAGGTCACATTCCACTTGCATCAGACAAAATATATAGGCATTCCACAGTTAAGGAGTGAAGAATACAAGTAGGTGAGGTAAAGACACTTTAATTACATTATTTGGGAGCTGAGCCATCCTTGGTATTTGTCTTCCAGTGCTTGAGGTAGGTCCCAATGGTAGAGGGTGATATATGGTTCAATTCCTGCACATATGATATTGTATGTCATGAAAATATTTGCCTCTGCATAGACTTAAGAGTAGTATATACATGGAAAATGTCAATGTACCATTGGCTAGTAATGCGTTGATGAGATTATTGTAATGATCAACTCCAGCCTGATTAATTTCCCCAGTTCCATCTGATAAACAGAACCACAGAATAAGAAATTCCATCTTTTATTCAGTAACAATCTTGTATGGAAGTCATATTCCATGTAGATTAGTGGAAATACTTGCATAATTTACTACATAAACATCATATCATCATCATCAGAAAAGATTTATGCTACGTTTGGATTGAAGGAATGAAATGATTCATTTCATTCTAGTTGGAATGAGTTATTTCATACTCTCCCTCCCCAAAGAATAAAATTCATAAATTTGGGAGAAATTAAACACAATTAAACACAATTTTTTTCATTCCATAGGAATGTGTCATTCCATTCCTACTTTCATTACTTCAATCCAAACCTTATTTTTGGAAATTTAGAAACCTCATTCAAGAAACGAGGCAAAGGTCAAATTGCAACAAGTGCAATAAGGGGAGTATGGATCTCAAATCTAATTGGTCTATTCCTGTTTGGATCTCAGAAAGATTGCTCCCATTTTTACAAGGTAATTCCCCTTAAACATTAGGTTTAATCTATGTCATTCTGCCAGACAAGGTACATTAATGTAGTTACAGACCTTACGATGTATCGTACATTGTTTATTCAAATGCTCACACTACAGATATTAGGGATCCGGATCCTCTATGAAGATTTCTCTGTGAGGATCTTGCGAGGGTTTTGTTGTGGGGTTGACAACACATCAAAAAGGAGATCCAATGGCTCACAACTCTTTTTTTTGTCTGTGTATCAAAACAACGTCGTTTTGATAGGAATTTTTTTTTACAAGTTTGACAAAAAATTAGAATTTTAAATTTCTTGATTATTCTGTATATGATTTTTTTTATATTTAATAACTTAGTTTGCTATTAATATTAGGATAAGTACTATAAACTTGACTCAAAAAAATGAATAAATATATCAGTTATAATTATCGTTAATGTTTTCAATGTGGCTTTAGTTATTTTTCGTTTATTATTATTTTTGTTTGTTTATTTATATTATTATTTATTATTATTATTATTATTATTATTATTATTATTATTATTATTATTATTATTATTTGTATTTATTTGTTCCATAAAAAGAGTTTACTCTCACCATTGAAAATATTATTATTATTTATTCTAACCATTGGGCCGTCTGGGTCAACCAAGAAAATATTCTAGACCTATCAATTATTATTATTTACATATTCCTTTATATCTTTTTTTATTATTAATAATCGTTTTACTTTACCTCTTTTAATTCACTGCTCAACGAAGACAATCATCGTCACAACTCAAATACTATTTTAAATGTACTCTTTTTACTTTACTTCGTTTGTTTTGTAAAAGTAAACTGCGTTTGGTGGCTTTCAATTTTCTGTCAACTTGTAAAAAAACATTCCTATCAAAACGACGTTGTTTGATACACAGACAAAAAAAAGAGTTGTGAGCCATTGGATCTCCTTTTTAATGTATTGTCAATCCCACAGCAAAACCCTCCTCACAGAGAAATCCTCATAGAGGATCCGGATCCAGATATTATGGGTTTACATGACGATAAAGAAGAGATTAGCACAACCCTCCTCACAGAGAAATCCTCATAGAGGATCCGGATCCAGATATTATGGGTTTACATGACGATAAAGAAGAGATTATAGACAGCTTACCAGGGAAAATCCTAGACCAAGCAATTGAAAACCGGTAAGCATCCATTCCCATATCTTTCATAAGTTGAATATCTTCCTATTTTAGAACAAGCATATCAGTGTGTTGACCCTTGGATCAGTGTCAGTGCCCATGTAGTACTCAGAGCAAACTAGAATGAGTATACTTACATTGAAGAGGTGATACTGATTCACAGCTACATCAGCATTACTAAGATCAACTATTTTTCCTGCAAAACTATCGTTAGTCAAATCTAGTTTGAGCTGGATAAAGTAACACTTTTAATTATGAATTTGCAAATATGTTTTTTTTTAAAGTTGAATAAATTGTCGATTCTTATAAATTCGCCAACTTGCGTTCGTAATAACCTTAACAAGTTCATCATGATCACTTCATTTATAGACATCCAATAATCTAACAACTAGGAGCGAGAATTTGAAGATGGGATAAATGGAGAATTTAAAAGTTTGTTAATGTTTTTTCTCATGTCCAAAAAAAAAGTTGCTAATAAAGTATCAACCTCTTATCATTGCACCTACACATGAAGTTATTTTTAGAATATCCACAATTTTATGTTCACAACAAACCGGCATATTATTGCTATGTAAATTGAATTTTACCAAATGAATGAGCAAATTTGTCCCAGACGGTTGGTCCCCTTCCATCTTCCCTCACTGCTCCTTCATACTTCAAAAGAACATATATTAAAGAATTAATAGAACTAGTAAACAACGTAAGCCACATAATTATATTGGGGAGCTGCAATATTTATATGACCTTGTTCACCTTTGGATCGCACACAACCATAATAAGAATAACATCTAGTCTAGTTACGGCACGACATTGCAATCTATTATGAGAAAATAATTATCGATTAAAAGTTAGGGGAAACAGTTTAATTTATGTTGTTCACCTGCATTTTCAGTGCAGAAACCCAAGATATGACTCACTACAATATAGTGACATTGTCTGGCAGTCAAGCAGCTTAGCCAGTTAGCTTATCACAAATCTTTCTATCTTTCACAAATTTTCTACCTCAAAATTATGGGAAGTTCTTTGAGCAAGATTATTATTAGGAAAATGATATATCCTCCAACTAAATGCCCTAAAGTTGCAAATATTTAGGGAGATTTATGGTTACAATATGTCAGCTCGACATATGTAGCAGGACATAAAGCTGATGTAATTTTCTTTTGCTAGAAATAAGCTTGGATTGAATGTCATCAGCTACATTTCAATTTTACATATCAGCCCAACACTTGGTTAGAAGCTTTTATTGCCATCAAAACTTATAACTAAAACAAGGAAACCATAAATTATTCTAACCGGTAGAGTGCCCCTAAAAATATGCACCAACCACCTTTTCAAAACAGCATCGTGGCATATTTATAGAGGCACTCTACCGATTAAAATAATTTATGGTTTCCTTGTTTTAGTTATAAGTTTTAATGGCAATAAAAGCTTCTAACCAAGTGTAATCCATCAAACAAATATATATTGGGTTTAGAGACTGGAGAGGCACTCCCAAAGTCCAAGACAGCCTAAATTATTTATTATTTGCTTTTTTTTCATGAGAACTTTGTAAATACATGGAGTACATAAAAATAATCATAATAAAGTGAACTTATTTTATTGATATATCCATTTGCATAGTCCTCACTCCTCAATGTCTTCCAAAATTTGTAGACCAACTAAAAAGGATTAGTGATATTAATTTGTTGCTTTAAAAAATTAAAATAAATTTATATCGATCCTAAATTTAAGATTTACAAATTAATTAAAAAGTTTAAAATTTTCTCCAATGTTGGAATTGAGGGAATACAACACAGCAGCAGATGAGAATTAGAAGCGAATTAAAGTAAGAATTAAGAAGAAAGGAAGGAGCAAAACCCAATTTAGAAGAAGAAATCCAAGCAATTAAATTAATTAAAAAGGCAAACCTGGTAAGCAGAGGAGGCAGTTCCAAAAACAAAACCCTGTGGAAAACTTGATCTATTAATAATAGCAGTACCATTATCAGTTGCCAAACAACTACTCTGGAGAAGTAGAACTAGTACAATCACACCAATGCATATAATTCTCAACATAATTCAATGTTCATATGTATCTATATATATATATATATATATATATATATATATATATATATCACAGAGAGAGATTTTAATTGTAGAAATCCTTGATAATACAAAAGATTAATTTGTATACGAGGCAAGTTAATTAATGGGGAGATAATATATGTATATATAGAGGGAGAGATCTATGGATGGAGACTACTTAATTAATTTAGTTTTTGAGAATATATAACTGAATGCGTAGTGTGTGAGAGAGAGATGAAGAGAGAGAAATTGAAATGGGTTGAGACCAGAAAAATGGGACACGCTTCCACTTCCTTCCTTCCTTCCTTACTGTTACAGTACTAGAGAGAGAGAGAGAGAGAGAATAGCTGCTGGAGCCTGGCCTGCTGCTAATGGAAAGATTTGTGGTGGTGGGGTGGCCGGTGGGGTGATCACATAATGGCGGACTCCTCCGTTCACACGTAACAATCAATACTACTATATAATAACCCAACAAATTATTTACTTCTCCGTTAAATTAAATTAATTTGATTGTTTGAGTTAACTCAAACAGATTTAATAAATTATTAGTAGTATTCATTAAACTTGTATTAATAAAATAAAATAAAAATCATACCATTAACTTAATTTCACTATCATATTAATTATTTCTCTTCATTTTCCCTTTTTTATTAGGCAACAAAATCCAAAATTAATTCTAACAACTTTTCTTTTCTTTTTTGCTAAATCAATTCTAACAACTTTCAACTTCATATTAACATATAATTTCAGAATTTTATTAGTATATACTGAGTAAAATATATTTAATTATTTACCATTTTAAATTCATGTAAATTCATTTTTTTCTATACTACTTATAGATATTCACTACAAAAAAAACACATAATTAATATTACTTATCAAATATACTCACACAAACATGTTATATACATAATGGGATAAATTAACTATTGGTACATGTACTGGGACACGACTTATAATTTAGTACTCGAAGTGAAAAAAGTTACAAACTGGTGATTGTACTCGAAAAATGTTACACTCCGTTAAACATTAGGGACACGACTTACAATTTGGTACCCGAAGTGAAAAAAGTTACAAACTGGTGATTGTACTAAAAAAAATTTATAATCTGGTGCTTGTACTTTTTAATTTTTAAATAATCGTTAAAATTGATCAAACGGAAAAGACAAACATACAGAGAGAGAAACGAAGTCGACGCGAAGAAGATTCTCGATGTTTTATTCCATCTTTTCTTGCCTCCCACATTCGCACCATTGCTCCACAGTGGCTCTGGTGTAATCCATTCATTTTTGTTGCATGAACTACAATCTTCTTTCCCGATTTTATTTACTATTCCACTCCAAGACGAGCTCATCCTTTCAATTAAACACTGAAAACCCTTTAATAAATATATGGGAACCAGTAATCAATGGAGAATCGAGACAAGAAGAATGAGAGAAGAAGAAGGACAGAAGAAGAGAACCCTAATTTTCAAACAGAATAAAGATGAAACCCTACTATTTAATGGAGTGTAATATTTTTCGAGTACAATCACCAGTTTGTAATTTTTTTCACTTCGGGTACCAAATTGTAAGTCGTGTCCCTAATGTTTAATGGAGTGTAACATTTTTCGAGTACAATCATCAGTTTCTAATTTTTTTCACTTTGGGTATCAAATTGTAAGTCATGTCCCAATACAGGTACCAAAAGTTGATTTATCCCATATATATAATAGATAAAAGATATAAGTACTCCTTCAATTTTCTTAATTCATTTCTTTTCGTAAAATTAATTATCATTGCAATATAGTTTAGCACCACCAGTTTGTATGTGTAAGATAAATATATATATTTTTTTAAATACTTACGAGTTTAATTTCTTCAATTTTTGAGAAATGAAGTTGATATAAAATTTATAGGATTAACAAAAATACCTTTAAAATTTTAACATTTAATAAAACATAGTACAAATAAAAAAGAGTAAAATACATTGAGACAAATATATTTTTCACACAAATTAAGAAACATGTAAAGTAGAGGAAATAAAATTAAAAAAAATTCTAAAATTATTCTTAGTGGCCCCACACAATTATAAAAAGATATGAGTATTTTTTATATATTATTAGACCCTACTAAATTATATATTTATTCTCCA
Organism: Panax ginseng; assembly: GCA_020205605.1. Classification (NCBI taxonomy): domain Eukaryota; kingdom Viridiplantae; phylum Streptophyta; class Magnoliopsida; order Apiales; family Araliaceae; genus Panax; species Panax ginseng. Next base: position 3,942,297 of record CM035127.1, read on the forward strand.
CTTTATGTACCTTTAATCATCCTTTTAAAAATAAAATAAATTATATTTTTAGTCATCTTTTTTAATAGGTAGGGAGTATTATATTAGTCATTGGATATACTTTCTCATAATAATACTGATTTTTTACCTATATTTTATAAACCCAAGGATAGTAGTAGTATTTGATTATAAATATGATCAATTTAAATATAAAAGATCAATTAAAACAAATAAATCTAAACGGAATGAGTAGCTGTTTATTTATTCCCAATTCCAATAAATGTTGGTGGTTTTCTTCACTTCACGTTTCCTTACTTGCCGACACCGCCGTTTTCACACCTCAACTGCTCCAACTTTCTTGAGAATTTACTTCGTTTTGTCCCCACTTCCATTAAATGAGGAGTTCCCGATTTTAGTTAAAAATACTCCCATTTCTTTTTAATTCACGTTTTAATATTATGCACATAAATTAAAAAATATATATATATATATATATATACAACTGTGTTGTACACAGTCGTTTATGACGACGGTTTTTTTGTATGGCGATGGATGAACTGTCGTTATAATACTTTCAAAAAATCGCATGCCAAAGTGATTTATGTCTTCTGTAATCAATATATATAAATATAGTCCTTAAAAAAATTAATTAATATTTTGCCTGATAAATTAAATTGAATATAAGTACTCTCTTATTTCTATTATATAAATCTTAAGATATAATTATATATATTAAAATTTCATTAATTTTAATGTTAGATAATTAATATTGGTTTGAAATTTCATTACTAATCATGTACTAATTAATTACTCTCCCCCCTCTCTCTCAATTACTCTATTTTTTTAGGGACAAAGTAGTAAATGATTAATTTGTTCTCTTATATGTAAAACGTCTTATACTATGGGGAAAAAATTATTCAAAAAGGAATTATATAATGGAAAGGAGGGAGAATTAACTTTCAAAAATTTATTTGAAATATGAGAGAGAAATAAATTAGCCTTTAATACGAAGGGAGTAGCTTATAAGATAATTTATCAAATTATAATTAATTAATAATTCATTATACTTGAATAGATACAACGATAATAATAAACATAACCAAACATCATTTACTATTCACTTTTAATATTCAATCTTTAGTAATTACACATCGTTATTGATGGTCAAATACCTACATTCACAAATTTTAAACTAAGATAAGTTCGATTTTTATCTTTATATGCTTTTTTTAAGAAGAAAACTATTTTTTGTCTTATGTGATTTTTGTTTCTTTTTTTATGTGTGTAAAAATCATTAATTATTTGAACCTCTCACCATTATTGTGCCTCATTTACTGAATTATAATATTTTTTAAAGGATTTTCTTTTTTCCACCATTTAATTTTTCGGTCATTGACTTCTTTCTTTCCATTCACAATTAATCGGGGTCGGGGTGGGTTTTGTTTGTTATGACTAGATAAAGAATGGAAATTAGAGTAGAAAAATGGAAATGATTAGATTTTGTGGTCAATTGAGAGAACAACGTCCTTGTGGGATAATTGGAGTTAATGTAAACGAGTTTAGTTGGAGGACAACTACGTTCCCATCTTGAAAAGGATGAGGAGATAGGGAACAAACAACTAATCCTATTGCGTGATAGCAAGAGCAAAAAGCGGAGTATTATACTCCTCTTTCTGTTTCAAATTATACTCAAAATTAATACTTATTATTATACTCCTCCTTTAGCCCATTTTAATTTGATTTTTATGATTATATTGCCTATAAAAACTAATAATTAATTAGACGTATTTAGATCTTTCAAATTTTGACCCTTGAGTTAGTACTAAGTTTTGTTTAAGTTTTTCATGTTATAATATCTCCGTCTATATTTAAAATAGTAAGATATACTGATTTAAAAATTAATGATCAATTTCACCATAAAAATTAAATTAAAATAGGATGGATAGAGTTATAGCGAATTGTGATAAATTTGTTTGTATTTTATTAATATTTAAAACTTCATAGTGAACAATAATCTTATGAGTTTCTTACAAGTTTATATATGTACTTCTGACTATTAACTTATTTATGCAAGTTATTATGGCTTATTATATAGAAAAGTTAGGGCAAACATGTAATATTTATTTCTTATTTTTAAACTACACAGTTTTTTTTTTGAGTTACTCAACTGTATAGGTATATCTACAACTTGAGTTGTATTCGTGATATTTGATGATGCACAAAATGAACTTTATACACACCTGTCAAATAATAATAAATGCAATATTTAAAGTAAGAAAATAAGACGAATATTAAAGTGGTTCGGTCAAGTTGACCTAGTCCACTGTTGAATGTGTGACGCCCCAAAATAAGTATACAACACCCATTCTTCGAAATCGCCAAATACATGACGTAAAAGCAAACTACAACTTCAATAATACAATTGTCGTGCAAAAAATACGACAACACATCTCTGTGAGTTTAAATACAAATATTGTCTTCTGCACAATATCCACACTCAAATAAGTCCTCCTTACAATTATTCAAACACTATTTTAAAATAGTGAGGATCTATAAAACATCTTTCTAGAACCATCACTTACCGTGCTTTGATTAGTTCTCGCTATATTCTCACCTCCGAGAAAAAATGGAACAAAAAGGAAAAGGGTGAGCTTCAACTAGCCCGATAAAAAGAATATTATGACTAAGATAATATACAACAAATTATCGTTAGTTTTCAACGAGAAAAAATCGATAAAATATAATAGCCAACAAGTTTTAGATCAACAACTGCAGGTGAAAACAAAGAATCCATTGAAGAGTCAGTAGAGAATGAGTTTTACTATCTTCTAAGATTTAAAAGTCCATCATCAATATTTTATCCTCAGAACAACAATCAATATACATCTTTAATCAAATATTCATCTTTGCACTACATGCCAAAGATATTCATTTATATCACCAATTAATCATGTTCATCTCAACACTGCTCATCTTTGCACTTTCTACGGGCCAAAGATATTCATCGATTAATCATTTATCTTTTTTGCTACAGGTAGAAGATATTTAGTAATATCATCATTTAGGGATTGAAGATGATGAAAATATTTTAAAAAAAAAGCGAATCTAGTGAAACGGAAGGACAAATAGTAGGGCTCAAATATAACGGTTTATCCAAGATCAATAATACTTCATAAATACCAATTTTGAAGCGAATTCAAAAATAAAGATCAAAACATGGATACAATCAAAGATAGTAACCATAATAGACATCTTGGACAAAAGAAGAAAATTTTATTTTTGAATGAATAGTCTTAGTGATAAGTGAATAGTCTTCAGATACATGAATGGTGTTGTATCGTGAATAGTAACTCCAGACACAAAAGTTTTAAATTTGATAAAATTCGGATCAATACTTGGCGATAATGATATTGAAGAAATAATATCATATATGAAGAAAATAACATCCTTTACCTCAAAATATCGCATCTTACGATCGGAATATCGGTATAAGATCGAAGAAAACTTGCAGATCGATGAATAGAAACTCACAAAATATCTAAATAATCACAAAATACACTCAATAATCTAGAGAGAGAAAGAGAAAAAACTTGTTTCTGGTGTAATTTTTAATTATAACTTAGCCCTCTATTTATAGGAAAATGTTAGCAGACTTGACCTGCAACCTGATGGCTTTACCTGCTACTATTCTCACCCACCACATTTGAAATAAATTCAGCACATTTCTTCACCAACCACAAGTGGGGTCCATTCAATTCTAGAATTTTCATCAAAATCATTTATAAACCTAATTTCTGAATCAGTCACCTCTTAAAATTCATAACAAATCATACGTTCATTTTTAACGGTTCAAAATTTTTGGACATATACTCAACTTATATATGTATAACATATCCAAAAATTACAACGATCCAACGGTCGGATTAAAATTTATAACTCACACAATATATCTCAAAAACACTGATTTAATTTTTAATACCTTCATTCCGACAAAAATACTGATAAAACACCTCAACATTAACTCCTTCATTTTTAATCACAATAAATATATCCAACATTTATATCCACATAAAATAAATATTTCCTTATCATATGAATCAATAATTAATTATTCACAAATAATATTACAGAATCACATTTATGACAACCGAATAGTTCCTGGAAAGAGGGACTTTCTAATAAAAATTTCTCCTTATTAGCGCCAAGATTAGGTAACCAAACCTTTCCTTGATGAACTTTCTAGACATTGCCAATAATGCTATCTAATAATATTATTCAAATAATATGAATTATTGATCCGATAATAGAAAATCTTTGTGCGGTGACAATTATTGAAAACAACAATAATATAAAATATCAACGCATGACAATTATTGAATCAATAAAATAAAATATTGAATAGTAACTTCATCTGTAACAATTATTGAGTAATGCCTTCACGTAAGGATCAATAATTCATCAATCTCTTTGCATCCACGCCATTCATCAGATTTTAACCACCGGGGTATTCCAACAATGTTAATTGGAATAACTACGCTAGATTATGTAAGACCCCGAATTTTATGAAATAAAAGTATTCAATTTTTCTTATAATTACAATTCAAGAAATGGTTAAATTGATAAAAAGTTAAAGTTAAGGGTGATATATGAAATTTTTTCAAAAATACGCAAAGGGTTATAAAATATTCATTGTTGTGGGGAATATTCGTTGGGTCGTGGAATATTCTTTCTCTGCTGGGAATATTACGTATGACCACGCATGACCATTTAGGGGCCCATAATGAGAATAACTCATCGGGATGAAGAAAAACAAATTAAAATTTTTATAAATAATGGCGTAGTAGTTCTTTGTAACAATTATTTGGAATACCCGATGAAAGAAAGTAAAGTAATCTGCGTTGTTGAACAATGAGACACGATATTGCACCAATTATTGATTCTTACGTGAAGGCACTACTCAATAATTGTTACGATAATTCTTGCTCAATATTTTATTTTGATTCAATAATTACTGCGTTGATATTTTATAATTGTCACTACACACGATTTTTTTTCATTAATTATCGGATCAATAATTTATATTATTTGATTAATATTATTAGATAGCATTATTGGCAATGTCTATAAAGTTACGTCTTAAGGAGAGGTTTGGTCACCTAATTGCGGCGCCAAGAAGGAGAAATTCTTATTGAAAGCCCTCTTTCCTGAGGAACGCACAGTTGTCAATAATGTGTTTCGTAATATTATTTGTGAATAATTAATTATTGATTTATATGATGAGGAAAATATCGATTTTATGAGGATATAGATGGAGAAAATTTTTAATGTGACAATTGTTAAAAATTAATATTTTATCTTTTTCTGATAAAATAATTCAATTAAATATATTATTTTAATAATATATTAATGATGATATTTTTACGATGAATGTGGGATATATGAGTATATGTGGAGGAGGAGGAGTATTTTGTTACCAAAAATATTTAAAGCATGTTTTATGCGTCGGTGGACCCCATTTCTTGACTGAAATTTGATTATAGCCTGTAAAATCGCTCATTTGTGGATTTAGGTCTTTTTTTGTTTGGAATTTGTAAAAACTTTCTTCTGCAAAGTTGTAGAGAATTGAATTTCCTATAAAAACAAGCGAGATTCGAATTTTCTAGCAAAAGGACTATTTATTATGAATTATTGAAGTTCCGAAGCTCCGAAATAATTGATTTTTGGAAGTTTAAAATAATTTAAATAACAAAAATGTTTTTTTACATTTTGTTTCCCTCATTTAACATGTGTTAGAAATGAGAGTTCGATGTTGAGAGCATCGTGTATGAAGTCTTGGAAAAAAAATATAATATTATTATTTTAATAAATTTTACTGCTTTTTGGTGTTCTAAGCAATTTCCTATAAATAGGGTCTTGGGTTATAATTGAAAATCACACTTGAAACTGAAGTTTTCTCTCTATATTATCGAGCGTATTCTTGTGAGTATTTTGAGTATACTTTGAGTATTGCTATACTCTGGTGCAAGTTCGTTCAAATATTCCATTCGAAAATCTTCTACTTTTTGAGGTAAGGGGATAATAAGGGATTTTAAGGGTTATTATTTGAAATTCTTCCGAACCTTCAAAATTTTGTAAAATTTGAAATGATAATTTGATGAGTTTTGTTGATTGTGTCCAAAATGGCGATTTTGGATGTATAGATTAAGAGTTATGAATTTTATGAGGAAAGACTATTTTAAAAGTAATCGCTTATAACTCCTTGTGGTTAATACCAAAATTGATGAAATTTTTATTGGGAGTACATCTATATAATATCGAGATATCGCCTAAATTTCAGAAATTTTGGATAAAAGTACAATTTTTGATAAATGTTTAAATATTCTATGGTTTTGGCCATGTGAAAAATAGTAAATGACTTTTAAAAATTAAGAGAAAAATATATGTTCAATATAGGACTATATTATGCTAAATTCGGAAAAGAAATATTTTTGGAACTGATTTGTTATTTTTCATGAAAATGGACTAGTTATGAGTAAATGAATTAAATATGTTATGTGAAGTAAGAAAATTAGAAAATAGGATTTTATGGCTTGAGAATCCTACATGAGGTATATCTGATTTTTGATGAGGATTTTGGTTATTGGTGATGAAATCTTATGAGTTTGGCATTTTAGAATGATTAAATGCATTATTTACTAAAGTGTAAACAATTAAAATAAATTGTTTATAAGCTTAAAAAATATTATTCTTTCAATATCATTATACTTAGAAATATTGGTATGGATTTTATTGTGGAATATCTACCTTTTTGAGTCGGGTTTACTATTCATGAGATACTATTCACGAGTTCTTATTCATGAGTTACTATTCACGAAGTTACTATTCATGAGTTCTTATTCATGACAAAATTATTTTTTTTTTTCTAACCAAATTATAGTTGATTTATGAATATTACTCGGAGATTAAAACTATATATTGATTATATTGATTTTATTATCATATATAACATTTTATAACCCTCGATGTTGAAATTCTCTTTCACCTGGAGTGTAAAGATGGGTAGATTATTGGTATGATCATGACTAGGGTTCTCTTTTTGGCGAGAAGTGAAAAGTTGAATTGTGGACCGGTATGATCATGACCATTGAATTTATAATTGAATATCTTTAGCTTAAGTCTGAAAAGGTGAATTGATCAACATGGTTATAATTATTGTTTATATAAATTACGAAATGATTATATATTTCTTTGAGATATTAATATATTTGGCCCATAATGCAAATATGAATCTGTTGAAGAATATCTTTGGCTTTGTAGTGCAAAGATGAATTGTTGATGAATATCTTTGGGTCAGTAGTCTGAAAGATAACTTTGTTGTTGAATATCTTTGGCTTTGTAGTGCAAAAGATAAATCTGTTGATGAATATCTTTGGCCGTAGTCTGAAAGATGAATTTATTAGTATGATTATGAGCGAGGCTGTGATTTGGTATAACCATGATCTTTGATGTTTCGGGTAAAGACAAGTGATGAAAATTATCTTCGTCTGAATGAGAAAAGGAATTTAGAACAACAATTACGATTATGAGTTATACATGTGATTGTGGGCGAGGAATTGTTGATTGATGTTACGAGGATAAAATATTGTTGGTGGACTTTTAACATGGAGAAGATAATAGACTTTATGGTCTATTTGAATCTTCTAATGGAGTCTTTTCGTTCATTGCAAGAATCGTGGTTGAAATTTTTTTATCATCTACCATATGTTCTAAATCTACGATTTATTATTGATGAAGTCTATTGATAATTTAATTATCTTTAGTCATGATATTTTTATGAAGCTAGTTGTGTTTCACCCTTTTGCTTCACAATTCCTTTCGGGTAATAAAAGTGTAAATTTGGATCGAGCGGGGGAATAACAAGGGAATAGAATGGTGGTCTATAGATGTTGAGGGTGAGGTGAATTTAACTTGGAAGGGTGTTTTGCCACTATCATACAAGATGTCTAATGACATACAACCTCGTGTCATCATAAGATATGATTGTGTTCATCCACTTGCTGAGTATATCTACCAGCACTATCTATATGATCTTGGAGTCTATTTGAAATATAACCCTCAATTAGAGACAGTGGAGATAATGATATGTCAAGAGAAGACTCATCATTGGGAAGAATATGATAGTAATCTTCTCGTTTTTCTTTGGGGTCTATTAGATTGACCAAGGATAATTACGTGGCCATATGATATCTACTATAACCTGAGACGCACGGCCTCCCATGTATACGAAGATTTCTCTGAGCACTTCCCAAAGATTCTAATTTCTAAAATAGTTTTCGATTATACTTTTATGTAAGGTGTCATTGTGACGTCTTCACAGTTGGTATATATTTGTATCCAAACTCACAAAGATATGTGTTGTTGTATTTTGCCGACGATTGTTGTTGTAATAAAGTTGTAGTTATTTTCCGTATCATGTATTTTGACGACTCAGAATGGGTTGGATGGAATGGACCTATTTTGGGGGCGTTACACGTTATTTATAAAAACTCAAACTTGTCATTTTCTTCATCCGAGCGATTATTACATTATGGGGCCCATGAAATGATCGCACTGTAGTACAAATATTCCCGACAACAAGAATATTCCACGACCAAACGAATATTCCCCGACAACAATGATTATTTTATAACCACTTGCATATTTTGCAAAATTTGCACATTTCACCCATAACTAGAGAATTATATCAAATTAATATCTTATTATTCACAAATATAATTAAAGGAAATTCGATTTTATTTATAATAAGTTGGGGTCTTACAACCTCCCCTCTTTATGAAATTTCGTCCTCGAAATTGACATACGTACCTGGTGTTTCGAAAAGGTGAGGATACCTCACTTTCATTTTTGATTCCAACTCCCAGGTCATTTCTTCAATAGCATGGTTTCTCCATAAAACCTTAACTTGTGGTATAACCTTGGTGCGTAGGACATACTCTTTCCTATCCAAGATCTTAACAAGTACTTTTTCGTACGTTAAATCTTCGGCTATCTCATCTGGTTCTAACGCAATAATATGGTTCGGGTCTTTCACATATTTACGAAGCATGGATATGTGAAAATATTATGAACACGAGACATACTTGGAGGTAATCTTGAGTCTATAGGCCACATTTCCTATTCGGTCGAGAATCTCAAATGGACCAACAAATCATGGATTGAGTTTTCCTCTCTTCCCAAATCTTGTAACTCCCTTCCATGGTGCAACACGTAATAATACATGATCCCCAATATTAAATTCCACGTCTTTTCGATGAAGATCCGCGATAACTCTTTTATGTCGATCTTGTGTCATTTGTATCGTTTGTCGAATCATTTGGATCTTTTACGTAGTCATGCGTGCATCTTAATTCGGTCCCAACAACGTTGCTTCTCCCACCTCGTCCCAGCATACTGGAGAACGACACTTTCATCCATACAACGCCTCAAATGGAGCCATGCCTATACTTGCTTGATAACTGTTGTTGTAGGAGAATTCCACCAGTGGCAAATACTTATCCCAACTTCCTTTAAAATCTAGGACACAAAGTCTTAATAGATCTTCAAGGGTTTGAATAGTCCTCTCTGATTGTCCGTCCATTTGAGGATGGTATGCCGAACTGAATCGTAAATCCGTGCCCATAGCTTTCTGCAAGCTAACCCAAAATCGTGAAGTGAATCTTGGGTCACGATCCGAAACTATGGATACTGGCATGCCATGCAATCTCATAATCTCATTCACGTACATGCGAGCAAAGGCGTTCAAGGAATAAGTTTCACGTGTCGGTAAAGTAAATGGGCAAACTTGGTTAATCTATCAACAATAACCCAAATCGCATCAATGCCTTGAGAAACTTTGGGAAGACCTGTAACGAAATCCATAGTAATGTGTTCCCACTTCCATTTCGGAATCTCAAGTGGTTGTAATGGACCCTTTGGCACTTGATGCTCCGCCTTTACATGTTGACAAGTTAAACACCTCGAGATAAACTCCGCGATCTCTCTCTTCATATTGTTCCACCAAAATGTATGTCGAATATCATGATACATTTTGGTACTTCCATGATGGATTGCAAATGGGGTGTTGTGTGCCTCCATCATGATTCTATGCTTCAAGTCAGAATCGTTAGGAACACAAAGTCTGGAGTTGAATCAAAGTATTCCTTCTTCATCGATTCTCACTTCTGGAATAGCTCCTTCTTGCACTTTCTTCTTTCATACATATCGAACTCCGGTCTGCGTAGCTTGAGCGAAATTTTTTAACTTTATCGATTAAAGTCGGTTCTACTCAGATATTCGCCATCATCATCGCTGGTCCCCAGAGTCTTTAATTCTACCTCCATCCTTTGCAAGTCATACGAATGGGCCTTTGCATTAACAATATCGCACTTTCATCTTTCGCGTATGATCTTCTACTCGATAAATCACTCTTACGTTCGTTTTTTCAGGATGATATTGAATAGTGTGATCGTAATCTATCAATAGTTCAAGCCAACGTCGTTGCCGTATATTGAGTTCTTTTTGGGTGAAGAAATATTTGAGGCTTTTATGGTCCGTATAAATCTCCACTTTCTCCCCATACAAGTAGTGTCTCCAAATTTTTAACGCGAATACGACTGCTACCAACTCTAGATCATGAGTAGGACAATTCCTCTCATATTCTTTGAGTTGTCGTGAGGCATAGGCTATGACTTTCCCATGTTGCATGAGAACGCATCCTAACCCTTTGCTTGAAGCATCACTGTATATAACAAATCCATCCGTACGAGATGGTATTAGCGAGCAGTCTTAGAAATGAGTCTCCTCTTGAGCTCTTGAAACTTCTTCTCGCATTCCTCGTCCCTTACAAATTTTGTATCTTTCCGAGTCAACTGAGGTTAACGAGTAGCGATTCGAGAAAATCCTTCCACGAATCTCCGATAATAACTAGCTAAGCCCAGAAAGCTACGCACTTCGTTCACCGACTTTGGTTGCTCCCAACTTTGTCTTTCGCTTCAATCTTCGTCGAATTCGACAGATACTCCATGTTTTGACACCACGTGTCCAAGGAATGCTACTTCTTCAAGCCAGAACTCGCATTTCTTCAGCTTGGCATAAAGTTTGTTTTCACGAAGCCTTTCAAGTATCAGCTCAAATGGTGCTCATGATCTTCACTGCTTTTGGAATAGATGAGGATGTCATCAATAAAGACAACAACAAACTGATTCCAAATATTCTTTGAATACACGGTTCATCATATCCATGAAAGAGCAGGAGCATTAGTCAATTCAAAAGACATGACTAAGAATTCATAATGCCCGCTTCAATTTCGGGCGGCGCCTTTGGAATATCCTCAGTTTTAATCTTCAGCTGATGATATCCAGAACGAAGATCGATCTTTGAAAAGAATTGTGCTCCTTACAACTGGTCGAACAGGTCATCAATGCGAGGTAGCGGATACCTATTATTGATGGTGACATGGTTTAATTCTCGGTAGTCAATACAAAGTCGCATACTTCGTCTTTCTTCTTTACGAATAAAACAGGAGCACACCCAAGGAGATGTACTTGGGACCAGAATGAAACCTATGTCTAACAATTCCTCAGTAGTTGGACTTTTAACTCCTGAAGTTCAATAGAGCCATTCGATATGGGGTTTTAGAAATGGGTTTTGTGCACGCTACGAAGGTCAATAAAGAATTCAACATCACGTTACGGGGGTGGTAGGGATGTTCTTCAGAAATACATCAAAAATTCTCTAACAATGAAATATTATTCAAATCTGACTTGTCTTTGTTCAAATCCATAACATGGGCTAAGAAAGCTTGAAATCCATTTTTCAATAAACGAATAGCTTTATGGCTTGATATGATAGTGACTGATTTTAGTGGTTTAGTTGTTTGAATTAAGTATGACAGTTGGTTAGAATATGAAAACTAACAACCTTACGAAAACAATCAATTTTGGCATGATGAGTGGTTAACCAATCAATTCCTAAAATCACATCAAAAGCAAGTATCTTTAAAGATATAAGATCAACAGGTAATGTGATAGTGCCAACTTGGATCATGCAAGATTTATAAACTGTAGATGTAACGAAGGTTTCACCCAATGGAGTTTCAACAGATAAGTCAAAGTCCAATTTCTCTGGAGTCAAGTTTAAACGTTGAGCACAAGCGGGAGAGATAAAGAATGGGTAGAACAGGGTATCTAGTAAGGTATAAACTTCGCAAGAGTTCAAGATTAGCTTACGTAATCAACTCGTTCGGGTTCCTCGCGTTTTGGCGATCCACGACAAACGCTCTTCCGAGAATCGGCGATTTTGACTTATCCAGGGACATCCTTGAGTCACCATCCTCGTTGAACTTGGTTTTGCTTTGAAACAATCCCGAGCTATGTGGCCTTCCTTTCCACAGTTATAACATACCTTGGATTGTTGTGGACGGTTTGGGTGATATATGTCCTTTTTTCCGCATTTGTAACATCTAACCGACGGTCGTTCTCCTCCCCTAGAATTTGTTGTTGGTGCTGCTGTTGATGTCTTCCCGTCATTGTTAAATCTCCTCTTTCTGAAATTTCCACTTGACTCACCTCTCCTATTATTATGGCCACGATGACCACCCGAGTGGTTACCACTTTTGTTCGTATTTTTCCCATTTCGTTGGTTATCATCGCTCTGATGACTGCTGTCATCGGTATGACCCTGGTTGTGGTCCCTCGGTTGAACATACTCATTATCTCGCTCTAATAATTGAGCCCTGTTTACAACATCTGAATATAAAGAAAATTTATGAGATATAAGATATTGCCGAATCTTGGGCTTTAGACCTCTCAGAAACATCCTCGTCATTCGTTCCTCATTTTCGACCAAATGAGGTACAAACCTGGATAACTCTGCAAACTTCGCCTCGTACTGGGACACCGTCATGTTGTTTTGTTCCCGTCTGATAAACTCCACCTCCTTCATATGACGAATACTTTCAGGAAAGTACTTGTCATTGAATAGTTTCTGAAACGTTTCCCAAGACATCTTTGAGTCTTGGTGGATGGAGTGCACTTCACGAGACTCCCACCGATGAATCACACCTCATGGAACATAAAGGTGGCGAATGGAACCTTCTGTTCCTCCGTGTATCCCAAGACATTGAATATCTTGGTAATTTGCTTGACCCACGTTTTCGCCATGATCGGATCCGACTTTCCCTTAAATTCTGGTGGTCCCAACTCCTTGAACTGCGTGGCTGTGACAAGCCGCGCATTGCTATCATTTCCACCCATATTTTTTTGCACGAGTCTCCTCGTGCGGTTTTTGCATGAATCGCAAAAAAAGCTCCTAAACATTCCATCATTCATCGTTTGCTCGGTAGTATTGTTTACGGGAGGAATATTGCCTTCTTGTTGCACGTTCTCTGGTTTTGTAACTTCTGAGTTGTTCCACGATCCTCATACACTCCATTGTTAACGTTCTCGGTGGCCATTCTTAAATCATCATCATAAAACAAGGTTAATTAAACAAATTAACATATCACATAATATCCTTATATTACGATGACCACCAACAAATAAGCTTAGATAAGACATACTAAATAAGAATTTACTCATCTCTCCCTCCTAGTTCTATTCCCGATCTCCGCCAGAGACCATATCCATAAGCTTTGATACCAATCATGATGCCCCCAAAAATAGGTATACAACACCAATTTTGAGTCGCCAAATACATGGTACAGAAAAGCAAACTACAACTTCAATAATACAATTGTAAATGCAAAATACGACAACATATACTTGTGAGTTTAAATACAAATATTGTCTTCAGACAATATCCACACTCAAATAAGTCCTCGTTATAATTATTCAAACACTATTTTACGTAAATAGTGAGGATCGCTAAAACATCTTTCTAGAACCATCACTCCGCACCCATTAGTTCTCGCTATGTTCTCACCTCCCGAGAAAAATGGAACAAAAAGGAAAAGGGTGACCTCAACTAGCCCAATAAAGAATATTATGACTAAGATAATATACAACAAATTATCGTTAGTTTTCAATGAGAGAAAAATCGATAAAATATAATAGCCAATAAGTTTTAGATCAACAACTGCAATGAAAATAATGATCCATTAGAAGAGTCAAGTAGAGAATGAGTTCTACTATCTTCTAAGATTTAAAAGTCCATCATCAATATTTTATCCTGTAACAACAATCAATATACATCTTTAATCAAATATTCATCTTTGCACTTTCAGAGCCAAAGAAATTCATTTGTATCACCACAGTTAAGTCATGTTCATCTCAACACCGGTCATCTTTTTGCTACTGGGCCAAAGATATTCATCGATTAATCATTTATCTTTGCACTTTGGGTAGAAGATATTTAGTAATATCATCATTTAGGGTGAGGATGATGAAAAATATTTTAAAGAAAACGAATCCAAAGAAAACGGAAGGATAAATAGTAGGGGCTCAGATATAACGGTTTATCCAAGATCAATAATACTTCATAAATACCAATTTTGAAGCGAAATTCAAAAATAAAGATCAAAACATGGATACAATCAAAGATAGTAACCATAATAGACATCTTGGACAAAAAGAAGAAAATTTTATTTTTCTATTGGATAGTCTTTGTATTAAGTGAATAATGTATGCGATATCGTGAATAAGTCTTATACGTGAATAAGTAACTCTCCAAACACAAAAAGTTCTAAATTTGATAAAATTTAGATTAATACTTCGGCATAATGATATTGAAGAAATAATATCATATATGAAGAAAATAACATCCTTTACCTCAAAATATCGAGATCTTACGATCGGAATATGGGTATAAAAATTGAAGGAAACTTGCAGACGATGAATAGAAACTCACAAAGTATCTAAATACTCACAAAATACACTCAATAATCTAGAGAGAAAAGAGAAAACTTGTTTCTTGTGTGATTTTCAATTCTAACTTAGCCTTCATTTATAGGAAAATGTTAGCAAACTTGACCAAGAAACTGACGATGGCTTTACCTGCTACTATTCTCACCCACCACATTTGAAATAAATTCAGCATATTTCTTCACCAATCATAAGTGGGGCCCATTCAATTCTAGAATTTTCCACCAAAATCATTTATAAACCTAAATTTACGAATCACCACCTCTTAAAATTCATAACAAATCACACGTTCATTTTTAATGGTTCAAAATTTGTTGATATATACTCAACTTATATATGTATAACATATCCAAAGATTACAACGATCCAACGGTCGGATTAAAAATTATAACTCACACAATATATCTCAAAAACACTGATTTAATTTTTAATACCTTCATTCCGACAAAAATACTGATAAAACACCTCAACATTAACTCCTTCATTTTTAACCACAATAAATATATCCAACATTTATATCCACATAAAATAAATATTTCCTTATCATATGAATCAATAATTAATTATTCACAAATAATATTACGTAATCACATTTATGACAACGAATAGTTTCCTGTGAAAGAGGGACTTTCCAATAAGAATTTCTCCTTATTGGCGCGCAATTAGGTGACCAAACCTCTCCTTGACATAACTTTCTAGACATTGCCAATAATGCTATCTAATAATATTATTCAAATAATTTGAATTATTGATCCGATAATGGAAAATATCATAAAGCGATGACAATTATTGAAACAACAATAATATAAAATATCAACGCAAAGAATTATTGAATCAATAAAATAAAATATTGAACAATAACTACATAACAATTATTGAGTAGTGCCTTCACGTAAGGATTAATAATTCATCAATCACATGCATCCACGCCATTCATCGTATTTTAACCACCGGGTATTCCAACAAAGGTTAACAGTAATAACTACTGCCCGTTATTTATAAAAACTCAAACTTGTCGTTTTCTTCATCCGACAGTTATTCTGTTATGGGGCCCACAAATGACTGCACCGTGGTACAAATATTCCCCGACAACAAGAATATTCCACGACCAAACGAATATTCCCCGACAACAATGATTATTTTATAACCACTTGCATATTTTGCAAAATTTGCACATTTCACCCATAACCAGAGAATTATATCAAATTAATACCTTATTATTCACAAATATAATTAAAGAAAATTCGATTTTATTTATAATAAGTTGGGGTCTTACAGAATGGCTCTAGTTACACTTTTTATTATATCAAGTGTGTTGGAGAGAGTACAGAGAGTACAAGCTTAAAGATATAAAAGTCAGTTGCCTCCCAGTGATGGTGAGGCGTTCCATTTATAGCCAACCCCATGACAGTTTTGGGGTGAACATATAGCCACTAAGACCACTACTTTAGTGGAGCTCCCCACTTCTTTCTAACGTGCAAGATGGTTGTCGTGCTCTCCTTGAGATATGGGGACGAGACCTGACCACTTCCTTCATGATGTGGGCGTTGGTAACTTATTACTGATGAGCTCAATTAACCAAACCGTGATGGACCACATTTGTTGGGCTCGCCAGACTCTTTGAACTCGAACCTATATTCCGTATTGGGCTCACGAGATGGGCTGAATCCTTGGACTAGACCTATCAACATTTGTTTGTGAATCCTTGGACTATCCAAAAATGTCTCACAACTGTGTGGCTTTGAGAAAAATTATTTATTATCAAAATTGTATCGTTTTGAAAAACGCTATCTGCCCAAACAGAAGCGCTAATACCCTCTGAGGGTTGCATGTTTTTGACATGAGAATTAATATTTTCATATTATTTTTTGATATTTTTACAAATAAGATTCATATATTAAAATTTTGACATATCAGCTAATATGTGGATCTTATGTGTGAAAATAATAAAAATTATGTAAAAATATGGATTTCTTTTTTATGTTTTTTACAAGTTTCAAAAACTTACAGGTAGATGTGGTTAATGAAAACACAATTATAAAAAGAGAGGTAGTTTTGTACTATATTTTGGCAAAACCTAACCAATTGATGTCTACTGCGAGTCTGCGACAGTGCGACTCTCTACGATTAGGTTTTCATCCCTCCTCTTCTGGGGATCTCTCGCTACAAAACTATGAGATGGGCAGTTAATGCTAATCGATAATTCTTGCTCTGATTTTGCTAAGTTGAAAGGTAATTAGAATTCTCTCCGGCCTCTACTTCTGATTTATGCAGTTTGTGCGTGTGCGTGTATGTGTGTAAAATTTGATGATATGTATCATGTATGCGCAGTTGGGTAATTTTGCCGTTTAGAAAGGTTATTGGTGTGCAAATTTATTGTTTTACTCTAATTGACGTGTTGAAAATATCAAAATTACATGTGAAAATATCATATATATATATATATATATATATATATATATATATATATATATATATATGCAGTTGGGTAATAGTTTGGGAAATGAATTTATTTTCCCACAAGGAATTTGTGATGTGTACGTTGTTGAATTATCAAATTTGCTTGTGAAAATATTACTTCTCTTTTGAGCGAGTCATGAATTGAAAGTATTATTTATTTATTTATTTTAATACCAATGAGTTCCACCCTTAATTTCATGCATATGTGGTGACTGGTAAGTCCCTTGATGCATCTAATCTTCGGCCATTGGTCATATTCGGAAGTATTGATACTTCAAATAGCTGCATCTTCATCTTGACCATATTTACAACTTCAATTTGTTGAGTCTTTACCTCACTTAGTCAGTTTTTGATTTACACTTGCTGATTCAGTTTAGTGCTTTAATTTATTTTTATTTTTATTTTTTTGATGGTGAAACCTGAAACCACTATCCTTAATGTGCCTTAGGGTGTGCATTGGATAAACCACCAGGTGTATGCATTACCCCACCAATCAAGCACACGGTTAATCCTTATAATAAACTACGTGGGTGACCCTATGGAGATAATTGCCTTTGCAGGGAATTGAGCCCATGACTCCTTTTGCACCCAAAAAATAAAATAAAGGAACCCATGACTCCCTTTGCACCAAAAAATAAAATAAAATAAAAGAACCCATGACTCCTTGAAAGATACTTACGGCTCACTATCACTTGAACTAACCCCTTGGGATTAATGCTTTTATGTTTTACAATTGTTGCTTTAATGCTTTTAAGTATAGGTGTCGCTATTTTAAAGTTTTAATTGATGGTTGATGGCTTTGAACAAGTTTAATCTATTTTGAATGTTATGTAAACAGTAATCTTGAGAGATATTTATAGGGGTGTGTGTATATAGTAGTTTTAATCCTCTTCTAATATTTTTTTTACATATGTTACCATAGCTAAACGAAAATCGTAGATCACTTTAACTTCCCATTTTCTTGAGAATAAATGGGATTTTGTATGCACAGGATCTTTGTTGAAGTGTATATTTGAAATTTTTGCAGTTAAGGAAGTAGAATATCTGCGTTGCAAATCAATCTGAATTCGCTGTGAATGGCACTTGTTGTAATATGTGGGCAACCATGCAGTGGTAAGTCAACAGCTGCCCTCTGCCTTGCTGAAACTCTCAAAGACTCAGAGTCTAAGCCAACGATCAGAATCATTGATGAGACTTCCTTTCATCTTGATCGCAATCAAAGCTATGCCAACATGATTGCAGAGAAAAACTTAAGGGGGGTGCTTAGGTCAGAAGTTGATAGATCTTTAAATAGTGATAGTATTATTATAGTAGATTCCTTAAATAGCATCAAGGGTTATAGATATGAGCTATGGTGTTTGGCCCGTGCTGCAGGAATTAGATACTGTGTCCTGTATTGTGATGTTGAAGAAACCCACTGTAGAAAATGGAATGAAGAACGCAGGGAGAAAGAAGAACCCTCATATAATGATATCATATTTGATGATTTGGTGAGAAGATTTGAGAAACCAGATAGAAGAAATCGGTGGGATTCGCCATTGTTCGAGTTATGGCCGTCTAGAGATGGAATAGAGAAAGCTTCTGCTGCCATTGTAGATGCTATATTGTACTTGACAAAAATAGTTGACTCAAAGACAAGGGACGTCAAAGTTTTACAGCCAACAATAGCAACACAATGTGCACGGTTTTCAGAGGCAAATTCCCTATATGAAATGGACAGAGCTACACAGGAGGTGACGAATGCTATAGTTGAAGCTCAATCCCTGGCAATGGGAGGCCATGTGAATGGACTTTCTTTTGGTCCAGAATTACCATCCATCAGGCTGTCAAGATCAGTTGGTCTGCCGGAGCTACGAAGGTTAAGACGAACTTTTATAAAATTGACTGGGCAATCAAGCTTGAGTGGGCCACCCCCACCCTCTGATGCTGACAGTGCAAAGAGGATGTTTGTGGATTACTTGAACAGAGAATTAGCAAGTGGTTGATAAAGATCATCAGATAGTTTTGCTGAGGTATCCATGAATTAGCAAGTGGTTGTGAACTTAAATTACTTTTTTTTAAAAATAATAATAATAATAAAATTCCTTTACTGGTTGTTATACTTGGATTAGAATGTTACAGTTGTCATCAATCACTATTGTACAATATTGTGATATGTTATTGGTTTGTGTTTGAAATGATTGTATGTGATCGATCTGATTGAGGTTGGCCTTGTGGAGCTCATCCGAGCCTACTAGTCCGTATATACTCCATACAATATTCACAAATGTTTGGTATGGAGAATTCATATATTTTTGGAGTGTAATGTATGTGATTATGATGTTGGGCTGAGATTGAACAGAATCTTCAATTTCACACTGAGAAGTTGTATTTTAGCAGTGCCTCTCCACCCACCATAAGAGCATCTCCAAGAGATGGATTATATGACATCAACAACTGTCCTTTAGTCTTCAATCTTTCTAGCAGATAGACTATCCCGTGAACTATAATATAAAAATATTAAAATAATTAATGAATTTAAAATAAATATTATTAAATATAATAAAAATATAAACTATTATTAACAAAATACTTATAATTGTACCTATTTATAAATGTACTTCGTCTATAAACTATTATTAACAAAATAATGATTTTTTATTTCTATCCGTTTGGTATTGTATCTGTTGGAAGCCCTTCGTCTTCTTTTTCTCTTCAGATCATCTATCATCTCCTTCTTCAGAGCTTCATCTCCTTCTTCAACACAGAGAGTTTCATCTCCTTCTTCTTTTTCTTCATCCTCTCTCCCATTTAATTATATTAAATTTATAATCCATGAGATTTTGGTTCCTTGATTTAGTCTTTCTAAGTTGCCGGAAAATTAGCTCGACTAAATATAATCCATCTGCTGGAGCAAAATTGACTTCCTAGATTATATTTAATCTAAGATTTTTGCAACTCCGGCCTGCTGGAGTTGCTCTAAAACACCCAGCTTGTGAGATGATGATTCTATTTCCCTCTTACTTCTTTCAGCTAAAATGCGTTGGCTGTTCATTAATTGTAACCTAACCTTAACCTAATTTGATCTTTTGCCAACAGCCAGCATAACCAGGATCAGGAGGAACCGATTCGAATTTGAATCTTGGTCACTTTCTGGATGGACCAAGTTCATTTTATTATTAGTATTATTATTCTCTTTACTTGTAGCCGCAGATGATGATTTAAATCAATAAAATTTGCAGCTTTTTTGTTGTTCCTCAAAAAAATACAAGAAATTTTTATTACTTTTTTACATTTCACTATGAATCACATTTCCAACATTTGTTAGTATATTCTTTTACGTAGGTTATTATTTTGATATAATAACAAAATTGATTATCATATAACTTGTGTAATTTTTACACAAATTTTTTTATCTGTTGGTTGGGTAGCATGGCGCGGTAAAAGTGTTGGTCTTCAAAGAATATTAATTGTTAATATATGTATGGTGGAGGGTAATTGTTAATTTATTGTTTTAAATATAGAGAGAAAGATGAGAAGCATAATAGCATTAGCATGCTTTTTGAGAATATTGGGCTTTTGCTACCTGGAATTAAGAAAGCAAAGCAATAATTATTTGGTGACAGCACGCACAACAACATTATCATCATCGCAGCATTATAAATACTAGTCTTCTTATTTTTATATGTAAGTCGTTTTAATTTTTTTTTTTATTTTTAATTATTTATCGTTTGTAGTTAAATTATCTAAGAGAATTAATCACTATTTTTTTCAAATTGTCCCTTATTACTCCATCTATTTTTTTGATCCATATTTATGAGATAAGTGATGTGAAAGGTATTATAGACAATTGATAATATAGTTAATGATTTTTGATCATTTTTTTAATTCTTGTGCACATATCTAAAACTACATACATTAAGGAACGGAAGGAGTACTACTTTAGCGTGACAGTTACGTTGCTCTATCAGCCTCTCTCTCACCGACATTTATTTCCCGTTGAGAAAAAATCCAAAACAAAAGTAGAGAGAGAGGGTCGACCAGAAAATTATTTACTGCAGTTAGAACAATAATGTTGTAATACAATTATTCTCCCTCCTGAATTAATTTAAGAGTGTAGTGTGTTTGGAATCGTTGGATCTCACCCTACAAAAATACTGTACTTGAAAATTCCAATTATATATAGAAGAACCCAACGAAAAACCGTATTTACTGCCAAAAGCAGCTGCTTCTCTTTATAGAATGTCAATGGCGAATCACAACTGCTATTAAGCTTTCTCAACCGGTGGACGTACGTATATATGTGACGCATTAACGACCCGGTACGCAACAAAAACCCTAATTATGTTTATTATTGTTTATGATGCGTACTTAATTCATTACATTGTCTTGTTACACTAATTTCCTTTTGTTTTGGATCTCATCTATGTCTGAGATCTGAATGCTTTTATCTCGGGATCCATGGGAATTTATTGTGACGATGCTCATTCCTTTTTTATTTCAAGTAACTATGTGTTGATTGTTTGTTGCTGCAGATTCGCCTCAAGGCACGTTCAGGATTGACATTGTATTTATTGAATTGGTTGATTTGTGATAAAGTCTGTCTGTTTTGAATTGGCACTGGGTTCCGTTGTGATCTATAATATAATTAGGATCAGAAATGGCACTTTGGGATCTGAATTGCTTGTGACGGTCATTATTTGGATGGTTATAGGATGAACTTGAACGGGTTGGTATGTTAATTTTGTGATTCTTACGAGCAAGTTAAAATAAAAGACACTTGTTTCAGTGTCTTTACAAATTTATGGTTTTCACAGTAATACTAATATATATGAGAGTATACATAGTATCATAGGTTATGGTTTTCATATATCTTGGACATTTAGGGTGAAAGGATAGGTAATATTAGTATTTCTTCCGGCATAGTTGTTGGCGAGGTTGCCAAATCTGGACATGAGAAGCTCCAGGTTCAACAAACTGTCTCTAGTTTTTGGCCCTCGACAGCGGCGCAGCTTGTTACTCATATGTCTTATTTGTTTGTTTCTACTAATTGCGTTATTGGGACGGTCTTCTTCTGGTGACTTTGACCATGTTACTTCCAATACAATACTGGACATATACTCCAATTACAGAAGGTTAAAGGAGCAAGCTACTAGTGATTATTTGGAATTGAGGACTCTGTCACCGGGACCTAGTCGACTAAAGGAATTCAGTCTTTGTGGCAAGGAAAGAGAGAATTTTGTACCATGCTATAATGTGTCAGGAAATTTATTAGTAGGCTTTAAAGATGGAGAGGAGTTTGATCGACATTGTGAAGTATCACGAGAGCGACAACATTGTTTGGTTCGTCCTCCGAAGGACTATAAGGCCCCCCTGAGTTGGCCAGCTGGTAGAGATATCATATGGAGTGCAAATGTGCAAATAACTAAAGACCAATTCCTTTCTTCAGGAAGCATGACAAAAAGGTAAACTTAAGTTAACCATGACCTAGTGGATACTAGAATTTGATTAAATTTAATTCTTTTAGTTGGACAGATGATTTGACCCTGTGGGAATGAAACTGAATTAATTACCTGACTTACACGTGCACATGCTTTGGTTCTAGGTTGGTCATGTGACATAATAACGTTTACACTTTCCCTCTTTTTCGTCACGTTTTTAGGTTAATGTTATTAGAGGAAAATCAAATTGCTTTCCACTCAGACGACGGATTAATTGTAGATGGTGTCAAAGATTATTCCCGCGAAATTGCAGAGATGATAGGATTGGCAAGTGACGCTGAATTTCGTCAAGCTGGCGTAAGTACTGCTTTTTCTCTTCAAAAAACTTCCCTGCTATTTTATCTTGGCCACTTCACAGGAAATCTATAGACCTGGTATTAGCAATTAAATTACTAGATTGTCTTCTCCTAGTTCCTCGCTTATATTTACTGCTTTGTGGGTTTGACAGTCTCTTCTTGATTCGAATTACAGGTGCACACTGTTTTAGATATTGGCTGTGGTTTTGGTAGCTTTGGGGCCCACTTACTCTCGCTAAAGTTGATGGCTGTCTGTATGGCTGAATATGAGTTAACTGGTAGCCAAGTTCAATTATCCCTTGAAAGAGGTCTTCCTGCGATAATAGGAAACTTTATAACAAGACAGCTTCCATTTCCATCATTGTCATACGACATGGTTCACTGTGCTCAGTGTGGTATTTTATGGGACAGCAAAGGTATTGCTATTAGCCATTGGTCTAGGGATTTTGTGGTATATTTTTTTCCTCATTGCTGTTGTCTTTGTGAATCAGATGGCATGTTCCTTGTTGAAGTTGACCGGCTACTCAAGCCTGGAGGTTACTTTGTTTCAACCTCACCATCAAGCAGGTTACAAGGAAGTTCAGTGAGACCAATTGAAGTCTTCAGCGAGAAACTTTGTTGGAGTCTTTTAGCTCAGCAAGAAGAGACTTTTATCTGGCAGAAAACAGTAGATGCTAAATGCTATACTAAGTGAGGCTAATAATGATGATACACTTATCAAAGTCAATTCCTTTTTAATATAAATTTGGAAATTTGAATTGCTTTTGGTGTAGTTAATTTTTTGTCCTTCAATGTGATTATGCTGTGGAACTCTCCTTTTTTCCTTCCCTTATACACTCATGCATGCACACATTTTTATTTCCTTTCTTTTGGATTATTGAAAACCCCTCCCAATATGTGGAAGATTATCAAAAAGAAAAAACCCTCTAATATGCTTTTGGATCTTATTGTAGCAAGCAGGGTGCTGTGCCACCTTGTGAAGAAGGACATGATGTTCAATCATTTTATCAGCCACTCGCACCTTGTATAACTGGTACTGTTAGTAAACGTTGGATTCCCATTCAGCACAGGTCTTCTAGCTACCCAATGAGCTCTAGCGAACTTGAAATTCATGGTATGTACTTGTTCGTCTTTTGTTTGCTGATTTTGCACAAGTTTATACTGTTAATTGTCCCTGATTTATCCGTGATGAAGCTGCTGATCCATTCTAATTATTATCTCTCATCTGCATCAGTTTATTGATTCTCTTCTACTGTTCCAGGAGTTCATCTTGAAGAATTCCTTGAAGATTCGGAATTCTGGAGATCGGCACTAAGAAATTATTGGTCTTTGCTTACACCCTTAATTTTCTCAGATCATCCAAAGAGGCCAGGTGACGAAGATCCATTGCCTCCATATAACATGATTCGGAATGTGTTAGACATGAATGCTCACTATGGGGGTTTAAATGCTGCATTTCTGGAAGCTAGTAAATCAGTATGGGTGATGAACGTTGTTCCAACTGGAGCACGTGACACTCTTCCTCTCATACTTGATCAAGGTTATGCTGGTGTTTATCATGACTGGTAAGTAGCTTCTTCTATCTTTTTAGAATTGAAATCTTCTGCCGATTCAGTGGCATACTCACAGCTATATTATACAATTAAAAAAAGATTTTGTATTTGTCTCTTCCAAGTTCTAGAAAATTTTGTTCCTTTTAGTTGTTATGTTTAGATTTAGATGGTCATTTTACCTTTAAAATGAGTCTGCCCATCTTTTAGTGAATTTTTAAAAGATTATTTTGTATCATTTCACAGACGATTTAGGCATTCGATATGCTTAAACATCATAGATCATTCCTCTTGAAATAGTGAATATCTATAAAAAGAGTATCAATGTGGTGCTTGTCAATCAAATTGTTTCCATTTCATCTGGAATTTTTACAAAAATTGTAGAAATCAATTTTAGCCTTCGTTTTACTTTATATTGTCTGTGGAGCCTGAACTCGAAGTCCTAAAGATTGTTTATGCAAACACTTATCTGTGCTAGAATTTTAATGTCTAACAATCGTATTTGTCCAATCTTTGTATTTTTTCGATGGGTTCCATATCTTGTAGTGTCAGTTTTGCCTTGTTTTTTGTATTTATGTGCACTATCATAGCTTCAGAATCAATCACTTGGTATACGATCTCTAATTTAGTGCATGGTTTGATATTTTTACTACTGGCCATAGGTGTGAACCCTTTCCCACCTATCCACGAACATATGACATGCTTCATGCAAATGGGCTCCTCTCACACCTAGATTCAGAGGGATGCAATTTGACAGACCTACTTTTTGAGATGGATCGTATTCTGCGCCCTGAAGTAATTCATTTTCTCTGTTTTTTTTGTTTGTTTTTCCTTGCTGCTGTCTTTAAATATGATATCGTTTCCTACTGTACTTCTCTCAAAAGAAAAACTTTAGCAAGGTACATCATAAAATGGGCAAGTCATTTTGTCCATATTTTGCTCTTTTTTCCCCACCACCAAACGAGTAAAGTTTTGATTAGTAGATAATGCTTTGTTGACAGGGGTGGGTGGTTATTTCGGATAAATTGGGGCCTATAGAGAAAGCCCGCATGCTTGCTACACATATTCGTTGGGAAGCAAGAGTGATTGATCTTGAGAATGGCAGCGACCAGCGACTACTTGTGTGCCAAAAGCCCTTTGTGAGAAAATGATTGTTTCAGCCCTTCAAGAGTCGTCCACTTATTCTTTATGCTGGTAATTTTTCTCGGTCTGTCATGAAATGTGATACGAGGTAGATTCAAGTTTACCTGTCAAATCATAAAAAGTTGTTGGATCAAAGTTTGAACATCGATGACAGATATGACATTACTGACAGCTCCGATTAGGGCAGTATTTGAAAGTTAAAAGACTTATTACATGAAGTCTAATTCATCTCTTTTTGATGAGTTGATTCAGCCTTTCTGAGAGTCAGCTGGGTTATGAAGTAGCTGAATTCATGACACACTATTCAAAGAGGCATAGGCATAGCCATATGGTATCGCCAGGCTGAATTCATGACACACTATTCAAAGAGGCATAGGCATAGCCATATGGTATCGCCAGGCCTATGCATAGACACTGTTTAACATGTCATCCACAATGTTACAATGATGTATAAATGATACTATGTAGAAGGACGCAAGTCACGTGACAGACAGGCTCTCCCACTAGATTTTTTGGAATTGGTGTGATTGAAACAGAATTTCATGGAATCCCTGTCGTATAGGAATTTTTTTGCTTCTGATGTAGCTGCAATTCATTTTTTATTTTTTTGTGAAGAAGTTTGATAATTTTGTAATTTAACAAGGTCTGACTTTGTAATGAAACATGGGTCCTGTTCGGGAGAGAGGTGTGACAGACAGACAAGCCACGAGATGTAAGTAATGTAAAAACCTCTCATCCCTTTATTATTCATTTGGTTAATATTTTGCTTGTGAAAATTTGTAAACGGATATTTACATATTGGGAGGTTGCAGTAGTAGGTACAGTATCGTCTTGGAGACTCTTTCTTGGTGATAGCAAATTTTAAATGGTAGTGTTAATTTAACATTAGCTAATATGTTATTATTTCTATAATATTTATAAAAAATGGTTAAGTGTTAATTAAATATAAATTTTGAATTTTTTTTTTTCCTTTAAAGATTTTTTTCCGCCCTGGACTACAAAAGATGGATCAAAGAGGACCTTTGTAGAACAAATAGCTTAGGTTATCTTCTAATACATATATGCATACTTCTTAACTTAGAACATTGGCTAATTCTCAATTTTACACATTTTAACCTCTTTGAGGTAAATTCTCAAACACCATAACTACAACACTAGATTCCAGAATTTCATAAGAGTTTAGTAGGGTTCTAACCAAATATTTTTATGGAATCCTTCCTTATTACTCCATATAACATAAACAATACTCTCTTTACATTAATTCACAACCCATGCATATCAATTATATCAACAATCATATGTATACTTTCAATTTCCGTGAACTTACATGAACATATGGCTTTCCTCTCAATTTGAAGTTTAATTGTGCAATCCCTTGCATTCTTGCTTCAAATTTGTTTTTTCTTTCTTCTCGTGACAACGCCTTGCTCCAATTTCTTCTTCAATTCAGTTTGCTAACCTCAATTTGTAGAGAATTATTCTCCTTCAATTTCAGTTTCTAAAGAGTTTAGGTTAATTCTTTGTTTATGGAGAGAAAACAAAGCAATTTAGTAGTCTGGGAATATTTTAGATATGAGCTTATAGACTTTTTCTCTCTCTCTCCATTTATCAGATGAAGAAGTGATTAGTGATACTTCTTCACCGCTTCACGTCAGCAGGTGTCAGCGGATGTCGTTACCATGACCTTAGCGTCGCGGCCGTAGGAGCGGGTGGGATGATTTGCGGCAGATTCACTCGGGCTACTGCCCAAGCGTGGCTCCGCCCTTGAATCCAAAACTAGGTAACATAGTGTGGGTCTATTTTTGTATAACGTTCAACTTATAAAGAGAATTCTTAAAATGTATTTCATAGTTTGAGTAGGGTAGTCCATGAAAAATTACACCACAAATAAACCTAAATATAATAATATTTGGCAAAACTAATGATTTAGCTATCGAAGTTGGCACGTTTTATTGAATATCCGATTAAACTTTTAATTTTTCAAATTAACTCACTGAACTAATTTTTATTTTCAAATTAGGTCATTCCGTTAAAAAAAATTGACAAACGTTAATTTTTTATCTACGTGGCGCCGACGTATACGTAAAAAAAAGAAAATGACGTGGAAAATAAAAAAAGAAAAATCAAAAGGTCAATGGTCTCCTTGTCAACCTGCAGTCAGTTCTGATGGCAGATAAATGGTCTCCGTAGCCACAATCCTCCTCCTCGCTACCGTCGTTTTCATCCTCTGGCCCTCCGATCCTGACCTGAGCATTGACAGCCTCCACCTCCGTCGCTTTCACGTTAGCGTTGTCCCACACATATCACTAGACCTCACCGTCAAAGTTTGAAACCCTGATATCTACTCTCTCTCATATAGCTCCCTAACCGCCTCGATTGGGTACAGAGGAAAGCAGTTAGGGTTCGTTAAATCCGGCCATATTAGGGCTAGAGGATCGTCTTATGTTAATTCTACGCTTGAGCTCGATGGGCTAGATACAAGATTTGGCCAGAGGTTCAATTCCGTTTGATACCATCACAGAGGTAGAAGAGGGGGCGGGTAAAAAAAATTAAAACATTTTGCAAAACAGATCTTTGCTTCTACCTTCTCTCTCTAACACCATGTATTTACCAGCAACTACTCTTTGCTTCTACCTTCTCTCTCTAACCCTTTTCTCAACTTCACCTGCGGTCGGAGAGGTGAGCCGTGAGGGCGGCGATCTGGAACATCGGTGGGGTGAGCCGTGAGGGCGGCGATCTAGAATTCTCGGTGGGTATTTTGTCAGCTGACTTTGAGATTGACAATTTTGTGGAGAGCCTACAGTGTGGTTGTGGGTTTGATTGTAACAATGTTGGTGTTGGTGTTGGTGTTGGAGATCAGAGGAAAGAGAAAGATGAGAAATGGTATTTGAATTGTTTTTTGTTTTCTTATAATTTTTTTGTTAGAAATTTTCCATGTCATTTTTTTTTATGTCCACGTCAGCGTCACGTAGATAAAAAATTAATGGCTGTAAATTTTTTTTAACAAAATGACCCAATTTAAAAAGAAAAATTAGTTCAATGAATTAATTTAAAAAATTAAAAAATTAATAAGATATTCAATAAAACGTGCCAATTTCAATGACTAGATCATTAGTTTTTCCTATAATATTTTATACGAATGTAACTTCACTTCTTTTCTTTCCTTTTCTTTTTTTTATAACAAATGCCGAATGTAACTTTTCCTGATTTTATTAAAGAAAAAGAAAAGAAAAGAAAAGAAAAGAAAAAGCAGAAAGCAGAAAGCAGAAAGCAGAAAGCAGAAAGCAAAGAAAAATGGGGATGATGAGTGTAAAATTAGTCCAGCCAGATCACACGATTCGCGCGCTAATATCAGGTCCTCTCTCTCTCTCTCTCTCTCATATTTCAGATCCAACGGTCCTGATTTGGTCTTCCTGAAGTTGCTCGATCTTTAGTAAATATTATTCCACTCATTATATCAAAATCCCCACCCATTTCTCACGCCCTCTTTCCTTCCTTATTTTCTCTATTCTCTCTCTCATATATGTATATATTTATTTATTTTTTCTATTTCTCCCTACAAATTAACTCTGAAGAGAAACAAAGTAGTAATTGTCTTCACTTGTGTAATTTGTTTTGATCTCTCTCATCTTCAACAATGTCGACCGAAAAGGAGAGAGAAACTCATGTTTACATGGCCAAGCTTGCCGAACAAGCCGAGCGTTACGAAGGTAATTATTTCATCTCATAACATTTTTATATCTACATTTTTACTTTTTAGCCAATAATATGTTTCATATTGGAGGCTCTTTAGTTTGTTTTAATTTATTTTCATGTGAAATTAGTAATCTGTTTCATTTGTCTGGAGTAGTTTGACCTTTTGGATTTGCTTAAACATCTTTATTTATTTTCAGTCATGCATGCAGAATTCATGGGCACGGTTTTAGATGTAGAAAATTTTAATTACACATATATATATATATATATATATATATATATATATATATATATTTGTGGAAACAACCCTTTTTTTGGCCTGTGAAATTTCGGCTGGAGCAAAAAAAAATAAAAAATAAAATTCACATGCCAAAAAAGGGGTTGCTCCACAGCAACGCTGTGGATGAAACCCCTATATATATGTGTGTGTGTGTGAAAATTAAAGTCCCATTCGATTTTGTTGTAGGCGTGTTAAGTATTTACGTAGTGGAAAGTACAGACTTTTAATTCAAGGGTGGAGCTAGGAATTTTTGCCGCCCTGGGCTACGAAGTACCAACCATATACACAAGAAATTGTCCCACCAAGATTAATCATAAATTCAAAAAATATATAAAGGTTACCTTGCCCAAAACATTGGCTAATTCACAAGTTTTAGCATAACAACCTCTTAGAGCCAAAATTTCAAACACCTTGAAGGCGTACTCTAAAATCCCAGATTTCATAAGCATAATAGATGGAGCTTAGCCAAAAATTTCATCCTTATTACTCCAATTAGCATATGTATAACCTCCCATCACATCAACAGAGCAATTTCAATACGTTATTTATCTCAAATTCACGAATTTAACAAGTATAAACTAAATTACCTCTTTGCTTCATGTTTTTACTTGAATCCTTGATTCAATTCTTGCTCCCAACTTGCTTTGATTGAATTCAATTCTTCATTTGGACAACACTTTTGCTTCACTTCTACTTTAATTTCAGTACTTGATAACCTCAATTCCTTAAGAACTTGATGGAGTTTTTAGTCCAAGCAAAGAGAAAGAGGTTGGAACGGATGGAAAGTAAGGAACTGTCAAAAACTTCACCCGGGCTAGAGGCCACCCCAACCCAAGCGTGGCTCCGCCCCTGCTTTTAATTGATTTCTTTCAATATTTTTTATATTTAATATTAAAAGAAACAATAAATTTTCTTTAATTAAAAAAAGTAGGTCTAATTATGTCACTGACAAATCTTAAAAGGCACTAAGCCAGAAAGAAGAAATCATTTGGGTTAGGAGTTGGGATAAAGTAGGTGCCAGATATTGGTCCAGTATATCATGTTGTTTATTAGAAATTCCATGGTCAGATTCTGGTGCTGGATGAACATTCTCTACCTTCCCCCCTTACCAAAAAAATATGGTCTTCATTTCTTTATGGAGTATGTCCTAGTGTTAGTATGTAGTAAATTATTTGGACTTGGTTCTTTTTCATCGGTGCTCATAATAAGTAACTAGGAAAAAGGAATAGAGTTTGTCTTGAGAAGATTTTATCCATCTTTTTGGACTTCCTCTTTTATTTGTTACTCTTTTTCTTTTTTTTTCCTTCGAGGTGTTTAGTTTATCTATTTTTCTGACTTTTTTTAGTGATGCCTTTAAAGTGTTGATTTACTCGTATCAGAAACTTTAAACCGTTCCCTTTAGTTGGCCGTGCAAGAATAAACCAGGATTGGATTTCAAATTTTTCCATCTTAGATGTGTGCAGTATATTTTTGCTTCATGCTAGATGAAAACTTTTTATAAAAATTGAATGCTATTGCAATTATTTAATATCTTTTCAGTCAATCCTTTGGGTAGGATATCTCAATGCTGCTAAATAATGGTTGGGTAAATCAATGTAATAAGTATGGACTGTTCTCAAAAGAAGGGGAAAGTTGAATTTTTTGTTGCAAGTATATGCTAATGATTTGATGAAATGAAGCTCCCTTCAAAATATAATAACCCATTGGTGTTGCAGAAATGGTGGAGTGTATGAAGAAAGTTGCAAAGCTTGATGTTGAGCTCACCGTTGAGGAGAGGAACTTGCTTTCAGTTGGGTACAAGAATGTAATTGGTGCTCGAAGAGCTTCTTGGCGTATAATGTCATCTATTGAGCAGAAGGAAGAGTCTAAGGGAAATGAGCAAAATGTTAAACTGATCAAGGACTATCGCCAGAAGGTAGAGGATGAGCTCTCCAAGATTTGCAATGATATTCTTACCATCATAGATAAGCATCTGATCCCCTCTTCCATCTCAGGAGAAGCTACTGTATTTTACTACAAGATGTAAGTGATTTTAATCGAGCCTTAAGGGTATACATACTTACAGTTCTTTGTGTGTTTGTTTGCTACAGCCCACTCTATATTATCAATTTTAACATATTATTGATGATACTCTTCAACTAACCCCGCCATTTCTTTTATCACATGGTATATACTATATATTTAATTATCTTTTAATATTACATGAAATTATTCTAAGTAACTTATGCCAGAAGTAGTTGTATATTGACCTCATGATGAAACATTAGTTTCATGCTGCTGTCATACAAAGTGGTGCACATGCAAAGGAGTTTGGTTCCAAATTCCCGTATTCAAACACTCAAAGTTAGTTCGCTTTTTCTAATAGTGGTGAACATGCAAGAAGTGAGTTAATATTTGGTTATATTGCTGTTTCATTTTCCCTTGAACAGGAAAGGGGAGGAGGGGACTATCTCCTCTACATTTTTTTCTTTTTCTTTTGACGTTTTAGTTTCTTTTTCTTGTTTTGTGGACCATGATTTGTATCAATGTAGGAAAGGTGACTACTACCGGTATCTTGCGGAGTTTAAGACTGACCAGGAAAGGAAAGAGTCTGCTGACCAGTCATTGAAAGGCTATGAGGCATGTTCATAATTTGTTTACTAGTATATGGATAATGGTGAATCTATCATCTTGATATCGCAATCTTTACTTTGACTTGATCCATCTTGTTCCTATGCATTATAGGCTGCTTCTGCCACTGCAAATACAGAACTCCCTTCAACCCACCCAATCCGTCTTGGTCTTGCTCTCAACTTCTCTGTCTTCTACTATGAGATTTTGAATTCCCCAGAAAGGTATTTTGATATAAACAATATTCTTTTTTCAGGCTATGAAACACTTCAATGCCTGTTTTTTCCTATTGAAGGGTTGATAGTTCTATTGGTTACTAATGTAGGGCTTGCCATTTGGCTAAACAAGCTTTTGATGAGGCAATTGCAGAGCTCGATACCTTGAGTGAAGAGTCATACAAGGATAGCACCTTAATTATGCAACTGTTGAGAGACAATCTCACTCTGTGGACCTCTGATTTGCCCGAGGATGGAGGTATATTATATAGCCATTATATAAAAATAAATTAAAAAATATATTAGCTGATTTTTCATTTACTTATGTGGAGTTCTATTGATGTGGACTTGAGCCCCCAATTATAGATTATGTTCAGAAAGATCAAGAGAACTGCTCATATTTTTTAAATAAGAGACTTAAACATCTAACCTCTAGTTTCAAAAGTTAAAGTTCAAGTTATATTATGATTTTCATCTACAACCTCTCTGTACTCTATACAGTGAAACTAATGTTGGACCCATATTTTATATGCAGGTGAAGACAACTTTAAAGTGGAAGAACCTAAATTAGCAGAACCCGAGGTTAGAATCTCACTTAATTTATTGGTGTTGTCAAATTCTTGAACCTGAATATTCCGGCCTTATAATTGTTGATCCGTAAATGTTATTTTTTTTTATTTTTTGCAGCATTAATGGGTTTCCCAAGATCCCCTGATATGGCTAGCCAATGTTGAAGTAGTGTTATATCGTCTCTATTTTGTAAATATTACTCTATTTTGTAA
The DNA here is from genome assembly GCA_020205605.1 of Panax ginseng. Taxonomy (NCBI): domain Eukaryota; kingdom Viridiplantae; phylum Streptophyta; class Magnoliopsida; order Apiales; family Araliaceae; genus Panax; species Panax ginseng. The sequence goes on from CM035127.1 coordinate 3,975,685, forward strand.
CGTCTCGTCTCTGTTTCAACATCTACTTTTTCGCCCCCTTGGATTACAGTTCAAAGCAATATAGATAATCTATCCGGTTGAACTGGGCACTTTCCTAAAACAATTAACGTTTTTACAATAACTCAACATTTCAGATTAACTCTGATTTGATGAATGGAATATGGATTTCAGATTACTTTTTGTGTGTAGCAAGTATTAAACATAATCTGTAAAATTTAAATCTCTAAATAGAGCCGCCAGAGTATGATATTAAGGGGACCGACTGGATTTAAATATTTTTGGTAAAACTAGCAAGCACCCTCCAACGGTAATTGAAACAATTTTCTTAAAAATGATTTTAGTTTTCAAAGTACAGATTAGTTGTTCTAAAGCAGAACACGCCTGTTTTTTGAAAACTAAATCCTTTCAGCAGCAATATACTGAATTCTCCTTGTAGGATACAAAATCATAGGCAATGAATTAAACACTTTTACGAATGTTTTTTGTTTATTTCCAGAAACGAACAGAGAGAAGGGATGACATGCCAAAAAATGATTACATTCTTAAAATCAACATCCCCTCCTCCTGTGACCACATCTATTAACATAATAGAATAAAAGATCACCATTCATAAACATATATGTACACCAACTTTGCTACTCAAGATTCTTCCTTAACAAAGTAACTTTGTGGCAGACAGAATTCTTCTTCCTGATTCAGGATTTCAGTTTCCTCGTCATCCGGCTTCTACAATTTGCAAAAAGAAGGTATATGAGATTATTGATTTTTACAGGTCTACAATGCAAACAAATAGGTTAAATGGCAATGAATTGTAATAAAACAATAATACTAATTGACAACTTTCACAAATAGACAAAAAAGGTAGACCCATCAGGTTCAAAAATATTGGCATAGGCATCACATGAAGAACATCCTCCCCCCGGCCACACGACGAGTCTACAGAATTGTTTTAAGGAAAAACTTATGCAATCAGCATACCAATAGAAGCTACCCAGTAACTAGTCATTACCCTTTATAAACACGCCGGTTGTCACTCAAATTTTAATGTGCACAATCCTCACATACTAAACTATTTAATCATTTACTTCTGTTACACAAGGGAAAGGTAATCCAATATTTGTGATTGCTGAGATAAACTTTCAAACTGTCTGCTCTTGCATTTGAATTGCTGTCATCAAAGAAGCATACTTCGATTTGGAAAAATGAAACACTATGGAACATGCCAATACCTCTTCAGATACTTGAGGGATAATGTTTAAATCCATCACCTAATCAAGATTAATCTAGGATGCTGGGAGGGATAGACTGGATACTGCTTCAACCTCTGCCTTTCACTAGATACGATAGCCGTCAGATTCATATCCAGAATCCTTGGGCTTCTAGTAACACTTATTGTTCATTTGTCCCACTAATAGATATCATTAAGAAGACATGCTCAGAAGTATTATACCTACCAGCATTTCCAAGTTGTAGAAACGGTCCAGCAACTGCAGAACGTCAGAAGGAGAAAATTGTCTACTGAAGCTGTGACAATATAATACCGGAGTGTCAGTGTGGAAAGAAAATAGTATCACACTAAAAGAAACATTAATTAAAATTATGGGAAAGAAATGTAGAAGATAGGGGATAAAGCAGAGTAAACCTTCTCCGCAGATATTCTGTCATCCCATAAAGGACAAAGTGACGATGTATTCCTGTGGGAGAATATATAGTTAAAAACTTACAAATGGTCAAATAACTAGTCCAAAAAATGAAGCTAGAGTATCTTTTCTCTTTCTCTCCACAATAAGGAAACACAAAAGACTAGAAACCACCAGTTAATGTTGAAATGTCAACACTACAAAAAAAATCAGGGGTTAGAGAGATCTTCTTTACTTATATCACGAGAAACATTTCCTGATTCTTTCGGATCATTTGCTGCTGATTACAGTTGACATCAACATGACATGAACGACAAACTCAGGAATACATGATTGTATCCCGACATATTGGAAGCACGGTGATCTCTTCTTTTCCAACTCTGAGTGACATGTGACTGAACTAAAAGAAAAAAACTTTCGTATTAACTAGAAACGTGATTAGAAGAATTAACTCATTAGGAGCACAGAGATCAATTGGGGAAACTGATAAACTATCAAAGCTCTACATATTAACTGAGCTTTTAGAGAACTGTACACAACCAATTATTCATTGAATTTAATAGTATCCAGAATGACTGACATTCCTCTTACACAAAAATAGAATGTTTTAGTTACAATAGTAAATTATGGCTAAATCTAATATTGAAACCTAAATATCTATATCAATGCATGCATGGTGACAACAATACATGACTCTTGGAAAAAAAGTAGAAATCAAAGAATACCATATATGATGACACACAAAATATGGGAATTGATATTTGGACTCAAAATGTGTATCAATTATAAAAGCTTGAATTGGAGTGCAAATAATATTTCTCAAAAATATACAAGTAAAGAAAAGAACAGAAACTCAAATTGGGGGAAATGGAAGAACTTGCCACGTAATTTGACGAGAGGATAGATTTCAAGAGCTTCTAACAATCTAAGCTCCACTTCAACCTGTGATTGCTCCTAAATTCAGTAAAATTAATGTAAGTGAGAAATAAACTAATGGTTAACATGTATAAAAATACATTCAAACATATATATTATATAGAGAGAGAGAATTAGAAAAAACGAAAAAAACCTTGCGAAGAGAGGAGGAAGAGGAAGGGGGAGCTTTGCAAGGGGAATGAACAGACATGCCTTCCTCCTGTTCATCTTCTTTCCCTCCACCATTCACCTCCTTCATTTTCTTCTGATCGACTCGATCCCCCCCTCCCAAAAAATAAAAATTACGCTATATCTCTCTCTCTATATATTTTTACACTCCTATTTATCTTAAATAAGAAACACTAAAATTTCAAGAAATTAATATTAACAGTACATTATTATATATAATTGTATATTGGTGAGTCACTTGATCGCAATAGAATGCTAGCTAGGGTTTTAGCGTTTGATCCATAAATACACTATACAATAACTAGTTTTGTGTTATTAGGGCCAGGCCCAGGCCCAGTTATAAAACTGTGTATGGGCTGTCTAATATGATGCAGAGTTGGTCCCTGTTTTAATTTTTTAGTAATGATTGGAATATGATAAATTTATTTTTTATTTTTTAATAATTTTCGCGCGCGCACACACAAAGAATACTCACACACTCAAATAGAGATAAATAACGGTATGATCGTTCATCAGACGTTATTAGGTTTTTATTGTAGTTCTATAAAAACTTTTTATTACATCGAATAAGCAGTTTTCAAAACTTACAAAATGGTCATTCCGTCTCAAATTCCAGATTTTAAAATCGTTAGCGTTAGGAATCTTGTTGTCTGAAGTTGACTTGACTTTTTTCTTACGTGAACCTGAGAAAATACAAGCGGTAGGATTATTATAGCACAAATGACCAAAACTATTAACTACTTCACCTAAACAATTCTAAAACTAATAATAATAATAATAATAATAATAATAATTTCAAAATAATAATAATAATAATAATAATTTTAAAATTCTATTTTTTAAAAAAAAAAGCATTAATTTTAAAAAGTCTTTTTAAAAAAACTGTTTTTTAAAAAAAATCTGTTTTTAAAATTCAATTTTTTAAAAAAAGTCTTTTTTTAAAACGTTAATTTTTTATAAAAATGTAATTTTTTAATTTTTAAAAACGTTAATTTTTTTTAATCTGAACTAATATTTTTTCAAAAAAAGTCATTTTTTTTAAAAACATTAATTTTTAAAACCAAACTAATATTTTTTAAAAAATGCTTTTTTTTTAAAAATTCTTAAATTTAAAAACGTTACTTTTTAAAAAATGTAATTTTTAATTTTTTTTAAAACGTTATTTTTTTTAAAACTGAACTAATATTTTTAAAAAAATTCTTAAATTTAAAAAAAGCGTTAATTTTAAAAATTTTAAAAGCGTTACTTTTCTAAATATTTAAAAACGTTAATTTTAAAAATTTTAAAAATTAATTTTCTAATTTTTTTTAAAAACGTCACTTTTCTAAAAAAATTTAAAAACGTGACTTTTCTAAAAAATTTGAAAACGTTACTTTTCTAAAAAAATAAAAAAAAACGTTAAATTTTTAAAAAATTTAAAAACATTAATTTTCTAAAAAATTTAGAATTTTCTGCTTTTATAAAATATTAACGCTTTTTTAAAAAAAAAACTTTTAAAAAAATATTAGTTCAATTAAAAAAAATTAACGTTTTTAAAAAATTAAAAAATTACATTTTTATAAAAATTAACGTTTTTAAAAAAACATATTTTTTTAAAAATTGAATTTTAAAAAACATTTTTTAAAAAATAGTTTTTTTAAAAAAGACTTTTTAAAATTAATGATTTTTTTTTTTAAAAAAATTAAAATAGAATTTTAAAATTATTACTATTAATAGTATTTATTATTATTATTATTTTGAAATTATTAGTATTATTATTAGTTTTGGAATTGTTTAGGTGAAGTAGTTAATAGTTTTGGTCATTTGTGCTATAATAATCCACCTGCTTGTCTATTATGTGTTCCACGTAAACAAAAAAATCAAGTCAACTTGCACAGTCAGTATTGCTAACGTTTTTTGGACGGAAAATCGGACGGAATGACCATTTTGTAAGTTTTTGAAAGTACAGTTATTCGATTGTTGTGACGCCCACAAAATTAGGTATACATCACTCATCTTGGGTCGCCAGATACATGGTACAGAATTCAAATACAACTTACTAATACAACTGTCGTGTACAATACGACAAAACATAAACTGTGAGTTTGAATACAAATATTGTCTACTAGAGATTATACAAACTCAAAAGAAGTCCTCATTACAATTATTATCATACTATTTCACGTAATAGTGAGGACTACTAATGCTATCCTCTGACCATTACTCCGCTCCCCGACTCGTCCCAAATTATATTCTCATTTCACGAAGAATAAAAGGAAAGAAAGGGTGAACTCAACTAGCCCAAGAAGAAATATTATGACTAAGATAATGCGAATAAATTATCATTAGCCTTCAACAAAGTTGTTAAACCGATAAAATATAATAAACATCAAGTTTAATCTGCGGCAGAGAGCCAAAGATCCATTAAAAGAGTCAAGTAAAAATAAAATCTACTATCTTTTATGATTTAAAAGGTTTTTCATCATCATATATATTTGAGACTCGACTTAATAAATATTCCACATCATCGAATCACCCCTCGCACTACGGCCAATGATATTCTTTAGTATCACGACCACAATTATCCATGCACTACGGGCCAAGAATATTTGTGTATTCATTAATGGTCATTGTGACGCCCCCAAAATAGGTCCATTCTATCCAACCCATTCTGAGTTGTCAATACACGGTACAGAAATAACTACAACTTTATTATTACAATAGTAAAACTGTGAGTTTAAATACAGATATTGCCATCTAGACAATATCCACATACAAATAAATTCTCATCATAATTATTGATACATTATTTTACAACAATGGTGAGGACTACTAAACAACTCTTCCTAGAACTTTCATTCCATACCCCCCACTAAATCGCTCGCTATATTCTCGCCTCCCGAGAAGAAAAATGGAACAAAAAGGAAAAGGGTGAGCTCATTAGCCCGATAGAAGAATATTATGACTAAGATAATATACAACAAATTATCGTTAGTCTTCAACAGGAAAAATATAATAGAATACAATGAGACAACAAGTTTTAAATCAATATTCATAATGAAATAATAATTCATTAGAAGAGTTAAGTAGATAATCCAAACTACTATCTTCTATGTATGAATTTTAAAGTTCATCGCTCTTTTTTTTATCCCCGTAACATCAATCAATATATATCTGGGATCAAATATTCATCCTTGCACTACAAGCCGAGGACATTTACCATTGGTCATGTTCATCTAAACACTGCTCATCTTTGCACTACGCCCAAAGATATTCATCGAAAATCATTCATCTTTGCACTACGGCCAAAGATATTCATCAAAAATCATTCATTTTTGCACTACAGCCAAAGATATTCATCATAAATCATTCATCTTTTTTCACTACGGCCAAAGATATTCAATAATATCATCATTTAAGACCGAGGATGATGAAAAATATTTTTAAAAGCGAATCCAATGAAACAAAATGACAAGGATTAAGGATTAAGGATTCGTACTTTGTTTTATCCACGCCTAGAAATACCTCAAAAATAATCATAGTGGTGTAAAATTCAAGAATGATCAAAACATGGATACAATCAAAGCTAGTATCCGAATAGATATTTTGACACAAAAAAAAGAAATTTCATTTTTCTATGAATAAAGGCCGTATTCGTGAATAGTGCCAGATATCGTGAATAAGGTCGTATCGTGAATAGTAACTCCGATACCAAAAGATAGAAATTTCACAAAAAAACATCTTCACGCTTATGAATAAGACTCGTGAATAAATAATCGTGAATAAGAACTCATGAATAAGAACTTATGAATTGTAACCCCCGACATGAAAAAGTTCCAAATTTGATAAATTCAAAGATAATGATATTGAAGAAATAATATCATTTGAGAAGAAAATAACATCCCTTACCTCGAAAGACAAGATTTAAATGAAACAGGATGATATAAAGCTATGACTTGAACTTTGCACCAGTATATAGCAATACTCAAAGTATACTCAAAATACTCACAAGAATACGCTTCGATAATATAGAGAGAAAAAACTTCAATTTCGGTGTGATTTTCAATTCTAACCCAAGACCTATTTATAGGAAATTCGCTTAGAACACCAAAAGCGAGAAAATTTAATATAATATTAATATATATAAAAATATTATACGTATTCCTTGAAATCTTAATCTCAGCAATTCACACATGCCAACCTTCTAGAAAAAATAAAAAAAAACGTTTTTCTAATTTAAAATAATTTAAACTTCCAAAAATCAATTATTTGAACTTGAACTTCAATAATTCATAATAAATATCCTTTTGCCGAAAAATTCAAATCTCATGAGTTTTTATAGGAAATTCAATTCTCTACAACTTTGCAGAAGAAAGTTTTTCCAAATTCCAAACAAAATTGACCGAAATCCACAAATGGGCAATTTTATAAAGTTATAATCAAATTTCAAATCGATAAATGGGGTCCACCGACATGTTTAACATGTTTTAAACATTTATTGCAACAAAAATACTCTTTTCTCTCCTCAGATACTCATATATCCCACATTCGTTGTAAAAATATCACCATTATTATATTATTAAAATATAATAATATATATTTAAATGAATTATTTTATCGAAAAAGATAAAATTTCAATTTTCAACAATTGTCACATTAAAAATTTTCTCCATCTATATCCACATAAAATCAATATTTTTCTCATCATATGAATCAATAATTAATTATTCACAAATAATATTACGTAATCACAATATCGACAAACTGAGCGGCTTCAGGGAAGAGAAGGGCTTTCCAATAAGAATTTCTTCTTCTCTGGCGCCATGATTAGGTGACCAAACCTCTCCTTAGATGCAAACTTTCTAGACATTGCCAATAATGTTATCTAATAATATTATTCAGATAATATGAATTATTGTTTCGACAATGAAAAATCTTGTGTAGTAATGACAATTATTAAAACAACAAAGAATATAAAATATCAACGCAAAGAATTATTGAATCAATAAAATAAAATATTTGAATAAGAATTATCAGACCATTATTGAGTAGTGCCTTCTTACGTAAGAGTCAATAATTGGTGCAATACTGTGTCTTCTGGCTCAACAACGCCAGACATCGTGTTTTAACCAATTTAGTATTCCAACAAAGGTAAATTCAGTAACAACTACTGTCAATTATTTTTAAACAACTTATATTTGTCATTTTCTTCCTCCAATCGCTTTTTGTTATGGGGCCCACACATACATAGCGCTACCGTCGCATTTAATATTCCCAACAAGATTAATATTCCACGACCAAACGAATATTCCCTAAACAATAATGAATATTTTATAACCATCTTGCTTATTTTGAAATACTTGCAGATTACCCATAACTATCCACATTAATCAAATCAACCCTTACTATTTCAAAATAATAAATAGAAAAATTAAATTTCATTTACTAATTATTTGGGGTCTTACAACCTCCCTCCTTATGAAATTTCGTCCTCGAAATTGACGTCGACGTGTGTGTGTTTGAAAAGATGAAAATACCTCGCTTTCATTTTCGCTTTCCAACTCCCGTGTCATTTCCTCAATAAAGCATGGTTTCTCCACAAAACTTTAACTTGTGGTATAACCTCGGTACATAGGACATCTTTCTTTCCTATCCAAGATCTTGACAGTACCTCCTCGTCGTTAAGTCTTCGACTATATCGTCCGGTTTCTAACTCAATGACGTGGTTCGGTCGTCCACATATTTACGTAACATCGATACGTGAAAAACGCGTTATGAACACGCCATACTTGGCGGTAAAAGCGAGTCTATAGCCCACGCCCTCCTATTCGATCGAGAATTTCAAATGGATTAATAAATCGAAGGTTTGAGCTTTCCTCACCTCACCGATTCTCGCTTTTAAATAACAACTTCTTGCCTCTCCTTCTTCAAATTCATCACCCGATGTGTAGCTTGAATAAATTTAACTTTTTATCGATTAAAGTCGATTATACTCGTATATCATCACGTGGGTCCCTAGAGCCTTTAACTCTATCTTCATCATTTGTAAGTTATACGAGATGAGTCTTTGTGTTATCAACATCGCACTTGTAAACGCATATGATCTTCTACTCAACCCGTCGGCTACCACGTCGCTTCTTCCACGATAATATTAAATGGTACGATCATAATCTTCAACAACTCGAGCCAACGTCTTTGGCGCGCGATACGTTCATTTAGTTAAAGAAATATCTCGAGGTTTTAGGAAATAGGTTTTGTCTTGAGGTCAATACAAAATTCGATTTCTCGCTTCTAGGTAGGCTAGAAGTCATCGAGATTACGTCGAAAAATTTATTAACGATAAAATATCATTCAAAATCGTGACTCTCATGGTGCTTCAACCACAAAGACCTCACAATGGCACCTATCGGGTTCTACTACAAGCACAAATATGGCGTCCCTACAAAGAGAGTCTGCTTGCATCCCCATCAACAGAAGTCACCAGATAGAGGCTCTTGTATCAACTTCTACAGATTGGGTTTTAACTCTCGAAGTTCAATAGAGCCATTCGATATGAGATTTTAGAAATGGGTTTTGTCTCGGGATTTAAAGTCGATACAAATTCAATATCACACTCTGAAGTAGGCCAAGAAATTCTTCGAAATACGTCAGGAAAAATCAATAACAACAGAATATTATTCAAATCGACGTGTCTTTATTCAAATCCATAACATGGACTAAGAAAGCTTGACATTCGTTTTCAATAAACAAATGGCTTTATAATTTAATATGAAAGAATTTGACTTCAATGGTTTGGTTGCTTGAATTGAATAACGTGTCAGTTTGCTTAAGAATATGAAAACTAACAACCTTACGAAAGCAATCAATTTTGGCATGATGAGTAGTTAACCTTAAAATCACATCAAAAACAAATATCTCTATAGAAATAAGGTTAACGGTGTAATGTGATAGTGCCAACTGAATCAAGCAAGATTTCTAAACAACGGATGTAATAAAAGTTTCTCTTAACTGAGTCTCCACAGATAGTCAAAGTCTAATTTCTCCGTAGTCAAATTCAAACGTTGAGCGCAAAGCAAAGAGATAAAAGAATGGGTAGAACCCAGATTCTAGTAAGGTATAAACTTCGCAAGAATTTATAATTAACTAACCCGTGCTAAACTCGTTCGGGTTCTCGCATTTTAATGGGCCACGACAAACGCTTTTTTAGAACAGCTGACTTTGACTTTTTCTCGGGACATCCTTTTGAGTCACCATCCCCATTGGACTTGGTTTCGCTACAGACACTCTCGAGCTATATGTCATTCCTTTCCACAATTATAGCATACCGAATTGTGTGGGCGCTTTGACCGATATGTCCCTCTTTCCGCATTTATAGCATATAATGGGTGGTCGCTTCTCCTCCTCGAACCGGTTGTTCTTTGGCCGACGTCTTCACATGGTTATTGTTGAACCTTCTCTTCTTGAAATGTCCACTTGAGTCACCTCTCCTATTATCATGGCCACGATTACCACCCGAGTGGTTACCGCCTTTATCCGTATTCTTTCCTCCCTCATTGGTTATCATCGTTTTGATGATCACATCACCGAAATATGACCACGGTTGTGGTCCCTCGGTTGAACATACTCGTTATCACGCTCTAATAATTGAGCCTGCTTACAACATCTCGAATATAAAGAAAATTTATGAGAGATAAGATATTGTCGAATCTCGGGACCCTCGTAAACATACGCGTCATTCGTTCCTCATTTTCCACCAAATGAGGTGCAAACCTCGACAACTCCATGAAAACTTCGCCTCATCTTTGAGACACCGCTACGTTGTTGTTCGCTTCGGCAAATAATAAACTCCACTTCCTTCATATAACGAACATTTTCGGAAAGTATTTGTCATTAAATAGTTTCAAACGCCTCCCAAGACATCTTGAGTGCAATTGGATGGGTACGCTTCACGTATTCCCACCAATGATCTCGCCTCGCCACTTTAACATAAAAGGTGGCGAATGGAACCTTCTTCTCTCCGTGCATCCCAAGACATCGAATATCTTGGTGATTTGCTTGACCCATGTTTCCTCCATGATCGGATCGAGGCTTTCCTTAAATTCGGTGGTCCCAACTCTTTGAATCGCTTGGGTCAGTGACAACCCGTGAATTGCTATCATTTCCTCCTATGTTTTGAACACGAGTCTCCTCGTCTCGATTTTTGCATGAATCGCAAAAAGCTTCTAAACATCCCGTCGTTTATCGTCTGCTTTCGGTGGTGTTGTTTACAAGAGGTACATTGCCACCTGTTGCAGACGTTCTCCTCGTTGGTAAAGACAGCATCTCCACGGTCTCATTCACTCCATCATTAATATTCTCAATTCGACATTCTCAAATCATCGCCATAAAACAAGGGTTAATTAAGAAAATCAATATATCACATAATATCCCTATATACTAACCAACTAACAAATAAGCTTAGGTAGGACACACTAAGCGAAGGATTTACTCGCCTCTCCCTCCTAGTTCTATTCCCCGATCTCCGCCAGAGAGATCATATCCCTAAGCTCGATACCAACCGCAGACGCCCCAAAATAGGTCCATTCCATCCAACCCATTCGAGTTGTCAATACACTGCATGCGAAATAACTACAACTTTATTATTACAATAGTAAAGCTGTGAGTTTACATACGAGATATTGCCATCTGCACAATATCCACATACAAATAAATCCTCATCATAATTATTGATACATTATTTTACAACAATGGTGAGGACTACTAAACAACTCTCCCTAGAACTTTCATTCCATACCCCGACTGCACTCGCTTATATTCTCGCCTCTTGAGAAGAAAAAATGGAACAAAAAGGAAAAGGGTGAGCTCATTAGCCCGATAAAGAAGAATATTATGACTAAGATAATATACAACAAATTATCGTTAGTCTTCAACAGGAAAAATATAATAGAATACAATAGACAACAAGTTTTAAATCAATATTCATGAATGAAATAATAATTCATTAGAAGAGTTAAGTAGATAATGCAAACTACTATCTTCTATGTATGAATTTTAAAGTTCATCGCCTATTTTTTTATCCCCAGAACATCAATCAATATATATCCGGGATCAAATATTCATCCTTGCACTACAAGCCAAGAGGACATTTACCACCGGTCATGTTCATCTAAACACTGCTCATCTTTGCACTACGGCCAAAGATATTCATCGAAATCATTCATCTTTGCACTACGGGCCAAAGATATTCATCGAAATCATTCATCTTTGCACTACAAAGCCAAAGATATTCATCATAAATCATTCATCTTTGCACTACATGGGCCAAAGATATTCAATAATATCATCATTTAAGACCGAGGATGATGAAAATATTTTTAAAAAAACGAATCCAATTGAAACAAAATGACAAGGATTAAGGATTAAGGATTCGTACTTTGTTTTATCCATGTCCGTAAATACCTCAAAAATAATCATAGTGGTGTAAAATTCAAGAATGATCAAAACATGGATACAATCAAAACTAGTATCCGAATAGATATTTTGGACAAAAAAAGAAATTTCATTTTTCTAATTGAATAGTCCAGTGATTCGTGAATAGTATCGTAGCACGTGAATAGTAACTCAGACACCAAAAGATAGAAATTTCACAAAAAACATCTTCACGCTTACGTGAATAAGTACTAATGAATAGAATCGTGAATAAGAACTCATGAATAAGAACTCATGAATAAGAATCTTATGAATTGTAACCCCGATATGAAAAAGTTCCAAATTTGATAAAAGTTCCAACCAATATTTCAAAGATAATGATATTGAAGAAATAATATCATTTGAGAAGAAAATAACATCCCTTACCTCGAAAAGACAAGATTTCTAAATGAACACCTGATATAAAGGCTATGACTTGAACTTGCACCGTATAAAGAATACTCAAAGTATACTCAAAATACTCACAAGAATACGCTCGATAATATAGAGAGAAAAAACTTCAATTTACGTGTGTGATTTTCAATTCTAACCTAAGACTTTTATTTATAGAAAATTCTTAGAACACCAAAAGCGAAAATTTAATATAATATTAATATATATAAAAATATTATACGTATTCCTTGAAATCTTAATCTCAGCAATTCACACATGCCAACCTTCTAGAAAAAAATAAAAAAAACGTTTTTCTAATTTAAAATAATTTAAACTTCCAAAAATCAATTATTTCGGAGCTTCAGAACTTCAATAATTCATAATAAATATCCCTTTTGCCAGAAAATTCAAATCTCGCGAGTTTTTATAGGAAATTCAATTCTCTACAACTTTGCAGAAGAAAGTTTTTCCAAATTCCAAACAAAAATTGACCGAAATCCATAAATGGGCAATTTTACAAAAGCTATAATCAAATTTCAAATTCAATAAATGGGGTCCAATTTACATGTTTAACATGTTTTAAATATTTATTGCAACAAAAATACTCTTCCTCCTCAGTATACTCATATATCCCACATTCGTTGTAAAAATATCACCATTATTATATTATTAAAATATAATAATATATATTTAAATGAATTATTTTATCGAAAAAAGATAAAATTTCAATTTTCAACAATTGTCACATTAAAAATTTTCTCCATCTATATCCACATAAAATCAATATTTTCCTCATCATATGAATCAATAATTAATTATTCACAAATAATATTACGAATCACAATATCGACAACCGTGCGCGCTCCTGGAAAGAGGGGCTTTCCAATAAGAATTTCTCCTTCTTCATGCGCAAGCATTAATTAGGTGACCAAACCTCTCCTTAGATGTAACTTTCTAGACATTGCCAATAATGTTATCTAATAATATTATTCGATAATATGAATTATTGTTTCGACAATGAAAAATACTTGTGTAATGACAATTATTAAAACAACAAAGAATATAAAATATCAACGCAAAGAATTATTGAATCAATAAAATAAAACATTGAACAAAGAATTACAGTAACCATTATTGAGTAGTGCCTTCTTACGTAAGAGTCAATAATTGCAATAAATACCGTGCTACCGCTCAACAACGCGTAGACATCGTGTTTTTTAACCAACCGGTATTCCAACAATGTAAACTAGAATAACTACTACTGTGAGATTATTTTTAAACAACTTATATTTGTCATTTTCTTCCTCCAATCGCTTTTTGTTATGGGGCCCACACATAGGCTGCTACTGTCGTCTTTAATATTCCCCGACAGCGATTTGAATATTCCACGACCAAACGAATATTCCCGAATAATAATGAATATTTTATAACCACTTGCTTATTTTGAAATACTTGCGTATTACCCATAACTATCCACATTAATCAAATCAACCCTTACTATTTCAAAATAATAAATAGAGAAAATTAAATTTCATTTACTAATTATTTGGGGTCTTACAGTCATGATCATGCCAACAACTGTCCATTAATACACTACGGGCCAATGAGGATTTTTACCACATCATTTGTAACATTACGATCATGATTATACCGAATAATCCCTGGTCATAATCATACCAAGTCCATCTATGCACTACAGGCCACAGATGACTTTCAACATAATATAAACATGAGGATGATGACAATGATATAAGAATTCAATAAAACAAGTTCAAGAAATAATTTATCCAGAACCAATAACATCCAAATCGACAACACGATCTCGCTTTGTAGAGTAAAATTCAAGAATACTTAGAAGAATATTTTCATGAAAGGATCTTTGGATGAAGCCTTGAATATCGAGGATATTCCACTAATTTCATAGAGTATAGAAGTCAAAGTTTTAACCAACCGAGTATAATAAAGAATGGAATAACAAAAGAAATCACCATACATGCGATAGGCCTTGCATACGCAGTTATTCCAATGAATAATAAATAACGGAACCAGTCCCGTGAAAACGCATGCATGTGATATTCCAATAGAATAATAAAGAATGGAACCAGTCCCACGTAAAACACATGGCGGATGTTCCAATGAATAATAATAAAAAGATTTTAACCATGTCCTGTAAAACACACGACGAGGATGTTCCAACGAATAATAATAAGACGGAACGGATCCGGTGTAAAACACATAGGCGTGGATGTTCCAATGTAATAATAGAAGAATGTCACCAAGTATAGGGTAAACCACGTATACAAGTTATTCCAAATGTAATAATAAGCGATGGAATAAACAACAATTCTCTTCATGAATAAGAAAGAATAACACCCCTTACTTTAGTAGGAGATTGAATCTTTAGTAGTGTAGTAGAATGTATCACTCTTCTTCTTTCTCTCTTATTCTCTCTATACTTTCTCTCTATAAATTGAATGAATTCGTGAAAATAATGAAGCACTAGGCCTCTATTTATAGAAGATTTCTAGCTTAAGCACTTGCCATGTGAAAAAAGCAAGTGGCTTGACGACCGGTGATGTGAAAAGAAAAGTGGTTTGACGCTTTTGTAATGTGAAACGACAATTGGTTCGACCTTTGTAATGTGAAACGACAAGTGGTTCGGCGCTTTTGTAATATGAAAACTACAAGTGGTTTGACGACTTGGTAAAGGTAATTACTATTGACGAAGGTAATTACTATTGACGAAGAGACTCTTAGATGATGACATATGGGCCCCCATAAAATAACCAAACTTACCACAAACGTCTCATAATGTACTTTTTATATACATCAAGGATTGAATAAATATTACCACAAATCATTTTATTTTTAATCAACACATATTTAATCTTTCAACAATTATTAATCATTTATAACTTGTCGTCTCAATTATTGATTTAATAATATAACATATTATCTGAGATGATATCTTTGTGACAATAATTGAATCAATAATATAAGAGATATGACGCATCAATTCATCAGTAGCAATAATTGAGTATAGGTGAGTGACTTCTCACATAAGCATCAATAATCAATACCGGTGTCTTCTTATGCAACCACGCCAGACATTCTTGTATTTTTTTACTAGGGTAGTTCAACAGCTTTTAACAGTAACACCTCCGTAGTTATTTTTATAGAAAGATAATTTTGTCGTTTTCTAACTATGACAATACTTCCGTTGTGGGGTCCACCAATGATTGAGCCGTCGTACGAATATTCTCCGACAAAAAGAATATTCCCCGATCAAACGAATATTTTATAACAACTTGCTTACTTTGCAAAATTTATAAATATTACCCACAACTATAATATTATATCAAATTTATTCTATAATATTTAAAAATAATATTTATAGAAAATTCATCTTTATTTATAAAAGTTAGAGTCTTACAATTGTAATAAAAAAAATTTCGATAACCACAATAAAAACTGAACCCCAGTACAATAACCAAAACGTTATTTATCCCCACTCAAATAAACTTGATAGAACCTTTAGGCAAGATTTACCATACGGCAGGAATATAACATTTGAATCGTTGGATATAATATTATATGAAATAATCTAACATAAATAATGTAATAATAATAATAATAATAGATACATTATTTAAGACTTCATTTAACATTTCAAATTTAGATCCTTAAAAAAATTCTAATTTAGTAACAAATTAATATTGAGTAAGCTTCAAAATATGGACGAGGCATGAGCAAAGATAGGGTATGTAATGGTTTTTCTTCTTTTTTTTTTTTTATTTAAAAAGAAAGTTGGATGAGACAAGCAAATAAAAGGAAGGAGCCTTTGATCATCTTATTATGGCATTCTGTTATTTTAAATTAAATTTATTGAGAATACATTACTTATTGTGTGGCTATTATCATTATTTAAAATAATATTTTTATTATTAAAAAAATTATAATAGCAAATAGCATAAATAATTCAAAGTGTGACGACGATAATTCCTTTCTTACACGTTATATATCATGCGCATTCTTTTTCTTTAATTCTTAATACCCATTTGGTGACATCACATGATATATAGATATGTTTGGTCATTTATATACGTGTGACACCACATATATACTATATTTCTCGGATCCGGTTAGCATAAAATTAATTTTTGGATAAGTTAGTCAATTAATCAATAAAATAATAATACAGATATAATCTTGTCTGCGTGTCAGTATTATATTGATCAATTGACCAACTTACCCAAAAATGAACTTCATACTAACCACTTCCATATTTCTCATCCACACCTCAATTCCAACCCCAACCCCAACCCCAACCCCAACCCCAATAAACTTTATATTGATATGTTTCATCATTTATGTGTTCGTTCAATCTGTTATTGCTAACTGATGATGAGGATACCATACATTTCACAAAAAATTATCTTTATTTTTTCATTTTACCTTTTTTTGAAGCTGAAGAATCCACATTCCAACTACTTTACTTGTTAAACCCAAGTTGCCTTAATATCAAATAACTTTATAAATTTAATTAGATGAGAGTGAATAAAATCAATGAGTTTGTTTAAATAAAATGGAAACAAGTCGGTCTGGGCGGGAACGCCTAATCATATAAAAATCCTCTATATATCATATCAATGGTTGTATAGTATATGTATGTATGTATGTATGTATATATATTCTGTAAGAGGAAATAAAATTAGTAAGCCAAACGGACACTTACCAATCAAAACATACTTCCAAGAGTCGTAGTCTCTGTGTTTTCACAATTTTTATTATTTCCATAAAAAAATAAGTTTTCTTTTCTTAATGAAAAAAAAAGTAGCGTTGTTTTGATTATTTAAACAATTCTATCTGTCTGTCTCTCTGATATCTCCGTGAATCAACCTCAATTTCTACGCTTGTTTTTGTTTTTATGTTCTATAGATGTAAGTTTTGTTTGTTTATATACATACATACATACACATACACATACGTACATACATACTAACTCCACTCGGTTTCTCCCAACGGAAAAATTCTTCTTTTAAAGCCTAAAACAACACTTGGGTTTTCTTTTCTTTTCATTTCATGTACGATGGCATCAATCGCTAATGCTATTCAATTTTCAATTCAACGTTCACAATTTTCTTCTACTACAACTATTTCTTCCGCTTTAATTCCACTCAAGAAACGATCAGTTGCCTCGCCATTGGAATTCTCACCGGAGAATAGACCATCTTTTTCTCCTCTTGAAATCTCCGGCAAGGCCTTCAAATTTTCCGGCTGGTGTCAACTTTTGAAAAGGCCTGGTGGCTCTGTTGCCGGAGCTGCAGATGGCCACGAGATTGAAATTGCTGATGGGTTAGAAACTTAAAATCCTCTTTAACTAATTTATTATCATATCATCGTCTTTATTTGATATTTATATTTGTTAATAATTTGCAGGAGGATTTCTGAGAGCTTTTCGGAGAAATTTCCTGCTTTAGTTACCGGATTCTTTTTCTTTACATGGTAAACTTTTTCTTGTTTATTTTATGGATGTAAAATCGAATCATTGACTTTACATGCGTATAATTATGTTCTAATTAATTTCACTAGTGGACTATTTTACTTGCTTATAAATATGGAAATTATGTCTGGGATTTCAATATTTCATATGCAGCTAGCCTACCCTCTAATGAACAAAACTATCTTGTAATGTTTATGATCATCAACAATTCATATATATGTATGTATGAGTATTCGATCTGTTTTCTGATTATGATCCGCATCAAGCACTGCATATCTGATGTTTAACTTGGCTTACTAATTACTAATTTATTTTGAATGCAGGTATTTCCTGAATGTCATTTTCAATATCCTCAACAAGAAGGTGTACAACTATTTTCCATATCCATAGTAAGTATATATATATATATATATATATTGGCTGAATTACTTGGCAGCTAGCTGTTGATAGAAATGTAGTTATCTCTAAGATTAAGATCATGCATTCTAAAAATGTACCAATTAATTATCTCAATAATTAGATATTTTCTTTTTCTCCTATGCAGTTTTGTGTCAGTTGTCCATCTCCTAGTTGGTGTGGTGTACTGTCTTATCAGTTGGGGAGTTGGTCTTCCGAAACGTGCTGTAAGTTTTTATCCGTTTCATTATTTATCATTAAGGCACAAACTGTCTAGTACTAATCACTCAAGTATAATCCATATTGCAGCCGGTTAATAAGGAACTCTTGGGGGTCCTGACTCCAGTAGCAGCCTGTCATGCCCTTGGACATGTCATGTCTAATGTATCATTTGCCGCTGTGGCGGTGTCTTTCACACATACAATAAAAGGTATGTGGAACTCCAAGTCATCATAGCTAGGCTGATTGATTTATCATTCTATAGGACTGTTCTTAGCTCTACCTATACAATGCATAATTCTCAGTATGTTAATTTCCTGTGTTTATTGGTGAACTATAAGTATCTGGTAGTGAATGCTTTATCTTTTGTACATAAAAATACCCTGAATAGTCATATATTCATTCTTTGTCAATCTTTTAACTTGCAGCCTTGGAGCCATTCTTTAATGCAGCTGCTTCTCAGTTTGTTTTGGGGCACCAGATTCCCCTTCCCTTGTGGCTGTCGTTGGCCCCTGTTGTTCTAGGTAATCCTGTCAGTTTTAGTACCTTCCCAATTATTTGTTCATATTCCATTCGATGTGCAGAACCTATACAAAATGTATCAGCGTGTTCAACATTATTATTGGAAAAGAGCAGAAGCAAGCTTCAGTCCAAAACTCCAAACCTGTTGAATTCCTGATATTCATTTGTTGATGCACCTATGAACTTGTCTATGCTAGGTGTATCAATGGCATCATTGACGGAGCTTTCTTTCAATTGGTTGGGCTTCACTAGCGCAATGATTTCAAATATTTCATTCACCTACCGAAGTATCTACTCAAAGAAAGCAATGGTAACATCTTATCTCACTTTTCATGCATCAACTATAAATTAATCACCCATTTGTTGATAACAGACAGGGATGGACAGTACAAACGTGTATGCTTACATCTCAATAATAGCCCTTTTGTTTTGCCTCCCTCCGGCAGTACTCGTAAGTTTCTTGTATAATTTACATTTTGTGTTTATCATCAAAGACCAATTCAATGGATGCTTTGCTTTCAGATTGAGGGTCCCAAGCTGATGCAGTATGGATTCAAGGATGCGATTGCCAAAGTGGGTCTGTACAAATTCCTGTCTGATCTATTTTGGATTGGAATGTTCTATCATCTATACAATCAGGTATGCTGTTCGAATTTCTCGACTGTCGCGGGCTCATTTCCTTTATTTAACAAACTTTGTATGTTACAATTACAGGTTGCTACTAACACCCTGGAAAGGGTTGCACCACTCACACATGCTGTTGGAAATGTGTTGAAACGAGTGTTTGTGATCGGTTTCTCTATCGTTGTATTTGGTAATTACTGAATGCTTAATGTTTGGAGGATTAAGATTATCATAACATAACATATCTATCTCAGTTATGCTGGATTCACAATTCCTCTTGCTTCCTTGGCTCTTCTTCTTCTTCTATCTCTGATGGCTACGAAATCTGGCAGGCAATAGGATCTCCACACAGACTGGAATTGGTACTGCAATAGCCATTGCAGGTGTTGCGATTTACTCCCTGATAAAAGCAAACATGGAAGAGGAGAAAAGGGTATGCCTATAATTTTACTTTTATTCTTTTGCTTCATCAGTTATGGCATTAGACTCGTACATATTTGTGTTTCTACCATTTTAGAGTTCTGCTCGAGCACTCGCTTCATAGGCGTGTCGGGTATAACAGAATGAACGACTGTGAAGTCTGTCCGCATATCAAGGAGGGTAATAAAGGGGGGGTCCTCGGGAAATGGTGATCAGGATCTCGTGAGAATTGATATTTTTTTTTGCTGAGCTATTTTTATTCATCTTCCTTTAAATTATAGTTTGACTTGATGGAGCTTCTTTGATGCCTTCTTGTGAAACATTAGAGAAAATAAGTTGAAATCTGACTGACGACTGATGGCGGCTTGATCCAATTCATCAAGTCATTTTTTTGTTGTTGTAATTGGAATGAAATTATAAAAGCACGCCATGCCCCCCCCCCACCCCACCCCACCCCACCCCACCCCACCCCAAATTCATCAGTTAAGTGAACAGAAGGAAATGGCTTTGGTTCTAATATTTTAATAGTTGTCAGGAAATTACCCAGACCACCGTGTTTTTGAGACAGGACTATAAAAGATGATAACTATGTAAAAAAAAAAACAATTATCAAAATAATCTTCAATATCCAATATAAAGTTGTATTGTGCCCGCTGCATCACATTCAGTAATAACATATCAAAAACATGACAAGATGAGTTATACGCTAAAAATCTACATCAATCAGCTTTAGTTATTTATTTTTCCTTATGAGTACTGAATTGTTAGAGATAAATCAAGATTTATTCGGCTGTTTCTACAATTGGCTCTCATTCCACAAGCCCCAACTTCTTTCGAGAAGCATAAAAGAAAACATGAACAAGAAACAAAATATCTAGCAGCAGAAACCTCAGAACCCAATATCCTAAAATAAAGCTGACGGGTCTCAAAATTTAGCAGAATCAAATAAAGTACAGACAAGGGTTATGGCTCGCTATCTACGCCAAGGAAGATGAACTCGGCAAACCAATTTCTTTTTAGTGCAGAGATATCCCAATAAGATACGCAAACCTGAAATCAGATTTACACGAGTTAATAATCCTTCCATGACCAGAATTTCTTTTTCTTGTTTTTCTTATACAATTAGAGGTACTAATTGACACTAATCTAGGTGTCTCACATCTAAAAGGATCAGAGGTCCATCAAAGATGACAAATATGTTATCAGCATAGAATAAAATATTTGAGCTGCCAATTATCAATTTCTTCAGAAATAAAGCCAAACCTGATACAATAATTTGAGACTGAATTATGAAACTTATGCATTAGAACTATTATGATACATAGTCAAGGCTGCGTTACCTTAATTGGTTATAATCTCATCAATCCAGAGTTCATCAGGATTCACCTATCATGTGTAATCAGCCCCGTACTGCATATTGTACAGCGAGTCCCGGCGATTCTCTGTGCCCATGTTGATTTTGAACTTTCTGGCCCAGGACTGGACCTGGTCATCACTTTCATAGTCCATCTCCCTACTACAGCGTCTCCGGACCTTTTTTAGGATCTCCCTTGACGGTTCAAATCCAGCAATTACCTGAGGCGTGGAGTTTATTAAACAAAACATCAATTCCATTCCATAAACAATAGAAGCAAAAGGCAAGAACTAATGCCAGCTAATTTCATCCAGGAAGATGCAAATACCATCTCATCTATGATGGAGAGGGCAGCTTTTGGATCTCTTGCAACAAGATGAGCATCAACAAGCAGGGAAAATGACATCGCATTTGGTTTAAGACCCAGACTTCTGAAGTGCTCAAACACTTTCACTGCTTCTTCCCTCTGCCACACGAAAAGATAATTTACAAGCCCAAACAATCTATCAGTCATACCAAAATATGAAGTGCATCATTAAGTTTAAATCCGACTTCATATGCCTGCAAATGGAGCACTGACTGCATTCTGCAGTACTGTAAGACTGCAACACATGGATCCACAGGTCCACAAATATATGTTTCACCTTCCCCATTATCAACCCTACATCAAAAGTAGGCCTCTAGAACTCATTACAATGAGCTGAGCATGATGCAGATTTGCATTCCAGGGGGCAGGGAACGTAAAAAAACAGAGGAAGTAAATTATTTTAGGAGCAAGCTTGCAGAATTTGTATTTAAATGCATACTGAATGAAAAGCAGAATGCAATGTGTGTGTGAAATGGATCACTTTTTACCTTCTTGAGCTTGCCAAATGCATACATCAGACAATTGTAAGAATTGACATCAGGTGTCAATCCAAAACCAGTATTTATTGCTTCAAAAGTCTGGTAGGCCCGATCGACATCCCATATATTTGCACAACCTAGGATTATACAATTCAGTGCAGCAACAGACTTATAAGGAGGATCTGCTTGGCTCAAGTTCTCCAGCTGATAATAGACCTAGGTATAATTCAAGATTTCAAATTAGCCAAAAGTGAGGAAATGATTAAAAAACTAATGTAGGCATGTAGCCACCAAATCAAGTACCAAATGCAACAAATTTCAAAACACATACTATTGAGAAGGCCTGAAAAAGTCATTATGTGGAAGATCTAAAACAATGCACACACAACTTCAACCCCTTTCAGGAAAAGAAAAGAAAGAATACTAAAGTGGTCCATCAAGGGTTGCTTCTAAAAATAGATAATAAAAAAAGGTTCCATATAGGTTTCCCACACAGGACGCTGAAGTTAATATCTAACTTAGTAAGATACTGAACATTGGGCATATATGCAAATTAGCACTCTTTAAAACAGCATGCAACTTTTCTTTTCACATGCAAAAAAAATGTAACAGTTTTGATGGAGGTATAGATTTTTTGACTTATTTTATTTTATTTTTATCATGGTCTTGATTCTTACCTACTGAACAAATGATTAACAAAGAGACACAAGATGAGATAAAATAAACCCAACACTCCAACGTATTGACTATGGCATAAACTCCACATGAAACATAACAGATGCTGAAATGACAAAACATAATACAACAATTACATATAAACCAAATTAATAATTGCAGTTGACATTACATACGACTGACATACACTAAACGTAAAGACATACTGAATCCAAAGTTGCAAAGCCCTTCTTGGAGCATGCCACAGCCAATGGACGTAGAGTGGAAAATGGAGAGAATAGATCTTCAGCTTCTGTGTTAGTATTTCCATAAATCGTTTCAAACTCATGCAGCGTACTAAACGCCTTTTGCAGGTTCCCCAGTGAAGCATGGGCATATATCTTTCCCAGGTAAGATTCTGGATTCGGGGGCTTCTTTTGACGCAATGATCGCTTAAGAATTGCCCATGCACCATCCAGGAGTTTAGTACTATAAGTTCTACAAGCAGTTCCAAGAGCAGATACGACCAATCCTTCATCAACAGAGAGATGAACTGGGGGTCTCGTGTTCTCACCTTTAGCAATCCATCTAGCCATAAATTCCAGAGCATAATAAGCTAACTCGCAATTATCAGCTTGCATTGCAACATCTGCTATATAGTTGCAAAGGTTCCAAGGTGGACATAAGGCCTTGTTCTGATCCATTTTCTGGAATGACCCAAATGAGGAAAGTCAAGTGAAGAAATATATTCAGAATAAGTAATACATGACAAAGAAATTTTAACAATCAGCAAAAGCAGATATACCTTGCATCTTTCAATAATTGACACCAATGCATCCAGCCTGCCTTGATTAACACAGCTCGTCACACATGCAGTAAACACATCCACTGACAGCATATATCCAGATTTTAAGTTCAAATCTATATACTTCAATGCAGCATCAATCTGATCTTTTGAAAGCAGCATGCCAACAACCAAAACATATGACTCATCATCAGGCAAGGATTCTTTGAATTCTTTTCCAGTCTGGATCATCCTGATATCAATGAAGTAAAGAAGTCCATCCACCAAATAGTCAAACATTTTTGACGAATCAATCCTACTGTTCTCATGTACCTTGTGAACAGACTGACACAATAGGATTAAACAGATGCATGGTGAACAAACTCTTTACCACATGCATCCCATATGTACAAAATATATACAACAGCAGGAATTCTACAGACTGCTACCAAGAGGAAAAGAGGAGAGAATTTTGAAGGGTAGGGTTACAAGAGTCAAAGATATAACCATTTCGGTCATAAATAGGAAGGAAGAAAACAAAAGGGAAAGCTGGGGGTGAGGGCGAGGCACACACTCCTCTATCTACCTATTCTTCATGCTAAAATATTTTACTTGCGTTTATAGAAGTCCAGATCATTACATTTTAAGGTAGAGTACTTGAGCCCGTAGAGGCACACCCTTCATGCCTCCTCTCTTTTATTGTGCTTATAACAAGAGAATTTGGACCCCTCCCTGTAAAATTTCTCATCAAACACCTTCTCCTTATAAAAAGACTTTATACATAAAACATTCACTTTTTTCAATTTATAAGCAATATTTTAAGTTCATAATTACAACTCTGTTTTAACAAAGAAAATATAAATTATATATGACTTTTTATTTTACACATCATTTTCGCATTTACAAGTATTAGTTTTCTGCTCTACAAAAAGACAAAGAAATTTTCTAAATGCATCAATACATTGCATATGAACATAGGAGATTTTCAGTAAGAAAAAATATATATATGAACTTAGGTTTTAATCCAAGTCGTCTTCTTTTTCTTATTATTTAAAAATAACAAGAAAATCCATATTACAGTGAGCCCAGTTCTAAAATTCCTTCCTTTGTTACTGTCTCGTAAACCTGATAACATTTCACTCACCAAAAAGAATTTTTTTTAAATAAATAAAAGGAAAAAGAAACTACACAAAACTTCAGGAGTCACATTGATCAAGCTATCATGGAATCCATCCACAAATTGTGGAGCAGTTTATCAGGTAGTCTGTTGGGTCCAAGCTGTGCCTCAGTAATCTTATTAACATTAATCAGGAAGAAAATCTTCTGCTTTGAGGGTTCTGTGGTTTTATTCCACTCGTGTTTCATGTGTTTTATATCAACTGACTTCTACACCGCCTCTACATTGTAGTCTCACACTGTCTCTCTTTATTATCTATTAAAAGAACATATTTTGTTTTTTATTTCTTTCTTTCTTTGTTTAGATGCATAACACCAATTGCTTTTCTAACCTGTCTCAAAGTTCAACTTACTGGCTCAGTCATGTTTTGTCCTAACCACCATTTTTGCAAAACCAACCAACTGAAAAGATCCCATAAGTGGTAGCCATTCCAAATCAAGTAAGGACCAAGCACACACTTTGCACTATTTGTTGATTGATTGACAATCAATCAATATATTACTTCACAATACCATATATCAGCCTCCATTAACTTACCAGAAAACTGATTTGCAAGGTATCAATATGCAGGCAAAAAGCAAAATCTTAGGACGCAATTGTTCATTAAATATACAATCATACGTCAGAATAAAAATAATGAATACCTGTCAAGCAATTTTTCAGCTGCCTCAGTCTCTCTAGCCTGATGCATAACCTTCAACACCAAATTAAAGGATGCCGTATTGGGTGTGATCCCATAATCCTCCATTTGCGCCACTATATCCAACAGATCAGCAGCAGAGGCACCCAACATCAAATTAGCTCTCAGATAATGATTATACAAACTCACATCAGGCTTATTAGGCTTCCCACTTTTATCCAAAGACCTAATCCAAAACTCAAACAGCTGCTTCATGTCGGACCACCCCTGCGACGCGATCCAATCCGCGAATACATTCATGATTGACTGCAAGTCTAGGGTTTGAGATAGTTGTTGGAGTCGAGAGGTGGGAATTTGGTGCAAAAACCCCAAGGGGAGTAGGGATTGAGCAGTAGGAGGTGAGGTTATTGGGATTGGATTTCTCCAGCTGTCGTTGTAGAGTGGGCTTCCTGAGGCCGGGTTCGGTGGTAGCGGGGTGGCTTGCGGCGGTGATGGTGGTTCAGCTATTTGGGGTTCTTGTGCGACAAATGTGGAGGTTGAGATTGACTTGACGGAGTCATTGATTAGAATTTTGATCAGCCGTCGTGATCGAGTAAAAATCGCCATTGATGCCATTGTTGAGCTTTAACTAACTTAACATCTATGTATGTATCTATCTTATCACAGTGCCAAATAGAGAGCAGCAGAAATGAAAAAGTGACTAGGGTTTTAATCAATGTCAATATTGTTTCTGAGGTTTTATATAGTCGGGGTATGAATATGAACGATATTATCAAAAAACTGAGTGGCAATATTGGGATAAAGCTACTCTTTTGAGGGTTTTTTTTTTTTTTTTTTTTGAAGTCATCGAGAATCGATATTACGCCTTTCGGTTCTGTCGGGAAGCCCATTATTGACCGGACTGGATTACATTCCACGTAAATGAATGAGAGCCCAACACTAAATCTAAATCTAAGCTACGTACTGAAAATAATATATAGTAAATTGGTCAATTGATTAATACAGCGTAGATATTATCTTTCGATTTACGTATCGATACTATATTGATCAATTAATCAAAATTAATTTTATATTAACCACTTTCAAAAATAACATACCCGCCTTATCTCATATATACACATTCGTCACGATTATATTTCGAGTAGTGGCTAGAAACTTTTGCATTACATACCAACACTCTTGTGATTGTCAATAGTATAAGAAAGTTGCTTGTCTGCTAGATTAAAACAAGGATACAAGCATTACTAAAACTCTTGTGTAATCATAAAAGTACGGAGGTGTATTGTCAATGAATCCTTCTAGGGGGACTGGGGGTTCCGCCGGTCGGATTTTTTTATTTTTATTTTTTTATTTTTTGTTTTTGATTATCAAATAATTAATGTGATTTATTAGAATTGAAATTTTTATAAAATACAGTGATTTATGTGTCATTTGGATACATGTAAAAAATAGGATTGTACTGACTGTACAACTCTATTTTTTACATGTATCCAAATGACACCTAAATTACTGTATTTTATAAAAATTTCAATTCTAATAAATCACATTAATTATTTAGTAGTCAAAAATAAAAAATAAAAAATTCCGACCGGTCACTACCCTGGTCGGAACCTGCCGGGCCCCTACACTTATTGATTTTTAATACAAAAAAAAAAAATTGTGAAAATAAAAAATAGAGGTCTTCTACTAATAAGAGAACAATAAATCTAGAGGGACATTTTTTTAGTGACATTTCTAGTGATATTTTTTTTAAATTTTTTTTTCTTTGTAATACCTCCCAAAAAATATTTAGTATTTATTTCAACTGAAATTTTTGTAAAAAATAGTGTTTTAGGTATAATTTGGATACATACAAGAAACAATATTGTACAGACTGTACAGACCCTGTTTCTTGTATGTATCTAAATTATACCTAAAATACTGTTTTTTATAAAAATACTATATATTTTTTGAGAGATACTACAAAAAAAAAACCAAACTTTTTTTTTAAAAAAAATATCACTAAAAAATGTGCCCCTAGAAGGACTCGTAAGAAAAAGACCATGATTCTTACCCTACTAAAGTACTAATTAAGATCAGATACTGATGCTGATGTCGATGGGGATGCCTCAACTTATTAATAATGGACACCATGGTGCTAGCTCATCGTGACATTACACAAGAAAAGATTACCAAAAAACAAACACGGTGGGTGGGCCCCATTTCATGCACCAATTTAAATAAATTCATGGGTGTAATAACTAGTTTTTAAATTTTATTTTTTGTATTAGGAGATGAGTATTGCCATACAAAAATTTCAAATTATTAATCATATTAATATATAAAATTGGTGATAATTATAGGAGAACTTTACTTATTATATATTTTTTAAAAAAATTACTACTAAAATAATAAAAGGACAATAAATACAATATGTATATTTTAAAGAATAGATAAAATATGATTTTATTTTAAGAAAAAACTGTATTTAAATCATTTCTCGTATAATCTCTCGTATGCAAAACTTTTTTTATACCAAATGTATAGAAAAAGAAAGTTGCAACTTTACTTTTATTGACATAATATTTCCGTGTCAATTGTTTCATCTTTTGTTCCTATTTTTTTAATTTATATTTTAATTGTTATAATCATAAGTATGCCGTTCACATGCAAAATTTATAGTCTTCGTTACTCTCTCTATTTCATATAATTAATATATATAAAAAAATATAAATATAAATTTGGAAATTGATGGAATTAGTTAGTTTTAGAATAATAAAATATGATATTGTACTAAGGGAGCTGAACCAGGGTGAGTTAACATTAATCAGGGGGTTAGTTTATGACCGTTTAGAAATCAGACACACATGTAGACATAGTACAACGTGTACAGTCAAATACATGACACAAAGCCCACAAAAAGCTCTCTGCATCTCAATTCCCCCAGAAAATACACTCTAAATAAACTGAGTCGAATTGTTCAGATTTATGTTGTATAAATAAATAAAATTTGAATAAAATTCATTTATCAAATCAAGCGTTGTTTTGATAAATTTAAATTTTTTGAACGAATATAATCGTATTAAAATTATAATTTAAATTTTTTTAAATAATTTATTAAATTTAAAAATTTATTCATATTTCAATCTTTTATATTTCAAATCAAGTATAAAGATGAATTATTTACTTATATATTTTACGGTCTTATTCTCCCCAAATTCTATAACTGAATTTACCTATAAAAACCTTCAGAATTAGACAGGCATTACTCCACCAACCATCACCTCTTATTATTATCGTCTAGAAATCTCCATTTCCACAAAACCCACCACCTCTCTCTCTCTCTCTCCAGTAGGTATCTAAGGGAAAAACCCAAACTCTTAAAGCATCATATTTTTCATCCTTAATCATAATTTCTTACAATCATCTTGATAAAAATCATGGCTTTCCCTTTAATGGGTTTACTTCTTTTTTTGCTGGCAATGGTCGGTCATTCCAGTAAGCTCCTCCTAAATTTCTCTGTTTTCTTGGATTTGTTTTTTTCCCTTTTGATTTGGAGTTGGGGTTTTTTTTTTTCCGTATCTAGTGAAAGGTATTAGGGGATCATGGGTTTTTTTATTTTGTCTTTCTTGTAACATTGTTAATAAAACTATGGATTTGTGTGGGCTGATCTGATGGTGATTTAATTTGGTGGGTTTTGATTATTCTACAGGTGCGGCCACATATTGCTTATGCAAAGATGGGTTGAGTGACTCTGTTCTTCAGAAGAACATAGATTATTCTTGTGGAGCTGGAGCTGATTGTACACCAATTATCCAAGGTGGTTCTTGTTACAACCCAAACACAGTGAAAGATCACTGCAATTATGCTGTTAACAGCTATTTCCAAAAAAAAGGTCAAGCTACTGGGAGCTGTGATTTTACAGGAACTGCTACCCCGAGTTCAAATCCTCCTCGTAAGTAGTATTCCCTTTTCATTTCCATTCCCCTCTTTGTTTGTTTTTGAGTTTGATTTATCTGGTTTTTCTTCTTATTTTTCTTTTACAGCTCCTTCTTCTGGATGTGTTTATCCTTCAAGTAGCAGGTGTGTGATTTCTACTTTCTGCCTTTTATATCATTTCAAGATCTTACCATTTCCTCTTTGGATTTAATGTAATAAATTGCTTGGTGTCAGAATTAGATGGAGGGGAATATAGATTCTTAATACAGACGGAAATCTTGCTCCAAGCTACAAAAAATCAAAGTTTTTCTTCTGAATTTTGTAATGTGCCATAAAAAAATCTAATTTTCTTCTTTCCATTGTGAAAATGGGTATTTAACAAAAGATTTTCTTTTGATGTTTAACAGGGCTGGAAGGATATCTACGGATGATCTTTTAGTATAAACAGTCTGTTTTAGGGAAAATGTCAAAATGAGGGAAAGGAAAAGGGAATTTATTTTTTGTTTTTATTTCCTCTGTTTGATTCCATTTATTTCTGCAACCTAGATTAAGGAATTGAAAGAATTTCAGTCATCCATTTATCTGTTCTGCTAAGATTTCTAAGCACATATTTGAGAAAGTAAACCGGATTATCTATGAGTATCTTCTTTTTCTTAGACTGATCATTTCCTTGTGACTGAGGTCCTGATTTTTTATTAGATTTGTGAGCTATTGCTTTCCTTGTATATAGTAGGATATTCTATAAAGTCTAGTTCCCTAAGCGCTGAGCAAAGCAAATTTTGCATTTGGTAGGGCAAATGAGCAAGTATTGTGCAACATCATATACTCTTTGCATATGTATAGGGAAATTTTATTGTCAAAGACACAATTGTTATGCCGAAGCAACTACTGTCATCAACTATACTCTTTGATTCACAGTTGTACATTGTTTTAGTTGATTCTTATCATGCGTAATGGCTGCTCTCCCCAAATATATTACTGTAAAGTTAGTTGTATATATTCATATATGCCGACAGGTGAAAATATATTCAATGTTAGGCAACTAAGGTCTACACACATTTAATCTTAGCATGCCTGCTTTGGCAACAATGTAAAGCTATTTTTATGCTACTGAATACTGATAGATGAACTAGGGGAGGCAACTATAGCTGGCAAATGCTCCCATTAAGTTTTAAATAACATAACCTTGGTTTATTTTGCTAACAACTTCTTTATATGCTCTTTTGTTCGTAACATAGTTTGAGGTTTAATATTGTTCTTGGTATTTGTTATTTGTTTGGCAGTGGAGGAACCCCAACCACACCAGGCACTGGCACTGGAACAGGCACACCAGGCACACCTGGCACTGGAACAGGCACACCAGGCACGGGCACTGGAACCGGAACAGGAACAGGCACAGGCACAACAGTTCCAGGAGGCTCTACTAGTCCATTTCCTGGTCTTGCGCCCACAGGTGGCATCAACAACCCAGACGGCAGTGGTAGTGGGAGCCTCCGTCAAAGTTCAAGCTTGTTTTACTCTTTAACTCTATCCCTTTTGTTTTCAGTCTTGATGTGCTCAAGGGTCTAAGGGAAAAGGTGATAGAAATTTAGTGGGGGTTTCTTTCATGTGTGGATGATATTTTGGCACATTGGACTCTTTGGGTAGGAGGAGGAATCATCTCTTTGGGCTGCCCCCATTAAGTCTTTCTTTGTATTTCTCTTATGTGAAAAGGCTTGGGAATTGGATTCCCTTTTGGGTGGGTTGGGTGATATTGCTGGTAGTTGAGTTGAGATTCTGGTCTCTCTTCCTTTTAGATTTTCCCTTTTGTATATCTAAAGAGAGACTGTTTTTAAAAAATTATATTCAAAATTTGCTACACCCAATCTACCTTGGTACCTAAAAATTTATGTTTGTTTTTCTTTTGGATGGGTGGTGATATGGCTTGCTATGTTTTTTTGATATCGGTTATATCCCCTACTCTTCTACCATTATTAATCAATGCCCAGTCTCATCTCAAACCTTTATCATAAAGCTTTTTATTGAAAACTACCTTTTCTAAAGTTTGTTGTTGTCTGAAGAAAAGTTAACCTAAACCCCCCTCCCCCCAGCCATATCTGCCTACTCCTCACATACAGATTGTTTGTTAACTTGCATGAGTTTGAAAATTAGTTTCAAATCAAACTGTTTTACAGATTGTGTCCAGTTAACCCAAAAAGCAGCCTTCGGTATCTAAACTTGGGCAAAAATACTACAACGAGCATTTCTATATTTACTCAACCACCACTCCGTCTGAAAATTACGAAATTCCACAATCCGAACAATATCCATACCATGAAAAAAGAACAAAAGATAGGATTCTATCTAGTTATGTTTACATCTCTTTTCGGATCAAATATGTCAAATGAAGGATTGAGAAAGCCAAGAATCAATTTGCGGAGTATTTACTTTAGAAAAATCCAGCTTTTCTTTATTTCTTTTCTTTTTCCTGGTAATTTAGATATCCAGCTTATGGAAAGGTTAATAACATATGCACATAAAAAAATTATAATAACACTTGCCTACAACACACACAGACCACGATAGAATACAAGAATCATGCAGAGTTTCAACTCCAGCAGTTCTTTGGTCAAACAGAAGTTGCCGAAACCCCACAAGCAGCTAACTTTTGGACGCAAAGCAAGTCAGCTGTTAACAAGTGCAAATGATATTGTACATTATATATGGCTGCACATGAACTTGAAAACAAAAACAGGAGAATGAAATAACAGAAGACTTGAGCCATATGATGCAGCCAACGAACCTCAAAATATATCCAGAGTACTAGACAGGCAGCACAGTCAAGCGTGCACAAATTCCATTATTAACTTGGCAACAACATTTGGCTTTTCCACGTGAGGGATATGACCACAATTCGGTATTTGACATATTACTGCATTTGACATTTCACATTGCAATCTCTGCATTATACAAGTGAAAAGCACCAAGAGTAATTAGTCCAAAACTATGCTAATAACTTGTTCCTTTTGTTAAAATTCCAATTCAAGTAAATTGAAACAAAACTCAGGAAAGTACTAACTACTGCATGCTTGTTGTCAATAATTTGATCATCTTCACCCCAGATTACAAGCGTTTTCTTCTTCACCTGCATACCACATTTGAGGGTATCATGAAACACATAAAAAAAATAATGGGCTCTTACTAGGGAGGTCTCTCACGTAGTAATTTAACATAGGGCTACCCAAATAATGAATAACGAAAGCAAAGGTGGACCTCAAATATTTACTTGACTAGGGCAAACAATAAATATATGAGGATTAATAGTATCAACAGATTGTTACTTGTCCAAACAATGCCATTAAAATGTAATATTAAAACCAGAAAAGCCTAACATAATTTGAATAAATATAATATACCAACTTTTTGTATCATATACTATATTATCCAAATAACAGTTTTTTAGAGGGTAAAACTTCGAGCAGATCCACAATTTTAGA
This sequence comes from Panax ginseng, assembly GCA_020205605.1. Classification (NCBI taxonomy): domain Eukaryota; kingdom Viridiplantae; phylum Streptophyta; class Magnoliopsida; order Apiales; family Araliaceae; genus Panax; species Panax ginseng. Next base: position 4,008,802 of record CM035127.1, read on the forward strand.
TGCATCCTTTAGGCATGAGAACATCAGCTTTAGTTATATTAAACCGGTAAAATACTTCAGACTTGGATGGCAAAAACATACCTGATTTATGTGAGCACTGACATTATAACCCCCACTATTCATAAAATCTACGGTCATGTCCTCCCACCAAGGTAATAGACAATGTAAACGTGCAATCTAGGAAAGTAAGACACGAAAATAATTACACCCAACCTCACTCCAGAACATCAGAAAAAATTTAAATACATAAAATAGTGAAAAATTCAAACACTGGATTAGTTTTTCATTGTATGGCGTAAACAAGTGCATACTTACATTAGTCCAGTCTAAGCAGGTATCAAATGGTATACCATTAAAAGTCAAAGAAGTTGCATAAAAGCGCAGTGGGATGCTCTTTAATAAATAAACCTGCCCATGAGACAATGATGTTTCAGCAGGGATATAATTTTATGACATACCCCCCTCTACCAACAAGTGTAAAGTGACAGACTCACCCCAGCATAGGCTAAAGCTTTAGGCAACTTGGAAAGGTTTCCTGTGCCTTCTGCATAAACACTTGCATCAATCAAAACCAGCTTATCAACCTGAAGAAAACAGCAAAACCTTAAAATAACCTTATTGTAGAAACATATGCCTTACTAAATCTAATGAGATCTCCAGATGATCTGGTAGTGCACTCATATTTACTTACAGCTTCTGGATGGTTGACTACAAAGTCAATTGCGACTGCTGCTCCAAGGCTTGGTCCAACTAATATCATAGGCCTTTTGATATAAGACTTCCAAAACTATGAAACAAAATTAAATTAGCTTTCCGCTGATGACAATGCAGCCTCTTGCAACAACAACAAATTAGTGAGCATACATACCAAACCTATCATGCAACTGAGAGAGATATAACATAACCCCAAGGCTAATGTCGAACTATAATCATAAAACAGAGAGCTTCTAAATGTGGCCCCTCAATGTTGGGATATTTCACATGAATCTCACATAAGATAAATTCAAGAGTGTAGATGGAAATCAAGAGTGTAGATGGGTTAATGAGCATGGCGGGTCAATTGATGTGAGATAGATCGTTCAATTCCCCTACACTCAAATGGACACAATGAAAAAAATAAAGCATATGCTACATTCTGTAATATTTCTAGCTTCTGTTTCAAGGAAAGGTATTTACAATAACGAAACCTACGTTTCAACATTTATCTTTTGTCATCCACAAGTCAAGGGTAAAAGATGGACTTGCTTAGTGAGAGATTGTTACCTGATAAAGATGATCACGCTTGGAAACCACATTACACACCCGAAGACTTTCTAATACATGCAAAGTGGAAATGAAAACATGAACAAAATAATACGTATTAACGCAATAATTTATAAATAAAAGAAATTGAGAAGACAGACCTAAATCAGAGAAGCCCCACCCAAGAATGTCAATTGCCCAGGTCTCCAACCTTGCATCCTCAAGCAACGGAAGGGTGTATCTCCATTCTAAACAGGAGCTGAAGAATAAGAAGTAATGAACTAGCGAAAGGCAGTGAGAAACAGTGTTCTCCATAGCTACAGTATGATTTTACATGTAATGCATACTGCATACCTGTCAAAACCATGTAGAAGAACCACTGGATTTGTCTCGGCGTGTACCACAGGCTTGACACAACTACTCAAAATCGGACTCTTTGAGATGCTAAGCTGAGATGACAACAGGGGCCTCAAGTTAGATGATCATATTTCCAAAACAACAACACGCGATCTAATACATTATAAAATATGTTAAATATAAAACAATTTGTCGGGTTAACATTATTTACCGTCATATCTATCATTTATAAAGGTAAGTGGTAGTAACAATTTGCAAGCATGTAGCCTATAGAATGTAAAGTAAATGCTTTTAATGATAAATATGATCAGAAAGCACAATATTGAAGTTAGGATATGGAAAGTTATTGCTTGACAATTTTAGATCTGTCATCATAGAGTGGGGGCACATGTACTATTTGTAAAGGTCTAGTGTAGAGCAGTGCTGCATTATTTGAAAATAATATGAGATTCCATGCAACATTAGGAATAGCAACAGATAAATAAAACACCAATGAAGTCTATAAATGTGAGAATTAAAAGTGCTAAAAATCCCATTTGACAAATTCCTATTAGAATATTTTTTATTTTTTTAGTAGTATATTATATGTATGATATTTATATAATACACATATTCCCACCGTTCCATTTTAAATTAAAATATATATTTTCAAATAAATTCTTGATATTTGTTAGAAATATAATAGTGATGGAATGATACTACAAATTCTACGTAAAGTAAAATAAAGTAATGTCATTTTATAGTCAACAAATATAAATGTACTTTTAATATTGAAAATAACTATAAAAAATTTAATGTATCTTTAATTTTGAAATGAAAGGATTTATTTAGGGAATTTATTTTTTTTAACAATCCTATCCTCGACTCTTCTTAAAAGAAATTCAATTCACGCGACCAAATACCAAATCTCTAGCTCGAATTGCCATATACTTATTATCAATACCTCCATCTCAATCAACAAACAAACATCATCTTTCACGGTAACATTCACTCTTACACTGGAAACTTTCATTATTCAAATAACAATGATATGTGATACAAGCACTACAAATAAAATTCAGAACATAAGGTGGGTCATGGCTTCTCATCCTTCTGCCTCTGATTGAGGCGAAGGATGTAATCTATATAAACAACAGGTTGGATGATTACATTGATTAGACTAAATTAGAAGCATTAGTTCAAACAAAAAGTTAACTAATTAGCATTAGATCTGATGCACCATATCAGAACAGAATCAGATTGATGGAACATAAAAAACAAAAGATGATAATGAAGAAGAAGAAGAAAAGAGATCAGATCTATCTGTTAATTGCAGTATACATAGCCTTTTGTCGCAGTCAACATTTACCGCGGATCCTGACATGAGTTCTTCGACTTCTCGAGCCATATTTGAGTTTATCTGGTATTTAATCACAAGGGTAAAAATTTCTACAAAATCAAATTTGCCCCGTACCCGTCATTATTACCCTGTTAATATTATTTCTCTTTATTTATTCAAAGTTAGTTAAAGCTGAATAGTTTGATTTGTTAATTTATATCATTAACTAAAAACTTTTGGTTAATTTCTTATAATTGTTAATTTTGTGGGATATTTATATTAAGTTGATTGAATATAATTTTTTTTATTTTTTTATTTTTTTAATAATTTAAAGTTTGTCCATCCATAATTAAATTCATGCATCGTCACGGTTGACTAGTAGGTAGAAAATAGCATATTGATATATATTATCTTCATTTCATAATAATAGTCGTTTTAACTTCATGCACATAAATTAAAAAAATAATTTAATATTATTATTTAATAATTAAATTTTATATAAAATTTCATCAATACCATTTTATTGAAAGTTGAAAACTACTAATAAAAAGGAGAAAATTTCTTAACACAACGTGAGAAGTTAGAGGTGATACAGAAAAATAAATAATTTATTTTACTAAAAAGATATAAACGACAAATAAATTGATACGAATATAAGGTAAATATAAAAAGATAGAGAGATCTTTATATAATGCTGATTAAATTACACAACTACTAAGCCAATAATAATAATAAGTACTTTAATATTGATAAAATTAATTAAACTCAACCTAAAAATATTTCTTCCAATTTTCCACTGGTAACCAAACAGCGGAAAATACAAGCAAAGTCACTTGCTCAATCCAAAAGTACGCTCTAAACTAAATATTAGCAGAAAAAATCATTGAAGAGGAATATATATAAATAAATAAAGAGAGGGGGTCAGGTCAGATTTCATTAAACCTCAACGGGGAGTCTGTCAATTCTTGTGACCAGCTTTCGAGCAAATGCATCTTTGATTGTCTCCACTTCTTTGGGAAGAAACGACGGGAAACCTCCGGCAGAAACTCTAAAACGCCGTGGGGTGCACCATTTGGCAGCTCCACCGGCTGAAAGTGTGCTACTAGGCGGCATTTCTCTCTCTCTTCTGGCACCGGCGCCGGCAATACTCAGAAGAAGACAGAAAGAGAAATAGAGAGCATAGAATTGTTGTAATGGCGAGCGTCCGTCAGTCTTTATGAATTATGAACTTCCTTGGACAGAAGTTGGAGAGAGGGATGGCCGCATGGGCAGATCGCCAGAGCCAGAGGGGTCAATTGACCCACTAAAATTTCAGGAGTCAATTTTTTATTTAAATTTAATAAAAATAAAAAAATTAGATTAAAAAAATATTAAATGTCTTAAATTTCTATTAACATTAACATTTCACTCTTTTATGTTTAACTTATAAAATATACTCCCTCCGTCTCATAGTTATAGGCTGATTTCTTTTGGTACATAGTTTAAGAACGGCTTAAATATAATTTACTATCCTAAACTATAGGTCATATTCCACTTCGGTAATTCACCTTTCAATTTTGTCAATTATATGATTAAACTATTAAATTTTTCCACTTCGGTCCAATTTAAGTTGCCACGTCATAAATTGATGATGTAGCGCGCTGACTAAGCAAACTAATGTCTATGTGTAATTAAAAAATATTATTTTAATTATATTTTATAAACATCAAGGATAAATATGTTAAATCATCAATAAATATAAGCAAACCTAAAATCAAGCTTAAATCCTAAATTATTAAACATTAAAATTAAATGATGAAATGAACAAGATAGAGAGAGACAATAGAGGCGCAGAAAATCAATGGCCGTGAATGGGCCGGTCAGCTTCGACTGCCGCACGACCAAAGACCAAATTAATGGTCGTGATCTCACTGACGCACAGCAAAGATCACTACTCTCCATTCTACCAAGTGTCCGACGAAGATTCCTACGACTATTCCTCGAAAGCGATGCTCTCTCCTTTGTCGCCGGTGGCTTCGGATCGAAGGACAAAGTCGCCACCGTCTTTCTCTCAACGCTCAGGCGGACCTTCTCTCCTTGGTACCAACTCTTTTCTCTCGGTTTGATTCCGTCACGAAACTAGCTCTCATATGTGACTGTAGATCTGAAAGCATCGATGACGGAACGCTCTTCTTAATCTCAGGACGATTACTATTAATTTCACCTATCTTTTTTTTCTGGCTAGTTTCCGTCACTTACTGGTATTTTGTGTTAGCGACATGACACGTGTGAAGTTGTTGAAATTTTGGATTACCTTTGGGTTCAATTCATATTTAGCATTGTGAAATTAGGGGGTTTGATAAGGGGTAAATGTTATGCAAGCATGTATAAAGTATATTTAACTTTGTTGGATTTATTTTCTGCTATGTACAGTTAGTGTATTTGAGTTGCATGTGCTGGATTTTCCATGGAAACAGATGGTTGAAATAGTGGAAAACAATTGGTTCTTTGGATTTTCCATGGAAACGATGGTTTCGATATCCTCTCGCTTTTTATTTTCACGGCCATTTACCACAGGCGTGGATCAAATCTGAAAGCGGGGTGTTGATTTGTTTGGTCTAAATGTATTAAAGAAAAGGGTGTGACCATTTTACATCTTTGTCATTGTAATTCCATATAATATTTTAAATCTAATATAAAATGAGTTTTTTATTTAACACATCAGCATTGACTTGCCACGTATTCAAGCCATATCATCAATTTCTGATGTGTCAATTCAATTGAACTATAGTGCAAAAAATTAAAAGTTTAATCATCTGATTGACAAAATTGAAAGGTGGATCATCGAAGTGGAATATGACATATAGTTTAAGGTAGTAATTTATATTTAAGCCTTTAAGAAAATTAGTTAAGTGACAATTTTTAACATAAATTTTCCACATATACCCCTTAATATGGAATTAATGAATAAGTTAATTATTCTTTACTTATCACACTGGAACTCTCAACTTCATTGATTGACGTGTACAAGCCATTAAAATCCATAAACTTTAACCAAAGAGAATACAACAACATTAAATGTGGTGATAAAAATAATGACATTGAATGTTGTTTCTTCAAAAAAAGAGTAATGGTTGAATATTTATTATAAGGGCATTAAAGTAAAACAATGAACCAACTAAATTTTATAAATAATAAGTAGCCTATATATTGGGACATCTCAAAATAGAAAATTAGCCTATAATTATGGGACGGAGAGAGTAATAATTTTGTAACTATTAAAATGACACTGACAACAATTTCAAGTAATAAATATTATTATAAATAATATTTTGACAAAATATTATTTAACTAGTAATGTGAAATTTATCCCAAACTTTAGACGGCTCAAATAATTTATTAAAATGAACGTAAAATTTAAAATTATTTGTATTTTATTATGTAAATTTTGTACCCCATTATTCCGCTGCATAATAAGTACTATATACTCATCAATATATATAAATAAATACAGCACAGTCCCTAATTTGAAATCAATTGAAATGATGACATCATCAATTGGAAAAATCGTTGAGTTCACTCTTAATTAATTAAGTGAGTTAACTCACTTAATTTGATAACTCATCTATTCTTTTATTCTTATATATAAATACACATAAATGATGATACACATAAATAATTTTTTTATTTTTATTTTCTCTTCAATAACAATATATAAATACACATAATCAAATCAATTGCAAAAATTAAACAATAATGGAAAATCAAACAATAAGAACGAAAAAAAAGTCTTAACAATAAAAAAAACAAAAAAAAAAACTAAACTCAATCAATATAAATACACATAATCAAATCAATTGCAAAAATCAAAAAATAATGGAAAATCAAACAATAAGAACGAAAAAAAGTCTTAACAATAAAAATGAAAAAAAAAACTAAAGGAGAAAAATGGTCCTACAATCAATATATCAATATATCAATATAAATACGAGATGAAGAATTGATTTCAATCAATTGAAATCAATTTATAACTTTATTTTCAAATCATCCAAATTTCAAATCAATTTATCCTTAACTCAATCAATTTTAAATACATGTGAAAATATTAGTTCCCAAATTAGTAATATAATTAATGATTTATTTAATCGATCAAAATAGATATAAATTTTAATATATATTTTTTAAAATTTAATAAAAATTAATTACTATTTAATGTGAGGTAGTATAAAAAATTAAGTAATTAATATTTTTTTAAAATTAACAATTAATAAATACTAATAAATAAATAAATTTTAGTCTTTAAAATTTAGTTAAAAATGAATGAAGAGGGTAGTACCATAAAACGGATAAAAAATATTGACCATTCATCTTCTCATTCAAAATTTAATAAAAAATTAATTACTATTTAATGTGAGGGTAGTATAAAAATTAAGTAATATTTTTTAAAATTAACAATTAACAAATACTAATAAATAAATAACTTTTAGTCTTTAAAATTTAGTTAAAAATGAATGAAGAGTGTAGTACCATAATACGGATAAAAAATATTGACCATTCATCTTCCCATATAAATACAACACAAGCAATTGATTTCAATCAATTGAAATCAATGCAATTGATTTCAATCAAATGAAATCAATTAAAATCAATTTATAACTTTATTTTCAAATCTTCCAAATTTCAAATCAATTTATCCTTAACTCAATCAATTTATATTATTATATTATTATATATATATAAATACAGCACAGTCCCTTAACTCAATCAATTGAAATCAATTTGACAATCAATTTCAAATCAATTAATCAATCTGAATCAATTTATCTTTAACTCAATCAATTTCAAATCAATTAATCAATTTGCATATCCTTAACTCAATCAATTCAATTGAAATCATTTTGACAATCAATTTCAAATCAATTAATAAATCTGGCTTCCAAATTTTAAATCAATTTATACTTAACTCAATCAATTTCAAATCAATTAATCAATTTGTCAATCCTTAACTCAATCAATTTTAAATCAATTGAAATCGATTTGATTTTTAACAGAGTTAGTCATACATGTTAGTTATGAAAAGGAAGAGTCATGAACATTAACATTTAAAATATATTTATTAACATTCATGAACATTAGTCATACATGTAAGTTATGAAAAGGAAGAGTCATGAACATTAAGATTTAAAATATATTTATTAACATTCATGAACATTTAAAACATCATTAAAAAAATAATTAAAAATCTGGAAAAGGAAGAGTCATGAACATTAAAAAAATCTTTAATAAAATTATTAAGTTTATGACTTCTCACTAAACAGTTACAAATGAAAATTTAAATACATTTAATAAAAATACTACTTATCATAAAGATTTCACCCTATAAAAATCTCATACTACACACAAAAAAAGTACTCTACATCTATATTTGTTTCACTTTATATGTAAGCTTTGTCAATAAAAATGGTATTTGTGCATCTACTATTCAGTTTAATTTGAGTTACTTTATTGGCAAACATATTGTACATTACTTAGGCATATTGGATTTCTTTTTGATTCTGAGATTATGCGAGAAGAAGAGATTTTTTTTTTGGTGAGGTCATTGCTAGATGATGATGATGGAATTGAGGATGATGATGATTTGTCTTGTCTTGAGTCATAGAGATGATTATACAATAAAGGTCATATTAACAAGAAAAGTGAGATGGGATCAATTTGAGCCTTTGGACAAATTGTCAACACTACAACTATATTGCTTGATGAAGAGGTAGTATTCTAAATTTTATATTACTTCATAAATAAATATTACCAAGAATTAAAAGTTGTTATCTTATAAATAGATTATTTATCTTATATATATTATGTAATGATGATAATTACACGATGCTCATTTTGAGATTCAACCAACGAGCACAATACATCAAAAGATTGAACGAAGACAACGCATACATTATCAAAAGATTTTACATGTAGATATAAAAATAATGTATTATAAAAAAATATTCTTCTCATTGTAATTTTAATAAATTATATAATTTGTTATTCAAATTAGCCCGTGCGTTGCACGGGCTACCAACTAGTATTGTTTAATTGCATGAAAAATAAAGTTTAAAGTAAGCGTCTTAACTATCTCAATTGACCAGAGATTTTCAATGGGAGTATCGGTTTAGTGACCGGGCAAATTTATTTATTTATTTTTAATATTTATAAATTATTTAGGAGCCGTAAAAAAAAAATCCGGTCATTAAATCAATGTTCCCCTAGATTTTTCCAAGATTTTTTATGGGGCGGAATTAATAGAAGGGGTGATAACTTTTGACACGATATTGTAATTCGACACGATATAAAATAAAAACGTTGTCATAAATAGATTGACATATTTAATACAAAATTTAAATAAATTAAACACGTATAATTAACAGATTGACTCATTTAAGACGATTATACATGTTTATTTAAAATAATTTAAAACTAAATATGATATAATGTTCTAATTTACTTTAAATATTGAGTTTTAGATTTCTTAATTACTTTTATATGCATGTTATTTTATCTTTTATTGAACAAATGTTATGTGGTTAATAAATTACATTATTTATTTAATAAAGTAAGTGAATGATGTTTATTTATTTTATTTAAACAAATAATTTATATAAAAAATGGGGTTAAACAGATCGACACGTAACACGATTAATAGACATGTTACTAAGTAAGTGAATGATGTTTATTTATTTTATTTAAAAATTTTAATTTATATAATAAACGGTTAAACAGGTCCACACGTTAACATGATTAATAAACAGATTAATTTTAGTGTTGAGGATATTGACATGAATAATAAAATGGGTAGCGTTAGTATTGACATGTTTAATGTATTACCTATAATCTGACACGACACGAATTTACTTAACACCACGCGACCCTAATCAATAAGAACAACTAAACAACCATTTTGGTCCTTGCACTCTATAGTTTGTTTCAATTTCATCCGTGTACAATTTTTTTTCTCATAATAACCTTTGTACTCTAAGATAGTGGAACAATTTAGTCCTTTTCAAAAAAAATAAAATATGATGAAGTGATTTTTTTAAAAATATAAAGATTATCAACATGGATAAATAAGGATAAACAAGTCTTTTTATCACTTTTTTATATTATTTATTAAGTATTGTTTCAAACTTCTATTTATTTTTTTCTAAGTAATATATTTATAAATTCATACTTGATTTTTTTTATTAATTATTAATAATATATATTTATAATATTATCGGTTTAATCACCGGTTCAACCAGTAACTTATTTACCGGATAATGTTTTTGATTTGATGACCAGACGTGGTCTGAAAACATTGACAAACATGAACAATCGGGCATTTGATCTAGTCAGTAACGGAATGGGTATCCCTCCCCAATCCAGGCAGCCTGTAGATTTTGACCTTTCTCATTTATTTGGCAACTGTATTTGTACCTACTCAATGCGAATAATATTGAGCATTGAATTCGGCCCACTAGCAGTTGTGGGCAAATTAAATAAGGAAATGAAAAAAAAATCTTTAATTTTGTTTGTAAGTTTATTTAAAAACTGTCAATTTATATAGGACATGGATGTCCAAATTTGTTTTATATTAATGTTAACAACAATATAGGAATAAAAAAACACATTTTTCAATCCTTTAGTTTTATCCTGAAAATTAGATCTAATTTTTTAATCTTTTCTAAACATAACAAAACTACATTATAACAATAAAAATATTAAAAATTTTATTGTTATTAACTTAATCTTTTCTGAACATAATATTACTAATATTATAGTTTTATCTTTAAGATTTAGTAAACTACATTATAACAATAAAAATATTAAAATTTAATAAAACGACTTTAAAAATTTAATATATATATATATATATATATATATATATATATATATATAATTTTGGGACGGAAGAAGTATTCATTTGTGTATGTGGTATGAAAAGAATAAAGCAATTTTAAAATCAGGTTAAACAAACATTTTTTTTCTTCTTAAAACTAATTATAATTCCAAACACCCTCTAAATAGGTACACAAAATAATGTGGGTATGGGTTCGTTTGGTAATTGTCTCTGCTTCTAACTTTTTATTTATGCTTCTAACTTTTTTGAAATTGAAATTGAAAGCAGAAAATAATGTTTGATAAGTGGAAGCAAAATTCACTTTTATGTGGAAAAGTGAAAAAAAAAAGAAAAAAGAAGAAGTTGTTTCTTCAATTTTGGCAACACATGAGTCATTCCAACTTCAATGAGATACAAACATCAAATCTTGTTAACAATATAATTTTAAACTCCACCTCTTCATAAAAACAAATAAAATTAATATTTAACTATGATTATCAAATAAAATTGTCTGATTTTTGTTTTCACTAATGTGAGTAAGTAAAAAACAGAAACATATGAAAACAAAAATAGAAAGCAAAAACATGAAAATAAAAAAGTTACCAAAAGAACATGTAATTATGAGCCTGTTCGTAAATGACTTATAAGTTAAAATATAAATTGACTTATAAGTTAGACTTATAAGTAAAAGCGTTCGACATCAATTTGACGTACAAGTTAGAAATTTAGTTAAAACACGTTATGAAGGTGTTTAGTTCATAATGATTTATAAGTTAAAATAAATGTAAAGATTACTAAAAAGTACATAAATAAAAAGAGGAACAAAATAGAAGAGAGACAAAATAGACATTACATTTGGTCAAACTAACTTATTTTAAAATGACTTATCACAATTAGTTACTTTTTTTCTGAACTTAAAACTCAAGTTATAAGTCAAAAAATAAATGTTGCCATGAAAAATAACTTATAAATTGGAAAAAAAAGCCTCTATTTCTTCCTACTAAAAATATGTATCTGAAAGAAACTTTTGTTATCGATAAACAAAAAATAAATTACATATAATATGTTGTTTGTCCTAACCCCTAAATCTTAATCACCAATAAGAGTTTCAGAAGGAAAACGTTGTAAGATTTTTTTATATTTTAATTTATAAAATATTAAATAAGACAGATAGTAGTTGATATGTATTTTTTTAATATGATAATATCGCATATTATTTGAGTCAAAATTAGAGATCCTACGCAAAAGAAAAGGCCAAAAAGTCTACTCAGAAGAATACACAACACACGGAACCGTTGGATCCAATGAATATTGAGTTAAGATTCAAGTCGGCTCCCAGCCAGCACACTCTACCTGTAAGATTTCCTTATTATGGAATATAGAGCCTATAATAAAGGTATTTTTTCACACGTAACACTGTAACAGTATCAGTTCTTGAATCTTTAAGGCCAAGTTCTGGAAAATATTTTAACTAATTGTTACCCCATCATTCGTTGATTGGTAGGTCGTCTCTTTATAGTTTATAACATTATTATTATTATTGATCAGTTTTTTTTTTTGTTATACAAGTAGACAAACACATATTGGCCGTTGAATATACATATTTCATATAGCATGCCAAAATCTTGAAATATTCTGTATTAGTTTTGATTCTTACGGCTAGGTTTCCTAAATAGGATGTTAATTGCAGTTTATAGAAGATTCTTGAAGAAAATGGCATTAAATGGCCTGTTTGTGTGTTTTGATTTGTCTACATCCATTGTTTTGGTTCACAAAATTCTAGGCAGATTGACCAACTGCTTATGATGATCTTCAGTCGAATTTGTGGTTTAATTTACTTAACCTAACTTCAATTTCCAAGTTGTGTAATCTTGAAATTGTAGAAACCCAATGGAAAATGCTTGACAAATCTATTCCTTCTTTTGATAGGATTTTCTTGGAATTCCTTCATTCTTTACTATTCCAATAGCGAGGACTGTGTTTCTCGACTAAAACTAAAACTAAAACTAATTGAAGATGTATCTGGTGGAGAGCAAAGGAGGTGCCATAGTATGCATGCTGCTTGCACTTATCTTCTTGGGCACTTGGCCTGCTCTTTTAACTCTCCTAGAAAGACGAGGCCGCCTTCCTCAGCATACTTACCTTGATTATACTATTACTAATCTTTTGGCTGCCGTAATCATTGCTTTCACATTTGGGGAGATTGGCAAAGGCACAGCTGAGAAGCCAAATTTCCTTATTCAGCTCTCTCAGGTGAGTCATATCTTCAAGTAGGCACTTATCTACTCGTATGTATGCCCTTTAGAATTCTGTTAATTCTGGTCATTTTATTATTATATAGTTTTCACCTTCTTGTTTTAGCTAGACGATCCTCTCTCAATTTGCCTGCTGGCTGTATCAGAAGTTACAGAAATGTACTACATGAAACTATTAAATCCTGGGGACATGGTTGACATTTTTAACTGTTTTTTTTAGCTTGGAGTTTTATGTCTGAAAGTGATTATGCAGGATAACTGGCCCAGTGTTTTGTTTGCAATGGCTGGTGGGGTGGTCCTTAGTCTTGGAAACCTCTCAACACAATATGCTTGGGCATTTGTCGGTTTATCAGTGACCGAAGTGATTACTTCAAGCATAACTGTTGTGATAGGTACCATTGTTTTACATGTGCATAGGACTGATTTATTTCGATCCCTTATAAACGTGTTGCAAAAAGATATTGGAATTTTACTGGTAGCCTGTCTCGATTTTTACAGGAACAAGTTTGAACTACTTCTTAGATGACAAAATCAATAAAGCTGAGATTCTTTTCCCCGGGGTTGGATGTTTCTTGATTGCTGTTTGTCTTGGCTCAGGTGTTCATGCATCTAATGCGGCAGATAATAAAGCAAAACTTAGTAATTTGGCAAGTTCCAAAATAGACGGGATTGGGTAGAGTTCTTTCTTCATACTTGAAACATTTTTTTGGCGAAATCTGTCATCTATGTATTCATTTGGAGGTGGGGTGTCTGAGGGAACAGTTACATTTCTTTGCATTATGAAATTAAATGCGACACCATTGCTATGCCTGAAAATATTGAATTAGCAGCAGGAGAATCCTCTTAATGATTGAAAGCAGACGAAATTAAAAGAAACCCCATTTTTTACTGACGGACCAATAGCCTCCCTATATGACTTCATAGTGGTAGTTTTTGGAGCCTTTTCCTCAATCTTCTTTTACAGCCATGATAACAGCCTAGATTTTCCTGTTCTTTTATGGATGGTCGACTTTTTTCCATTTTCTTTTCATTCAACATTTATTTTACATAGTGACATATAATTCAGCTTTAATCATGCAAATCAATGCTAAAACATAATCTTTGGCAGGGAGAATTGCATTCCTGTGTCCGATGAAACATATCCAAACTCACTTGGAAATAATTTGGACAGTGGAATTGCCAGTTCAGAGAAGGCAAAATTTGGGACTGCTGACTTTCTATTACAACTCGAGAACAAAAGATCAATTAAGGTTCGTGCAATCTTCATTATCCATTAGTGTTAACCCTGAGATAACTTTTATTTTCCTTACCACTTTCCATATGAAGATTTTTAAATCTGTAGATTATTGTTTGAAAAGAGACTAGATTATACGAAATCTGAATTGACCAACATGAGGCATTTCTTATCTGGTTCCCTTTGAATCAAATCTAAAAAGATCCCATTATCTTCTGCAGTGTGCACAAATCCATCAGTTTAAAAGAGCATTATCCACTAAATAATGTTTGAATATTCTTCTCAAGAGCATATAGCATATATTCAGAGTACAGCTTCTTCAATGGGATCATTTATATGATCCTTTATGTGCATGTAGTATACATATGTTTGTGCTGTCATTAACAAGTCTAGGCTATTTCATGGGCATATCTATGTGAATATTTAGTGGTCTCAGTTGGTGTCGCTCATTTCAGGTGTTTGGGAAGAGCACTTTCATTGGTTTGGGCATAACTTTCTTTGCTGGAGTTTGCTTTTCTCTTTTTTCACCAGCATTCAACCTGGCTACAAACGATCAATGGGACACTTTGAAAGATGGTGTCCCTCACTTAAGTGTCTACACCGCATTTTTCTGGTTTTCAGTCTCTTGTTTTGTGATCGCTATCATTCTGAATATAATCTTCCTCTATCACCCTATTCTGAACTTACCCAGATCATCATTGAAGGCTTATTTGACAGATTGGAATGGTAGAGGTTGGGCCTTTTTGGCAGGATTTTTGTGCGGCTTTGGGAATGGTCTCCAATTCATGGGTGGCCAGGCTGCTGGATATGCAGCAGCAGATGCTGTCCAGGTATACACACATGCATAGATACTCAGTCTGATATCTACATTACATACTTTATTTTCGCGTTGGTGATTTTGAATAATTAGAATCTATATATCAAGCAGATTTTAGTACTCTTTAATCTAATATATGCATACTTACAACAGGCACTTCCGCTTGTGAGCACATTTTGGGGAATACTTTTGTTCGGAGAGTACCGAAGATCATCAAGGAGAACGTATGCATTGCTCACAAGCATGTTGTTTATGTTCATTGTGGCTGTTGGAGTTCTCATGGCATCATCTGGGCATCGGAAATGATTATGCAGCTATAAAATTCAAGTCATGTTGTATCTTGGCAGTTGATGAAGAAGGCAGACATATAGTTGGTGTAATTGCAAATGCACATAAATTATCAAGTTAGTTGAAGATTCTTGATTTTCTGATATCATATTTACTCTCAGTTCACTTAAAAAAAGGGGAACAAACAAATATAGGAGGAGTTGTACAGAATTTGGGGTGGGAATTATCAAGTGGCTTTAATATGTATATGTAACAAATCAATGTTAATATGAATCACTTATACCAGAATACTTGAGTTTGCTCATGGCCTCAGAACATACTCCCTCTGTCCCGTAATTTTATGTTAGTTTGGTGGTCAAATAATTTCACTTTTTGATTGTATGCTGTCCATTGTTGCGGGGCAAATATACAATTATTTGTTAGGATAAATATACAATTTCTTGCGGGTGTTATTGTCAAATAAAGTGACACATTTTATTATTATTATTATTATTATTATTAGAGTTGACATTCTTGACTAGACAGAGGTTGGTAGGACTCTCTCCTCTGTACTTAAAAAAATGGTTAAAGGTATAGTTTTTTTTATTTTTAAAAAGATGAGATAAAATACGTAGAGTCATTTATTAGGATGTATTAGTATAAAAAAAATAAAAATATTTATCACTTTTATAATCTTGTAAAGTCACAGATAAATTGATTTATGTGATTTGCTCATCTTTTTACGAGATATGGATGGACAATAATGAGAAGTTGAATTCTGTAATTTCATTTTTGTTAAACACTCGATTTGTAAAACGAGTCTTATAAGTTTGTGTGTGTAGACCTAATAATAATAATAATAATAATAATAATGTAGGACAATGTTAAAATAATTATTAATACAAATAATAAAATGTTAAAATACTATTAATAAAATTTCTTAAAATAATAGAACAGTGTATTTAAGACGCATAATTCAGTTTCCCATAATATAATTAGTGGAGTATATATATCATATGTCAGACTCTGAGTTTTAGATGGGTGTATTCAATTAAGATTTTTAAAGATTTTTTTTAAGTGACAAATTTTTGTAAAATTTGTGGAATTTTAATGACTTTCACATACTTTAAAGATTTTTTTAAAATGACTTTTATAGACTCCATGAAATAAGTAACAGACTTTTATAAACTTTTTATTAAGACTGTGATAGACTTTTATATACTTCTAATATATCTTACAACTTATATTAATTGTTAATTAGCCCATGTGTACAACCTCTCTCACTCTTTTTTCATGAACTAGAGTAAATCTCATTATATTATTGTGGCATGAGATTTTATTTATGTTGAAAGCGTTCACATTATTTTACTCATTTCATGATACATTTAGATACTCGGATACCAATAAAATTTTAGAAACTACAGACGCAATACAAAAATTAAGCCCACTTTGCATTGAGCTATATATACTTTATGCATATACGTGCGCTTTTTACTAATAATTGATTGTTTTTTTATTATTGATTGCTTTACTAATATATATATATATATATATATATATATATATATATATATATATGTTGATTGTGTGATTCTATCAATCTAATTTTCCATCTTAATCTGCTTGCTAATTTTGTTTGATTGTGTGGACCTTTTTTATGCTTTAACATATATCAAAGCGGTCGTTTTTTCCTTTTTATAAGGGAAAGATAACGATTCTCATTAATTTGTCATGCATGAATACAACCACATGTTATATTATTTCACTATGATACACCAAAGATACTTGAAGATTTAATATGGAGGATGTCTCAAAAATTAATGAAGGATTTCCTTCGTTTAAAATGTCGAAAAATTAAAAAAAAATCATATACATACACATCTTATATTTTCTATTTTCATATATTATAATACATAATCTTTACAATTGATATGAGAGTTTTATGATTTTATCTCACCTTTGTTGAACAAATCTATTTCCTTTTTATTGAAAGCTTTCGAACGGTTGCTTTTTCCCTCACCAATTCAGATTAGGTCTAGTTATTTGTTTACTTATTAATATATCTTGTTAATTCTCTTATAATAAAATTATAATAAATTCAATTATTTTTATGCCCAAATTTTATAAAATTATTTATCCATCACATATTAATATTTATTAGCTCATATAAAATAAATAATTAATTTGATCCAATAAAAGACAAAGTCCAATTAATAACTAATTTTATCCACCTTTGTGTTTATTTGAAAGTCTTTAAAAATCTTTAGAGATGAGGTAAGACTTTGGATATAAGTTGATAGTTATAATTCTTCTTCCAAAGTATGTCAAACTCCACCATTTGATAGAAATCTTTAAAATCTATGACTTTTTGAATACCAAAATATTTTTATAGACTTTGTAAAAATCTTAATTCAATACCACCTAACTTTTAAAGACATTTAAAAAGTTGTAATTGAATACCACTAAATTTTTATAAACTCTTTAAATGTCTTGATTGAATACCACTAAACTTTTAAAGTCTTTAATAGTCTTTAAAAATCTTAATTGAATACACCCCCCTTATTGATTAATTGATCTACCAAATAAAAAACAATAAGTCTTGGGTTTATTTTTGGTTTTTTTTTATTTTGTAGTACATCTCAAAAAATATATACTATTTATTATAATTAAAATTTTTATAAAAAATAGTGATTTAGGTATAATTTGGATACATATAAGAAATATGGTTGTACATACTATACAGATTTTATTTCTTGTATGTATCCAAATTATATTTAAATCACTATTTTTTATAAAAATTCTAATTAAAATAAATAATATATATTTTTTGAAAAGTACTAAAAAAAAACAAAAAAAAAATATCGCTAGAAATATCAATTAACAATATCCCCTAGAATTATTGTAAAAAATATCACATTTAAAAATATTATCCAAAGACAAGTCTTTTCAAGAGAAAGTAAATGGGTCCCACCACACCCAGCGTTCGTATGCAGTTTTTTCAATAGAAAGTAAACAAGTCTTTTTGTCTTCTTCGCAGAACCTTGAAAACTTTTTTACTTGGCATTTCAGGCCAAATAGAAAATCTCAACTTTCTCTTTTGTATAAAGTTGTCAATTCTTCGAACCCTAATATTTTGTTGGACCTTTTTCAATATATGACTAGATTATAGCTAAACAGCATAACTCAACTTTTCGGCTTGATTAGGTATGTCATTTAATTAATTAAAATGCTTCTTTATTTATTTTGGTTGCGCACATTTGCTTTTAAATACTTTTGGTGGGGCTGTTTAAGTCAATGATACATACATATAATTAAATATTGAATTGCATTTCTCCAACATTCAGTTTGTTGTTTTATCATGATTGAGACATCTTTACAAGTTGATATTTTGGTTCTTATAGTGTTAATGTTTGAATCTTGATAATAAGTTTGAGTGCGTGTATATACATTTTGATGCAAATATATATATATATATATATATATATATATATATATATATATGTATGTATATGTAATATGTATTCATGTTTGATGTTTATGTGTTTAACTATGATGCTATATTTTATTTTTTGAGAAAATATATACTACAATTTTGGAAGAAAGGTTACCCATTGTTATATTGGATCTTATGAATGAGAGGGATTAGTTAAATAAACAAGAAATTTAAGGGAGAAAGAGAGAGAATACAAAAGAAAGGGAGGAAAAAGGGTCCTCCCAACATTTCAAAGAAAAATGTAGGGACATGTAGAGATAATAATCATTGCTCTTTGGAGGTCCAAGATAGAGATTCTTTAAAAAAGTCCATCTGTCAAAGGATTGAAGCCCTTGAAGATGCATGCAAACACAATCTACCCATTAAGGTAAAACCATATAGCAATAGACAAAGATCTAACTTCCTCTCTGTCCATAAGCACCAAAGAATAGAAAAGCACGCATTACTAAAGAGTCTTTTCATTGATCTAAAACCCCGAAAGCGTATGAGAAATAACTACACAAAAGTTGTGGGGGAAATCGAAAACCATCCCAAGACTACATGTAGTGAACACCAAAGCCGATGTGCTATAAAGCGATGAAGATATAGGTGTTTATGTTAGTATTTGTCTCACAATACCTCATGCACATCAATACACAAATGTGGACAAGAATTTGTAAGGCCTACACACTTGTTGCATATTGTTAATGTCAAGTATTCGCAAGAACGGCCAAAAAAAAGTTTCATCTTTGAATAAACCTTCAATTCCAAAATGACTTTTGTTTAAGGAAATCATAGTGATGGCTGAGAAGAGACCAAAAAAATAAACCAAATGAGTCCAAAGACCACAATCGCATGAGAGAGAGAATGATATGTGCAAGAGGAAATATCAACTACCTCCCTATGCTAAATTTTGAAAGAAATGGAAGTTCAAAGAGTTAGAATGGTCCGAAAGAAAAAAGCTAGATATAGGCTTATCATGGCAAGAAGAAAGATTGAATAGTCATGGAAAGTTCTTCAAGAAAGGCTCATCTCCCGTCTAAACATCTTCATAAATCGAACATGAGCATCGTAACCAATGCTATACCGAACAAGATGAAATACAAGGTTCATATCCCACCCATTGATTTGACTTTCCTCTTTCTTTTAATTGATTCATATTCTTCATCAACTTCTCTTTATAAGTGTCACTCTTAATGATTCTTCAAGGATTTCTTTTGCAAATATTTCTTCTCGTATTGCTTTGTTTGCCAATTATATTTTGAAGTATTAAACTCCCTTTAAAGGCTAAGCTTTCAACTATCTTTAGGCCTTGATAGGTTTAATGCTAATGATATGCTTCAACGACATAAGGGCTATAAAGTTGTGTCCTTGAATGTGTGTTATGTCCTTGAATGAGTGTGATCTCTTTTTAGGATCTCTCTTCATTATTAACAAAATTGTAGCGAGTAATTTAGGCTCGTACACATACTTGAGAATTGGCTTTTCTTTTTTTGGTTGAAAAATGTAATTGCAATTTCATGTTGTTAAATGGTACAGACTATATCTTTTTGGATAGGCAAATAAGTAATAAGTCTTTACTTAAAGAGGTTTAGAATGGAAAATAAAAGGGGATTGTATATTTCTCGTTGTGACCAATATTGTAAAAGGTAGACAGGTACGGATAGCTTGAATTTGGCTTTATTTGAATGATTTCTAAGTACTATTGACATTCATTTATGGTTGGGAACTTGGGATGGGGCTTTGTAGAGTTGAGTTCATCTTTGGGAATGATTTTAAGTTCTTCTATTGATGTTATTAATTGTTAAGTTCCTCATTATTTCATACTTTTGTTTTAATTTTTCGGTGTTCTAAGTGGAGCTCCTGGTTTAATACTCCTTCCGGTGGCCCCAATTTAAGCGATTTGGTTTGATTGGCACATGGGTGAGGGAGTAGGGTCGTGATTACTCTACTTGACTTACTAAACTTAAAATTGATTATTTATTATCTAGAGAATGGTTTCAAATGAATCAAATCATATACTTTGGGACATCCCAATATAGAAATCCATTCACTTAATTTTGGATGGAAGGAATATTTTTTTAATTGTGCCCGGTTATATTTGTTGGGAGAAAAACAAACCAAACAATACTAACAGCACAACGAAACAATATAATTCTCCCCTCTTGTGTAAACCCAATAAGAAAATTAATCCAAGCAACTAATAATTGAGAACAAGCACACAATCAAATTTTTACGTGGAAACCCCCTCGATGTGAGGAGTAAAAACCACGGGACCATAGTCCACCAAATCTTCCACTATCAATAATAATGGGCAATACAACGTTCTCTCTAGTAACAACTAGAGACAAACCAGCAATAACCATCAAGAATAACATATTCTTGGCATACATTTTCAACAAGAAGAATAACAAGAGAAAACTTGAACACTCCACCAACTCTCGCAAAAAATGTATCAACAATGTACAGAAAAACCTATGTTAGGAGACTCCTATGCTCAATCCCACCGTTCAGATTGACGACCAACAAGTTACGGTGTCACCAACCAACAAGAAGTTACTCCGATGTATCACATAGGACTATAGGAGGGAATAACCCAACAATATAGCATCTAAAACCTTGACCACCTGATTCACAATTACCAAATCATAAATTGATTTAGCTATGAATTAAATATCCATGTCAATTTATGCTATGGACTTTGCAAAGTCTCTATCATCTCTTTTTGCTGTGCAAGATAACTTGTTATCCGACTAACCGAGGTACTATTTTCCCTTCTTAATTTTTTTTTCATATCTTCTTGCTTACTGCTGTATCAACAAAGATTTTTATTCGGAAAGCAACATAGACGAGCATTTTTTATTGGTGCCTTAAGGATACATTCATATTTCTCAAGGTTTTAGAAAACCTGGGCTCTAACACTGTGGTTAGGAGATTTTTTCTTATGTTACAATCTTGACCTTTTGTTTTTGTCCTTAAGCTGCTTTTGACAGCAGTTGTGGCATAAGTATATACTTCCACTGAAAATATTTACATTCATTGGCTATGCATCTCGTTGATGAACTAAATTTTCATTTGAACAGACTGTAGAAAAATGAGTGATTTATTTTTAGTATTCTGAAGCACATATGCATCCTTCTAGAGTCATTTGACACAATAAAATCATCAGTAAATATTGTAACGAGTTGTAGCGAACCATCCTGCTAATGTTTCTTTCTGCCCATTAGTATTTTATGTTATTTTAGTATTTTTGATGAGTTTCCTCATTTCCTCATCATCAGGATGGTGGCTTTATGAGGAATGCCAATCTAGTGATAAGGTCATCCGTCATTCCAAGAACTGGGGCAAAGGATACAATTTGAAATTTTCCACATTTAATTCATCTGCCATGGTCAACCAAAAAACTGTTTGCCATAAACGAGTTCCCGATTGTTCATCTGTAAAATCTATCTTGAGAAAAAGGTCAATCTCTCAAGGACCAAGAGAAAGACCGTGTAAGCGAGTTTCATTTGCTGCTACTCATGGTGGAGGACATTCTAGGTTTGTCTCATCCAGGACAAAATCTCAACCTGAATTTGGTCAGGCTTTGAAAGATGAACCACCAAGAAGTCATTGTGATGGTATGTGTAGTAAGATATCACATAATTGAATGAATCACAGATTCAGTGTTCATTTTCTATTATATTCTTTTCCTCAATCTTTACTTTGACCTTGTGTACCATGGTAAGGTTTTTCTGACTTAGCAACTAATGACCGAGTTATTTTTGCAGGAATTGATGTCTCAATTTGTAGATTGGGTTCAGTTTGTCAAGGTGGGTCTGGAGATGCTGTGACGCCTTCAACTGGTAGAACCCAAATCCCGGACAATAATGCAGAAAATGCATCATCCTTATTCATGAAGGATTTACCTAGTAACAGTTCAAGCTGTAGGACTTCTTTATCTTGTTACATTTCACTGCTCCTCTTTCTTCTCCTCTCTCCCCTTCTCTTTCCTCTTTGTTCCTATATTGATTTGTACAGTACTTTTGGTGACAAATCTCTCTTCAAGTATGTAGGCACTTACAGGGTTTTAATTAATGATCTGCATATTTGGGAAGTGGTAGTACTGCCATCTGGGAGTTTCTGCCTGGGTCAACTCTACAGAATATTGTTCATTTTATTTATTTGCATGGAATCTCTAAAAGATGTTTAAATGTATAGAACACCATAATATAAATACTCTTTAAAGATTTAGATATCCTTCAGAAAAATTGATCTAAAAGATATAGCTACATGTGGCATATCATAGTTCTGACTTCTGAGACATGATGTGTCTGTATCTACATGATTTTTAGTAAGCTGAAAATACTACACAAAATATTGAACATCTTTAGTCATTTGATATTCTGAGGGCTTGTAAGATGCTGATTGATGAATGACTGCTTGATTAGGTGTCAAATATCAAACTGGTTTCACTTCTGATACCAACCAAGGTGAAGATAGGAATCTACAAATGATTTCACCTACTGGTCTAGTTCTACCTCAGAATGGTCCTGTAAAAGAAATAACATGGAGGTAAGTTCTGTATTATCCATATGCTCCAATGTGCTCATCTATTTTGCTGTTCTATGCATCGAGTCGAATCTATGGAACTTTTAATTCTTCTTGTTTTCTATATAAAGAGGAACACCGAGATGCGTGGGGGGTTTTCATGGTCACTTACTTTTGGTTAGATGGAAGCACTACATCTAATATTATCTCATGTTTAATCTGTCATGTAAGATGAATGAGTTCATGCACGTTGAATGTTTACAGGGACCATAATATTATTTTCATTACTCAACCAGCCACTAAGGTGGTTGTTTCCCTTATCTTTTCTCCTCAACCCTGCCAGTGCATGTGCCTCAGAATGGCAGCGTAGAAAGAATGCCTGGAGTGATATCCTGGAATTATCGATTGGGTTCTTTTTGTGTCAGATTTGTTTCTGTTTAGCATGTGTTACTGTATGTTGTAGAAATTAGGATCTTTACATTTCAGAAAGATGCTTGAGAAGTTGAGTTTAGGGCTTATTGTGGCTTACAACAGTTGGTGCTTTAATATATTTGTGCAGCTGGTATGAAGAGAAAGAGAGAGAGAGTGGAGTGTTTGAATAAGAGAGGAAGACAGAAGTTTTATCTTTAAAAAAGAAAGAGCAAGACAGGAGTGGGGAAAACCTACTGAATCACACAAACGGCTTTCTTTAACCAAACCTAAAACACAATGCAATCACATAACATTTCTAATAAGCTTAAGATGTCTCCTCACACATATTCACAACATCTATATAATGGGTTCAACTTGGGAACCTAGATGGGATAGGCTTAATCTATCCTAAAACTAAGGGTTCTTTCATAAGCAAAACAAAGAAAATTTAAAAAGTGAAATGAATAGAAGATTAGTTCATCAGAAGAACACCAACACTAAGCTTACGAAGGGCTGGATGGTCTCAGCCAGACCTTTGTTGCTGCTTGTTTTTACATGCCTTACTTCTTGGTTAGATTACCTCAAAGCATTTCTTTAGTTATACTTGAGTTGACCTAGACAGAAAATTATACGTGCTTGACCACTTCGTCTTTTTCTAAAAATAAGTCGGATCTTTTTCCCTCTAGTGGTGTTATGGTTAAAGCATCCAACACAGTACCAGTTGACTTTTGGTCCAGAAGCTCAATTGTTAGATGAAGTCATGCAAAAACCAGCCGAGTGTATGCCAATAGAAGGATAGTCCAGTATATTGGTGTAAGTGCAGGGCAAGGATAGGACCAAAAAATAAGCAAACAAATTACAGGCTCTTGTACCATGCTAGTGCATTGAAACTGAATAAATTTCGTCTTGAGGTAGTCATATCCTCTGATTTATGAACCTATACCAGCCCAAAAACTCCTGATGTGGGTGCAAGTCTCTGTCTCTGTGTTTGTATTTTATGATTTTGTTTTACTTTTGTATTGTTCTGTTTGTGCTCGAATCTATTTTTCTGTCTCTGTCTATCATGTGCATTCGGACTTCTGAGGTGCTAAGATTTCAGCTTTAACCTGCCATTATCAATCTACAGAAAAAGATGGTGTTGGCCATAAAAAAGATTTTAGAGGGAGGTACATCATAGAATATTGCTGGAGGCTGAAAAGGTTGCTAAAACTTTAATAACGTGATTGACTCTTAAAGAAGAAAAACTTTTATGTTGAAAACCACATGCAGTTGTGTGATTAATTGAACATTTACAAAGTCATATTAACTCCATGTCTCTTTTTTTAAGTTTTTTGATTTTGCAGTTCTCGTAGCCTGGGATGTGTGACTTGGAATTTTTTGCAAGTTTATTTAAATATTACTCCCTCCGTCCCAGGATAAAAGTCCCGGTGAACTTTTCACGCATATTAAGAAGAGGAATAAAATGACAAAATTGTCCATAATAATGTCATTAAATATGGAGAGAGAATTAGAATAAGAAAAGTATGAAATATTTAATGCTACGGGCATAATAGGAAAAAATGTGTAAAAATTTGGTTATTAAAAGAAAGAGGACATTTAACATGGGACAACCCAAAATAATAATAAGGACTTTTATCCTGGGACGGAGGGAGTATTATAATTTTCCATTTGCATGTTTATCTACATTTTTATATAACTTACATGTTTTTTTTTCTATAATTCTTATATGCCTGACTTAACTACTCATACGTAGTCATGTAGGCTTGAATGTTAAGTGTGTTGTTTGCTTTTTTCTCTAGGGGCAGCTTTGAGGTCGTTGATTGTGGTAAGATTAGACTCTGTGAAGGAATTATTGCTCATGTATCTGCAAAAGTTTCTTGCAAAGCCTTTGAACTTTCTAAGAAGCTTGCTCCATTTCAACGATTTAAGATGCATCCTCGTAGTGATTTTTATCCAGAGATATTTCAGAAAAAGTGCGCTAATAGGAATGATATTGCTTTATATTTCTATCCTGGAGATCCTGAGAAGTAAGTTTAGACCTGTGTTTTGTGTTTTATTTGAACTACATTTAGTGGATTATTCTGAGTTTTAGATGTTCCTTCTGTATTTAGGTCAGTAATGCAATATTCTGAACTGTTAAGAGACATGCACAGGAAGGATTTAATGTTGAGGTGTTATATGCATAATACAGAGTTGCTGGTTTTCTCATCTACTCTACTGCATGTGGATTGCCAAAGTAAGCTTCTCAAATTTTTCGTATCAATTTATTTTTGTTGTTCAATGGTTTAAATCTTGTGGTTACTGATATTTATACCCTTTTTTTATCTGTCATTGGGTATGTTTAGCAGACATTAGAATTTATATTGCACATGAAAGTTCTAAAAAAAGAGTCCCATTAGCTATAAAATTTTGTTAAAGAAAGAGTCTCATTTTTTTTATGGTAGTATAAAATAACACGTCGTCCTCAAGTTTATGATCGAAATTTCATTATCATGCTATCACTAGACACTAATAAAATATAATGAATAGATTTAGGGGTAAACATGGAACAAAAATATATCCAATAAAAAATTAGAAAATTTTCAAATGAAACTCTTTTTGTGGACGGAGGAGGGAGTATATGGTAATTGAATCAGCAACCCTAGACTAGGGAATTATTTTATATGGTAGTATGTGAGTTTTGCTGCATAAAGGTTCTTGTTTACCTGCTTGCTAATGATGTTTGCAAATTTTATAACAGGGATGGGTAAAGATTTCTTCATGTGGGGAGTGTTTCGTCGTCGAAAGGGCACTACTGGAGGTTAAATGACAGTTGCTCACAAGTCAGGGACTCGGGCAAGGGAACAGTAGATCTAGGCGAAGATTAAAAATACTCTGGTGGAGTAGGTAGTATTTTCCTTGTTTTCAATTCAGCATTATTCTCTTAAAAGATTATTATAAATATGTGGAAGGAGTATGTGAACCAGCATGAGAGAAACTGGAGAAAATGATTGTACATTTATGCTACTACATTGTAATGCTAGACCACAGTTTATTTTCATCATTAGATGACTAATGTGTTGAAATTGCAACCGAAACTATATAAATTTTCCCATCTCATCTAATCAAGTGTTTGGGTGCACACAAGTACGTATATGGGGACACATTTTTTTAAATTAAATCTCCTCTAAAGGTATAGTACACAAAATCTTGCTCCCTATTGAGTTGATCACCTATAGTTTTGTTTCAAGAGCTTTACCCAAATGGCTTAAAGCTGCATAAATGTAGTTATTGGTTTCGTATTTATTTATGTTTGGTCCTAAATTTTTCAATACTTGACAGGGAAAAAGAAGAAGTTGCAGTTAATGTATTCTCCATAGTTCTGCATATAGTGAACTAATGGATCGGAAACCCATAGGTCCCATATTACAAACTATACAGCACTAGCCAATGAATAAAAGGAGTAGAGATAAAATTCTAAAGAGTGGGTATAAAGAGAAAACTTTAGAGGGAAAATGTCTTGTATAGAAATTAGAATAGTAGTAGAAAAGATTGCGAGATGATCAATGAATTTAATATGTAGGGCTGTAACATTTTAAGTTAATGAGGTCGAGTATCAATCCATTTAAGCTCATCAAGTAAATGGATGGGAATGGGTAGTCTATCCAAACTAAATGTAATAAACCCATTCTCTGGGTTTTTTTTAGGGGGGAGGGGGGGGATGAGCGAAGATTCGGTGGTTCACTAGCAACAATGAGGAGTTTAAACAAGTTATTTTGACCGACCCTCGAGACTTCAAATTCTGGAGGTGGTTCCCTAAAAATCACTATAAAATGGACCACCAAACACATCTAAGCTTAATTATGTAAGTAAAAAAAAATAGTTATGAAAATTAAAATCTGTGGAAAAACAAAATCAATAAAATTGGCTAACCACTTTATATTCACTTGATATTATGGCAAGACAAAATAGCTTTGCCTCAATAGATCTTTGTTTTCTAGTCACCTGGAGGTGCAGGTGGTCACCAAGAAATTGCCCACACCTTAATTAGCCATTCCTCTTGCAAGAATTGCTTTTGAATCACCATTCACCAACACTTCCCCCCCTTCCCCTTTTTTTATACTTGTTCTCATTTATCTATATGTCAAAGGTTCAGAATCTCTCTATGGTCTCACTCAATTAAAAGATCTTGCTTCAATAGGAGCTGGATCAGCTTTCTTATTTTACCAGGGATGGCTGGACTGTGTGCAACACAAATTCTTCTAGTCCATCTTCCCATCCAAAGACCCAGACCTCCAATTGGCTCTCCATATAATTGATGGTGTCAACAGGCGTTCCAATTTCCACCCTGAAGATTGAAGCTGCCAATATATAGAAAATTCTCAAATACAATCTGATACAAGTGTAACTATTGCATAAATAAATACAAGTGATTTAATTTTGTGAAAACCATCCTAAAAACAACTAAATTTAGCGTAATTTACCATCCTAAAAACAACTAAATTCAGCGTAATTTACAATTCTTGGGGTACTGTTTCACCCTGATTCTCTTACCTGTCAGGATTGACTCTCCAATCCGCTTACCCTTGGTAATTGGCAAATCCTCTATACCTAACCATTTTCCCACATCTTTAGTAGAAATTCCTTTTTTTGTTTTTGCAATCCACTTGCAAAAAATTCTGATAGTTATAGATAGATATTGTTTAAACACTAGTTCCCTGTATCACCACTATTATTTACTACACTAAGAAACAGTAAATGAGAAAGGTCCCCTCTACACGCTGTCAATGTCAATTTGAGCACTGTAGCTCTTGGAAACTGTTAGCTCCACTTGTCCTACATATCAATACTCAAAATGCACTTTTTTAGAAAACTAGTTGGATAATCTTCAAGACACGATGATACAATCATGCTTGCATCAAGCATTAGCGAATCAATTCAAGTTCCAGGGGCAATTGGGCTAAAAGTTATTCAAGGAAATTCAATAAAAGAGTTGTGCCTCAATTAATGAGTTTGACCCTAGCATTATTGGACCAAAGGGAGCGCAATTTAAGCATTATTGGGCTGACCCAATTGGCTAATTTAATTAGCTCATTCCTAGCAGCCAATTGATTCAACATATATTCCTAGCAGCCCATGGATTACATATTACATGGAAAAACAATTTTCTAGCCAATTCAGAAATTAGAAAAGATTTTGTTTCCTAAAATATTAGGCAGATTATATTGTATTTTGTTTTCTTTTATTTTAGGTAATTTAGCATGATTCTAGGGGGGTTTGATTTATTTAGATTGCAATTCTAGAGACTTCTATTAGGGTAAAATTATGACAACAATTTTAGGTTTTTTATTACCATAATAAGTTTCTAATTGCTTTATAGAAATAGGGATTTCTATTCCAAATTGGTTTGTAATTCTTATTAGGATTAGGGTTTTTGTAACTAGTATAAATAGGGGTTACTTCTATTGTAATTGACACACATTATTCATTATTCAATATACTTGTGAGGTTATTCTCTTATTTGGTTCTTTGAAGAATTTCTGAGTTAATTCTTAGTGGCGTCTTCTACCGCATGACGATTGTACCAAGATTACCGCTTCAATATAAGCGAGGGGTCAAGGTGTCGTTAGAGTCCATCACATGACTTCTTAAAAAATTCATCTACCCCTTTTCCCTAATGCACTCGTAGAAAGTTACAGAGTTTTGGAGGGTTATTGTCGTTAGCTCCTCACTATTCCATATTTTCAAATAAACCTTTGCTTTTCTAACATAAATAATGCCACAGGAAAACTGCCAAACGATTTTTGACTTTTTTTAATATAAGTATGCTGTGAGCCAATTATCTACTTAGGCCCGTTTGCAAAATTATTGTCCTGGACAAAGTTAATGTCTAAAAATGAAATGATACCTTCAGAAAGAACAATTTGTAGTGTTTATCCATCCATGATTGACTCTCCAAATGCAAAGAGCTTTTCTTGTCAACAAGATGGGCCATGACAAGAGCATGCATGAAGGCCTGTAAGACATCTCCAGCTGTCGAATCTTTATGCATAATAATGTTGATGACTCCCTTTTTTTCATGTAACAAGTACATGGCTAGAAAGATCAAGAAAGAAAGGTTGAAATTAACCCATATTTTGTTTTCATTGTTCAGCATAAAGAAGAATTATGATATATCCTTACCTTTCTTGTAGTGGGATCCAGCAGATTGTACAAGCTCCTGCCTGTTTTGCATAGGAAAAAAAAATTCATTCATAAAGCCAATACACGCAGCTTGTAGCTACTCATAATGCAAGACGTATCAACTCAAAAATTGAGCAGAAGGTCTGACTTCTGGCATGCTTTTAGTGCAATTGAAGGCTTTGGGACAGGCAGAACTGCAATCCAACAGCTCCAAGCTGGCTCCCAATAATTTGTTATTAATGCAACTAAAAAATGATATTATAATTCCCTAAAGTACACATACACTTGAAGGTTCCCTGTGATTTATGTCAAAGGAGTATAACTAAGTGGATTAGAAAGCTTACATTTCCAGGGAGTCGACTGATGATATCCTGACACCTAAGTGGACCCGTGTGTACAAAAACTTGACATTATTTAAGTTCCATGATGTGATCCATAATGGTAAAACATGCTCCATGACAGAGACCTGTTTCGGAGAAAGAACTGGCAACCAGTCCACATAAATAAGAGTTAGCTCAATTGAATACACACATCAAAAAGCTTCAATTTCCTTTTATGTCACATGCAATATTGGACTCCTATTTGTATATCTTGATGCTAGTTTAACTCTGCTGAGTATGTATGAGCAGAACCTTACCGTGGTCAGCCACAATTTCGATGATAGGCTAATTACAAGTACAGTATGATAGTACCTCAAGATTTATACCCAGAAATATTTATAAGTTTAAGGGGGTAAGAAAAGACATGTGGACTATAAATAAAACAATAAAAGAACGCTCACTTTGGCCAGTCTCCATAAAATGCAGTAAAAGAATTGAGCTTCGTTCACAATTTAATGTAGTCAGTGAAAGGCACCGAACAGCCTTGTAGTTAGCTGGACAGCCAAAAGAAAATATTATTAAACAAAAAGAACTGGTAACAGTAATTTTTTTGAATATCACGTCCCACAAAGATTCTATGTGCATGCATAATGTGTCATGTTTCTTTAAAAAACTTCCATTTGAATATAGAAGTAAGGATAGAAGTGGAAGCAAAAACTGACCATACATATGGAACATGGTGAGTGACAAAAAAGAAAACCATATGGCTATCGAGCGTCCCATTGTAAAATGTGCAAGGAGCATTCCTAAAGCCATTCCAATCATTGTTGCAACTGTCTCTTGGCTTCCTTCCTATCAAAATAGATTACAACGAGAGGATAACGGCAATATCTAGTTTTTGTATTGCTTTTTTTTTTTGGGGGATAATATACTAATTATCGAGTTCTCGTGAAATTATCAGAAATTCTATTTCAGGACCTTGGCAGATATATCCGCTGCATTATTCTGGAGGGCGAAATGTTGTGTCAAAGCAGCTCGAGTTGCTCCACTCGCAACACCAGCTAAGTGGCAACATAATTCAACAAAGAGATCATCAGAACTGAGAAGCAATAAAGGGCAAATTAAAGATAACATGATTGATTTTGTTTCAATAGCATAATGAATCATAGTACTCACCATCAATGGTGATTGATGGTAAAGTTTAATGTGACCTAATTTCTTATATACAAAGAGAACTATACGAGTGAAATAATCATTTCAAATGTCATGGAAGACCATATTTAAAAACTATCAAATATAATAAAAATCCTTGTTCTTGAATGCTAGGCCTAGAAAGGTAAACATGTACTCATACTCATACATTGTCCACCCAAAAGGAAAAACTATAGAATTCCTTCATTGAGGGAGGGGGAAGACGGTAAAGAGGGGAAAGGGGTTGAATAGAGGAGGAGGGAGAAAGAGAGTCAACTATACCTTGGTCAAGGATTGAAGAAAAATATGCAGAAAAAGGACTACAAGTATTCCTAGCTGGCGGACTCCTTTTTGAGTGAGTCCAACTATTCTTGGCTAAATAAAACAAGGTCTTCAATTTTACGACTTACTGAATGATCTTGATAAGCTTCCTATGCAGACTATGAAAACAAATGCTGAAGGGAATAGAGGAGAAACAAGGTCCATCAACATTCCTGCAAACAATGTCATTCTTCCATCATCTTATAGAATATAAAATAACAACTATTACAAATTGAATGAAGATGAAATCAGTATATTAGGGGGACAAGATGGTTCAAGTCCAGTACATAGTGCACGACTTAAATCATTTTCCAGGAATCATATTTCAAACAAAATTGAAATATGAACAGTTGTTTCCACTGACTAGCCGTTGCAGAATTGACTGGGAAGTGGGAACAGACAATAGTCAGTTCCTCCTCCAGTAACTTTAGCTTAATGTGAAATGAAATGCTCAGTGCAATGGAGCAAAATGATTGTGTTAAGCTCAAATGAGTGAATATTTCTATATAAATCCTTTTCTTTTGGTAAATATCTTAGATCCCAATACGGCTTTTAGTAAAAATATTTTCAATAAAATTGTATTTTCTTCATCTCTAAAAACAACAAAAGTGCAGCTGAAATAACCAAAAGAATTGAAAAGGTTTCCGTGCGCCTGTGTGAGAGTGACAAAGAGGAAATGGGAGACAGAGCAAGTGATGGAGATGGCAACAACAGGGCCGCTGTCTTAAACGCAAGAAAATAGTATAATAGTACCAAGGTCATTCATGAGATCCGCAACCAAACGCCACATCTTGGCATTGCTATCCAGGTTAGAACCCTGAAGAACCATCAAAAGTGCTAATTATCTTGTAAGCATCAAATTGGATTATTCAACTCATTAAACAATTTCCAAAAATGAACATATTTTCCAACCTTCACTAAGTGAATATTAACTGCTCCAAATGAAGCAACAAGAAAACATAATCCAGCTATATTTGCACCGAGGGAGCCTATATTTTACCTTTACACAAGAAAATATTGTTTGGATGACAAAGAGAGCCCAAATACTTCTACGAAGGGATGGTCTGAGACATGTGGCAACTTAGTTGGTTTGATGCACAAATTAAACTCGATTTGTATTTATATGCTTAATTAATACGAATCTTGCAAAAAGCAACACCAAATAGTCGGTCTTCTATGTGGGAGAGAGATAGTAGGAAGGGTCAAATCCAACATATAAATATCTTGAAACACATACACAAATATGGAGGGAGGAGCAACTCTATGTAGAAAAACAATTACAAGGTAGAAAAAGAGCAGACCTGATAAAATGTGAATAAGACACCTCCAAGCATTCCAGTTAAATCTCTTAAAAACCACTGTAACAGTTTTAGAACCCACAAACTATTGTCAACATGAATATACAAATTGAAATCAATATTAACAGTTACAAATAAGAATTAGTGCAACACATGTATTTCACCTGAAATGTGGCCCCAATTACGGTAGCCGATTTTTCACCAACTCCAATGGCACTCAGAAGAGCCTAAAACAGTGAAAGCACTGAAAGGTTAAAAACAAGTTTCTCAATGCATAACAATTAACAAGGAGATGAAAAAGAAAAGGTCACATGTAACATAAACCTACTTGCGTAGAAAGCATAGTCCGCACATAAGTCGAAAGGCCCTAACAAATAATAGTAGAAATTAAGACTATTCACAGAAATGATTCAATTTAATTTAAACATGTTTAAACCTTAACCTGTAATAAGTCCCATATTTGGAAAGCCATATAATCTGGTGTTACACTGCTTGGATAAGCCTGCATTGAGAAAATAAAATGTAAATAAAAAGCATATAGGAAAATCATTTTTACTCTCATCGCCTGTTTCTTCCCCTTAGTGAACAAAAATGTAATCCAAACTCAGATTCTCGGATATGAGAATATGAGATTGAGATAGAGGGAGAGAAGGTTGCCTCAGGTACGAATGCTTCGAGGATTCTCCGGGAAAGGTGATTGAATCGGCCACCATGAGTTCGGATGGAGAGAGAAGAAGAGTGGGAAGTGATAGTAGCAGTTTTCGAGAGCTTCGACGACGCCGTTCCATTCCATTCCTCGATCACGATACGCGATGATTCCATATCAATGCCCACAATTCCGTAGCTCCACCTCGATCTCTTTCTTCTTTGGTCCGTTTGGAACCCAGTCTACCACTAAGGTTGACTTATACAGAATAAAATAATTTTTTTTTTCATAAAAATATAATATATTTTATTAATAATTAATCTCCTGTGATATACCAATCGAATATATAAATTGAGAGCTTTAATTTAATTTTGATCTTTAACGAGGACATTACACCAACAAAAAAGAAAAAGAAATCTTAACTTATTTATTTATAAATATTTATTTTTTGAATTTTAGAAATAAATGTTTCTGTTTATTAGTAACAGAAGGCCTATACTCTAAATATGTTCATCCAAATGAAGGGAGTATCAGGGACTGGGAGAAACGAAGGCGTTTGTGAGTGTTGAAGAGAAGATGTGGAGAAGAGCTTACTTTTTGCTCTCGACAAGACGATTCTCATCATCTGAAGCTGAAATCCCAACTCTTTATTCTTTTCTGCAGCCATCAATTTTTACCCTAAAAAGAGTAGAGCAACCATCATCTCTGCACCCACCAAAACCCCAAGACCAAACCCCTAAAACAATAACCCCAGACCACCGAGCCACGCTTGAATCAACACTCCAAACATCTCTACGTTCCAACAATACAGATGAGGCATGGAAGTCTTTCAAGATTCTCACCAACACCTCTGCACTCCCAAGTAAGTCTCTCACCAATTCTCTCATCACCCATTTGTCTTTAATGAATGACACCCATAATCTCAAGAGGGCTTTTGTATCTGTAGTTTTCTTGTTGGAGAAAACCCCAAGATTATTAGACTATGAAACTGTTGAAACCCTTTTGAAATCAATGAAAACTGCAAACACTGCTGCCCCTGCATTTGCGTTGGTCAAGTGTATGTTTAAGAATAGGTATTTTTTGCCTTTCGAGACATGGGGCAGTATTCTTATTGACATTTGTAGGAAAAATGGTAGCTTTGTGGCGTTTCTTGGAATCTTTAACGAGAATTGTAGGATTGCAAAAGATGAAAGGCTAGATTTCATGAAACCTGATTTGGCTGCGTTTAATGCTGCTTTGGAGGGTTGTTGTCGTGTTCTTGAATCGGTAGGTGATGCTGAGAATGTAGTTGAAACAATGTCTGTATTTGGTGTACGCCCTGATGAATCCAGTTTTGGGTTTCTCGCCTATGTATATGCTCTCAAGGGACTCGAAGATAAGATTACTGAGTTAGAAGGATTGATTAATGGGTTTGGTTTTCCTGATAAAAAAATATTTTTTGGTAATTTGATTAGTGGGTATGTGAAATGTGGTAATATGGGATCTGTTTCGCAAGCTATCCTTCGTAACTTGAGACAATGGAGCAGACAAGATTCAAACTTTAGTGATGAAACTTATTGTGAGGTGGTTAAAGGATTTATTCAAAATGGAAGGATCGAGGATTTAGCAAGTTTGATAATTGAAGCTCAAAAGTTGGAATCTTCGTCCATCATAGTTGACCGATCTGTTGGATATGGTATTATCAGTGCTTGTGTTTATCTTGGGATATTGGATAGGGCACATAGCATTCTTGATGAAATGAATTCTCAAGGAGGTTCTGTGGGGCTTGGAGTCTATGTGTCAATTTTGAAGGCTTACTGCAAAGAGCAACGTACAGCTGAAGCTGCACATTTGGTTACAGAAATAAGTAGTTCAGGGCTTCAATTGGATGTTGCCAGCTATGATTCTCTAATAGAAGCATCCATGTCGTGCCAAGATTTTCAATCAGCTTTTTCTGTTTTCCGTGACATGAGAGAAGCAAGAATACCTGACTTGATGGGGAGTTATTTGACTATAATGACAGGTTTAACAGAGAACCATAGGCCCGAGCTTATGGCAGCATTCTTAGATGAGGTTGTTGAGGATCCCCGGATTGAAGTTGGTACACATGATTGGAATTCTATTATCCACGCCTTCTGTAAAGCTGGGCGGTTAGAAGATGCTAGGAGGACTTTCAGAAGGATGGTCTTCCTTCAGTTTGAGCCAAATGAGCAAACTTACCTCTCCCTCATTAATGGGTATGCAAGTGCAGAGAAATACTTTAGCGTTATGATGTTATGGAATGAGGTTAAGAGAAGGGTTTCTATTGAAGGAGTGAATAGGTTTAGATTTGATACTAGCTTAGTTGATGCTTTCCTGTATGCTCTGGTGAAGGGTGGTTTCTTTGATGCGGTGATGCAAGTTGTGGAAAAATCTCAAGAGATGAAGATCTTTGTTGATAAGTGGAGGTACAAGCAAGCATTCATGGAGACCCACAAGAAGCTTAAAGTGTCGAAGTTAAGAAAGAGAAACTTTAGGAAAATGGAAGCACTCGTTGCTTTCAAAAATTGGGCTGGTATGAATACATGATGATCCTAGCACCATTTATTCAAGCTTTGCTCGCAGTAGATAGCTCAGTTGTTGCTGAGTCACATTGTTTAATAAAACTGGAATGAGGACGAACTAACGCTGTGCTCTTCAAAACTCCTACAAGCATTCCTAATCAAAGGATTTCCGGTGTTCTAAACACGCATGCCGTTCAGAACCAGACAAGACTCCATACATCACAGAGCTTTCTGCTGGTGGGCAGCATTCCAAAATGAAAGTTGAGAAAGATGCAGTGCGTATATTGATGCTGGGAGTTGTATAGTGCTTAATATTTTTTTACTGAGCATGAGATCTTAGATGTCTGTTTGGCAGTCTCTTACCCTTGTCTCAACAAACTGTTTGGTAATCAGGTGGGATGTCTAAATATTGTTTAAATAGCTGCTTTGTAAAAGAAATTATTTGAGTTGATATAAAATAACAATTATAGCTGCTTTGATCCTACTATATGTTGATATACTGCCTCTATTCTAGAATTCTAAAATGTAAGATAAAATCAAGATAAGTGGTCTTATATTTTAAACAGGAGTAATTTATTTTGGAAATTGATATTTTCAAAACACATTTTGATATTTTTACATGAAAGGTGTCGCTATAGATGTATATCGACGGTTTTCACGTGAAAATATTATTTTTTGTTGTGATTTATCGGTTTCCTTAATTTTATTTTATGTAAACAGGAGTAGTTTATTTTAGCTGGACCCGTGATTCAAGTGGGCCCCATTTGTTAGGAATGAATCAAAATAAAAGCACATTCACGGAAAATAACAGTTCTCTCCAGTTTTTTCAAATACATTTTACTCGAGAAGAGAAAAACAAAATCTTGTATAATTTGCTATTTTATTTACCATATTTAACTTTTTTTTAAAAAAAAATTGTCTCATTTAGGCCAAAGAGTATGGGGGTTATTATGATATCTTTGGCTGAAGTATGTTTTATCAAATTTAATTTCTAAAGGCTATAATAAAAAGTTAAAAATACAAAAGAAATGACAAAACTGAAATTTTGTTGGAGCTTCATCGGTGGCTCAGGCTCACTACAGTGAATTATAAAATGATGCTTGATATTAAAGTGTTTAAAACTATAAATAATACGACATATTTACACTAATCTTTTATTTTTCTTTATTTTATCTCATATGTTTTTTAAAATACAAACATAGCCCTGTAGAAATTAGTCACCTACGTGTGTGTAAAAAAAGAAGAAAAAGTAAAAGTTAAAAGGATAAGATATTATGAGAGAGAGAGAGAGAGAGAGAGAGAGAGAGAGAGAGTGGATGAGTAAAAATAGAAATAAGAGAGAAAAAATCAATTATTACCTTTTTAGAAACAACCTTACCAAAATTAATCCATCCCACGTGCAGTAGGCGTGAGGAAAGTAGTTGGACACTGGCGCGAAAGAGAGAGAGAGAGAGAGAGAGAGAGAGAGAGAGAGAGAGAGAAAGAGGGTTTGTTTGTTTGTTAATTTTGGAAGCTGAAAAAATAATCCGGAGACATCGGTATGCCTTCCCTCTAATCAGGAAAATCCCGAAAACCCCATTTTCTTTTCAGTTTTTGGCAACCCCGTGTTTTTTTTGGGGTCCCAAATCATTCATTCCCACAAATACCCATCAAAAAATCAAAACAAGAAACTACAAAATCAATTTATTTATTTTTTTAATTGCAGTTGGTTCTGGTTGCTAGTATGGGTAAATTCCTTATTAGACCTTTGATGTAGGCATATATGTGTATGTGTTTATGGGGATATATTCAATTGAAGCATGTATGTGTGTATATGTTTCTAGAAATAAATTCCTTCTGCACTTTGTAGGTGTGGGGCGGTAATAGGGTGGCCGCCAGTTGCCAGTGCCGCTCCCGGAAAGGTTCTACTTTGGGCGGCTTGATCTTCACAAAAAAACTAAAAGGGTGTTTCTAAATCAGGTGAAATTCTTCCCACGGTGTTGGCAATTAACATTTTCAAGTATTTTCCTCTTTTACTTGGTTTGTTTGAAAACTTGCATGGAATGGAAAGGAAATTTGAGCAAGGATATTGATTTTATCCGATACAAGAATATTTTAAACTTTTGTGGTATTGGTGAAGATATACTTTCGTGGTATTGTTTGTGTTGAATTCTAATGAATACAAAACAGTGCTCATTCTGTAGAAGAAATCTAAAGCTTATCAGCAATCTGGTCTGCTATGCTAAATTCCTAGATGAAGTTTCCTTCAATGATCTGATCTATTTATTTCATGTTGTTTTAGTGGAAATTGTGAAATATTGAGTTATTGCAGGTAAATTTTGTTTACTTTCCTTATTATAAGAATGTTAATCTGAGTTGAATATCATGTAAACTTTAATCTGTTTTCCAGTAGTGTGTTCCTATATAAAACCACTATAGGCTGCGGAGTCAATCTTTCGGCTGATCAGGTAATAATTATACTTTGATCTCAAGGTCTCCCCTTCTACCTTGTGCTTCCCAATCAATAGATATTTTAATTACTTTGCTTTTAGCATTCCATCAGTCAAGTTAATCACATACAGAAACCTCAGGATGACCTTTATAAATTTCTTTATTCATACACCTAAGTATACTGTTAATCAATGTATCATACACGTGTTTGAGAAAATAATGCAAGTACGTTTTTTTTTTTTGAATTTGCATTTTAAATTCATTTCAGTCATGGAGTCTGAAGATGGAAGTGGAAGCTGTAAGCACTCGAGCAAAGATGCAAATACTATGAGGAAGAAAGATGATTCACTTTCCCCCTTAATTTCACTTGTGGATTCTGACTATGACAGCAGAAGCGAAACAGATATAGAGATTATTACCAATGGCTCAGCCAAAAAGTCAAAATCTTCTACTTCTGCGTCTTCATCCTCATCAGATTCTTTGGCTGCAGATTTCTTCCTAATGGATGCAGAGATGCTCAAGAAATCCAGCACAGCCCGTGCTGCCTCCCCTAAAGCTCATGGGGATGCTCAAACACCGCTTACAGCTGACAAAAATGATGTATCAAGTGACATGTTTTCCAAATCAGAAGAGCCTGACTATGAATGTCCGCTTGCCCCCTCATTAGTTTCTGATGTCATCCATGAGTCTTCTTTGCAAATCATGTCACCAGTACAATCTCCTTCTATTCAAGTGATGGAAAGACCCGGAGATTTCGACCCTGATAGGATTCCAGCTTCTGTGTTTTCTAATAAACCCTCGACAGCAATGGACTGGAGTGTTGCTTCCAATGATTCCCTGTTCAGCATTCAAATTGGGAACAATAGTTTCTCCAGGGAGCAATTTCTCATGATGAATGGAGACATGTGCAAATATGAAGAATCGTACAAATCCGGAGAACTGTACAGATCTAGAGAGCTATACATGTTGGATGCAGAGAAGAAATAAGAAGAAACTGGAGTACCTGATGAAACCATGAAAGATCCTCCAAAGGAAAATGTTGTTGATCAAGTCGAAGAAAAAACCCCTCATCTAGAAAAGACTGAAAATTCCTCTGCAGTTAACCGCCATTCTAATGGAAGTAGTACTAGCTGTCAATCTTTTGCCTTTCCAATGTAAGTTCCAGTTCTTTTCATTTGAAAAATCAAATTATTAAATGATTCATCAAGTTACTTTTCATTCTACACACATGGGCATGCTTTATAGTTTATGGATATTAGCATGAGCAGACACATGCACATTTACATGCCCACTGCTTAAATGCTTGCACGCATGCACATATACATGCACAATGATTACATGCTTTCATGTATGTATAAATGTAGATGTCCGTGCTTTTAGGATTCACAACAATATGTTATCTGCCTCGGTTTCTGTGTATTAGTGCGAGCATGTAACTAGAAGATGGCCTTTTCCTTCAGAAGTATACATGTATGAAAGTTCAAAAAGCCTAGTACTTTTTTAGTTGAGAAATATACCCTTTGTGTGTTGCAGAAAGAAGAGGTCTGGATGGCCACTATGCCACTGTTCTAATTGTACCTGGGCGTTCTGGTACTGTACATGGACAAACTGCTGGTGTAAGTGGCCAAGCTGCTATTGTTGTAGGCGCCCAAGCTGCTATTGTTATAGGTGGCCGAGCTTCTATTGTTGTAGGTGGCCACTGATGCTGCCACTTAAATGGGCAAGCTGCAAGTGCCAATGTTTAAATTGTAGCTGGGCATTCTGCTACTCTTGGAATTCTATACAAAAAACAATATGTTCTTGTTCTCCTCATGCTAAGATGTATGCGTTCCTCTCCCTCTCCTAGCATTGTTTTCTTGTATCAAGAACATTACTTCTGTCCCATACAAGAAGTCCTTATATATTTTCCAGCCATTTAAACGTGCATATAACGCAGTCACAGTGTATATGTTTAAGTTTAATATCTTCAGATTCAATTATATACTTGTAAGATTTTTGGTAAAATTCGTAAATTGATCATCTCAAAGGGTAATTGGGCAAGTTAAAATTTGTCTTTGGACTTTTCAGTAAATGACTCTCTTTACCGTTACCTCACCGACTTGTTTGAGGCTACTATGTTGTTGGCATATGGATTTCTGTCTAAACAATTTAACATGCATAACTGCATCCGCGTGTCTTTCTTGCTTTAAAAACATAGTGTGTGAAGTCACTGAAGTAATTTCTTTCTTTTTATTCATTGCAGTTTGGCAAATAATGCAAGGACTGTTTCTGGGTTTGGATCATTCAAGCAGCAGGATTTACAGCCAACAGACTCTGAGAATAGTCCGAAGGCAAAGAAAGCTTCCAAAAATTGTTGGTGTTGTTGTTCCCTTCCTAGTTGGTCATGTTTTTCGTGTTGGACCTGCTGGTGTTGAGAAAGCAAGTGCTTCACATTCTTGCCTGATTTGCGTACCTCACTTGTTCTCTAGTTACTTAGAAACGGGGAAAATGGAATTTTCCTTCCAGTAGTTCCGTGGGTGTATATAGTGAGGGCTCAAGTAGTTTCTTTTTTTCCTCAGATTATTAGCTAGGATCAGCTTTAGATATTGTGCCTTTCCTCACATCTTTGTCCATTGTACATTTAACTGCTTGTTCCTTCTCAACTTTCATGAAGGAAATTACTGGGAAAAAAGAGAGCAGAACTGTCATGTAGGAATAATGATGTAAAGGGACATACAATATGACTTGTCAGACTTCAACACATTTTTTCATGTAGGAATAATCAATTTTAATAAGTGACGCATTCACTTTTTTCTTCTTTCTAGTTAGATATTAGATTTAGGTGAGGACTCTCCTTTTGGAAATACTCTCTCCTAGATCTCTCTTATTTTGATCTAATAAATTATTCTCCCTTTGTTTTCCCTTTTTGTGGACTTATCCATTAGATGATTTATTTCTTTTTTTTTGGATGAAAATTTCAATATC
The DNA here is from genome assembly GCA_020205605.1 of Panax ginseng. Classification (NCBI taxonomy): domain Eukaryota; kingdom Viridiplantae; phylum Streptophyta; class Magnoliopsida; order Apiales; family Araliaceae; genus Panax; species Panax ginseng. Next base: position 4,050,405 of record CM035127.1, read on the forward strand.
ATCTCTTGGGTGATTTTGATTTGACATTTTGTTTTCTTCGATTTAGAGATGTCTTTATTCGTGATATTTTTTTCAGTTCATGAATTGTTGAATTCATATTTGAATGTGGGGCTTCCATTGCGACTTGTTCTTCTGTTGTCACGCTAAAGAACGGTTCGGATATGAATATTTTATTACTCCATTATTTTTGAGATATGATTGTGTTTGAGAAGTATATTTGGTATTCACTAGCGTTGTTGCTACAATTGTTCTTTTTTTTACTGATTATCTGTTATTTTATTTAAAAGAATTACTCTTTTAATTTGTTTTTTTATAATTTTTTCATCTTTTATAACATATTAAAGTCTTAATATATTTTAATCTTTTGGACGATTTAATTAAAAAAACAAATAAGACATAATTAATTTATTTGTCTTGAGCTATTTATCAATCTATTTGTTATTACTAGGTAGTCAACATGGTTGGTTATATATACATGGTTTTATACCTTGACTTGTGATTATAAAAAAGTTAATGCAACTTAGTCTAGATGAGCCAATAAGAACAAAGTCAATGTTTTCACCCATCTCTCTCTCTTTTCTTTTTTTTAATACCAATTCAAGGAGTAATTTGCAGGGGGCTGATCGGAACTCATCTTCCATAACATTTAAGGGACTGTTTGGAATTAACATAATCAGACCACTAAGTTGACAGGAGATGCACATTTAAGTTAACTCGAAATATAGTGATGTTTGTCGGCTTGAACAAGTCCTCTTCCTCTAAAAAGCCAAGTTGCTAAAAAAAACAAAAAAACATACTTATTATAAGATTTGCTAAATAAAGATTAAACAAAGCAAATTTAAATAGTATTAATCTTAACCAAATCACCACTAATTTCAATTTTTGAAGAATCTTTTTCTGTATTTTTTCTGCTTTAGTATTTTCCTACTTTACATTGAATAAATAAAACACCCTTCTAAAAACTACAGTCTGGCCCACTTTTCCGATGTAGTACTAGTTTTAATGAAAGACGTTTAAACCATTAGTTCTGTTGACCGTTACTCCACGTGGCAAACAGATTAATAGACTTTTTAAATTCAAATTAATAACCGCCTTGTGCTGACTAGCTTATTGCACACATATTGATTGATTGACTGCCAACTGGGTCAATGGGCCCACATTGTCCACACCACACGGAAAGGAAAAGAATGGTGCAAAAACATTTTGAAAAACAATGAGAACGCGCAAATGCCCACAAAACATACCACAAGAAGAAGAAGAATCAAAATCTTCAAAGAAAGCCAAAATATAATTTTTCAGAAAAAACCCAAGCACCATTTTCTGACTACTTTACAACTGTTTTCAGTTCTGGGGTTTTGGGTTTTTCTTCTGAAAACAAGAAAAATGCAGTATTTGGCTGCTATGGGGTTTTATGCGAGTCTCCTCTTCTGTTTTCTCTTTCTGGTTTCAGGGGAAGATTTTTCAGAGAAAATGATTCTCTTGGAATTCAAGAGCTCCATTTCTGACCCTTCTGGAATTCTGTCCAGCTGGAAAACTGAAGATTACAGTTACTGTTCCTGGTTTGGAATCACATGCAACTCAGATTCTAGGGTTTTGGAGCTGAAGGTTCCTGGTGGTAATGGAGGTAATACTTATCCTGCTTCTTGTTCAAATTCTTCAGAATTTATATTGCATGGCTCTGGATTTAAAAGAAATTGTTCTGTTAGAGTTGGTAAATTGGTTGGGAAACTGTCACCAGTAATGGGAAAGCTCTCTGAGCTTAGGGTTTTATCACTTCCGTTTAATGAACTTAGCGGTGAACTTCCTAGTGAAATGTGGGGTTTAAAGAATATTGAAGTACTTGATCTTGAAGGGAATTCGATTACTGGGAATTTTTCTGGGGATTTTGGCAGTTTAAGGAAGTTGCGGGTTTTGAACCTCGGTTTTAATAGAATTGGCGGAGAGATCCCGGATTCCCTATCAAAGTGTGGGCGGTTACAAGTTTTAAATTTAGTGAGAAATAGAGTAAAGGGGAAGATTCCAGGGTTTCTTGGTAACTGTAAGGAGTTAAAAGCACTTTATTTGTCGTTTAATCAGTTAATCGGTTCTGTACCGAATGAATTGCTGAAAGACTGTGGGAATCTTGAACATATAGATTTGTCAGGTAATTTCCTAAGTGGGAACATTCCGCGTAGTTTTGGAAAATGTAGCCAATTAAGGACACTTCTGTTGTTTTCGAATGCATTTGATGGTTCTATACCACCAGAAATTGGTGAGCTTCAGAGGCTTGAAGTTCTGGATGTTTCACGAAACAGCCTTAGTGGTTTTATCCCCGTGAAGCTTGGGAATTGTGTCAGTTTGTCGGTTCTTGTCCTCTCGAGTCATTTTGATCAGAAGTCATTCGGATTACCAGATGCTCCTTTGGATGATTATAATTGTTTTGAGGGCACCATTCCAGCGGAAGTTACAATGCTTCCAAAGCTAAAGATATTTTGGGCTCCAGGTGCAAACCTGAAAGGCAAGTTTCCTAGCAATTGGGGGTGTTGTGACAGCTTAGAGATGGTGAATTTAGCTCAAAACTTTTTCACAGGAGAAATATTTGGGGTGTTTGGAGGATGCAAGAACCTGCATTTTCTTAATTTGAGCTCAAACATGATAAGTGGTTATCTTGATGAAAAACTTCAAGTTCCTTGTATGACCGTATTTGATGTTAGTGTAAACCAAATTTCAGGATCGATTCCCAGTTTTCACTACAATACTTGCAGTCATCTACCCTCTTCTAATTCAGGCCTTCTCCAGCCTTCCAGCCCATCCTTTGCATATTTGTCGTTTTTTACATGTAAAACACTTTCTGAAAATCCTCTGCCATTTTCAAGTTTAAGCCTTCCAATGATTCATGATTTTAGTCAGAATAACTTCAGTGGAGCAATCCCATTACTTCCAGTAGCACTTGAAAGATTAGGCAAGCAGATTGAGTATGCATTTCTTGTTGATGGAAACAATCTCACTGGACCATTTCATGAAAACTTATTTGCAAAGTGTGATGATTTTTTTGGAATGATCATCAATGTAAGCAACAACAAACTTTCTGGTCAAGTTCCATCTAATATTGGTGTAGAATGCGGATCTCTAAAAGTTTTGGATGCCTCCAAGAATCAGATTTCGGGACCAATACCTCAAAGTCTTGGAGATTTACAATCACTCATTATGCTTGACTTGAGCTGGAACAAGTTGCAGGGCCAGATTCCAGTTAATCTCAGTCGCATGAAGAATCTTAAGTATCTAGCCCTTTCTGGTAACCACCTTTCTGGAAGCATCCCCTCTACGTTCTCACAGTTACACTCCCTTCAATGTTTGGAACTTTCATCGAACTTTTTTTCTGGTGATATTCCGCAAGGTCTAGTGAACTTGACCAACCTAGATGTTCTTTTGGTCAATAACAATAAACTGTCAGGTAAGATTCCCTCAGGTTTGGCGAATATGATGTCACTCACCAAGTGTGACATCTCATTCAATAATCTGTGTGGACAGTTTTTGTGGGGGGGTAAGAAAATAAATTGTAGCAGCTTTCCTGGAAACTCGTTTCTTGATTTCCCTCTAGCCACTTTATCTCTACCTCCTTCAGGCAACGAGCCACAAGATTCTGTGGCTTCTTCATCAGTAAGTGGTTCTAAAACTGCTAGCAAGGGATTTAATTCTTTTGAGTTGGCTTCCATAATATCTGTAACTGTCATTGTTGGTATTCTTCTGGTTCTTGTCATCCTCTTCTTCTACATAAGAAAAAAGAGTCCAAATTCTAGAGCTCATGTTTCTGAATCATCTGAGAGAAGGGAAATTGTAATTTTCAAAGACATTGGGGTTCCGTTGACTTTTGAAAATGTTGTTCAGGCAACGGGAAATTTCAATGGAAGCCACTGCATTGGATATGGGGGTTTTGGTGCCACTTACATGGCTGAAGTCTCACCAGGAATCATACTGGCTGTAAAGAGGCTCACTCTGGAAAGGTGCCAAGGCATTCCACAATTTGATGCTGAGATAAGCATCCTTGGAAGGATAAAACACCCAAAGCTTATAACATTAATCGGTTACCATGCCAGTCAAGCAGAAATGTTCCTCATATATAACTATCTTCCAGGAGGTAATTTGGAACAGTATATCCAAGAAAGATCCAGAAGAGCTGTTAACTGGAAGGTACTTCACAAGATTGCTCTAGATGTTGCCAGTGCACTTGCTTATCTTCATGACCAGTGTAATCCTCGTGTTCTACATCGTGACATCAAGCCGAGTAATATATTGTTGGATGATGAATTCAATGCGTACTTGTCTGATTTTGGGCTCTCAAGACTTTTGGGAATTTCTGAAACCCATGCAACAACTAGTGTTGCTGGAACTTTTGGCTATGTGGCCCCAGAATATGCTCTAACTTGTCGTGTATCCGAGAAGGCCGATGTTTACAGCTATGGAGTGGTGCTTCTTGAGTTGTTATCAGACAAGAAATCTTTGGACCCTTCTTTTTCTTCACATGAGAATGGTTTCACTATCATATCATGGGCGTCAATGCTATTGGCAAACGGTCAGGAGAAGGAGATCTTCACAACCGGCCTATGGGATGCAGCTCCACAGAATCATCTTGTTGAAATTCTGATTTTGGCAATACTTTGTACATCTGAGCTCAAATCTAAGAGACCTGCAATGAGGCAAGTTGTTTATAAACTGAGGAAATGTCAACCTCGTCCGGGCTAGCTATGTAATTAGGGTCCTGGATTTTTACTTACAAACATTAGGAATAAAAACACTTAATTTCTAGTTTTCAGTTGGATTTTTTAATTAAAGCAGCCAGCCATTTGAATGATCAATTGATGTAACCTGAGGAATCTCCTAATTTCATTTGAACATGAATTTCTTTTCTTTTGACGATTTTGTACAATGAATCATAGCAGATGTTTCTTGTCCCATAACCAAGTTTCAATCTTTTCAGGCCGAGTTGCTAAATCAAGTGAACCAGGGTTGTTGAAGGTACATAACGTGGTAGAGTTAATGCTTGAAATGGTTATTAAAAATGAGACTCGGCATACTTTGTTTCTCACAAGATATCTGTCTCTTCTTCAATTCTATGGGATTTTTATTCTTTCTTGATTGCAAGGCTTCATGTCTTGTTTTTCCTACTTAAAATGCTAACTTTTCGTACTCTTAATTTTCTGGAATGCCGATGTGCAGTTAGGCCTTCCTCCAAAATATAACCTGGTAAAGTAAATAGTTCAATAATCTATTCCTCAAGTCATGTTAATCATGAAGTTTTAAAATGCATGCCTAACCAAAGAGAACCAATTACTTCAATTTGCAGCTGCAGGTAAGAAGTATAATAATAATTATATAATAATTCGGATATTAGTGGTAAATGGTATATCTCAGTTTATTTATGTTGGTGAACTAAAGTTTTATTTATATTTTATTTTAATTTCCAGCTGCATTGTCATCAAAGGTCACATGAACCCGTGGCAGAGCATTTGAACGCAGATCAAGAGTTCGCCGGTTCGAACCCGGTTCAGCCCTTAGTATATAGATTCTGTGGCCCAATGGATAAGGCGCTGGTCTACGAAACCAGAGATTCTGGGTTCGATCCCCAGCAGAGTCGTCAACTTGCCTTAAAACAGAGCACAAAATACTCTATACATACAAAGAAATTTGGGGAAAACAAAATAAAAAGAAGCAAAAGTTAAAAAATTATCCTAACTAAAATAAAAACTTTTGCATATCCCCTCCCTCTTTACACCGCCTTTACGAAAATAAAGAGTTGGGACTTACAACTATATGTTTGAGTGGATTAGTAATGTCAGTACCGCCTGCATGCTCCACGAATCCTGCCGGAGAGTAAAAGGAGCCATGACATACACACATTATCCTCGTCTCTTCTCCCTTTCCATACTTATACAATACTCCCTCTATTCTTCTTCCATTAGGACCGTCACCTGTTGCAACTACCAAAGGCATTGAATTCATCCTGGATTCCTTTGCTCTATTCCCAGAAGCATTCGTTTTCTTAGATGGGGAAGGTCTACCTGCATTCTCCCCACTCTTCATTCCTGAAGAACCCACTGTATCCTTGTTACATTGATCTTCTACCGACTGAATACTAACTGGGCTCACATTACCGCAACTACCAGACCCTGTCATGGCGCAGGAACTTAAGTCACAAATTCAGGAGGAGCCTTTTGCAGGTAAGTAATACTAAATAGATTATGCAATATAGTTTCAACTCCAAAATACATGCACTAGGAAAAGCTAATCTCATTACTAGTTTACCTAAATCCATAACTGAAAATTAAACCTCAAAATGAGCTTCAGTAAACAGTCATCCAGCTCATATAATCACGCACTTTATCTTAGGCTAGTAAAGCCCAGCATAACAACTTCGACAAAGAATGATGCCACACCACTGGTGGCCTATATCTTCTGTGACTAATTATTCTCTCTTGCAATATCTAGTTAGTTCACGAAAACTATTTAGTTACCGATATCTTTTTATCGTGTGTAGTACAACCGACATAAGAGAAAGAGAAGTAAGCAATCATAGCATCTGATAGCCTCATTAAGATTCTAGCAGGAACCCTCATTGATATAGCTAATTGTTCAGAACTGTTATCGAATTAATTATTTTTTTTAAATATCAAAATAAACACCAACTTAATCTACTCATTCCCTGATCTTTGCTCATAAAACTATCCTCGCTTGCTCTCTAATTTTTATAAAATAAACCACTAATCAACAACCCCAGACTGCTTGCAAAATTGTGGGACTGAGAGGGCAAAATGATATCCTAAAAAAGTAAGAAGCAAACAAGAAAGCATTTTAATTGGTGGCATGCAATTTACAATAAATACACAAGACACAACAACAAATTCACAAACCCACATGCATAAGATTAGTGCACCTTGTTAAAAACAGAAAATAGAAGACACTGGAACAGGAATTCATTATCATATGCTAGCAATCTTGTTAACTTTCAAGTTAAAAAGTTTTTAGCTTTACATCAAGATTCTAAATAAGCAAGTACGGAGCAGTTTTTGTTTAATTGAAGAACCAACTCAACGTGCAGTGGGCTGTATGGCAAAATTGGATAGTTCAATTATTGTAAATGCACCACATGGTTTGAAGAGAGAACTGATATTAAACACACATTGCACACCCTATTTTACTCTGATTTAAAATACTATGCCATCAAATCTAAAAGCTCAAATCTTTAACAAAGTTTCTTCTGAATTGCAAGAAGCTTAATCAATGAAACATTTTAGCTCCAATAATATGATCAATGATAATAATGAATTTTTGTGAGTATACATTGACAAATTGCTAATTCAATTCTCCGTAATTACCCTTTCTTCCATCCACATGATCCACCGTTTCTTCCTTCTTCTCCACCCCCCCCCCCCCCTCCCTTCCTCCCTTCCTCCCTTCCTCCCTTCCTCCCTTCCTCCCTCCCTCCCCATTTTTCATTTTAATTTTTATTTGGTAGCAGAACTACTAGGATATGAAACAAGAAACTCCAGAGCATTACTAGCAGTAGTCAATAATCAACAACTTTCTATACAGAATATACTTAAAAAAAGCTACCAATATTCTTAATATAAAGCTCTCAAACCCCAAAAATTGCACATCAGATAAACAAGTATATATATATTTCAATTTCTTTTTCTTTCTTTCTTTCTTTTTTTTATATTTGATAATAGCTATATAACTAAAAATAGTAAGAGCATATATAGGAAGTTGGTATTAGAGATTAATCATAATACCTTGAAGTGGTTTACTCTCCAATTCTGACATACTTGAAGAACATCCCCCTCTTTGTGAATCTATTGACCCTTGCCTACTACCGCCATCTCCAATTACATAATTACCCCTCTCTCTTTCTGTCAAGGCTTCAATCCCACCTCCAAGAATAGTCTGTCTAGCAGCAGGAGCCCATGACGGCAGCCCAAAAGGCGGTGCCGCAGATGAGCCCACCTTATTCATTGCAGCTATATACTGCTCTCTCTGACCTCTCCCACTCAAATTCACCCGAGTCTCCCTCCTTTCCTCGTCTTTATGATCGCCCTTGAAAACTTTCTGCTTTTCCGACCGCCTCCGCTTAGCTTCCATTCTCCTCAAACTCTGCATCTCCTTTCTCTTCCGCCACTCCTCCTCCGTCTCCACAGGAAGCGAAGAAGTCCTCGCAAGAGCCAGATACGCCGCCGTCGTCGCCTTCTTCAGCTCCTCTTCCTCATCTCTAACTAGTGGAATAGGCCCAGCAATAGACGAAGACCTCACCAGCTTGTTTGAACTTTTATCAACCCCAAACCTTCCGCCTAAGGACAGCCCGAGATTCAGCTCTATCTCCCCTGAATCATCATCATAATTTGGTTCTTTCTTCAATTCAGATTGTCTTGAAGTACTTTCCCCCATAAATCTCTGCAATAAATTCCTCGGTATTCTATTCTGAAGAGTGAGATTTTCCATTCTAGTACTACTTCTCCTGCTCTCACTTGTATCGCCCATTACACGCATAACTCCCAACCCCCAAAAAAAAAACTCAAACTTGATACTCCTAAGTAATCAAATTCAGCTATATTTATCTGCAACAACTCCATGGTCTGATTTACACATGCCCTGATGAACAAATCTGATAATTAGCCACATCTTGTTGATTTTGAACTCAATAAAAAAAATTAGTCCTTAAAATCTCATTGAAAAATTGAAGATTTTCAAAGGAGGATGAAAAGTCCGGCGAAAACTTGCCGGAAAAGGGTGCAATCAATTATAGAGGGTTAGAAAGAGGAGAGGTGATACTGAAAGGAAATCAAGAAACGTGGGAAAGAAGAAGGGGAGAGAAATTATTGCACGACGAAAATAACCTTGGGTTGGAGACAACGAAAGTACATGAGAAGGGACAAGTGGCGGAAGGTGAGGTTTGGCCGTATGGGTTAGTGGTGACACATGTCCAATATTTAGTTTCTTTTTGGGAAATACTAATATATATAGTGACTATACTAATTATGTGAATAAGTAAATATAAATAAAAAATTTATTAAAAAGTTGTATCATATGATTAATTTTATTTGATATGACATAATCTCTCTCTTTAAAATTATATGATTATTATTAATTTTAAAATAAATTTAAAATTAAGATAACTTTTTAAAAATTATAAGATAATAAAATTTATTTTTAAGATAATTTATAATATTTATTATTATATTATTAAAAGATTGTCGTTTTAAAAAAAAAATTGTTCCAAAAAATTTGTCGTTTACAATTTTCGAGGAGAATAAATTATTTACTTTTCTATATTACCCCTACCTTCTCTCATTGTCCCAAGAAATTATCTCTCTTGTATTAATAGTTTTTAACTTTCCATAAAGGGGTAGTGATGAAATTTCAAATAAATTTTACTTGGTAAATGATACTTTCTTAATCCATGTGTCAAAATCTTAAACGACAATCTTTTAGGAACGGAGGTAGTAAAAATATATGTCAAATTAGGAAGTGGTTAGTATGAAATTTATTTTAGGGTAAGTTGATCAATTGGTCAATAGAATACTGACACGCATGCGAGGTTTCTATTTGACAATTTGACCAACTTATTAACAAAATAATTTAATGCTAACCGGATCCGTCAAACTACGTTGAATCGTGTCGTTTTTAGAGTTTTGGGTTTGTTTGTGTAATTGTGTACGTTGTGTGTGGCCATTTATATAAGAGGATGGAGTTTGTCTAAAGACAGTGAAGAGCAGGTAGGTGAGAATAGGTGGTTCTGTTGTGAGGACGCGTGTCGCGGGATGAAGGAAGGGAGAAGACCACGTGTCCGTGATGTCTTAGAACTCTCCGTAGACATTCGGGCCTCGTAAAGCCGCAACGCCAACGCTGTGTTTTTTCGTAGGCAGACTCTCGGAAGGAAGGAGTATTAGCTGTCATAATAATTAAATTAAATCATGGAATTCAAGGAAAGTACTTAAATCGTGATAGGAAAGGTTAATGATATGGATACGTGGATTATATGAGAGAGACGTGGTTGGCTGAATTGGTTGGTTTGGCTTACGTTAACGTACGTACGTCTTTAAGAAGAAAAGCTTCTTCCACCCCTCATAATCTCTCATAGGCATAGCCTCTGTAAATGGAGTATTTTTTTCATATTGATTTTCCTATATATTTTTAAAAAGAAAAATTGCCCATTAACTATATTAGACCCTGTCAAATACTCAATCGGTTCCAAAAAATATAATATTAGTAACATTTTGAAATAAAGTTGATATGTTTATAAACTTAAAATTAATATAAATTATTTTAATTGTAATTAATGTAATGATGAAAATTATAAAATATGTAAAAGGTAATACTAATTGTTAATAAATAATTTTAATTTTAAATTTAAAAATACATCAAAATGACTTTTAAAAATTAATAATAATCTTAGCAATTGAAACAAATAAAGTATATGAGAACAACTTAGCAATTTTATTTGATTTATTACCATGGCAATGACAGCTATCTACAAAATTTACAAAACTTGCTTATCCTATTTAATTTTATACTTTTAAGGAAACTCAATTAAATTTTATTTTGGAAGTGGTGCAGTTCGGATTAAGTTGAACTTTCTATTCTTATAGAGATTGATTTCTATCTAAGTATGGTATCTATTGTGATAAGTAGTCATATTTTTATTCGGGGAACAGACGTATTGAGGTGGTGTGATCAAGTTATAAATACATGATTGTTAGAGCAATCACATACAGACATACTTCAATTGTTGACGTTTATAATTTGTACTTATTTTTACATCAAAATTATCCTCCGACGACCGTGATCCTCACATAAGTTAACTAAAAACAATTATATATATTCAATAAATAAAATATACTAGTACTATATGTACTTCTTCTTCACTCTCTTAATTTTTTTTTATTTTTTTGGGTACAACTATTTTGGTAGAGTAACAGAGCTGCGGTATAAATCGGCGAGGAGAATGAAGGGAGCTGGTGGTCCTTGACACGGGCCTGGGTGAATCACGACGGGGTAAATGATTTGGTCCCACCTAGTCAAGTTGTACCTTAAAAAGATACGTAATGAGTGTTGGTGCAGTTACCACGTGCTAGGATATACTCCAGTGAGGTTGTCCCCAGTGCAAACGGTGAGGGCGACGTTTTGGCCCTATGACGTCATGTCCTTTCCATACATGTACTGTTTCAGATATTATTAGTGACAGGTGTCAAGTGTGCAATTAAATTATCATAAAAATATAATTTTAGAGATAAAAAAAGTTTTAAATTTAAAAAAAAAGAGTAAAATTGTAATAGAACTAGACTTATGTGGACAAAAAAAAAGTAACACAACGTCAACAAATCAATTATAAAAGAGATGGTTCTAAAATTACAAAGTAAGTAAATTTTATAGTTATTTAATATGAAATTTAAAGTTCAATTATTAATATAGAGGTTGAGAATTTAATTTTTATTGATAACAAGTTATGAAGACATCTAATATAAAAGATAACACTGTGGTGAACATTAAACTTATGTTTGTTTGCAATGATTATAATTTTGAAATTATAATTCAAAAATTATTAATTTTATGATTAAATTAAATAGTTATAATCACATATTTGTTTTTTATGAGATTATTCATGTGATAACTTAAAATAATCACATGTTATGTTTGTTTTTTATAAGATTAATTAAAGGATTGAATAAAAAATATCATTTGAACTATTATACCACTTGTACGTACTAGAGACAGTTATGATGAAGCTCGTCATGAAAAATTTATTTTAAAAAGAAATAAATGATAAACTTTTTAATAATAAATGTAGATGTATTTTCAAAATAAGTTGTTATTCTCATAAAAAAAAACTTACTCAAATAACAATAACTACATAAGATTCACTATGAATAAAAATAGTATTTATTTATTATATTTGAATTAAAGTAAAATATAATTTTTTTTTTAATTTTCTTTTATAAACACAATAACTACATACAAAACATACAAGTTTTTAATTTTTTTCTATTATAAATTAAGTTTTCTATTCTTTTGGATATGGAAATTGAGAAACATAGTTTAAGTACTTATTTACCAGTTTAGAGCTTATTAAGTACTCCCTCCGTCCCAAATTAATTGCTCAGTTTTGACTTTTTAAAGTCAAATTGACCATTTTTAAAACTAATCTTTTTATTATTTTTGCTAAAATATAGGTGAAGAAATTATAACCAAAAAAAAGTATATACAATTTATTACTAATTCTAATTTTTATAATTTTAGAAATATATTTATATATGCTTAATTATTAATTCTAAAAATAGTCAATTTAACTTAAAAAAGTCAAAACTGAGCAGTTAATTTAGGACGGAGGAAGTATTTTTTTTTTAAATATACACGTTCTATTTATTTATCAAGCATAATAATTTATTTTTCTAACAAGTTATTTCAAACGGGATACTTTAACTTATTAAATAAATTACTTAAAATACAAGTTAGTAAATAAGCTATAAGTACAAACTAACCTGATCCCCTCCCAATTTGAAATTTTACCATGTAGAATATCTTTTGTTTAAAAAAAAATAGTAATAAAAAAAGGAAAGAGGTTGACCTCGAAAAACTAAGACACGTGAAGGTCTTACAATACCTAAATTATAATAAAAAAAATTACAGTCAAATTATACTTTAAATTATAATTTAAAGCATACGCTATTCATATTAAAAATAAATAAAGGTCCATAAATTTTTAATTCTATATGATGAGATTATAATATCTAGCTAAACATGGTATTAAATAGTCTCAATCTTAAGTCATTTTATAATTTCTTAAATTAATAATCTCAAATTTAAATTTAAAAATAAACAAGACACTTGAGATTAATAATCATATCCTTACATAGTCTAAAAATATTAAGTTATCCTATGCTCATAGATTATGATAAATTATCCTAATAAATTAGAATATTAAAAAAAGTTAAATTATTTTATTTTTAAATTTTAGTAATTGATTTATAAAGTTAATATAGTGTTTTTTTGTGTGGTAAAAATGAGATAATATCAAGCGATCAAGTGTTAACACAATAGTTGTACTTGTACTGGTCAGCCATCTCTATCTTTAGTATTTCATACATTTTTATATATAGGTCGTTTTAGATTCTTTTTTTTATTCTTAATTATTTATCGTTTGTGGTTTATTTAGGAGAATTGATTACTATTTTTTCTAAATTGCCCCTTATTACTTCATCTAATTTTTTGATCCATATTTATGAGATAAGTGAGGTGAAGGGTATTATAGACAATTGATAATATAGTTAATACTTTTCAATCATTTTCTTAATTATTGTGTACATGTCTAAAACGACCAATATTAAGTAATGAAGGGAGTAATAACTAGTAAGGGTCAAATCCTATTCCACTCTCTTTTTGAAAAATTATAAAATGCTTAAATGATAAAAAAAAAAGATAAAAAGAAAAAGAAAAAGAAAAAAGAGTGTGAGTGACAGGAAGAGTGACACGCGGAAAGAGATAGAACTGTCTAAAAGGACGCGAGGTGGGGAGAAAGATCTTCTTAAGGTGACTTGTCGGGACACGTGTCTACTAGAAGTAGTAAATAAATTCTAAATTCTCGGACACACACTTGATCACGTTTGTTCGTAAAAAATAGAATATGATTATCATCAAATTAATTTTATGATAAATTATTCAATTAATTAATAGTCATTTCGTTTCTTAATATAAATTTTTTTAGTAAAATACTTTGTTCCTTAATATAAGTCGTTTGAGAATTTCAAATAAGCATTAATTACTTAGTTTTCAGTATTATCCCAAGTATTAAATGTAACTTTAGTTCTCTCACTATTTTCTGTCTAATAAATAATAATCTCTTATTCCAATACAAGGGCAATATAGACAATTGATATTATAGTTAATGCTATACAATCATTTTCTTAATACTTGTGCACAACTCTAAAACGACCTATATTAAAGAACGGAAGGAGTACAGTTTTGACATACAGAGTAAGACCATCTTTCGACATACGGTTAACACTGTATTGACCAAAGTTAACATATTTGATGCTCTCTCCGTCTTTGTATTAGAGTTGTGCACAAATATTAAGGAAATGATTGCATAACGTTAAATATAATACTTCCTCCATTCCTAAATAAGTACTCCCTTCGTTCCTAAAAGATTGTCGTTTTAGAATAAAAAATTTGTTTCAAAAAGTTTATCGTTTACAACTTTCGAGGAGAATAAATTATTTACTTTCATATATTACTCATACCTTCTCTCATTGTCCCAATAAATTCTCTCTCTTGTATTAATAGTTTTGAATTTCCCATAAAGGGGTAGTGATGAAATTTCAAACAAATTTTACTTGATAAATGATACTTTCTTAATCCATGTGTCAAAACCTTAAACGATAATCTTTTAGGAACGGAGGGAGTATCATTTAAGATTTTTACACATGGATTAAAAAAGTCATTTAATACTATCATTTAATAGTTAAAATGTGTAAAATTTCACCACTACCTCTTTATGGGAAGTTAAAAACTATTAATATTAAGGGTGAGAATTTCTTAGGACAATGAGAGAAGGTAAAGTTAATATAGGAAAGTAAATAATATATTATCCTAAAAAGTTGTAAACGACAGATAATTTGAAAGGAATGGAGGGAGTATAAATTTTCTATATTATTCTTGAAAAAAGAGAATATTATTTATTGACAAAAAAATAGTGAGAGAAGCAATATTATATTTAATACTTAAGGTAATATTATGAACTAAGCAATTAATCATTGCTTAAAATTTTCAAAAGACTTATATTAAGGGATAAAAATACTTCTCTAAAATAACTTATATTAAGAGACAGTGAAAGTATTAGACTATTTATTTTAATTTAATACTATTTCGAATTAATTTATCTCATAATGGAATATTAGTAGTCCTTTAAATAATCACACGGATTACTTTTTGACTTTCCTAATCCTAGTGATATATATGAGGGATTATATAATTTCATGATAAATGCGAGATTAATAATTCCCTCCTTTTAAGTTATCAAATGTCCCTCGTCAAATAATTAAATAGTATGAAAATAATATTAAATTTAAATAATTATTTCAATCCCAAACATATTTTTTTGTAAACAAAAATGGCTCATGGAGTTTGGAGGAACGGGTGATTCTTTTATTTAAATTGTTTTCCCTTTGTTTTTAAGAAATGCAAGTGTATTTTGAGTTCCCCATTCTCAAATTAAGTATTTCTTTTGTATATTTCAAAATCAAAGATAATAGTTTTATTTTAAAATTATGTAATAATATAAAATTTAGTATATAGTTGTATTTATTCTAATTGAATGACTAGTATAATGTCATTGTGATTATAGTTATTGCTAATGTTTGGTATATAATTTATTTTTTATTTTTATAATATTGTCACTTTACAAATCCATTGACCACTTTACAATAATAAGGCAGAGTAGTATACACAAACGTTAAGAAGTAACATTTTTAATGTTAAAAATATAACTTTACAAATTGTCCGGGTAATAATAATAATCACTCAGATGTTGATTTTTAATGTTGGATTACTATTAAATTGATAGATTACACTTAAAAATATATAAAATAATTTAATACTAGTATTAAATTGATAGATAGATTACACTTTAAACTAATACTCCTATTTATGTTACTGAGACGTGTGAAATCAAGTACAAGGAATGCAATTATTTTTACTGCTAAAATTTTGAACCCATTTAAACACTCTTATCATTTCTATACCATATACGCTAAATATTATATGCTCCTGATTTACAAAAACAACTTCAATAATATAGGGGTCGATCATATTTTTTTTTATTTATTTTTCACATAACAAACATTAAAAATAATAAAATTTAAAAGAAAATAAATATTTTTAAAAATAAAAAATTGGAACAACATCTCATATACGATACATCGTTTATAAAACCAAATTTATAGGGGTAATAAAATGAGATTTGTGACTTAACTTCAAGAGGACAGTTATTTTCTCTCTCCTCTTTTTATAATAAGAGATTATAAATGAAGGAAAGAAAATAATTACCTTATTGAGACTGTGTTACTATCATAAAAATAAGGATATTATTTTATTTATTTTACCTAATCTTTTCCTTTATTAAATAACTCTTGATAGCCACAAGCCCACAACCATCCTAAGCCCTTTTATTAGATGTCACTTTACAAATTAAATTTTAACGACTTTTTAACAGGTCGGATAATCGACATTCGGCTAAACCGGCCCAATTCAAAACGAGGTGACTTGGGTGGGGGATAAATTAGGGCTTCTTCTCCTTTCAGAAATTCAGGTATATAAAAAAAACCCAAACACTAATCTTTTTCTTCTTCTCCTGTCTGGTAATGTTTGATAGCAATTCTGAAGATATTGGGCAGAGCAGCAAAATTCTTCTCGACTTGGAGGCCAACAAATCGTTCCCTTTCTTCTTCTATACGTTCTCTCTCTCAAATCTTAAGTAATTTTCTTTTATTTTACTTCATCTTAATCTTCATCTTCATGTGTATATAATTAAATGGTATCGTGCTCTATGTGCAGAATCAAGACTTCATCTTATCTACAATGCTGCTGCTGATTTATGATTGCAGTCTCAAAGCCTACAACTTCTGCTGTTCCTAAAAGCCAAAGTACTACTACTTCATTCGTGTACCTCATTTCTATTTATATCCGCATAGCTCCAAAACATTATTTTTGCATAATATATTTACGGAGAGTCTGCTTGCGTGGTAGAAAACCTCTTAATATATGCATGCATAAACAGAATGTACAGTGAACCTAATTTAATTTTCAAAAGTTTAAATTTTTATTGATTTGCATAGCTGTGGATTAATTGTGGTGGATTTTTTTAAGAGGCAAACATTATTTAATTGGGGCTATGTGTTGGTAAAACAATGATAAATCAACGAGAAAAAGCCCCCCACTACCTTTCGATTACGGAGCAAATGACTACCACTATGCTACGGAGGCAAGCATCAATTTTATTTTCAAATAAAGACTAATGTGTTGTTTGATAAAATTGAATAAAAAGTTCTGAATAGGTAAGTTTATCAAAATGAGCTGGACATAATAGAAGTTTTGAATGCTCAATGAAAAATGTGTGATAATTAATCTACCTAGATGGCTAAACATTTGAAAATTTGCATTCCCTATTTTATCCTTCTGAATGTTTTTAAACAAATTAGTCTTGCTACACGTGACCGACAAATTTATGTGTATAATAAATACCGACATATGTGTATACATGAGATAGATAGGAATTAAGATTTTGCCCCACCGTAGTTTATTTAATTTTTGTAGCTTAAAGTTTCATGTCATTTGCAATTCAATTTCGTCATAAATTTGTCTACATATAAATCCTGTTCTTAAACAAATTTATTTAAAATTTTTAACTATGGAATGTTATGTGAACACAATTGAATGAACTTTTGAACAACTTAAATAAATATATTAATAATCATATAATAAATTATTAAAAGATCAATGAAACAAATAAAACCAAAAAACTTAAAAGCTAATTAAAAAGAATATCCATCTGGTCAATTAAGTAATATATAACATAACAAGTACAATATTATATATATAGAGAGAATGAAAGAAACGAAGTACCCCCACTTACTACCGTAGCCCATATCTATTCATAATCATCTATTGATAACCATAGCCCACTTTCTTTCTAAATCTTGGTATTCTTCTGGGAAAAAACCAACATAATCTATGATCTTCTCTAATAGATACAATTTATCATCTTTGTATTCCTCCCATGCTAGGCATGCATCATCTCTCTCAATATATCTTTTAAATTCTACTTTGTACATATTTATGTATCATTAATTCTTATTTTCTTGATTGTGGTTCACCCCAAGCATCACTTCAGTATTTGTATTTTGTCTTTTAATTTTCTTACGAATATTTCAGTTTGTAGTTTTGCTTTTTTGCATTATCTACTTGGGTCTTGTTAATTTTCTGTTGGATTTTGTCTTTAATTGATTGCAAGTTGATTACATTGAAAAATAATTAGAGAGGAGGCTGCTACTCAAAATCGAAATAATAGAACAATGGAGATAGGGATTGGTAGTGGTGTTGAAAAGATTGCAATGTATAGTAAATTCTGTGTGTAGGAGGTTATTACGGTAAAAAGTTATTAATTACTTTTGCTGACGGACCAAAAAAGCTAGCATTAAATTTCTTATTCGGTCAGTGCAATTAAGAACCTATAAGAGTTAATTTTTTCCCCAACAAACACGTTGAATGATCGCCTCTTATTTGGACCATCCAGATCTAATAGAGGTTATCAAACAGCCCCAAGTAAAGTAGAGTTAACTCGGTATAAAAGTCCGTGAAAACCCCTAGAATATGAATCATTTGAGTCTAGGAAGCAGGACAGGGTTTAAGGGGAGACAGTTTGTGGAATAGCTTTGATCGTGTCCGGACTCTAGTGTTGGTATAAATTTCATTTTAGACTTGACACGATTCTTGACTAGATCAAATTAAATCAAGTAATGTAGACAGATTGCAGGAACACTAATTGACATAATTAGTCACTTATTAGGGCTCATCATTTCAGTTCCTGTCCGCTTTATTTTTCCACTTTCTCTTTCTACATTTATACATATATATGTGTATAGGTTTATATATACACATTACAAGGCACAAGTCTAAGGAGAGAGAAGATGGAGAATAGTGATAGCAGCAGCCATAGGAACAACAGCAAGCACTGGAGAGCAGAGGAAGCCATAGCTGGTAACGCTGAAGCAGTTCAAGCTCTCAGAGAACTCATCACTTTTCCTCTACTCTATTCTCGCGAGGCCCAAAAGTTAGGTCTCAAGGTATTAATTTAATTTAGGAATTGTTAAATCCACACTATTTTTTGTTATTTCCACAACAAAAGTGTCGCTATAGATCTTATAGCGACGGTTTTCACCGTCGCTATACATTTACAGCGACACTTTTGCTGTGGAAATAACAAAAAATAGTGTGGATTTAACAATTCCCTTTAATTTATTACTCACTATGTCCCAAAATTAGAAAATTTAAAACCTAAATTTTAAGAAAATTTTACTTTTCCAAACTTATCCCTTACATTGCCTATAATGTCAAATGTCTCTTGCCATGTTGGGAATTTAATATCAAGTTAGTAACTTGATCTCATGATATATACAAAAATGTACCTATATTTTTTTTGAAAGGGAGGCGATACTATCTTCCCAAACAAATAAAAAACAAACCAGGCATTTTGAGTGCTCCTTGCTTTGTTTTTAACCTCAATACATATAATCTTGATGGCCTCATGACTTGCTCCTACATGGTCCACCTGGCACCGGAAAGGTATCCATTTCTTAATTTGTTTCTTCTTTTGATTATGTATTCAATTCTTTATTTTTTTTATTGTGAGCGACTGTTGGATAAATTTTTTATTCTTAAAATTTTTTAGACAAGCTTGGTTCGAGCAGTTGTTCATGAATGTGGTGCACATTTGACAATTATCAGGTATTATAGTGCTCTCACCTGAGAATTACATGTAGTTATTTAGTTTCAGACATGATGTGAAATAATCTTTCTCCAATACTTTGAGTTTTCTTATAGACTATTCAATTTTTAAAAATATATTTCACAGAAAATTTATTTGTCAAAAAAGAAATTGAGTTGCTCAATGCTCTTTTATGTGACAAATACATCCAGCTGATTGAAGGAAAAATTATCATTAGTTTAAGTGATCAAATTTTCTTAGGATTTCTACTTGTGCGTGAACTCATCCAAATGGGTTTATTACTTGTGTTAAAGTTGGTTTCTTTGTGTATCTCGCAGTCCCCATTCTGTTCATAGAGCACATGCTGGAGAAAGTGAGAGAATATTGCGGGAGGCTTTTGCTGAAGCATCATCTCATGCAAAATTGGGCAAGCCATCAGTTGTTTTTATTGATGAAATTGATGCTCTCTGTCCTCGCCGAGATTCTAGGTACAAGACAACTGACAAAAATTCAAATAAGTTTGAGGCATCCTTTCCCAAACTATTTGATTAGTTATGCAGGGGGAGGGAGAATTTGTGAAACTTATTGAAGTATGGTTCTTTGAAATTTACCTATATGATAGCTTTGAAAAAGAAGCCATTGGTGACAAATTTCTGTCTGTGTGTCATACTTGACTAAGTATTTGGTGTTTATTCCTTGGATCTAACCTAATTAGCGAGACCAAGATTTTGTGATCTAGAAAAAACTTGAAGTTATTCTGATAATAATGAATAAAAAGGGCGTCTAAGTATGTTTAACATTGTAATACCATATTTCTGCAGCGCGACTTATTGCAAGATAACATTTGGTTGCGAATCCACTCTTTAGTTTAGGCCTTTGTGTCTTTAGTTCAAAATAAACACTTTTGTATACCATGAGTAAATTTTGAAATATTATCACTTCTCTTTTGCTCTTTCATCATCCCCTTCATCAGTTATGTTTTCATTCTTTTTGGTTGTGTAAAGTTTAGTATGGTTTAAATTCATGAGAAGGTTTCACAATTTTTGGTGTATATTGTATTTAGGGTTTTGGATGCAGCTAAATTATAAATTTGTTTACTTCTCTTATTGGTAGCAATGAGAGGTTTTGTGTTCATTTTCTACTACTATGAAAGATACTCTCTATATTTATTTTATTTTTGTCTTTGTCTGTTCATAGCTGTTTCTACTTTTAAATCAAAGAGTCTGATGTTGATAATAAAATGAATATATATATATATATATATATATATATATATGTATATAATATTTCTCTTCATATATAAATGTTCTCGTTCTGTATTATATTTGTAATATGGTACATATGCTCCTGCCTAAGCCTAAACTTTGACCGGGGGACCTTGACACCAATACATGTGCTTGTTTATTCACATGCTTATCAATTGACTCAAATGCAG
Source organism: Panax ginseng (assembly GCA_020205605.1). Classification (NCBI taxonomy): domain Eukaryota; kingdom Viridiplantae; phylum Streptophyta; class Magnoliopsida; order Apiales; family Araliaceae; genus Panax; species Panax ginseng. The sequence continues at coordinate 4,071,347 of CM035127.1, forward strand.
GCGCGAGCAAGACATTCGAGTAGCTTCTCAGCTCTTTATGTTAATGGACTCCAAAGATACCTTGTCAACATTTATGCCACGAGTTGTGGTGGTGGCTTCGACCAACAGGTTTGTTTATGGCTTTTAATATATGAAGACTTGCTTATTTTTTTTAGGATATTTAATACTATTGTCACTTCAGTACATTTATTTTTGATAGCAATTTTTTTTGGATCTCGGTTTTACCTTTTCAAATCATTGGTGGGCCGGTGACTCTTCAAATATCATGCTAAATAATAAAGTGTTGCCAAACCATCACATGCAGTGTAAGCATGGCATCATCTTATTCTGCAAAAGTATAAGGAAAAAGGAAGTCTATATTGTTGCATTTATTAAAAAATCATCATTTGAAATTAGATGAAATTTTTAGGTGGTTTAGGTTCATATTTTCATAATATAAATGTATTAAGCTGAATAAGATAGAGTGGAGTGAAATTTTACTTTAGTGGTTGATGCATGAATATTTTGCAGACTGAGTCAGCGGTACTCATAATCTCTTCTCTCTCTCTTCTCTATTTTTTTCTTCTCCCTCCTCTCTCTTCTCTATCTTTATTGGATTAAAAGTAGAGGAATAAATTTTATGTTAAACTCTTGTCTTCCGTAAGTTACATTAGTCTGTTTGTGTGTGTGTATATACGTATATGTAAAATTTGTAGTTACATTAGTCTATCCAAATGAGCACTTTTTTATTTATGAAAATTTGGTTAGGCATTCATGTGTGGGTGAATGAAGCTAAGATTCCATTAGTGTTAGCTTTAGCACCTGCTGAAAATAATTCCTGGATATGCAACTTCATATTTTTGATTGATATATGTAAATATTTTAGATTATATTATTGGTGTGTGTAATTTAATTATGTTGTAAAACTGGTATTCATGTTCATAGAGTGGATGCAATTGATCCTGCACTTAGAAGGTCAGGGCGTTTTGATGCTGAGATTGAAGTTACAACTCCAACTGAAGTTGAACGCTTCCATATTCTCAAGGTTAGATGTGATTTCTTCTTAGTGTTTCATTTATCTGATAAATTTTAAGTAGTATTCATCAGAAATGGAAACATTAAACAATAAATCGGGCCATTGTTTAAACTTCCAATCTGTTTATTTCTAACTTTTTTCAGCTCTACACAAAAAAACTTCCGTTGGATCCTAGTGTTGACTTGCAAGCTATAGCTGCATCTTGCAATGGTTATGTTGGGGCTGATTTAGAAGCTTTATGTCGTGAGGCCGCCATTCATGCAGTTGGAAAATCTTCAGATGAAAATCAAGAAACAGGCATGTATAACTTGACACTGGATGACTGGATCCATGCTAAGTCTCTTGTAGGCCCAAGCATAACAAGAGGTGTTACTGTGGAAATTCCAAAGGTCTCTTGGGATGATGTTGGGGGATTGAACGATTTGAAGGTTCGTAACTTGTATGGTTCCATTTGTAGCCCAAGCTGTTATTGATCTATGACAACAATTTCACAATTCATGGAACAGAAAAAGCTCCAGAAAGCTGTTGAGTGGCCTTTAAAACACTCTGCTGCATTTTCGAGGTTGGGAGTATTACCTGTCCGTGGGATTCTTCTTCATGGACCTCCAGGATGCTCGAAAACTACCCTTGCTAAAGCTGCAGCTCATGCTGCTCAAGCTTCACTATTCTCTTTGAGGTTTAATCATCTTATCCCCTATTCCGCAAATATTGTTTATGCACCATTATTTTTTCTCATTTTTAGGAACTTTAAGGTAATTTAACCGAAGATTGACCACAACAATTATTACAAAAGAATGCTTCTGTGTGCAACTTTATGCTTGAGGTCTGGGCCCACCTCAATGATTCATGTGCTAAAAATCTTCTCACTTTGAAGGCTTATCCATTATCCTAGGTGATAAAGTCATCTGAATTCTGTATATAAGGGTGGGTTAGAAAGGGCTTGACCCCATTAATAAACAAGAGAGCCTGAAATAGACTGGGTGCAAATTGGTCATACTTTCTTTTGATAAATATTCATTAATTGGGACGCTCTCTCTAAGGCCCAAGCATTTTTCTCTGAGTCTGGATTATGTTCTTTCTTTTTCAACATGATTAGCTAGAGGGTATTAAAGTGCTTTATGAGTTCTTCCCTTTTGATTTGACACACTCATGTGAGATGATACTTCATTTTATGGAATCTCAGGCTTCTCAGCCTGTTAATGTCTTTGATGAGAATATCATCACAGTTGGAATTTGAAGCTAACTTCTTAACTAGGATAAGTGTTGCCTTTCACTTTTTATTTTGGGGGTTGTTGGAGGAAGAATGGGCTTGGGGGTTCTATAGTGAAAAGAAATCAAGTTAACATTCACATCACTCGCATGTAAAGAGGATTTAACTAAATTTTTGTTCATCTCTTACCAACTCTTTGCAGTTGTAACTTGTAAGCTATAATTACAACTAGTTACAGTTCAAGGTCTTGACATTTGATTCATAAAATCAGTGGTGCAGATTTATATTCTATGTATGTTGGGGAAGGTGAAGCTTTGTTACGTAATACATTTAGGAGAGCTCGCCTTGCAGCGCCAAGTATAATATTCTTCGATGAGGCTGACATTGTTGGATCGAAAAGGTAAGGACTGTATGTTTTTGAAAAACCCTCTGGCATGTCAATGTTATCTGCATGTCTCATGTGTCATTTGGTCCTCACTTATTATCTCAACTTTTTTGGATGATTCTTGAATTGTTTTTTTCCAGTCTGTAAATTGTGTGTATTTTTTGTTTTAACCAAAAATGTAATCATATATGTCAGTGGTCACAGCTAATTTTCGCATTGGTGTCTCCCATCCCAATGCAAGTATGGGTAAAGGTGTGGGCGTGTGGCAAATTCATACTCCCTACAAAGGGTAGGGTTCTGTGCTTACTAATGATTATGTGCTTGCAAATTCTGTTAGCTTTTCCTTAGTTGGGTAAGCTTAATACGATCCACATGACCTCCTAATAGCTAACAATGTGTTGTTATCAAGTAAAATAAGGTGAAACAAAGATGCAGTACTAGTAATGAAGCAGAAATGGTGATTAGCAGAAAGGTGTGAAGAGGCTAAGCAGTAGATTAAATGCATAAATGGAGGAATTTAGGAATAGTGTAGAGAAAAATTGTATGAGACTTGGGGAGAAGATAAATAGATATAGAGATAGATATAGAAATATACAGGAGGAAAGCTAGAGAGAGAAAGAGAGCGAAATGGCTAACCAGTTGTATTCAAGCTATATCTTCACACCTTACATGCTTCATATTTATTGATCTGTTATCTTGAGCAATAGTGCTTAAACATACCATGAGGAAACAACTACCCTTTCTACTTCTAGTATACTCCTAACTACATAATAAGTGCATTGATTTATTATATTTATCCTAATGGCCCTTGGCCTTGCGCGTTCTGGATAAGTGGCCGCTGGTAAATCTACATTTAGGGGATTTTTTTTGGTTACTTATTTACGGGGAATGCTTGCATTTCTCGCTCAGATGTAGATAGTAGGTTTCAAGGAAGGTGGGTACACATGCAAGCACAGAGACAACCTAACTCTTCACATTAATGTTTATCTTCCTAGACCTTTTGTTTTTGTAGTGCTGTATTGAACTTCTGTTTTTCTTTTCTCTCCTCACCCCCTCCCAACCTAAATGGCAGAGGAGGGAATTCAAGTGGCAGCACTACAGTTGGGGAGAGGCTACTATCTACTTTACTGACTGAAATGGATGGTTTAGAACAGGCCAAAGTTAGTACTAAAACCTTTTAACCTTTTATTTTGATTTGAGCTTTTCTTAAAATAACCAGAGTAATAAATTATTGTTTACTATTTTCCTGTGACATTTTCTATTTCCTTGCATAGGGAATTCTTGTTTTGGCTGCTACAAATCGCCTTCATGAAATTGATGCTGCACTTCTGCGACCTGGGCGCTTTGATTTAGTAAGAAAGATGTTTTGCAATTGCGCAAGTTTGAATTTTGTTGTTGTTATTATTCATTATGGGACGTAGTTTTTATAGTTGTTAGTGGGTAGTATCAAAAGTATCTCATGGTTATTTAAGATGCAATATTATGCTCTGCAATTTAAATACTTAAACAAATGGGATTAACTGGTATGTTTTTTTATATCTTTGGTTAGCTAGCATCTTGTCTTGGCGTCAGGCTACTGTTCTATACAGTTTCCCCCATATATGAATATATACGTATATATAAATGAGTTGTTTGGATTTTTCATCCAATGAAATCCTGTACACACTATAGCCTCCTTTTATTTTCCAGTCAGTAAGAAAAGTAAAATATAGAAAAAATGATCTGAAAAGGGGAGTGTGTGAAACTTTTGTGTCATAACATGGAGAACAGAGTGTAGTATAATTTTTTCATTTTCAGATGTTTTGACTCTCTGTTCTGGTGAATATGTAGGTGCTTAATGTTCCACCACCAGATTTAGAATCTCGATACGAGATACTTCGTGTACATACACGTAGAATGAATATGGCTGATGTTGATTTGAGACAATTGGCAAAAGATACAGAACTCTTTACTGGGGCTGAGCTGGAGGCTCTATGCTTGGAAGCTGGAATTGTAGCTCTGAGAGAAGACATTTCTGCTGAAGTTGTGTGTAATCGCCACTTCAGAATTGTGAGGAACTCACTCATTAAATCCAGTCCCAAACAGAGTAGCAGGTGTTCAAATAATTTTTGGGGTTCAAAGGCTATTGTTACGATTGGCTTCATGAGTTCTATTTTACTTGCTGGTTGCAAATATTTTCTTATGCATTCTGCGGAAATACATACTGGGCTGGCAGTCACGTGAAGTTGCCAGGGAATACATGGAGCATTTGGTGAGACCAACTGTCATTATTATTTTTCTAGTGCATTCTATCTTATTGGCATTCCAATAAATATATAGACCGTCAAAAATTGCAAATGTTTTTTCAAATTGGTATAAATATTAGTATTTGGAGTGCCCTTTTTCTGATGATTGGAAACCCACGCGAACTACACTTGGAGAAAGATTGCCCAGCCTTAATTGCGGATCGTCTGTTTATTTATTTTACTTATCCTTGGAAAATGTATTGTAGAAAGTGATGCGTCTTGGAAGCCCACTTTTTGTTAGGTGGTTGGAAAAGTAGAATTGTGAAAGGAAAGGCCGAGGGCACATTTTAGAACAATTTTTGATGATTCTCTTTCTCCCTTCACTTTGATCTACAGGTTCACTCGTTTTGATAAAACATCTCCGAAGGCTTCGGTACAGCCCAAATGCCTTATTGGAAGGTGCTCCACTTGATTTGCATAGACTTTTATTTGAAGGGGCAATTGCTTTGAGGGTGTCATTGACAAAGCTGCTATTTGTGCCTTGAGAGCACCCAGGAAAGAAGTGTGAAATGGAAGAGCTGCAAGTTTGGCCAGAAGAAGTTTGCTCCAAACACACACTAGGATTTATTCCTGCTAATTTATCTACCCACATAGCCATGCTTGTCTGAGTACTTGTGTGAAGTTAATTAGGGAGTGTAGTAATTTTTAGATTCTTTCTTGTCATAGCTCTTTATTACTCCCTCCGTCCCGGTCCCTGTCTGGTAGACTTTTTACGCATATTAAGAGGTGAATGAATTGATAAAATTATCTATTATAACGTTAATGTTACGGGTATAATAGGAAAATATGTGTAAAAGTTTGGTTATTAAAGAAAAATGGACATTTAATAATGGACTACCTAAAATAGTAATAATTACTTTTATCATGAGACAGATTTTGGTAAAAAGTTTTTATTACATGAACCGTCGTTATCTTGAATATGCTTTAAGTACTCCTTCCACCCTTTATTTCCTTTTAATTGGTTTGAAATTTAAATGCTAGTGGGGAAATATATATATATATATATATATATATATATGTATTTATTATATTAAATGTGAAATATAAATATAAATGTGAAATATATTTATTATATTAAATGTGAAATATAAATATATTGTTTCCTTTCAATTGTACTTAAATTCAAATAGATAAACAATAATCTATATCTATAATAATATATTAAGGTAGAAGAAGAGTGTTTCTCCTCATAAAATAAAGAACTCTCATAGACTCGGTATAATAAATAAATAAATATAATACTTAAAAATTGAGTCGAATAAAATTAAATAACTAGAGAGATTTAGATTTTTTTTATATAAAAAAACTAATAACATAACATGAAAATAAACCCTAATACAAGTCTTCAAAATATTATTATCCAAGTCATCGAATAGGATTCTGCTCCTCCTTTTTTTATGGCTGAAATACAAAACTAGCCCTCTTATTTGTACCTCATTTGCAAAACTCAATCTTCAACTTTTCTTTTTGCAAAACACTTCCTCCAAGATATATGAATTGTGTAAAATTCACTCATTCATGTACTTTTTTGTTAAAACCCCTCGTATACTTAAATTATTTCACTCCAATACATCACTTAAGAATCTTACCATTAGAATACTTCTTTTATTTCATTCAAACGACTTTCAATTAGCAGTAAAATTCTCACAATATCAACATATATATATTTGCAATATTATATTGCATAATTCATACATTTCACTTTTTGTCTCTACTGTACGTCAATCGATTATTATTTTATTTAGTTTAATCGCTGCAGTGTTAGTAATGATGAAAATTGATCGATACGTTTACATAATTTATTTTACTATAGTGTTGAACGAAATATTAATGATGATAATGTATGTTAAAAATCGAGAATAAAATTGACATTTTAATATGAGTGTTGTGTACAAGACATTTATTAAAACAAATATAATAATCAATTGACATATAGCAAAGCTAGATAATGAGATATATGTATTAAGCTATTTAGAGTTTCAAATCTGATGGTACAATGAATTTTTTTTACTGATTCGAAGTTATTTGAGTGAAATAAAAGGATTATTCTAATGTTAAAATTTTTAAGTGATGAATTAGATGAAATAATTTGACTATGTGATAATTTTTAACAAAAAATACATAAAGTATGAGTTTTGCACAACTGATATATCTTTGAGGGAGAGTTTTGTAAGAATAAAAGTTAGAGGACGAGTTTTGCAAAAATGGTACAAATTATAAAATCACTTTTGCATTTCAATCCTTTGTTTTTTTCTTACGTCTGATTTTTTTTTTTTTTTTTTTTTTCCCATCTCACATATGATATGAGCACGTAAATTGTGTGCGAAATCCTATTCTACTATTCTTATTATTATTTGATTACTACATCTATTTCACTAAAAAATCTCATTTGGCAGTGATCTTAATAAAAAAAATTTGAACTAAATATTTTAATTTTTGAATAAGTACTTTCTAATATTTTTTAAATAATTTACTATTTAATTTAAATAAAATAATTTTACATTAATTTTAAATATGTAAATCAACTACTATTAAAAAAAAACTTAGAAATAATCCATATATTTGAACACCGGGTCAGAATTGATACCTTTACTTATTTGTTCGTGGTTTTCAAAATTATTAGGGCTTGCTTCAGTTAGCTCACTGTGTTTGTCTGCTTTTCTTCCTCTTCGACTCGGAAGTCATCTTCTCTCTCTCTCTCTCTCTCTCTCTCTCTATATATATATATATATATATATATATATATATTTACTTACACAGCAGTTAGCATATATATATATATTTACAAAGATGTACATACACACTTTAGAGATACATTCGGGTAATATATAGCTTCTATCAATAATTCGTTTCCGAGTAAAAAGAAAAGGAAATTATAGAGATGCCTTCAATGTCTCAATCCGGGAGCAGAAGCTTCACACAGAGTAATCATCAATTCAGCAACATTGTATCTAACGATGATCGCAGAAACGGCTTTTTTTCCAGGTTTAAATTTATATATTAGTTTCATATTATTCTGATAATTCATACCCTCTCTGTATATTAAGTAATTTTCGTTCACATACAGGAGGCAAAAAATTCTGCAGCAGAGAAAATCTCTACCAATTGCTTCAGGTATCTGTGTTATTTTATAGTTTAATTTCAAGGAGCACTGTAGATGTAAATATAATGATTAAACCTTTGCAGCATTAAAGTTTCATTTTTTGTCAATGCAGTTGTGTAAATTTTATTTTATTAACATGTAAATTTGCTTCTTATACTTTTTGACTTGTTTATCTCCTCAGTTGAAAAACGACTTGTGGAGGAGGTCCGGAATAACGATACATTGATAATTGTAGGTGAAACTGGAAGTGGGAAAACAACTCGTAAGTTTTTTTTTGCTTATGTTAGTTAACTTGTCCACAAGTGAAAAGCTTACTCAAGTGATTGATACTGTGTGAAGAAACATGTGTATGTAGATTTAACAAATGCTCCAGGAAGATCTCCTGTTATTGTTCTGTTTTCATTAAAGAAATATTTTTTAGGATGAGAACTCCGCTGGAACCCTTCATTCTTGTTAATTTTTAGTCATTCCCCTCTGAACTTTGTTGTTTTACGAATTTCATTATCACAGAGTTACCCCAGTATCTTTATAATGGGGGATTCTGCCGTGATGGTGGAATAATTGGGATCACTCAACCTAGACGTGTGGCGGCTGTGACTGTTGCAAAAAGGGTAGCTGAGGAATGTGGCGTTGAGGTGGGCCAACGAGTTGGGTATTCAATTAGATTTGAGGATGCGACTTCCAGCTCGACAAGAATAAAATACATGACTGATGGATTGCTGTTGAGGTAACAAGTATGCAATGGATAGTTGCACTGTGAAGTTTGTAGGGTTTATCTATTTACTAGTATATGGGATGGTTTAGCAAATAGAATGAAATAGGATTATTGGACCTGAATGAATTTTAAAAACCTGAATTGGGAGAAACTGGGAGATGTTATGATAATTGAACATATAGACTATGCATTTGTTTTAGTTCTTATGCACTCTTTTATCTCATCCAGTAGAACATTTCGTCATAGATCTCTAGGGTCCATAGGCTAAAAGCTCAAAACCATCTCTTTATCCTGTTTGAATAGAAGGCATAATTACAAGTAACGCTATTCATATCTTGATAAATCTTGGAGCTATTATGGATTATGGTACATAATATTGCTAACTAGGAGCCATTGCTAGTCTGTTTACATTTATAACTATTGTTACTGACTTTCTAATAACTAGAGTTCTAATGAAGGTTGAATGCGCTTGCAGGGAAGCATTATTGGACCCATATCTCTCCAAGTATGCAGTTATAGTTATAGATGAGGCTCATGAGAGAACTGTCCACACTGATGTATTACTTGGCTTGCTGAAGAGAGTACAGAAAGCAAGGTCTCAACGTGTCAACGAAACTGTAAGTATTGACTACATGAAGGCAAATTACAGCACACTGTTAAAGGAAGAAAATAGTGCTCAAGGTGTCAGTACTCTCCAGCAATCCCGAGGCAGAAAATTTAGTCCATTGAAGTTAATCATCATGTCTGCTAGTTTGGATGCGCGAGGTTTTTCTGAGTTCTTTGATAATGCAAGAGCTGTTCATGTTCAAGGGCGACAATTTCCTGTGGAAATATACTATACTTATCAACCCCAGACAGACTGTGTAGATGCAGCTTTACTTACTATATTTCAGGTAATTCTTGTGCATCTCCTGGAGTTCTCTCTACCTCTATAACTTGAGGGCTAATCATTCTAGGCTGTTGAAATTCCAAGAGCTGATATTAGTTATTGCCAGATCAAGTGCTGCATCCTTGGTCATGGTATTGTACGTGCTTTGTAAGAGCTGTACGTTACTCTGCCAGGATCAAGCATTGATCAAGCTTGGCTTTGCCAATAAAATCATTAATCTTAGGAACTTGTGAAATTCTGGTACCAGGTTTGAGTTTTAACAAATACTCCCTCCATCACCCAAAAGGATGATTAAAGGTACAATTTTTTTTTATCCCAAAAGGATGAGAAAAAGTACATCAAGTGAAGGGTAATTAAGTCATTTAGTGGGTTCTGTTAATATAAAAAAGTAAAAGTACTCATCACTTTATATAATATAGGGATAAATTTAGAACTTATTTACTCTCTTTCCTCTACTTTTATTTTTTCTTAATATGTGTGTTAATTGTACTTTGCTCATCTTTTGGGAACGGAGGGAGTACATTTTTTTTTGTAGAATCTTGGTTATTGACGGAGATTTTGCCTTTATTATATTTTATCTACTTTTGTTTATGTTTCCACCTTTAGTTATATCTGGTCCCCCCACCCCAAACAAGCAATCTTTTAATATCATTATGGCAAATATTTGTTAATGTATTTTTCGAAGCAGATCATTTCGCTAAATTTAATTAAATCAGACCATCTCGGTCTGTCCTTGCTAGTATTCACTGTTACAAATCTTTATTAGTGGGTTTGCTAATCTCGTTAGATACACTTGGAGGAGGGTCCTGGAGACATACTTGTGTTCTTGACTGGCCAAGAAGAAATTGAATCTGTTGAGAGGCTTATTCGTGACCGTATTCGACAATTACCTGAAGACAATCAGAAGCTTCTTACTTTTCCTATATTCTCGTCTCTTCCCTCAGAAAAGCAATTGAAAGTTTTCATGCCTGCTTCAGCCGGATTTCGTAAGGTATGTATTTTTATGTTATTAGTTTTCTTCATTGCAATAGTTCTCGAGTTGATTGCATCCAGCTTTATATATGAAAACATATATTTTGAGGGTGCCAGTAGATAGGCTTGATAAGTAACTAATTTTTTTACTTTTTCTCATTCTTTACTACAAAGAAAAATTTATAATTAACTTGAACTGAAGATTTTCTAACTGGCTTTTAGTTGTCCCAGTTAACAAATAAATTTTATTTTCTGAGAATAGTATTACTGGTCTGGACAGATTGTCTAAATACTAGGCAGTATATCACACTGTAGAGGTCATCTTGCCAAAAAAAGGGAGGACAAACTAGTCTAAATTGAATAATAAAAAAATGTGAATAAAGTACTTTTCTTATCACGGTGAATGTGCTTATGTGAAATGACAATAAAATAAAATGCATTTTAAAGGAACAACAGGGAAGCTATAACATGGCTTCTCTTGCGAGTTGCGACAATCATGCCAATTGAGTGTATCATACTTATTGGTAGCATGATCTGCATGAATATCTTTGTGTCAAGAGGATGTCCCTGTTGTTTGTTATCATAAACTCCCTCCGTTCCACTTTGAAAGTCATGGTTTGTGCCTGTGGTACGGAGTTCAATGCGTGACTGTTGACACATTTAGATATAATATTTTTCATATTTCTTGTTTGGAATTAGATTTTAATGTAAAGAATAATTTAGAAAAAAAACTATATATTACAAAATATTGAAATATTATTTCTAAATGTGATTTTTAAATGTCTAGAAATTGGAACCATAACCATGATTTTGAAGTGTAGCATTGAAAGTGGAACAAAGGGAATATTTTAAAATGTTTTATCTATGATATTGAACAGAAGCACGTTATATGCTTGACGTGAATATATTGAAACTTGAAACGGTCAAATTTATCTAGTTCATAAGTAAAAGTTCGAGCTAAACCATTTTGGATGGGTATTGTTAATCGGTCAATATACTCTTCTAAAAAGTTTTCTGGTCGTAGATGTTTGATATGCTTGTATGTACTGCTTAGGTAATACTGGCAACTAATATTGCTGAGACGTCAGTGACAATACCTGGAATCAAGTATGTTATTGATCCTGGACTGGTGAAAGTGCGCAATTACTGTTCTGATTCTGGGATAGATTCATTGATTACTGTTGAAACTTCAAAGTCCCAGGCTCATCAAAGGAGGTAGGTGCACTGGATTTTGACTTGAGGACATCCTCATTAAGAAAAAGTTGTTTACATCTATTAACTGTCATGTAGTTGTGAGAATTCACGTGAATCGCAATGGCTAAGATCTTTTGGTAATACTGCACATAAGGAATCTCTAGGTCATAAATGCAACTGAGCTAGTGGTTCTGGCTTGTGGGGCGATGGTTTCTCAAAGCTCTCTGATATTCATTTATTGTGTTTAACATGAAATAATATTTATTGTTTGCAGTAAAGTTTTATTTGATTTTTTTCTTCTTGTATATTGGAGTAGAAGGTTCGAAAAATGTGATCATCTATACCCTTGCTCATCTGTCTTTTGTGCAGATGGGTGGGGTGTGGGGCGTTTAGGGGCGGGAGTAGAATTACTCATGCTTCACAAACTCGGGATTGGATCCTCTCCTGTCCCTTTCAGTCCAAAATCAATGGGGAGATAATGCCACATCATTGGCTATTGCAAAACAGTTGCCGTATATATATATATATATATATATATATATATATATATATATATATATATATATAGATGTTTTGCTTTGTGATGAAATCTGCATGGTTGATTCACAATTATGATGGTGTCAAGTTGTTCTTTATTGGACTGGAGATCCTTGAGAACCGGAAAAGATCCAAATCCCAGAAATTCACCTGTTGCAATCTACCAGATGGCATATACTTCCTTTAACTCTACTTATTCCTTGGCCAAACGCAGATTCTTGAGAAACTGAAAAGTAACCATGTAGTTTGTGAGGGAAAAAAGCAGTTATAGGCAATGAAAGATACATCTTTAATGATTGTCATCATTTTTGTCATAATTAATTATCATATTCTGCCCTTTAGCTTTGGTTGTTCAGATGGCTAGAGCAACAGTTCGTCTTTAGTCTGTTTACTTTTAGCACAGTAAACACATTTAACAAAAGGACAAAACGTAAAGGTAATTTTGGTGTGCTTAACTTTTGTACTCCAGTGGGCGTGCTGGGCGTGAAGGACCTGGGAAATGCTTCCGTCTCTATCAAGAGAGTTCATTTGAGAGACTTTCGGATTCCACAGTACCAGAGATCAAAAGATTGGACCTGTCGAATGTTATTTTGCAGCTTAAGGCTTTAGGCGTGGACGATATCTTTGGGTTTGACTTCATGGAAAAACCAGATGAGTACGTAAAATAAAATCATGTATCATTCCCCTACTTTTTCATGGGAGAGGTTTTTTCATGCATGCTTAAGGAATTTGTTAAGTAACTAAGTCCTGATCTGACATTTTATTATGAATTATATAGAAGTTAAAACCTATGTGAGGTCTACTCTCTTGGGCCATGTTTGTTTGCAAAAATTATAATCCCGAGATTATAATCCCAAGACTATTAATCTTAGGATTATAATCCCGGATTATAATTATAATTTAAAGACTATTAAGTCATTTTATAATCCCTAGACTAATAGTCCCAAGTCTAAATTTGAAAACAAACAAGACACTTGGGATTAATAGTCATATGCCAAGTATAATCCTTGCAAACAAACATAGCCTTAGAGTTTTGTATGTTGTCATTTAACTCCTTCGGTTATCTTTCGTAATTATTTTTTATTCCCTCAGTTTTCATCGGTTGAGTTTTGACTACCCTTGTCTTCTATAACAATATGTGACAACTTGATTGTGTGGTAAGAGATCATCAAGAGACTTCTGCAATGTAACTAAATTATAGGAATAAATAATGTTGAAAGGGTTAATTGGCCAATGCCTGATTGGTACAAGATTTATCCTTAGGTGTTCATGGGTTCAATTTTCATCTCTAACATAGAAGGTAAAAATAAATATTTTTAGTAGTGCATTCTAAAACTTAGCTGGAACCTAAATTCTGTAACTGATTGAGTTTTAATAGCGCATGGCAGTTGTAAATTTTATATTTTTGCTCCAATATGTATCTCCTTGCTGGTGCTGCATTTGTTTCTAGCATTTCCTATCGTCCTGTACTGCGGTTGCAAGTCCTGTACTCCTGTTATCATAGTTGTCTATCAATCTGGTTATTGTTTCTTAAATTATCTGGTGTTTCCTGAAAGTTTCAATTTTGCTTGCTTCTTTTGCCAGTTATTATAAGGAACCTATAATAAGATACCGACACACAATTATTCTCTTTGCAAATTTTCCCTCAATTAATTTTTCGTATTCTTACTAAAACATTAAAAGTTTACCCATTTCTCCTCTTTCATTTGAACAGAAAGGCTGTCACCAGATCATTGGAAACATTATTCTTGCTAGGTGCTTTAACAGAAGAAGCAAAATTGTCAGATCCAATTGGCCATCAGATGGCCCGCCTGCCCTTGGATCCTATGGATTCTAAGGCAATTCTCCTTGCTAGTCAGTTCAATTGCTTGGAAGAGATGTTAATAGCTGTTGCAATGCTTTCAGTGGAATCTATCTTTTATGCTCCTCCTAATAAGTTAGAAGAGGTATGTCATTGTGATCTCATAGTGATTAGTTTATGTATTAAAAAAGCATAATTACTTTGCCAAGGCTACTTAGTGCACAATGGTAGAAGTATTGGTTTGCATTTAAGAGGGTGGTGGATTGATGGATCAAGTATTATTGGTCAAAATCAGAAAAAAAATCTATACAGATGAGCTGAATGACCAAAGTGAGAGTGGTTTTGAGTAAGGTGTGTTCCACAGTTCTCTACAAGCAGCAAGAGTAGGCATTGTTACTAATTAAGACTTAAGTTAATGGTTTATCAACCTTTCAGTTCATATATTACGCTACTTACTAAAAAAAAGATTTAAGTTAATTGTTTGCTATTAAGCGTGGTGAAAATATGGGCGTATTCAGGTGTATTTGTCTTAGAACAATGATAGACTTAAAATGGGTACATTTGCGAGGAGTGAAAGTTGCACCACACTGAAAATGAATTGAGAACCAAGTTTGTTGTTTTGGAGTAAGGTGTGATTCACAGTTCCCTACTAGCTGCAAGAGTAGACATGTTTTGGGAACATAATGATGACTAGTTGGGAATTAAGTTAATGTTTTGTGTTGACCTTTTATTTCATACAGTTATGCAGTTACTTTTTTTTTTTATAAAAAAAGGCTTGAGTTAATGGTTTTCCTTTGAGCATAGCCAAAATATGGGTGTTCAGGTAGTCTTGTAACAATATCAACTCAACCTTTTATCCCAAACTAAAAGATAAAGCAAAAAAAAGAAGAAAATAATAAAATAAATAATTTAAAACAAAAGGATAGGAGTGAATGGAGATAAGTAATACTCCTTCCGTCCCATAGTTATTGCAACACATTTATTTTTAGAAAGTCCCACAATGCAACATTTCATTTTATAACTTTTGTGATGTTATATGACTTATTTACCCACCGTCACACTCATGTCACTTTACCATTTGAATATATAGTGGGTCTCTCCACTAACCTAAAACTTGTGTGATTCATATTCTTGGAGCATTTTCAACCATTCACTTCATAAAGGTCAATTAGGAAATCAAATAAGAGTTTTTAACATTTAAAAATCATGCAAAAAGTTGTGTTACAATATTAATGGGACGGAGGTAGTATAAAAATGCACTCCCTTATAGAAAACATACATATGTAAAAAAAGCTAAATGAATTGAAAATTTGGGGGTCGGGAGGGATAAGAGAGAATAGAATACACGAGAAAAAAAGGTGGAACACCCTACTCGGCGTTGAATGTGGATTACATTCCACCACCCACTCCTATCTTAGGCATGTCCTCAGATGTGCCTTATAAGAATGATAAACTTAACATGGGTACAAATACAATTGTGAGAAGTGAGAGTTACACCATACTGGAAGTGAATTGAGAAGTGAGTTTGGTATTTTGATCATGGGTAACAAACTAAGTGGTGTACAACTGTATAATGTACATTGAAAAATTATGTTAGGGAAAAGGAAAGACCGAAAATCAGCATTGATTTTCTGCACGGAACAATATGGTAGCGTGTCGTCCTATGGCAATATTGGATTCATTTGACCACTGCCAGATATCTTGGACAAGGCTTTGTTGAGTATAATTACTTTGACTGCTCAATAAGGACTAATGAAGTATTTATCTAAACAACATTTATTGACGCTCCTTTGCTTTTTGCTACAAATGAGGTGTTCTCCTATGGACACCTTAGGAGGGTCATAATGATGCTTTTGATTGTTCATGGTTGATTACAAGTTAAATCTACAAGAGGAATTGGCATTTACAACATTTATTTTGTTCTTGTTTGCAGACAATATTATTTAGGTAAGTTGCTTAATGCAGCTCCTTCGTCATGTTAACTTATTATTACTTTCAGTGCTGGAGTTTGTGTGTATCAAATTAGGATTTAGGACATAAATGTATTTCTTTGGGAAGTTAAATATTCTGAAAATACTTTTCATTGTTTACCAGTCACGGACTGCGATGAGATGCTTTTCAAGTCCAGAGGGAGACCATTTGACTTTACTTAATGTCTATCGTGCTTCGGATGAGTTCTTGGAGAAGAGCAAGATGGGGAACAGTAAAGAGAAGGCTGAAAAAAATCTGAAGAAGTGGTGTAAGGAAAATTTCATCAATAGCCGCTCGCTATGGCACGCTCGTGAAATTCACAGGTTTGCTTTTTTGGCTTAATGAGTTGAAAAGTAAAATTGTGGAAAGCTGATCTATATGCTTGTTTGAATTTTAAATTTTGCTGTTTAATGTGATTTTTGGAAATGAGGTATATCAACCAGTTGAGATGGCTGCAAATGAATATTTGTCTTTTGGACATAAAATGTGATATCTTAATGCAGCTTCTCTGCTTGTGTGAAATGATTGAAATCATAAATCTTTATAGATATGCTATTTGAAGTTGCTTGATACTGTTGCAGTCAAATCCTAGATAATGTTAAGCGAATGGGTCTTCATGTTGCTTCTTGTGGGGATGACATGCTTCAGTTCCGCAGATGCCTTGCTGCTTCCTTTTTCCTAAATACAGCTTTGAAGCAGCCTGATGGCACATACAGGTATTCGGTATTCCTATGCCATGCTTAAGTTCAAATTCTTGTTGCGGCTGCATCATATCTACATGGATACTTATCAATCTTAGCAAGGCACAATATTTTTTCTTATAACATCTACATTGTTGGTGGAAATCCATTTACAAATTCCTTTTTATTTTTGTCTTATTTTATTATTATATGAAAGCCTCTTCCTTCACGTCCCCGTCCCCGTCCCCTCCTTCCGCTTCTATGCCTTCTAACAGGTTTCCAACTGACAGGGTTTATAGAAGTGGTCAGACGGCGCAAATCCACCCATCTTCTGTGTTATTCCGGAGTAAACCACAGTGCATAGTTTTTAAAGAATTAGTCCAAACTACTCAAAGTTATGTTCGCAATGTTACTAGAATTGATTCCTTGTGGTTATCTGAGCTGGCTCCTCAATACTTTGGGCTGCAGGAATAGATTTTGGTGTCGATCCATATGGGGTACGAATTAGTTCTAATAAATGTTATATTAGATATGTTCCTGGCTGTAGTAAATTTTCAACTCGAACACTAATAGATTTATGTTTTTGTATGGTCCCGCAAAAGTAATGTTCACTGTTCATATGGTCCACACTCCTTTATTTGAATCAGCTGCTTGCTAAAGTAAATAGTTTAGCGTCAACACTTTATAGTAACCTTTTGATATACACTCGGTACTAATAAAAAAAGGGAAAGAAAAGGCTTAGCTGACGTTACTTGTAAAACTGGACTTCATTTTTCATTCTTTCTAATCTGATTTGGAGGAGAAGAATAATACTCCTATTCTGGTCTGTGAAACTAAATGGTGACATGCTAAAATTTTGAAATTCATCTTTCCTATTCTCGTATGTAAATAGTTTTGTTATACTTCCGATTTGGTGATGTAGGTATGTTAGGTTATGACTGCTCCCATTTAGAGATAAGGTGTACTCATTGTTCTTGTAACAGGAAGACTGAAAGAGGGGGCACCTTGAATTCACTTTTATGGGCAAATACACATTGCTCCTTTATATTGGAAATATCGAAGTCCATTGGCATGTGGTCATTCAGAACCCTCATTGTTTGGTCAATTAGGGTTTCCACCTCCACCTGGGAGGAGCAAATTTGTAGAATTTGATCACCCTTTGCCGGCAGGTGCCCTGGACCATTACGAGAAGTTTCCGCAAGTCATCTCAACTATTAATTAAACTCCTTCAAAATTTACAGTCTTGCCTTGAAGGCGGGTCTCTCCAATCATTCACAGATAGTGGCGCTTGTGTTGCTGATGTTGACTTTGGCCGAGCTGCTGCTGCTGCTGCTGCTGCTGCTTTCAGGAGAGCTGCAGTACGACTAGAAACATCTACCTTAACAAGCTGGGGATGAGATTGTTAATCAAGAAACTTTTTGCTTTGTACTAAAATAATTTCTCTGTATACCTTTGATTTCATAATGTTTTCCGAAAATGTTATTCAACCTTATATGAGTGTTTACATGTAATTTTATTCTCTCTCCCCCTGCTGCATAGAGCTCAAATATTTTTAGACTACGGAATATTTGACGTTACCTTTGAAGCTGGAAGTGTGCTATCGATTTGTATCTAGAGTTCTCTGTATTACTGTTAGCAGCATAAGATTTGATTTTTTTTAAAGCTTTAAAATTTTTAAAGATATATTTTAATGAGAAAAAAAAATTGAATAAGAATGACCTATAAAATTAGTGTTGTACATCATTTAATAATAATATGGTATCAAAATAATTTAGAAGAAAAACAGGGATTCCTAAGTTATGATACGTTGCTATTTGATGGTGTACAACATTAGTTTTTATATGTATTTCTAAAATAAATTTATATTCTCAAATTCATTCTTAATATTATTTTAAAAATAATAATTTTGGTGTTATAAAACATGCAGAAATATGAAATTACATCAAATTTTGTTTGATTTAAAGTATTAAAATATTATTTTTATAATAGTGAAAATAATATGAATATAAGTATATATATTTTGACGGTTTAAATTTTTATAGTTTTTATTGTTATGAAGTTGCTGATGCATAACTTGAAATTAAACAAAAATTTATATAATCTAATATTTTCACGTAACCTTAAGTAACAAAAGTATTTAAAAGCCAAACCTCAGCCTTCCTTCCGCGTCTTTTTTTAAAAAACCCAAATCTTCTTCACGAGTCTCTCTTACTCTCTCTCGCAATCTACCAGCCCTAGTTTCTCACTTCTCTCCAAATGGGTCGCGATTCTCAGTGATTCTCTCCAAATGGGTCGCGAGTCTCTCCTCTCTCGCAATCTGCAAGCCCTAGTTTCTCTATGATTCGCGATTTAGGAAAATCACTGAGAATCACTGATCGATCAGTCAATTAATTGAAGCAGAGAGTAGAGAGATTAGTGGAAAGGATGGCTTCTACGCAACCGCAGTTTATGGCTAGCATGGGGAATGAGAATTCTTCTTCGAATGCATCGCTCATTGAGAATACTGATTCAAACCAAATTGTTGTACCTGAATGTAAGTAATATGCTTTTCTTATTCGTATTTTACTTATTGATTCTTATGTTATCCTGTATCATG
The DNA here is from genome assembly GCA_020205605.1 of Panax ginseng. Lineage (NCBI taxonomy): Eukaryota > Viridiplantae > Streptophyta > Magnoliopsida > Apiales > Araliaceae > Panax > Panax ginseng. The sequence continues at coordinate 4,090,700 of CM035127.1, forward strand.
CTATCTTGTCACAACTCTAGTTAATCAACTACCTACTTACAATAAAGGTGGTATTAGAACATCATATTGAGATAATGATAGAATCAATTCATCAGCCTTAAATTATTGCAACTGATGTCTTTTTATTTTGATTGTTCAATAATTTTTAACACATTTTTATACAATTATGATAAAAATGTAGTTTCACAATTTTGAACAGACCTTAACCTAGTTTTTAACACTGAAAACCTCAACTCTAAAATTGGTTTCTTTTAGATAAAGATAGATTTACCTCGGTGGATCTTGGACTTGTATTTTATTTATGTCAATTCAATATTCACTGGGTTCCCCTGACTGGCTAACAGTTTTAACATATGAAATTAGTGTGATCATTGTTCTTAGCAGTTGTTTGAGTTTTTCAGATTTTACTGCTCTTCTTTGAATATAAACCATTCAGTGCGAACTATTTGATTGATAACCTTCTGTTTGACATATGCAGAAGACAAGCTAGAAGAACTTGTTTGCCTACATGGGTCCAGGGTCTCTAGTTTCTATTGCATATATTGATCCTGGAAACTGTAAGATCACTAGTTTTAGGGTAGGTTTGCTTTATGCTACCAGAAATTGTATACTTGCTGACCCTTTTTTGCTTGCTTAATGTTACAGTTGAAAACTGCATCAGTATTACGCATCAGTAATTTGTAAACTGCATTTTTTTATGAACTCAAGTGCTCAGTTCCTCACAGTTACATGTTTGTTCATGTTACTTGCAGTGAAATTTGACAAAGCTTTTTGGTCAGAGGTGAAGCTTTTGAAATTTGACAAAGCTATCGTCGATTTCAAAGATTAATGGGAGAATTTTTGTTCAGAAACTCCAAAAGAATGTAATAGTTTAGTCAGTTTTTTTTTTGTTTTAACTTGTGCCTCTGAGTAATGTTTTGGCTTTTTGGTCAGAGGTGAAGCATCAGTAATGTTTTTGGTTTAGTCAGAATGTAATAGTAATAGTTTAATAATTTTTGTTCAGGATTTCAAATATTATAGTTTTTTGGCCAAGTGTTATAATGTTTCAAATATTATAGTTTTTTGGCCAAGTGTTGTAATAGCATCAGGAAGCTTAAAGTTAGTCTTTTGGCAAAGTCATTGGTCTCTACTTCCGAAATTAGTTCATTAGTACACAGTGACATTGATGATCATCAGCAACATATACTTACAGAAACATTTAGCAGTCAGTAGTCTGCAGTCGTCATCATTATTATAGACAAATATAAATATAATTCCAGCCAATTCTGAGATTGTAATTTCTATTTCTTCCGTTTCTGATTATGCTGTCCAAAAGATGTGCGAAAATGGGACCAATAAGCAAAAAAGAGGGTTCAAGTAGAACACTAATAGGGGAAACCAACTTTCAAAACATTATAGAGCTCATGCTAGTAGCACAGGGGATGGCAGCCATGATAATACCAGTATGGGTTCAGTAACTTGCACCATTGTTCTTCCCAATAGCATGAGAAAAAATACATTTCTAATGATCAAAGGGATTGTGATTTAGACTGGGGCCATTTGGGTGATCTCTTTCAACTACAAGTCTGTTACTAAATTAATTGCTAACAGTAAATCTTGTCAAGTTAATACAAGTTATAAAAGTTCATGCCCATTCAAAACAACATTGCTTTAAATTGAAATAACAAGATGACAATTCATAAGATTACAAAATTGGAAAGCTTTCATTACAATAGTTTCATTACAAAGCAACTACAACTTGTAAGAACTACATTACAAACAACAAAAACCACAACATGAAAGAAAAAAGAAAAATTGAGTACACCACTTTTTTCTTCAGTCTTTCATTCTTCAATGTCATCTCCTCAATTTTTTCCACTAGCTCTTGATTTTTCTTTTCTACAATAGCTTTGTCATTTTTCGCATTGACAATAACAATAGTCAACTCGTCAACTAGGACTTTTATCTGGGACGAAGGGAGTAATATATTGGATGGAATAGCAGGTTCTATGATACTTCAGAAATTTTCATTTATCACAAACCTACAACCCCCAGGTTTGCTGCCAAGGATTGGATAATTAGAGCAGCACATGAAGCCACTAATATGATCCAAAGCAGCTGCAAAAACAGAAAGAAGTTCCTGAGGATGAATACAGTGACCTTTAAGCTTTAGCAACAAAGTGCAAGTTACTATATAACTCTACAAATGTAAAAGAGGAAGTTTAAAAGACATAAAACAGACACAAATTTCTTATGATAAAGAGTCACAAGTTGGTTCTCATTGAAAGATCCTCTGGTCCAAAAGTTATTTTAACACATGACATTACATCTTTAATCTGCTAATTCATCGTTTCCTGGATGAATACATGCAGAGGTTACCTGCACTATGAAGAATTTTAATTCTAACTGCTAATATTAATTCAAAACAAGCTCTAATAATATGCATGTCATTCCATGAATCTCCTCTTAACTTGAAGTTGCAAACTAGAGAAATTATACTATAGACAAGCTACACACCTCATACTTGTACTGAGCTCCTGACAGATCAGTTTCAACTGTAACATTAAGCAAGCAAAAAAGGGTCAGCAAGTATACAATTTCTGGTAGCATAAAGCAAACCTACCCTAAAACTAGTGATCTTACAGTTTCCAGGATCAATATATGCAATAGAAACTAGAAACCCTGGACCCATGTAGGCAAACAAGTTCTTCTAGCTTGTCTTCTGCATATGTCAAACAGAAGGTTATCAATCAAATAGTTCGCACTGAATGGTTTATATTCAAAGAAGAGCAGTAAAATCTGAAAAACTCAAACAACTGCTAAGAACAATGATCACACTAATTTCATATGTTAAAACTGTTAGCCAGTCAGGGGAACCTAGTGAATATTGAATTGACATAAATAAAATCCAAGTCCAAGATCCACCGAGGTAAATCTATCTTTATCTAAAAGAAACCAATTTTAGAGTTGAGGTTTTCAGTGTTAAAAACTAGGTTAAGGTCTGTTCAAAATTGTGAAACTACATTTTTATCATAATTGTATAAAAATGTGTTAAAAATTATTGAACAATCAAAATAAAAAGACATCAGTTGTAATAATTTAAGGCTGATGAATTGATTCTATCATTATCTCAATATGATGTTCAAATACCACCTTTATTGTAAGTAGGTAGTTGATTAACTAGAGTTATGACAAGATAGCATGATACAGGATAACATAAGAATCAATAAGTAAAATACGAATAAGAAAAGCATATTACTGACATTCAGGTACAACAATTTGGTTTGAATCAGTATTCTCAATGAGCGGTGCATTCGAAGAAGAATTCTCATTCCCCATGCTAGCCATAAACTGCGGTTACGTAGAAGCCATCCTTTCCACTAATCTCTCTACTCTCTGCTTCAATTAATTGACTGATCGATCAGTGATTCTCAGTGATTTTCCTAAATCGCGAATCTTAGAGAAACTAGGGCTTGCAGATTGCGAGAGAGGAGAGACTCGCGACCCATTTGGAGAGAATCACTGAGAATCGCGACCCATTTGGATAGAAGTGAGAAACTAGGGCTGGTAGATTGCGAGAGAGAGTAAGAGAGAATCGTGAAGAAGATTTGGGTTTTTTAAAAAAAGACGCGGAAAGAAGGCTGAGATTTGGTTTTTAAATACTTATGTTATTTAAGGAATTATACTGCTTAAAAAAGTTATGTTCTTGAATATATATATAATTGAATTATTAAATTTGATTAAATGATGTTATATTAGAAATAGAATTTAGAATACCTTTTTTACTGTTACAGTTAGCAACATCATCTTTATTCTTTAGTCGTAGTTTTGTGGGTTCCACGTGTGTACCACTCCCACATGACCCACTCAATTGGTATCGATCACAAACAGACCTGGCGATAGAGTTTTCGGTTTATATTTTAAATTAGGGTTAAGTTTATATGATCATCTGGGTATGGGCGGTTTCTCACTTAACCACCTGTAGTCAGTAAAATTATATTTAAACACCTGATCTTTTGAGTTGAAGTGAAAACGTCACTTTTTTCATCCAATTTAACCGTACGTGTATGTCAAACGCCAAAAACGCGTGAGAAGGGACTGTAACAGTCCAAAAAAAGTGGTAAATGTCCGAAATGCCCTCTTCTTCATTACATGTGATTAAGTGGGAAATACCCAAATCCCATGTGGTTTCTTTCTATCATGTCAATCAATTAATGAATATCTACAAATCCAGCTTGCTTCCAAGTTGAAAGTATTCAACACAACATCATGGTCAAATAAAAAATATATTATTAAGATTTCCAACAAATCAGTCATATCTAGTTCTTCTGGTTTGATCCCATCTGCAGCTTCCAGTCAAAGTGATACAACAATAGAGCAACTGAAATTTCAATCGCTGCATTAGCAAATGAGATGTCTGGACAAATCCTCCTCCCAGCTCCAAATGGAATGTATTCAAAATTGTTACCTTTATAAGTAATGGAACGGAATTTGTCCAATATTCTGTATCTCTACATATTGACCATAGATTGATTATGAGTTTGGTTTTCTCCGGTATTTCGTACCCATTAATTTGACAACTTTCCCTTGATTCTCTAATAAACGAAGGGGCAAGTGGGTGTAAACTTAGAGTTTCTTTGATACTTATTTCAAGTAATTTAGCTCTTGAATCTCATCCTCACCGATTTTCCTCCTTTTTTTAAGTACCCCGACTTGTACCTTTTTAGTACTCTTGGGTTTAAGCATTTTGACATTGCCCACTCTATGGTTGTCCCAGAATTCTCCGCTCCTCCCGAAAAGATATCCCGAACAAAATTGGGCCCGGCAGGTTAGTGTTAGAGTACTAGACTTGATTCGACCATCTTTTAACAAATTTTGAGCCAGATTTTTCCCAAAAAAAACAAACAAACCCATTAATAGGACAATTTTCTAATTATTTAAGAGAAAATAAATTAAATCTCACTTTTTTATTAAAAATAAGATAAAAATCAGTCTATATCCAACCCTAACCCTACGTTTTTCCATACACAAGTGAGAAAATTGAAATCTCAATACCAGGGGTTCAGGGGTAAGGGTTTATAGAATACTTGGCACAATTTTCACAACGTTGTAAAACCAAAAAAAAAATATTCAATTTCAATTTTCAAGGGGGCTCAGATTAGCCTTTAATCGATTAAAGATCAAGCCGTTTTGGCAACAACAACAATGCCATGTGAAGAGAGAAAAAAAGGGAAAAGAGGAGTTGGAAACTCTATATATTTCTCTCCATTTCTCTCACATCGCACCATCGATTTGTTGCCAAGCTACGATTGATTCGGACACAGTGCGCCTTTCTTTTTATAAGACATCATCACAGCCTCATTCACACAGTTACAAGTTTAAAGGTGGAGAAACAACTGAAAGTTGAGCCCCGACAAGGAAGAGGAGAAGGAGGAGAGCAATTAACGAATCGAGTCCTTACCGAATCGAATCGAATCGAAGTGTGAAATAAGGAGATCGAACTGATGAGATGAAGGAGATCGAAGTGAGGGCTTGAGGAGGATTGAACTGAGGGCTTCCGATTCTAGGACTTGAAGGGGATCGAATTGAGATTTCAAGAGTTGAAGAAGGAACTGAGATGTCATCTGTTGTTTTCAATATATATATAAAGGATAATTAAGTCTTTAGCCAATTTAAATAACGGAGTTAAAGACGGAAAACAATTATTCACTTTAACTCAAAAAGTTAGATGTTTAAATGTAGCTTTACTAAATTAAGTGAGAAACCGCCCAAACTCCATGCGGTCATGTTAACTTAACCCTTTAAATTATTCCTCTGCGCAAATCGCAATACAGCACTGTAATTAACTCTCTATCTCTCTGAGCTCTCTAGCAGATCTGGTCCGAAAGGAGGAAGGTAATGAAATCCTAACTCTAGATCTTACATACATTGAATCAATTCAATTCAATTCATCAGCTCAGCTCGCATATCATCTACTACTTTTTAACTCATTATTAATCTGCTGAAAAGAATTTTCATCTGTTTTTACTTTCTATTGCTAGAATTATTAAACAGCATACTTGTACTCCGGTGTTATCAGGAATTTTAAGCTATTAATGCATTCCTCCCAAAATGAGATAAAAGTCCTCTTTTTTAGGCCAACGTTAGTGAAATCACTGGGACTATAGTGGGAATATGAGTATTTATGTATGTATATATGTTGCTAAAGATGTTTCTGTTTTTGTTGTTTATAAATTTGGGCTGTGGGAATTGAACTATTTTGATCTTATTGTGATGCTATGTAGATGTAATGAATCCAAAGGTGTTGTGTGACATATAATTTAAACTTTATTGTCTTGTCTTCACAAAGCTAGCTAAAAGTGGTAAGCTTGTAGTTTCAGTGGTTAAGGAAACAGATCCAGTGTCTATTAATGTTAAATATGCCTATCCTAAATTGATAAGATCTTATATTTATCCATGTATTAATTGAAACTTCTATTTTTATGATTCAGCTGTTTAATTATGAATTGGATGGGACCAAAGAGATTCTGAAATCAATGGAGTATAGTAGTTCTACATGACATCATATATGATCTTATACTATTTTTTTTGGGTCTGAGTATCCTTTTTATGCTCAGTGAACTTCCTGGATGATATATGAAAGAATTTTTTCTTTATACTGAAATAGGGGAATATAAATTTGGTAATATTTGAAGACGTTAAATAATTAACTGCCCTGTACTCATGTTAGAGCTGACTGAAGTGAACAACACTTTAGGAAAGCAAAATGTTGTAGTTCACTGATTTAGTTATATGCATATAACTTACTAGTTCTATGTGCTCCTTGAATTAGTTTAGCAATTAATTAAGAAGCAATGAAGCATTATTAGCTTATTCCAATGCTATCCGAAAATGAAAAGCTTTATCCATGGATATGGAATAAAATAAAGAATAAATCTATGTACACACCCAAAGTGTACATTCAAAAACACACCCAAATGTAAAATAGTAGTAAATGAGGAGACAAAAAGTGTTATAGAGAGAGGAGAGAGAAATATTTTACTATCATTTTATACTTGGGTGTGTCTTTGGATGTACAATTTGGGTGTGTACATAGATATGCCCTAAAATAAAGGAGGCGGACTAGTGAGAATGTCTTTGTTAAATATGTTGCTCTTTGTATTACATTGTTAATATTTTAGTTAGATTTTTGTGCACTAGTCTTTGCTTATTCCAATGCTATCCAAAAATAAAAAGCTTTATCCATGGATATGAAATAAAATAAAGGAGGCGGACTAGTGAGAATGTCTTTGTTAAATATGTTACTCTTTGTATTGCATTGTTAATATTTTAATTAGATTTTTGTGCACTAGTCTTGGATCAATTTCTTCAAACTCATCCTTAGCTTTGATAACTTTGCACTCAAAATAATCGTGTTGCAAAGTTGATGATTCATGTGTATTAGATGTAAGACACTGTACTAGGTATGACTGGGAGCCTTGAATTAAATCAAGTTGACATTGCAACTTCTTGTGAAAAGCTTTGCTTATAATTATTGTGTAATATGACTTCCAGATTTTCCAGAGTTACTGATTTGTGATAGAAAATGGGCATATCTACCATTTTTATATTTATTTATATTAGTAATGGAAATTGTTTTCGTGGTCAACATTGCTCTCTATTGCATAAGACATTTGATGAATCTTTTGAGCTAAATCAGTTAACATTATTTATATCCAAATGTTTGCTTTCTTCATCTGCTTTATTTTATGGCAGGATTGGAGTCTCTTATCTGGGAAGAAGCCAGAAATATGGGCCGTGCTCGTGGAGTCAGTAGTGGTGGGGGTCAGAGTTCTTTGGGATACTTGTTTGGAAGTGGAGAGGCTCCAAAGCCATCCACAAACAATACACAGGCTACTCTGAATGAGGTGCAGCCTGTAAATCATTCCCCAAAACCAAGTTCTGCTTCTGAACCAGTAGATGTTAGTAAGCAGATTCCTGCGGGTATAAATAGTACTACTTTAAACAACTACTTCAGAGCAGAAGGTCAAAACACTGGCAATTTCCTCACGGTATGTTCCTAGTTCTGCAAAATTTCTATCTTCCTAATGTCAGCCGGAAAGTATGACTAGTTTATTTCCTCATGCTCATTTTGTGGGGAGGAGTTTTAAAATGCAAGTGAAAAAGTTCACGACATCTTAATTATGATTGAAAATATACTAATAGCTAGAGAAAGAGAAGGAAAATATTTGTAGCTGGTGTCCTTCATGTCGAATGAAATATTACCATGGCGAAAAACTAGGTAATAGAGATTCAAATTTTTTACTTTGTGTCAATGTTTTCATTTTCCTAGATTTTTCTATTCTGTAGTAACAGAGGTACAATATTTCATTAATACTATTTTCCCTGGAGCAGGAGCGGCCCTCAACTAAGGTTCATGCAGCCCCTGGAGGTGGATCTTCCCTGGGTTACCTCTTTGGCGGGGGTGGCAACTAATGTCAAAAGTCTTAAGAATTTGTTGTTTTCCAATTTGCGAACTTTTAGTTAAGAGCTAAGTTTGCCAAGTCTTTCCAAAACACCTGGATTGCTTAATCATGTAATGTAATATATATATATATATTGGTGGACATTATTCAGCTGAGTGTGTATTTGATATGCCTAAAGGTCTGTCGCAAGGCTTTGTGACCCGATAACAAAGTTACATTCTCTGGTTCATCTTGTGGCTTAACCATTTGTTTTTATGAGATATTAAAACCTATTACTATAAGTCTCTTCTCTAGTTTGATTCCTACTGCTTGTGCCGTTTCATTCGTTTGGATGCGGTCAACATTAATTATTAGGTCGAGGTGCTATTAATCATTTCATGTTAAAATAAGTTTAATTATCTTTAATTTTATAAAATATAATTCCAATAATACTTACAAATATCGCAAATTAACTTCACTAATTTTTTATATCAGAGGTAGTATTATAAAATATGGATTCACTGGGAATCAAGTATTTACTGTAATACTACATAAATTTAAGAAAATTTAAATTTTGGGTCTTTAAAAGTTTTCAGTTGTTCCGTCTGTTCTTAATTATATTAGTGTATAATTATTACTCTAGTTAAGACTCACTATGATAATCAATGTGATATAATTATGTAAAATGTTGATATTATTTGATTTTTTAAATCTTTTTTTTATCTCTTGTTATAAAGTAAGTTGACAGAAAGTAACTGTTTGTTTTTCGGGGAGGTAATGTCACATCTTAGAATAAAAATAAATTTATTTAATTTTTTTCACTTTCTATCCTTATTTTCTATTTTCTCATTCATATTTTTCTAATTTTGTTCAAATATTTTAATTTTTTTTCTTAATTACACACATAACGTGTCACGTATACCAGTATCCATAATATTTGTTAATATAACTACAAAATCTTATTCACGATAACTTACTTATAATTCATAACAAAAAAAAATCTTACAAAATATTAATTCTCTATTTGTTAAAATTATAATAATAATAATGTCATGCTACAATAATATATATATATATATATATACGAATGGATGAATGAAGAAGATTTCTCTAAATATAAGACTGTCTTAAATAAAGACTTTTATAAAAAGCAGCGTAGTTTTGGAGGGAATTGCGGTGGCATTTTTGTAAATACAATGCCATCGTATTTTTTAAAAAAATATCACTGCGTCCTCCAAAACTACGTCGTTTTGATAAAAAGAGTGTTATTTAAGACGAGTCTTATTTAAGAGAAATCTTTTTCGATCCTCTCCGTATATATATATATATATATATATATATATATATATATATATATATATACCAATCATCATACAAAAAAGAAGAGAGGGAGAGGGAGAGGGAGAGGGAGAGGGAGTAGTTAATAGCTCAACTTACATAACGGACACTGTAACTCACGTAATGGAATTCTCTTCCAGCTCTCGCCGGAGCCGGAAACCCCAAAACAAATCAGCTGACATCTACTCTACATTCGTCGTTCACAGCGACGACGAAAACCAAAACGATGAACCGAGGGTTAACCCTAACGACCAACCAAACATCTTCGCAACTATGCTCCATCAAGACGACCCGGCAGACGACGAAGACGATGATGAATCTCTCCCTCCTCTCCTCAAACGCATCCCGAAGGACTTCGATGCCGCCGCTATAGGCTTCGATAACGATTACGATGACGACGATGTATCTGGAACCATCTCCGGCACCATGATCGTCAAGCCCGATCGCAATCCTTCTCTGTCCTCGCCGTATCGGCAAAATCCACCGGTGTTCTCCAATCAGGATGATGATAGTAATTTCTCTACGTTTGTGGTGAGATCTACGGTGAAGAAGGAGAGAGAAAGAGAGTTATCGGTCTCGGGTACAGTTAGTGGAACGATGGTGCGGCGGACTAGTAGTAGCGGAGGTGGTTCGACGATGAGTAGGGCGGTTGCGAGTATGCAGGCGTCTAATTTGCAGGAAGAGGAAAGGAAATTGCGAAAACAGACAAGTAAAGTGTCTTCGAGCTCGATTCCAGATAGTGTTACGAGGGAAGATCCTTCTACCAAGTACGAATTGCTCCACGAACTCGGTAATATTGGACTACATTAATCAGTTTGTGAAATTTAAGTTATTTGTGATATTTTTAGTAGTAGCTTTGAAGCTTAATTACTTGTATTTTTGTGCAACTAAAACTCCACGCCTGAAGCATTATATATTTACTTTAGTGCTTTCATAGCTAAATTAGTCCAATTTATTTGGGGTTTAAATGTAATCACGGTTAGAACGACTGTTTTTGGGTAGTTATGTAACTGATTTGTAGTGCTTTAGGGTGATTTATAGCTTGAGTAATAAATTGATTATTGGTGGTTTTATTCCTGGGGTATTGGAAATGGCAGGGAAGGGTTCGTATGGAGCTGTTTACAAAGCTAGGGATTTGAAAACTTCGGAGTTGGTAGCTATCAAAGTGATTTCCTTAAGTGAAGGGGTATGTTACTTCGTTCTCATTCTGGTGTAGTTTAGTTCAATATAGGTTTGGTTGATGGACTATTTGACAATATCTCATGTTAACAGGAAGAAGGGTATGAAGAAATTCGTGGCGAAATTGAAATGTTGCAGCAATGCAGTCATCCCAATGTTGTTCGCTACCTGGGAAGCTACCAGAATGACGAGTACCTATGGGTAAGAATAAGGATTAAAATTTATAGCTCGACTTCTTTTATATAATTATTATCAACTGCCAAGAACATGTATTTTTCAGTATGTGGAAAAATTGCTATTTTTTCTGTTGTCTTCTTTTCATTGTTTTGAAATATATTAGATCTTAATTGCGGATGCAGATTGTGATGGAGTATTGTGGTGGTGGAAGTGTTGCTGACTTAATGAACATTACCGATGAGGCTTTAGAGGAGTACCAAATAGCGTATATATGTAGGGAGGCGCTTAAGGTACCTTTAAGACTTCTACTTCAAAAATTGAAGACATTTATTCATATTGCATTAAATTATAAACCTAGCAGAAATCTGTTAACATGTGTTTAAGAAAATGTAAATTACAACCTTCATTAAGTCCCAAAGTCTACCAAGTATACATATATACTGTAAAGGAGCCTTTATCTCTTCAGCACATCTATATTGTCTATATAGATCCTTGGATTCTCTCTTTGGAACTGACAATTTCAGATATATATATTTTTTTGGGTTTTCTACAAGAAGTCAGCCAACCCCAATTGATGGAATCAACAAGAAGTGGTTAACTTTTATGGTTGAATGTGCAAATTGCTCGCTTAATTTAGTGTATGTTGAACAACTGTTCCATTTCATGCAGGGTTTATCATATTTACACTCAATTTTCAAGGTACATAGAGATATTAAAGGCGGAAATATCTTGTTGACTGAACAAGGAGAGGTCAAGTTGGGTAAGTTCTATAATATTATCTCTATCATAGAAGTTTCCATAACTCAAAAGTCGTGAATGATTTTTTTGGCCTTTCCAGTTAGATGGCTGAAGGAATAGATTTGTTCTTGTGGCCACAAGTCTAAGAATAAATTTGGACATGACATTGAATGGCTACAGAAGTATTGCATTTCAACCAAAAATAAAGAAAAGAAAGAAAAACAAAAGATATGAATAGACCTGCAATACGTCAAATATCATATATATGCTAAATTATGGTTATTGTACTTCTCCTTTAAAATCTTTCATCTACATACTTTGTTTGACATACGTAGAAAAATTTGCTTTTGTTGTGTTTCTGTTAAGAGGGTTAGAAGTTAGAATTAGTGTATCAAGGACAGCCAGCTAGCAAGTAGTTGTTGGTATTGATTGATTCATTGGTCTTGGCATCATATTCCGGATATATTTGGCAGCCAGGCACTCGATGCAGGACTGGCTGAAATTGATAATCTGAGGTTTCTGACAGCATCTAGACATGTTCCTGTAAAGTTTCTGGAGTGTTTTTAGTACCGACTGGCAGCGGTGCAAGTGCTGGGTGGCGGTCGATTACAATTTCTGGAGTATTACTGTTGGTACCGGGTAACTGGCTTGCACCAAGGTAAGTGTCAGCCAGCAGCCGATTGCTAGGCAGTGGATCGGTGGTCATTAAAGGCATTTTGGTCCATTTTGTATATTTTTGTCCTGCGGTTGATTAGGGTTATTATAAAAACTGCCCAAGTGCTCAGGCTCTTTTTCTTCCATCCTTTTTCAGTATTCAATATCTTAGTAGTTTGTTTGAGCAATTCTACTTATTTTACGTAAGACAAACTCATATCTGACATTGAAGTTTGTTGGACAGGCTGTAATGAGTGTCCTGGAAGTATTAAATACATGTCCTAATTCCTATACGAAAATTCTATTTTGAATTTATGAGCACAATTAAAATGTCATAAAAAGTATTTGGGAGTCCAATACGGCAATACATATCTGATATGGATACTTATGGTTGTAGAAGTATCTGTTTTTCCTATTCACAAATTGATATTTTTTTATTTTGACATCTTGTAGGTTTGCTTATAATAATATAGCCTCCTGATTCAAACATTTGGTGCAATTGTATTGTCTGAGCAGGTGATTTTGGTGTTGCCGCACAACTGACCAGAACCATGTCCAAACGTAACACGGTACAGCTGGTTTTTAACTGATTAAAGATATTACGGCTTCGACTTCGCATATTTACCCTTTCTATATTTAATAATTTGAAAACTGTGTTCTGTGGATTGAAGTCAAGGTTTCTTGTATTGCTTTGGTGATTTGATTTCTTTGAGGTGGGATACCATACCACACGCTTGTGCTGGTACAAGCATTCAGTGATACTAAAGAATGCTTTCATTAATTAAATCGACTTCATTTTCAGATGTCCACAATCAAGAAGTAATGAAGTTATATATATATATATACATCCACAGAAATATGGATGCTTGTTGATTTTGTTTTTATGGTTCTAGACATATGAGCCGTGTTTGTTTTGATCCTTGAAATGAAAAGGCCACTATATGGGCTTTTGTTTTCCTTCATGTAGGACTATTACTTAGGCTACTTAACTTTTATTCCTTTACTAAACACCGGGCTTTAGTAATTCACTTTAATGATTACTATTCAATTAACTTTAAAATGATAGTACCCTAGCGGACAACTTGGTGGCTAGTAACAACTCCTAATACACTAGGGGTTTGGAACTGTACATATTGATATGATAATGCATAATTATCACATTGGATTATAAGTGCCACATCATTATTCACTATGAAATAGCAATGTATTAATTTTATTCTAGGCATGAACAAGGTTAGAGAAGATGAAAATTTGAATAAAAGGGTCTTCTTTAGTAATAAATTTTTATAAATCTGTTACAGCAAAAGAAAATCTAGTTCAACTTCTTGTATGTTTTCTAACAAAGCTTCTGATTCTTTTTTCCCTCAATCATACTTCATATTCAATCATATGTCTGCAATGATTTGTTACAGCATCCTTCTCTCTTGTGTGTCGTTAGTTGCCTCTGCTGTATTAATTGCTTAAAAGTTTTGATGATGATTTCTTTGTGAAATGACTCAAATGATCGGAGTTCTTATTGTTGTTCCATACTTATTCTCAGTTTATTGGCACTCCTCATTGGATGGCTCCAGAAGTTATTCAGGAGAGCCGATACGATGGAAAGGTAATGTGAATTTTGTAAAATTTCATCTGCATTCATGCTTGTTTCATAGTTTCTTGGCATCTCTTGGTCCATTTGCACCTCTTTATAGCAGTAGCAGTGTAAAATAGCTTGATCTCCATGTCCATTATGCTTCATAAATATCATCTAACAGGAATATTTAGTTATGTTGTTTACTATTTTGCTGGATCCGTTACCATTTTGAATGGAAGAGATTGCAGTATATTGTTCAGTTTTTTGATATAGCTGTGTTGTTTGCTTGATGACAATATTGGCAGTTTACATTATGTAATCAACACAGTTAAAGAAACTTAACCATTTGATTGATAACAAAAAGAAACTTTACCTTTTAAAGATGGATCATTTATGTATATTTTGATGGGTAATATTTGGAGGCAGTACCGACTTTGGAAAACTAGGTTTTGTTATCAATCTAGTAATGATTGGTTGTTGAGGCTTCAAAATTACTTTTTAAAACTGGCTTCTGGTTGCTAAGGTGCGCCATAGTGTGGCAGAACAGTTGATCTCTTTGTAAAAACCCTTCTAAGTGTGATACTGAAGAAAAAAGGTAAAATAAAACCACTTAACGTGAAGCACCACTTACATTTAGCTTACACTGGAGTTGGGACCACCTGATACCTTATTGCGGCTATAGCAGATTCAAGTAGGGTTTTCTAAGCTTCATTTTTTATTAGGGTTGAAATGTGGATAATTATGTTTGAGTTTGTAACTTCTAAAAGGTTTAAGAAAGTGTATTAAGGTTCGCTTAACACTAGAAAGGGGAAAGTTTCAAGATTGTTCTAGGTGCTGTGAAGGGATCTGAGAACAGTAAACTAGGTTTTTTTTATTGGTTCTAGCTGGCCTGGATTTAGCAAATTAGTCCTATTAGGACTTGAACCCCTATTTGGATAGACGCTGTCTTTCTATAGGAAAAGCTCTTGAAGTCTTACTAACCTTTTCATAACGTTCATAATTACGCATAAATCAACAAGACTAATTCTTTGGACCATTAATATGACTTGTGTCCAACAAAAATTGAAATATCCCGACTAAAACTTCATATGGTTGTTGCCTCTGATCTCTATCAACAAATAGTTACTTCTTTTATGAGAAAGTTACTGGTCTTCCGTACTAACTCTTTCGGTGACCTTTGACATGCATCTGTAGGTGGATGTCTGGGCCCTTGGAGTGTCTGCGATTGAAATGGCAGAGGTATATCTACAGATTTGTTATATATTCCACTGAAAAAATTAGTTGGTTTGGCTTTCAATGAGATCTCTTTCTATTTCTTGTTAATTGGGTGGAATTTAGTCAAACACACATTGTAGCATCAATATGAAAACTACTTTGTTCTTAGGTGGTGAATCAGTTAACTTGCCTTAGCAGGTTTGTTATAAACTTCTATTTTTCTTCTTTTAGCAATCATGGGTATCCAAACCTCTTAGAGAATCTGATTAATCCCACGGGTAAATGGTCCCCCCCAAAAAAAAAAAAAAAAAAAAGAGAAAAAGATCCGTGCACCGGGAAAATCCAAGCATAAGCTTGTGAGGGTACCACTTGGAGTTGGCAAGGTTTGATGACCTCTCCCTTATTATGGTAAAGGGCTTAGGTTTGTTTTGAACTGAGAAGTTGTAGGGATTACAAACGAAGAGAGAAGATATGTAGAATGAGAAATTGTGGTTATATTATCATGATATTCCATTTTGCTTTTTTGCTCTGGACTACTTGTTAGATTTAATTTTTTAATCTTGTGTTTCAGGGTCTTCCTCCAAGATCAACAGTGCATCCCATGAGGGTTAGTCATGAATTTGAAGCATTTGGACTTGTGTATATTAGTTATTGTATTGTTTACAATTTCAAAATTGTTATTATACAACAGATTCCTTTCTCCAAATTGTGATCCATGCTTTTGACTCTTTGAGCCACATTATCTCTGTCATATTTACTGAACGTCTCTAGAAGTCTTTGGTCTCACCCTTAGACAGATATATTATGTACAGAGGTCAGATGGCTAAATGTGCAAACATTTCAAACCTGGGTTCCAAAATTGGTTTAGAAGATTAGCGTTTGTAATCAACCACCAAGGTTTTCTGCAGAATTGTGTTTGATTTGTGTCATTGACCTTAAAAAGAAAAATTGTATCATTTTTCCGAGGCATCTATATTTTGAGTAGTGAGTCAAATTATAGGACTAGTCACTAGTTGCGACTTTTCTAAATTCTAGATGCTTCTTAGAACATGTAAACTAACCTACCAATTTGTAAGAGGAAAATGGCATGCCATGATGCCTTTTAGTTCTAGGTCTGGTATCGAGATAGGCAACCCTATATCCGTGCTTGCTTAATCGAAACATTTACTTCCCTTTGCAGTTATTTTTTTCCCATTTTCTTTGCTGATAAGCATCCATATAACTGCTCACTGAGTTTCTTGTGAGAATAAGATACACTAGAATTGGGTTCTCTTCTAGGAAAAAACTCTGCGAATCAAAAACTAACCATGAACTCAGGATGTTCATTGATGTGCAGGAGAACTCTTTAACTTGGAATTCAACGTAGTTTGTTTAATTACAAATAGTTTTGTTGGTCTGTAGAATTTAAGCCAAATATAGCCAGATTTCAGTGAAAATCGGAAAGAAAAACATTCAGGTTTTTAATGTCCTGTAAAGAATTGTTACGTGTAGGATTTTAATTGATATTTGAATTAGTCAGGACAAAAAAATTTGTTCAACAATGACAATAAAATTAAATCTTAATTTTAGTACCTGAATTGGAACTTTATTTACTTAGCACACAAGTGAATGAGATGGTCAAACCCCCTATTTTTCCTCCTTCCCCTTTTCTCCTCCCTTTTAAGGTTTGTTCAATTTTGAATGATTTCATATTTGAGGCCTAACGTATATTTACTTTGCCTATCTTAGGTATTGTTCATGATATCCATCGAACCAGCTCCAATGCTTGAAGATAAAGAGAAATGGTTTGTCCTCGCATCTTATCTATCAGTTATGATTTTGGGTTGGATCCATATGTTGGTCCTGGAGTCCCATGGTTCGAGTCCCTCAGCTGTTCCATTTGTCCTTCAAGTTTGCATCCAAATTTGAGAGTCAGGGCCTTATGTAAGGGAGGGTGCAACAACTTTTCTGTAACGCCCCGAATTCGAGCGTTGGCCACCCGAACAAGGGTTAAACATTATCTCTCGTAACTTAACCAATGATCCCATAATCATATTGGTTGAATTAGTCTATTACGACTATAAAATTATAAATTTCCTTAACTTCATCCCTGGATCTCGATCTCGATCTCATTCTTTTTACAAGTATCAACTTGTAGTTCATTCGTATATATGGATAACACCATATATATAATTCAATTTTAACCTTACGATTCAGACATTCTATACTTCTATATATCCAAGGTTCACAGTACTAATAACAAAGATTGTTCTTGGCAACAGAGGGATGCATTCCGATAATTTTGGCATCTTATCGGCGCTCATTAGTGTAACCTCAGTGCTTACAGAACTCCCAATATCATTCAATACCCTCACTTAGATGCATATCATTATAGAGATATCTCTTTGTATCAATATTTCCTATTTATCTGACATTCACAATATTAATAACACACTTGTACTTGGAACAGAGGAACCTTTCAATGAATTTGGTTTCTTCATCGATGCTAAATCTCTGTTCTTACAGCACTCACAATATTATTCAATATCCTCATTCAGATATATAGTTCTTTATCAACATTGTATTAATGTTTTATTATCTATCTGAAGTTTAGAGTATCGACATAACATGATCAATCCATATTACCAATACCCTCACTCAGATTAATAGATCTTTAACAATTCTAAGTTATATCAAATTAAAGACATTCCAGCATTCTGATGATAATAACATGATATTATTAATATAATCTGCGATTACATGGTTTGCTTGTTCGTATTACAGAAGTCATTTAATACAAATACAAGTAAATAAAACATGAAACCTTAATTTACGCTTCTTCTTTACGTTCATGATCTTGTTATCATTCTTCTTTAACTGCAAATAAAGTTTTATTTGCAAGAATAAGCACTACAACTCATCAAGTCTAACAAATAACACATACACAGTTTATACTTTCATATAAACTTTAGCATGCTTTGACTTGTCATATTCCTCAATTTAATATCACAGTTAACTTTCATTACAACAATTTATATCACATTGTCACACAAAGCGTATAAATCAGGTTCATAATTTGTAAACATAACACATAACAGTTAAAAGACTTGCCTCGTATATCTTTTACAGATTATATATTAAGGATTAAACGCTCGTCGTAAATCCTACACGATTATAAGTTCATGTAGAATAATTAAGCATTTAACGATTAAATCTTTTAAGTTTTATTTCGGGTATTATAACCGCTTATAAATAAGACTTCTTACTATACGTGAAATAATTTCAGCATTATAATTGCTTATAAAATGAATATTCATCGATCTATATTTAAAATAAATTGAGCATTATAACTGTTTGTAAAATGAATATTCTTACTAAATACTTGAAGAAAATCGAACATAGTAACTGCTTATAAAAGTATATTTTTACTAATTATATAAAGAATGATGAAAATAATAACCACTAGAGTAATACCTCTTGAAGTTGCAAGCTTTTCGATACTTGAAAATGCAAGACTTTAGTTTTCCTTCCTTCTCTTAATTATCCATATTACTCTCTTATGATTACTCTAGCCCTCTTTTGCTTTTGAATTACTTGTGAATATGTGAGGATTTATTAAGAATGAGGGTTCTATTTATAGAAAACCAAGACTTATGGTATTTAGGACCTTAAGCCACCCCACCATGGCTAGTCACCATAGTGAGCCACATGCTTCATCATCACATTTGGTGAGTCACCAAGCCTAGTCATCCATGTGCCACAACACACCCCACAATTTTGGACAACGCATTTTAGGAAGCAAAGTCTCATTTGCCAACTAGTTAATCAAGAAAAAAGCTATACATACATAAGATATATGCATATAAACTTTCCTAAATGGCCATAATGCCCTCACTTTCTCTACAACCTAACCAGGTTAATCCAACTTAGTTTACTTTCTAGTTAGTTTTCTAACTTTTCCTAACTAGTCCGGTTAGTCAAAAATGTTGACTTTTCCAAAGTTGACTTTACGCTTTATGAATAGTGTTTTCGCGTCTTTTTCTGAAAATTTTTATTTTCTTATTCTAGCCTCGTAAATATTCGGGATATTACATTTTCCATTATGGAAACCTAGGGCATGGGTAGCAGGAGCACTAATCGACCGGGTATGCGGAATGAAATCGGGTACAAAGAAAGCTACCTATGGTAGAATGCAAACATTTAGTTATTGTACCATGATTCAGAACGATAGTACCCGGTACACGGAACACATGGTAACCCTGCCCTAGTGTTTACTAAGCGTGCAAAATCACTTGGTGAGCCACTCCACCCATAGCCATGTGGTGGATCGACAATCCAGATACTGTTAACAGTCCCTTATCTCTAGGTCTCTTTCTTGTAATTATTATCATTCAATCTCTTTCACTTTCACCTTCTTTCCCCTTCTGAATCTGCTTTCTTTTTCTGAAAAGTCGTAGAACAAGCTTCATCCAGTTGTGAAACAAATTTTTTTTAACTGCGGAGCACTTATAAACAACCCTAATTTTCAAAGGCCATGTTCATATGTTTTAAAAGACAACTTTTCTCACGTTAAGCATGCAGAGACTATAACAAAAATATTGTGGAAAGAATATGTGGAAGGCCTTCAACTGCTACTCGCTCTGTATTGTAAAATAAAGATTGCTTTGGATCACTTCTCACTAGTCATGATGATTACTATATCTCTTAGTTTTTAATCTAGGTTCACAAACTCTGTTGCTTAGTCCTTATGTAGATTGCTTTTGCAGGTCTCTTGTGTTCCATGACTTCATTGCAAAGTGCCTTACAAAAGAACCACGTCTTCGTCCTACTGCAACTGAGATGCTAAAGGTATGTCGAATTTACTTTCAACACCTTCCTTCTTTTTCCTTACCTCTACTTTTCTCGTAGGGGTGGGTCGGGCTAGGTGATGTTTTACATGTGAAATAATAAGAACTACAAAAAATGTTGTAAATAAATTCAATTTGTTGTACCGTTGAAGGAACTCTCAAGTGTAATCTACACTTATATTGGTGGTATCTTTTTAATTAGCTGTCTCAGTGTAACATCTTCTGAGCATTTGGTGGAAGCTTTACATTTGAATTTCAGTGGTAGCATTTTCTCCATTAGATGTCAAACTTAATTAAATGTAGCATATTTCAGGCCAATTGGCGTTTAACAAAAATGTAACACTTGTGTTGTTTAGTTGAACTTGGTTTTGTGTTGGCTGTAAATGTTCGAAATAAATAAGACTGATTCTGCTACTAAATTTACCCTCTCATTTGGTGGTTGGTACCTGGAATACCAGATAAACGAATAATAATTGGAAGTATTTTTCTTATGTATGGGCTACAAAGTAAAAGCCGGTAGACGTCTGCGCTTGTTTGATGATCATTGTCTTCAATATAGTTTTAGATTCAACTGTAACTTTTAGTTGCATAATGCTTGATAGTCTCTATATGCTTACACACCATTAAGTCATTTACTTTTTTTACTAGCACAAAATTATCTAACTTGGATTCATTGCCTGTGGATCAAAACTTAGCACAAATTCATTGAGAAATGCAAAATTGGAGCTTACACAATGTTACCCAAGCTGGAGAAAGCAAAGCAAGTTAGGGCATCAATGGTTTTGGAAGAACAAAATATTGCTTCAGGAACCATCGTAGCAGGGGATAGTGTACGATACTTGATTCCTTTGTTAAAGTTTGATAACCTCTATGTCCCTCTGTGTAAATGAGCTTGTCTGTTTGTCTACAAAATCCTTCAATCTTATATTTATAGCTCTTCCAATTTGTACAGTCAATGGGAGGTCAAAAAGTGAATGAAGACTTTGGAGACACTGTCCCATCCAGGCCTCAAGATGTTGGTCTTCAAGTTGCCAGCAGATTACCCAGTGGGAGGTTTTTGGGAAGCTTACCTCGGGGTCCGGAACAGGCCGGAGAAGGTAGAATATATCTTATATTGATTATCTTAGTATCCTATTTTTGTTCTTTAAGCAATATGTAAAATTTATATAAGATGATTTTGTTCAACCTTAATCGACTAGGATTGGCAATGTGGGTTTTGTGAACTATGGCTGTGTCTGCAAGGATGGATTACTTGTTTTTATAATATTAGATCGTCATATCCCCTCTAGCTGTAAAATTTCAACTGAGAAGTTTTGTTCCCAGTTTGACATAATTTTTTTTAATTGAACAGGGTGGTGTGGTTATCCAATTAGCATGGGATATACCAGTGATCCAGTTGGATACTGTTTACGAATGTATTCTAAGCTTCGAAATCATTATACCATAATTGACTTAGTTAAACACTTGAGATGAGTAAAAGACAAGTCTAGAATATCTGAGAATTTGCTTCTGCAAATTATGGGCTCTTATCCGGGAGTTAGGTTTGGAAGTGCTTGAGAAGTGTTTTTTTAATATTTTCCATGTCTTTCATGTTTTGACTTAGTCAAGTCAGTCAGTTTGGAGAAAAAAAGAAAAGGTATACTTAAAGCTAATATTTCTAATACCCTTCTTTAGATAATCCATTAGACCATTGTTGGACAAATATCAGTGGGCACCATCATTTTATTATTTTCCTTATTCACCGAGGGCTGTCCTGCGTTACTTGGCACAATTGCATGTAGATGATGAAGAATCAGTAAAAGGTTCTGGTATTTTTGCTAAAATTTCCTACAGTTGAAGGATGCTTCTCACTTTCGGTCGAATTTTATTACGGATGAATATTATGAACCTAGTCAACTTATGAGAGGGAGCTATTTTTTACAGCAGGCTTGTAATGTTTGACGTCCTTATCTTGGCTTGGGACTGCTTATGCAAGAAAGCATAGGTGGATTTATTATGAACCTAAAGTTTTTAATTATCTACTACACCCCCCCCACCCCCCCAGACTTTAGCTGCTTGTTGTCCTTGTGGCTTACTTCCTTTTGTTTGTCCAATATTCTGCAATATCTTGGTTTTCATGGTTATTATATGCTTTAGTTGGTACTTCAACACTAGCTAGTATTGAGGACTAACTGCTATATTGGGAAACTTCCTGATTTTGGTCTGAAGTGTAAGGTAATAATCTTAATAGTTGAATACAAGAGAGATGTATGTCATTCGCTTTCAATTATTTTCAGAAGCCAGTAGCTTATCCTATTCTTCTGCTTGCAATTTTTTTTTTCTTTCTAATAATTATTTATTAGTTCATGCTTTCAAATTACTACGTTCTGAATGATATATTTGATCCAAGCATTTACGATTGTTGTGTGATCTGTGTTGGCTAGGTGATTTTGGGACTGTAATAGTTCGTGGTGATGTTGAGATAGATAAAGCAAAACCAGCACCCAATGTCAAAGATTTCTCACCTGCTCCGTGCCACATTGGAAGTACCTCCACCAGTGGTAGCGGAACTAAAGCAGTTGAGCCATGGTACTTCTCTTACTACAAATTTCTTGTTCTGATGTACTAGGCAAAAAAATAAGAAGCCATATTAATGTAGAACCTAAGGCCAAACAAGAATTATATTGATTTCCTTTTTATTAAATATGAAACTTGTGAGCAAACTGTGTATAACATCTGAAAAATACCTACCGTATCATGCTGTTTTGCATAGTAATCACACACTTGGTTTACTTTGGCACTTTCCAGCAAATTGTGTATACCATCTACAAATACGATGGCTTGCTGTCTTGCCTAACAATTATGCACTTGGTTTACTTACTCTTGTCACTTTTTCGCATTACATTGTTTTTACTAGTCACTTACCGAGTTACTGGCACTACATATAATTAGTGAAATGCATGATAGACAATGCCTGTTATTTTAAGGGAGTATCATATTGGCCGCTTGACTAATATTTATTTCCTTGTCATGTTAGTCTTGCTTGGAAAATACTCAATCCAGAAAAATTTGTCGTACTTTCTTTGTAACTAATGAAGACACTGGTGTTTTTTTAGGATGGCAGGTAGTATTTGATATACCTTCTGATTACAACTTACTGTGATGTTTGGCATTCTATTGATAAAAGCCCATCGTTCTCCTTGGACTGATTTGTGCATTGTACAAACTACATCAATTCTCTTTTATTTGTCATGCTATGGCGGTTTCTGTATTAATATTTGTGTAATCTCATGAATAAGTGATCTATAATCAAGCTATTTTGAAGTATGCACTAATTATTAATTGTTTTCATTCAGGGTGCGCAATGCAGTTGAAGTTTCTGCAGATACCTTAAAGATTTTAGAATCACATGTTGCAGAGACTATTCAACCATCCCCCCCTTCGGTGTTTCTCTCTCCTGAGCAAAGAATCAAGCAAAATAGCAGTTCCCAAGAAAATGTCGGAAGTGGTGGGGGCATAAGCAGTGGCACATTGAAGAATGAAAATGTCAGTAGGAAAGCATTAGATAAGGTAATTTGCATTCTGAACATAATGATATCCCCAAATGATGAATCCATCATGTCCCTCCATTTGCGCTAAATGGTTCTAGAAGGAAACAACGATAGCGCTCTAACTCAAGCTGATGTTACTGTCATATTCGGATACAGCTTCTGTGCTTCCAGAGTGATGTTTACACCAGCAGAGTTGGTTGTTTGGTATAGTTGCGTTGCGTATGTTGGCTCTCTATTCATTGGGTACTAATTTGAGATTCACTTTTATTGTAGCTTTGGTCCATATATGCAGCTGGGAATACAGTTCCCATACCATTTTTAAGGGCAACTGATATATCACCCATCGCATTGTTGTCAAACAACGTGCTTGGATGCCGGCAGCAGGATAATGATGGAAACATTGCCGTGGAAGCAATGCAGGAGCTCTTTAGTGGTGATGGGCAATCTAAAAAGGGAAGGAGTAGGCAAAATGAGGTCTCTCTCTCTCTCTCTGGTTATGTCTGTCTGCATGACTCACAATCCATTAATTTTGAGCTTTTGGTTATTTGGCTCTTTGTTGCATTGCAGGTTCCCCTTCCTCCAAGCGTGTACCAGAGACTCACTTCAAGTCCTACACTAATGAATCTTGCCCAGGCTTTAGCTTACCACAAGATGTAACTCCAAATTTTCTCTTGATATTGTTATAATTATTAGCCTTTATTTAGACATGCCATTGGAAATTTTATCCACAACTCCTCAAATTTGGAGGTGATAAGATACCAAATATTCTACTGCCGGTAATTATAACCTATTTAATTTAGTTGCACTTGCACCTTTTTACGAGTTTTCTTTTTGGTGCCAATGGCAGTTTGTTCTTATTGCAATCTGCTAATTATTTATCTATTCGTTTTCCTTGTACTTTTTTGATCCGCAGGTGCTATGAAGAGATGCCACTTCAGGATCTGCAAGTAACACAAGAGCAGCAAACGATTCAAAACCTTTGTGATACGCTTAGAACTATTTTAAGATTATAGCTAATTATTTTCTGGGAGAAGCAATAATTGTAATTTTAATTTTCAAGTATTTATTTTGTTTACCTCCTCCTACCCCAGGTTTTTCTTTTGAGTCATGTTTTTGTTTGTACTAACTCAAGTTCTGTAGATGTTCCGGAAAATGTATATTAATTTGTTGTAAGGCTATAGATAAGTTTTTCCTTTGGTTAATCAATCCCTTGATATGTCTTACCTATGATTGGGCAGTTGTGCATATACAACTCGGATTTAATTTTAGACAATGTGAAGTAGAATTAATGGAGATGCAGTAGACAAATATAACGGGAAAGTCTATTATTTTCCGCATGTATACTCTTTTTTTCTTTCTTTTTATATGTTCGAAGGCGGCTTTTTTTTCTTTTTTTGCTGCTACAAAAGGATGGAGACAAGGGAGCATAAAATAATACTCCATCGGTTTTTAAAAAATTGTCGTTTTATAAGAAAAAATTTATTTTTAAATGTTTGTAGTTTTTTATATCACCCCTACCGTCTCTTATTGTCCTAAGAAATTCTCTTCCTTGTATTAATAGTTTTTAACTTCCCATAAAGAGGTATTGATGGAATTTCAAACAAATTTTACTTGATAAATGATACTCCCTCCGTTCCTTAATATAGGTCGTTTTGGACATGATTGAAAAACATTAACTATATTATCAATTGTCTATAATATCCTTCACCTCACTTATCTCATAAATATGGATCAAAAAATTAGGTGGAGTAATAAGGGGCAATTTGGAAAAAATAATAATCAATTCTCCTAGATAACTAGGAACGACAAATAATTAAGAATAAAAAAGAGAGTCTAAAACGACTTACATATAGAAATGGAGGGAGTAGTACTTTTTTAATCTATGTGTAAAAATTTTAAATGACAATTTTTTAGGAACGGAAGCAGTATTTACTTTGGAATTTTTTTTTGAGATTGATACCCTAATGGCAGAATTTGGGATTGTGGATGAAAAATTTATTCTATATGAAAAATTTACTAAGGGCTTGTTCGGAAGTCCTTATTTTAAATGACGTGTAAGTTGAAATATAAATTAATTTATAAATTTTTTTAAGTTGTGATTTATAAGTACGGCATCAATTTAATTTATAAGTCAAAATTTAAGTTAAAACAAGATATGAATTATAAATTAAAATAAAATAAAAATTACTAAAAAGGACATTAATAAAAATAAGAGCAAAATAAATATTATATTTGGTCAAACTAATTTCTTTTAAAATGACTTATAAATTATTTTAAAATAAGTCGTAAATAATTATTTATTTTTTTCGACTTAAAACCAACTTATAAGTTATAAAATAAGTAACGAATTATAAGTTGGTCAAATAAGTCCATGCGGAACACCCCTAAGTGTAAAATTAATTACTCCTAAAACATTGAAAATTAAGTATATATGTTTATTTATGGTATATTTACTGTTATATAATTGATTCCAATTCCAATTCCAATTCCAATGGTGTAGTTAGTCCGGTGAGTTGGATGAGGATGATGAGGAGTAGTAGTAGAATTATTATTAACAAAACCATTGGAGGAGGATTATCTAGACCTCGAAAAAGTTCCCTTTTCTCTACAAATACAAAACTCCCTCCTCCTCCTTTCTCTCATTTTCAGTCACAAAACCCAACCCTCCAAAACCCTAACTTCTTTTCTTACCATCTCTCTCGTTGGGTTGGTGCTCCTTCTTTGAAACCCACCTCCATTTCCCCCTTTTCTTCTTCTGTTTCTTTTCGTTACGTAAACACCCACTCCTCTGAAATTGTTCCTACTGAAACTCAAGGTACGCAACTTTCATTATATGCCCTCTTACTCATCCAGTTATTTAACGGTTGTGTTCCAGCTTAGGGGTGTTTCTTACTTTCTTTTGGCTACGAGTGAAGTATTTTATATTTATTATTTTTTTATAATATTAATTATTATATTAAGTAATATTAAATAAATTTATAATAATTTTGATTTTTTTTAGAATGTAAAATAATAAAAATCTGTTATTTTATTTAGATATATAAATGTTAATTATTAAACAATTTTTTTCATTTAAAATTCATTCCGGTCATTTAGATTAGTTAAACATTCAGTACTATCAGTTTTATCAAAAACTCTCTTAGTCCATTGGTGTTGTGTTTTCATTCATTATGTCGTCCAACTGTTTGCTTAAAGTTCTGATCGAGTTTAATTTGTCTTTCAACTATTTTCATTGTGTATCATACCTACCTATTTTTTGCTTTCACGGGCAAATTTGGTTTTATAGGTTTTTCTGAACAAAATGAGATTGGTTTCAAAATGTATGCATGGACTATATTTTGTTAGCAGATGACTTTTAGTCTTCGTACTATCCCTGGACTATAATATTAAAAAATTATATTATATTTAATAAATATATTCCACTAATCATCCTTCCACCCTTCCATTTAAATATATTTAAAATTATAGTCCACAAATTTAGTTCTTTGATATAGTCCACCAACTTCACCCGAAAAACTCATGGACTAAGTCCGACGGTTGAAGTGAAATATGAATCCTAAACTATATTTTAGTCTAGGACTGTTGCTTCTCCGGCTTGCTGGAGATGCTCCATGAAACCCTTCTTTTGGACCGCAACAAATGGGTTGTATCTTTGGCTCTTTAATTTTCTTGTACTTATGGTGCAATCAGTAGTTCAGTACTATATGATATATTGACTGTAATTACGTAGATAACTGCTCCTCCCCTTTTCCCTCTTTAAGGCAAACCCTATGGCAGATGGAAAGAAAGACTACCTCACCTTCTTGTAGATGGTTTCAGTGAGAGCCATTTGAGTATCCCTGTTGATTTTCTTTTTTGATTAATCTTCAGTGAGAGCCATTTGAGTACATAATCTTCAATGAGTGGAAACAACCAACCTTCAATTTAGGAAGCTGTTGAGTGCCCGATGAGGTTCCGTCTCATTTTCTTTTTGATTAGATGTTTAGTAAGCGTCCGGTACCCATAATTCACAGTTCAAGGAGGTGGCATTTAAAGAACTGCCCTCTGCTTAGCAGCCCGTCATTTCTCTTAATGTGTACTTAAAATTGAGGAAATAAGAAGTGCTGGTATTCTTCTAGCCGATCCTAACTGATTTGGGATTAAGGCTTAATTGAGTTGAGTTGAAGAAGAGCGGGTATTAAATTTGGCATGTGTACCTTTCTTATAAGGAGATTTTTTTTCACATCCTGATAGAGTAGTGTTATCCTTTTATAAGGAGATTTTTTGTTTTTGGTCACATCATGACACCTTTTTTACTTTGTGGAGATGTGAGAATAGGATTTTTGTTATCAACTGCAATTCTGAGTGAGCTTCATATTAGTGACATGTAGAGTTGCTCCAAGTTTATTAGAATGTTCATGTTTTGGGATTAGAAATTAGGAATTAGGTGCTTAGTTATTTGGAGAATCTTTTCAATTAACAAATGAGAATATTGATCTTGTTTTTTTCTTTTTAAAAATAATTCTCACATTTATTGAGGCCGGTGTTATGTCGTCTTCACTGCCCTAGTATGTCTAAATTTCAGATGAAGAAATTGAAGAGGTAGAACCGATTGATTTATGGGAGGAAGAGGATGAAGCTGAGCCGGAGGTTGTAGTTCCTTTATACTAATGATCTACTTTCATATTATCGAAATGCATAGCTTTTTTGCTGATTTATTTATTTCTTTTTTAAAAAAACTTAGATTGGTGATGGAGGAGATGGGGGTGGAGTTGTTCTTCAGTGTTGTCCTTGGGGTGAACGGGTATTATCTATCGCCCGGGAGGTCTTGTTGCAGTTTGGTGATGACATGGAGCTCTTTTCTTTTAAAACTACTCCTCGGGGATACATTTATGTGAGACTTGACAAAGTTTCAAACATGTAAGCTTTTTCTCTGTTGCCATTTGACCTTCTGTCTTTGTTACTTTCTACATTGTCTTAACATTTGGAACTTTCCACAAATATATTAATTGGTGAAACAAAATCAGACAAATGACGCCGTTACAAGGTTCTTAGCAGCAAGGAGAGTGAAACTTGACATCACTGTTAAAACACCATTACAATGTTTATATCAGATATATGTAAAGAGATGTGTAGTTATTTGGTCATGTTTTGAAATTCTTTTTTATAGTATCAATATAAAGATGAAATATTAATATCGAATGTCATTCATAAATTTTGAACTAATCTTCTATATGTCAAAGATACTTAGATTGTGTTCAGTGTCATAGTTATGTCTCATGTTTATTTAAATTTGCTCTCAGAAGTTTTATGTTAGCCGATGACTGTTTTTATCAGATATGGGTGTCCCGCCATGGAGGAGATAGAAAATTTCAGTCGCCAGTATAAGAAAAGACTGGAGGAAGTAGGAGCAGAGGGAGAGATACCTGATGATTTGGCTCTTGAAGTAATAACTTACAAGTTGCTCTTCATCATTTCATCATTTTTTTTATACTTGCATTATGCATAGTATATTGTAGTAGTGGTCTATTATTATGTAATCAAACGTTTCTGCACGATCTTAGAGAGCATATTTTCTCCTTGTTTGATTGAAGGTATCATCCCCGGGTGCAGAGCGGCTGCTAAAAGTACCAGATGACATGCAACGATTCAAAGACATGCCTATGAGAGTAAGCTATGTAGAAGATGTTGAAGCTAGATGCCCGGAAAAGAATGGAATATTCTTCCTGGAGTCCAATGAAACAGAATCAGGGGGTTGTGTGTGGAGATTGGCAGATGTAAAGGAAAACAGGGACCTTTCAGCCAAAGGAAGACCCTTAAGCCGTAAACAGAAGGATTGGAGGTTAAAACTTCCTTATGGAATGTTTAAAAAGATAACTCTGTACTTGGATTACTGATGATCTAGTTGTAATAAGCAAATTAATAGGTACTCCTCTCCTACATGGGGTTAATTAAATATGATCTGAAAATTTTGTGGGGGAAAGGAAGATTTGCTACTTCTCCTCCGTCCTAGTTGAACTCTTGTAACTGGGCACTATCACAATATTTGGCTTGTGGAGACTTGTTTATTCTACGGCACAACTATTGCATATAATTTTCTGCTTCTTACAGTACTTGCCGTCTTCTTTTAGATATTAGACACATATCCTAACAGCCCACATGACCACAACCTTCATGTGAAATAACATATCAATTCTTGACGGGGAGAAGTAAGATTTACATAAGCGTTTTACTTCAATTAGAGAGCTAAAAACAACAAGTGCAATTGGTTTGTTTTGTAATCTATCCATAGTCATACAATTCAAATTTCTTAATTTTCTCTAGTATAAAATTTTAATTTTATCCGTATATATTTATTCTTAGCATAATAATAGTGCAAGTAGTCAACTCCTGAAGTAATGAGTGGGCCTGGGGTAACAATTTGATTTGTCGTAATGTGGGGTTTTCATTATTATGAATTACGTATACTATTACATTTTTAAAAATAATTACAACAATAGCTTACTCATAAAATATTTACACAATTAATACAATTTTATATTTATTTATAATATTATGCACTGATAATATAATTACTTACTAAATATTGTATATTATTATAAAAGACCTTTCATTATTAGTTAGCCTGCTTTGCTCTGCTCTGCTTCACATCTCTCTCCTCTTTAAAAGTTTGGCGGTAGTATGTAAGTTTTTTTTTTTTTTATGTAAAAGTAGTACTCCATTTTAATTTTTATCAATATGAACAATATGTTGGTTGACATAAAGTTGGTTTGTCTGAAAATGGTTTATGGATCTTCCTCTTTTTTTTCTCTATATTTTTTCTTTTTGCTTAGAAAAAGCAAATTGGCATAATTTACTTTATTTTTTGGTTTAAGATGCATGAACTCACGTACTATACAAAAGCATAGTATATGCTGCGATCATGAATCTAAAATTAATTAGTTGATCAACAAGTTTGCATGGATTATGAAGCTACCTATTTTTTTGGTTAAATATCATTATACTAGGTAAATAATATTTTAATTTCTTTTTATCATTAATATTAATATTAAAGTAAGGGTACAGAAAGTTGAAGAGAAACTAATATTTTCTATAATTATATATGTATCCATAAAGTGAAGATAGAGATGGGTGTTATTTCTCATTTTCTTCAACTTCTATTTTTGTCCGTTTATTTACTTGGGATAGAGAGGGGAGCAGTATCTGTGTGTGTTGTCACCACACCATCATTGGTTGCACGTGGAAGCCCACAAAGTAAATTCTTCTTTTTATCCCGCCAACAGTTTAAAATGTGATCAGATTAAAATTAAAATTAGGAACAATTATATTTTATATGACATTTTAAAAAGTAATTATAACAATAGTGTACTTATTAAATATTTATAATATTAATGTATATAAGTTTTTATTTTCATTAGTAGTGAAAAAGAAATATTCTTTTAATTATGGTGTGTTATTTAATGTGCTGGTGACATGCAATTCAATTTTATTTCTTAAAAAAAAAACTAAATACGCTTTATGCGGGACATAGGGCTCGTGTTTCAATTTAAATTTTAGTATTATGTTTGTTGTCTTCTTTTTTCCATTTGGAAACACTCTTATTATGTGTTTTGGGAACTCTTTAAGCAAAACCCTTCTTTTTTCAAATAGAATGATTAATCTTTTCTTTCTAGAGATTAGTTGTTTGCTGCTTTTGGTTAACTGGTTCGTTGTTTGCGTATTATTGTTTTACTCGTGATTATTTATAAGTTGTTTGGTGTGTTCTTATTTAGTGGTTCTACATTTTTCGATTTATTTGATTTTTGTTTGTGATGGTGTCTACGAGGAAGAGAATGGAGGGAGTGGGGGATAAGAAGAGTGATGGGAAGGGTAAACGAGTTAGGGATGATGATTATAGAAAGGATTTGAAGACATTTGTAGAGGGGAAGGATAGTATGGCAAAGTCTTCAAAACAGGAGAAGTTGTTAATGGTGAAATCAAAGGTTGAAGATAAGAAACTGGGGAGACATACGAATAAGAAGGCTAAATCATTGGTATGTATCGATTCTGATTTTGAAGGTTCTGCAAAAAAAAAGGGGAAAAAAGATGCAGTTAAGGCTCACAAGCGAAAAATTGTTCCCCGGAAAAAATAATTGAAGGTTTGTTAATTTTTTTTTAATAATATATATTTTTTGGTTGTTTTTGGTTACCTGTGTTTTTGTTTTTGTGTATGGTGATGTTTTAACCTTCCCAGTGTTGTTTATTTTGTTTATGAGTAGTGTCATTATTGTTGAGGTTGTTGTTTGGTATAATTTTTGTTTTCAGTCCGTGTTTAGTTTCAGAGATTAGTATCTAGATTACATTTTTGTGATTATGCATGTTGATTATATTTTGATGGTAACTTGCTAATTGAGTTTTGGTTACCAACATTTATATGTTTGGAAACTGATGATTTCATAGTTATTAAAATGTATTATATTACATTAGAGTTGGAGTTGTTTTAAGGATTGTTCAAATTGTATTTGTTAACATTATTGTTTTCATTCCTATTTGAGTGTCAGTTATTAGTATATTATGTTTTGGTAAGTAGTTTACATTATTGTGCTTATGAATGTTGATAATGTTTTGATGATAACTTGCTAATTGAGTTTTGGTTACCAACATTTATATGTTTGGAAACTGATGATTTCATAATTATTAAAATGTATTTTTTTATTATAATAGAGTTGGAGATTGATGCATGTTTTTAATGTATGTGGTAAAATGGTTATGCTGTTTTCGAGTGGATGTATTGTTAGTATTATTTTCTAAATTTCTTAGTTTATAATTTGTTATATATTAAATAGTTTGATTAATTTGGGTTTTGGTCACTTACTGATATTATTTGGTTATTAGTATTAGTGTTTTTTGGGTATTGTTGATTTAATAGTTTTTGTTTTAAAGTTTTACAGATGTTTTTTTTTCATTTTCAGATTTGGGAGCTATTCTATGAGCAGCATCATCGAAACTTTTATGCAAAAATTATTTATTGGTGTGAAATGGAAGTTCCAAATATTATTAAAAATAAATTATCTGTTGTTCAGTTGGATAAGTTTAAGTTGACTTGTTTTGGTAAATTTTTAGATTTTGGGCAGCCCCAGATGTTTTCACAAATAATACATCATGCTTTGATTATGGAAGTTTATCAGAGGGATAGCGGGGAAATGTGGTTTATATTTGGTGAGAGAAGGGTAAGGTTTGGATTGCCTAAATTTTGTTTAATTTCTGGTTTAAATTGGCAAGGAGATGAAGACATTGGTAGTTTTAAGGGGATTGAAAATTTGTTGGTGGAGAAATTTTTTCAAAACGAGGTTCTAACCTTGCTCTAAAGATAGGGAGGATTTATAGGAGTGCTTGTTTTGATGATGATGATGAGGCAGTTAGGATGTCTATCATTTTTTTGGTTTTTAATTTCATACTAGCTACTATTTCAGACAATTATGTTGATGAAGCTTTGTTTAACTTTTTGTCTTATGGTGATGTTGCAAGTTATCCACGGAGAAAAGTTGTTTTTGAACAAACAAAGAATTCTCTATCCCTTGCTGTAAAGGGACATATAAAGAAGGATAAGTACGGTGGGGTGATATACAATTTTTATAGTGATAGTTATTGTAAATCTTACAAGCTTAGTGGTTTACCTTATGTGTTTCAAGTTTTTTTGTTTGAAACAATTCCTACATTGAAAGTTAGGGGTTTCTGTATTGATGATAATGATTGAAATTGATTATTCAGATGGAGGGAGTTAGGAAAGGCTCCCAAGAATGAGAAGTTGAACGACCTGGTTTTTGGTTCTGGTCAGGTATGTTGGTTACCATTTATATTATATTCGGTTACCTTTACATATGTTATTATTCTTGAACTTTTTTTTTTTTTTCTGTAATTTATTTATTTCTTTTTGTGTTCAATGTTTCTGATATGGTATATTTGTTGCTTTTAATTTGTTTCAGTTGATTATTCAAAATCTTGTTCCTACGGAGGATGAGAAGTTGCGGTTGGATTTAAGAGGTTTTTATTTTTTCAGTGGAAGTGACAGTGGACCAAAAGGTCTGATATTAAAGTTGAATCATCAAGGAAGGTTAAAGACCATATGTTTTCTATTTCTGATGTGGAAAAAATTATTGATGAACGGGTGAAGCCATTCGAAGGGAAGGTGATGGAAGTGAAGAAAGAAATTGAGACTTTGGGTGTTGAGTTTAAAGATCAATTGCAAGGGTTTCGTATTCAAATTTGTAGGGACATAAAAAAGATGTTTAGAAAGCAATTATATGGAAAGTCTAGTTATCTTAAGCGGAGAAATGTAACTGTTATTGACGATGGTGATGGTGATGATGATGATGATGTTATGAAGGTTGATGATGTTAATGTAATAGTTGATGATGTTATGGAGGTTGAGGATGATGTCGTAATTGAAGTTGGTGACATTTCAAAACAATTTCATGGAAGTAATACGGCTGATGTTGGTGGGGTTGGTGTGATTAAGTTTGAAGAAGTCGATGCAAAGGTTTATACATATGTTAGATTTTAATTTTTATTTCATGTTTATTAATTAAGTGCTGATTTTTTTTCCTTTTTTTTTTTACAGATTGAAAACAAGAATGACAATTTAAATTCTTATGGTAAAGAGATTGTTGTTTATACTCCAACACGGGTCCTAATTAATGTTGAGAATGAAAAGGTTAAGTATTTTTTTTTGTTTTTTTATGTTATATTTTGACGCCTTATATTGATCAAAAGTATGTTTTTTTTAACAGGTTGAAAAGATTAATGAAATTTCAAGATTTGATATTTTAAGTCAGTGCAGTGGTCAAGAAATTGGTGTTTTTACCCCGATTGAGGTTAGTAATTTTTTCAACAGTAGTTACCTTTACATGTTGTATTAGTTATAATTACTTAGATATGATGTTTATGTTATTATTGATTCTGTTTCGGATTTTTAATTTGATATTATAATTGTTTTTTGTGTCATGTCTTAAAATTCATTACAGGGTAGTAAAAGTGAAGCACCAGACAGGTGGATGCTTGATGACATGGTTTTGACAACACAGGATTTACTCCATTGTGTTGAAGTTGAAAAATCTGCAACTAACCCACTTGGTAGTCTATAATGGGATTTATTCCATTTGTTTTGATGCATGTGGATGGATTCGGATTTTTCCACCTGGATCTCTTGTTAATCATCAACATTCCCTTCAATTTTTAGTTTTAGTTACTGTTGCTGCTATGGTTTTGTTTTAATGATGTTGAAACTGAATTTGAATCTTTAGATGGTTAAAGATAATTTTTTCTCAAAATTATAGTAATATATTATACAGTCCTTTAATTTAGTTCTGAATTGTATTAGGCAAAATGCATTTTCTTTCACTTGCGATTAATTGCTTTTAAATTTTCAGTCTCTAAGACAATGAAGAAGTAATTACCGTCTCTTTTCAATGAATTATGAATATGAAATTGAATTTGCATCTTTTGCATTGTTACTCAAGCTTAAACTCGACTCTGTTGTTGTGTTACTGTATATATAATAGAACTGTTAGTTATTGGCCTCGCAAGGAGGATGGCTCTTCCTGGAGCTCACAGAGATGGAAGGGAGTTGCGGATTCATGAAAGTCTGGATGAGCTTAGCACCGATTTGGCAGAATATATTGCAGAATTGTCGGAGGTGTCCGTGAAAGAACGAGGTGCTTTTGCCATTGCTTTATCTGGTGGTTCCCTCATTAGCTTTATGGGGTATACACATCCTTTCCTTTTCTGTATTTATTATTATTATTTTTTGTGTGTGTTCTCTCTATTTAATTGTTTTAAGATTTTCATTTAAATTTTTTGGGGAAAAGCAGGAAACTTTGTCAAGCTCCTTACAACAAGACTGTTGATTGGGCCAAGTGGCATATATTTTGGGCCGATGAACGTGTGGTAGCGAAAAATCATGTGGATAGCAACTACAAGCTTGCAAAGGATACTCTTTTGTCCAAGGTATCTTTATAGGTTTCCTTGTGTTTTTATGCATATAAGTAATATCTCTCATGCTTAAATTTGTGATTATTAGAAAGTATTGCAAGAGCAGTTGAATGCTGTTGTTTATTGGATGCAAGAGCTTTTATAATACTGAGCTGGATACCAGCTCTGCTAGGGATATGGACACAGTGTGTAAATACTGTGCATGGTGATATTGGCTGAAGTATTGATGTATTATGCGGAAGTTTAAACTTGTCCTAAGAAGTAGAAAATGCAAACTGAAAGTTGTCTTTCTCACCAATACTCAAACTTGCATGCTTAGGGTTTCTGGGACCTCTTCATACCATATATTCTCTCCCTTCTCCTTTTTGGAAAAAAGTCGAAGATATATTATGTCGTTTATCTCATTTGTATTGTTGTTAAAGTATGCAGTTATAGGAGGCTCTAGGAGGAACCAGTGGGGACTTCTGATCCTAGCTTGAACAAGGTTCCAAGTTAATATTTATCTCACAAGTTCATCTGAATCTTGTTAATCTTAACTTACTCCATTATAAAACAGCTGCAAAGAATTAGGATAGACAAAAAAAACGTATAATTTGTCATGTACCTGCTGATCTCATGCAAAAAGCCCTAGACTTAATATCCATAAAAACTAAATTTCAAATTCTATTGTTAACTAATACTCCATAACCAGAGTGATGAGTGTATCACGCAAAGGCCACCTTGGTTGACTTGAAAACAAGAGACTATAAATGGTCATTCTCAATGAAAGTGCTCCAGCCCCCTTCCTCTTGGTTTAGAGATTCGCCTCGGTGTGTAGTGATGGACTCTACGGCACGCTTGTGTGAGGTGGTCGTCGCTCGGAGCCTCGGATTGTTTCTAGAAAATTCGTAAAGTGGAACGCTCACGATACCTCAACCCAACGTATTTATTGAGACGAGAACCTTGGTACAGTCGATCGTGCAAGGAAGTTGCGTTGAATGGAATATCACACCTTGACCCCTTACTTATATGTAAGCGGTAACCTTGGTACAATCAACGATTGATACGGTAGAAGACACCACTCACAACTATGAATTGTTGTATGATAAGTCAAATTGAATCTCAAAGAACAACTAAGAAATTAGCTTAGGAATTCTTCAAAGAACCAAAAGTAGAGAATAATTCTTAAAATAATTGATAAATCTAAATATTATTGAATGTTGATTGTGTGTTTACATTCATGTAGCTTGTTTATAGTAGTTATGGAAATATTAGAATCCTTATAAGGAATTACAATTGATTTGAAATCAAAATCTAATTTATAAGAAACCTAATTAGAATAGGAATATGAAAATATGTTGAAAAGATCTAATTTATGAAGGAAATCCGTGTCCAAATATGTTAAAACGCGTAAAAAAACCCAACTGGAACTCGACGACCAAGGCACAGGAATTCTCCGGCTAATCCAGTGCGAGAGGAATGGGTTGAAGCGAGTTCGTATATTACTGGGTGGATTTGGACATCGACGAATTCTCCGGGGCGGATTCATTTGCCTTACGAATTCGTCGGGGCGAATCTAATTTTCTTGCTGCGACGTCTTTTGGTAAAATGGTCACAACTCTCGTTTTTAAACTCCGATTGGGATGATTCAAGATGTT
Organism: Panax ginseng; assembly: GCA_020205605.1. Taxonomy (NCBI): domain Eukaryota; kingdom Viridiplantae; phylum Streptophyta; class Magnoliopsida; order Apiales; family Araliaceae; genus Panax; species Panax ginseng. The sequence goes on from CM035127.1 coordinate 4,127,939, forward strand.
CCAGAAATCTAAGGAATAATTCTACAACTTTCATTCTTAACGAATTGAGAGATTCTGGTTGGATCACAGTCGAAATCGGGCTTAAAGTGGCTGTTATGTAAATGGCAAGCTGAAAACTCGAAGCTTTGATCTTTGTTGTATGATGAACGTATTACTGTGTAGCTCGAACCCCTTTCCATTGTTTCGTACGTTGCATGATGATGATTTGGCTTGCGTTGGTTCGGTCTTACTAAATAGATGGTATTTAGTAATTCCAAATCACATATTTGATCCTCTCGTCTCCGTACATATGAAATGAGCTCCAATGGAAGTATCCTTGAGTACTCTCTAGCCCAATATCATTTGTTGAACCCTCAGAACTTGAGTTGAGTCGCTGTTGTTCGATGCGAGCCCGATTAGGATTGTATCATTTCCCTTCTCTTGAAAAGGATTTGTCCTCAAATCTGGCATCCCCTCCTCTTAAAAATCACTTATCCACAAACCTGATTCTACATAAAAACAAACCAAGTTAGTACCATCAAACAAATCATAATGCCAAAACTCAACTTGCAAGTGACATACAATCAACCACAGTTCTCGTTTAGTTCATCACTAAAAGTACAGGAAGGAGTCTCTTTCTTCTTGATCATCTTCTTGCTATTCCTTGAAAGAGAGCTCGTGAAGTGCACTTTCCTTTCTTAGGATAACAGATTCGACAAATTTATTTGTTGAGAGTCACTTTGCAACTTTTTTTCCTTTTTTACACATTGTTGAATTCGGCCTTTACAAGGAGAGTCGCAATATCCTTAGTTTTCTTCTTTGGCCTGCTTCTTCGCTTTGCTTTAATGTCACCTACCCTATATCACCTAGGCTTGCTATAATATAAGTGCTATATCTAGACTCGCGACGTGTGTCTTGGGGGCGACAAGGAAGTAACATCTTCAAGCTCCGGAATCAAGGGTTTACGAACTCAAGCGCTTGGATAGGGAGGGAGATTCCACCTATAGGAAATATCAACAACACAAGTAAGAATATGAGAAGAATTATCAAAAACTTCAACTCCCGCCAAGAACACTACAACATATGGTATTTCCATACAACAAGAACAACTCGTAAATGTTTCCTTCCAAGAAATGCTCGAAGTAACAAATCCCCTTGTAAACTTTTCATATCACAACCAGGAAACTTAAACGTTTGAACTTCTTTAACAAGAACCTGTCCATAAAATCACGACGCTCCTCCACTCGTAGACCAGTTACTTCCAAAACACTAACTATATAAACTAATCTACTATCTAATAAAATAAACATGAATGCAATATAAGAAAGAATCTAAAAAGTTCCCGGATCAAAAGTCAGGCTGATGATCTCGGCCCTTCGCATAGACACATTCTTCAATGCACCTAGGTCAAATATCAATATTTGAAACTTGACACATTGCAACCGCAAGCTCTCTTGAATTCCTGGATTAAACATAAAACAAAACAAATCAAAGAGTATCTTTTGGAATACTCGAGAAACCCAAAATTCATATGCATAGTCTACTAGAACAAAATTCAAAACACTTTCTTGTAGATTCTCAATGCAATACTCAAATTGATTCGCACAACGAACCATGTTTTCCTCCTTGACAAGTATGAACCCATCTCGAACCTGCAAAACAAAATCAACCTTTCCTCTACCATTGGCAATAATACATTCAAGCTCAAGTAGTTGTATCAATGGAATAAAAAGGTCACAATAACAAAAAGAACTCAATATCATATTTATCATGATCACGAACAAGCTCAACACATGCTAAAGAATCTCCCAAAGTGTTGACAAAATTTAGAATATCACCAAAACAGATATTAACATATTTTCCTATGAAAGAATTCTAAATATTATTCAACAATCTCATGGAAGTATGCAATGTCTTAGCTAATCCAACTGATCTAACTAAACATGCAAATAAACCATTTCTCAATCCATCTTGACGATAAACACCTTTTGAATCAATATCATATGATAGCAAATCATGCAATGAAGATTGCTCGAACGGAAAAACATGATCATTACCATTGTCAACTAACGACAACTCATGTAAAGATTGACTAGCATGAAAACATAAGTCAACATATGGATAAGAAAACCTAGAATGAATTTAATGCAAGTAAAAACGTCAACAACGAAAATAGACAACATGTTCATAAACTAACTCAACAAAAATCAAACATCGACGATTCTACCCTCAAAATAGCTAATAACAAATTTATCAATGGAAGCATGCAAAGCATGTTTCAACAAACTCATAAAAATACTAGATGCATTAGTTAATCTATTAGAAATAACTATAAACAATTTTCCATCCATCATACTTTTTCATGCTAATTTGATTAGGCATTGTCATCACATGGTCATCACATTTAGACAAAACACAAGAACTATGCAATTTATCAAGCATATTATCTAAGTAAAGAAAATAACGATACTTGTTTACCAATTCAAAATCAATGCACAAGATCAACATCTTAGTCTCCTTACTATGATCTCATAAATAGCACATGAACTCATGTTATCTCGCACGATACCTTTCTCCATCAACTCTCCAACATGCCTTTGTATCTCCATCGTCTCCTTCGGAATACTACAAGTCAATCGACATGGAATGATAACACCGAGTATGTGATCCCTCACATGTAAAAGGTTAACAACAAAACTAGACAAAGAAAAGTTAACCGGGTTAGTATTCAAAAGTGTTGTCTTGTACGAATGTACAATCATTGGTTTTTCAAAATACAACTCACTTTCCAATTCACTCTTTTTTCCATAGTCACTTATTTTTCGCTCTTCTTTTATCTCAATTTTGCTCTCAAATATTTCTTTCTTTTGTTTATTTTCAAGCTCACTCTTTTCATTCTCTTTTTTCTCAATCTATCTTTTGTTTTCACTATCACTTTTCTTTTTTTGTTCTTTTTCATCATTCTCAATATTTTGCACATTTTTTTGTTGTTGCTCACTTTCAATTTCACAAATATTGTCATTTACATATTCAACCTCGCGAACATTAGAATCTAACAGCTTTCCTTGGACTGCATATTCTTTTTCATCTTCCACCTCCCTCGGCCGAACTTGTTCCTTTTGCGCCTTAGAAGTGTTTTTAGCTGCATCCAACAATCTTCCATCCTGTTAATGAACTCCGTAGAAAATAATGGTTCCATATACACCTTAGGAGTTTCTCGTGGTTGTCTCCAAGGAGACTCTCCATGCCTATGATGTAACGACCCCAAAATAGGTCCATTCCATCCAACCCATTTTGAGTCGCCAAATACATGGTACAGAAAACAACTACAACTTTATTACAACAATTGTCTTGCAAAATACAATAACACATATGTTGTGAGTTTGGATACAAATATATATCAATCTGTGACTCATGTCCCAACCGTGACAAGAAATTTCATAATGACACCTTACATAAAGGTATAGTCGAAAAACTGCTTTTAAAAATTAGAATCTTTGGGAAGTGCTTTCAAGAAACCTTCGTATACGTGGGAGACCATGCGTCTAGGTTATGGTAGATATCATATGGCCACGTAATTATCCTTGGTTGACCTAATAGACCCCAAAGAAAAACGAGAAGATTACTATCATATTCTTCCCAATGATGAGTCTTCTCTTGACATATCATTATCTCCACCGCCTCTAATTGAGAGTTAAATTTTAAATAGACTCCAAGATCATATAGGTAGTCTTTGGTAGATATACTCAAAGAAGTGGATGAAAGACAACCCCTGTCTTATGATGACACGAGGTTGTATGTCATTAGACATCTTGTATGATAGTGGCAAAACACCCTTCTAAGTTAAATTCACCTCACCTCAACATCTATAATTCACCGCTCTATTCCCTTGTTATTCCCCGCTCGACCCAAATTTACATTTTTATTACACGAAAGGAACTATGAAGCAAAAGGGTGAGCCTGACTAGCTTCGATAAAAAAATCATGACTAAAGATAATTAAATTATCAATAGCCTTCATTAATAATAAATCGAGATTTAGAACATATGGTAGATGATAAAAAATTTCAACCATAGTTGCAGTGAACGAAGCACTCCATTAGAAGAGTCAAATAGACTATAAAGTCTATTATCTTCTCCATGTTAAAAAGTCCACCAACAATGTTTTATCCTCAGAACATCAATCAACAATTCACATCCCACAATCATATGTATAACTCATAATCGTAATTGTTGTTCTAAATTCCTTTTCTCATTCGGACGAAGATAATTTTCATCACTTGTCTTTACCTCGAAATATCAAAGATCATGGTTATACCAAATCACAGGTTCCTGCTCATAATCATACTAATAAATTCATCTTTGCACTACGGGCCAAAGATATTCATCAACAGTTCATCTTTGCACTACAGCCAAAGATATTCATCAACAGCTCATCTTTGCACTACTGAGCCAAAGATATTCAACTACAGTCATCTTTGACTACGACCCAAAGATATTCATCAACAATTCATCTTTGCACTACTGGACCAAAGATATTCATATCTCAAAAGAAATACATAATCATTTCGAATTTATATAAACCATAATTATAACCATATATGTTGATCAATTCACCTTTCGCACTTAAGCTAAAGATATTCAATTATAAATTCAATGGTTATGATCATACCAATCAACAATTTAACTTTGCACCATCGCCAAAGAGAACCTATAGTCACGATCATACCAATAATCTATCCATCTTTACACTCAAGTCAAAGAAAAATATCATCATTAGGGTTATAAGAATGTTATATAAAAATAATATAATCAACATATAGATTTAATCTCAAGAGTAAGATTCATAAATCAATGATTTCATAACAACTTAATTAAAATGTTATAAATCACTTAATAATCTCATAATCTAATATTATTAATACTACCATAATATTTTAATCATTTCTAAAACTTATAAACAATTTATTTTAATTGTTTACACTTTACTAATAAATGCATTTAATCATCTTAAAATGCCAAACTCATAAGATCTCATCACCAATAACCAAAACCCTCATCAAAAATCTACATATACCTCATATATGATTCTCAAGCCATAAAATCATATTTTCTAATTTTCTTACTTCACCAAACATATTTAATTCATTTACTCATAACTAAAATATTTTCATGAAAAATATCAAATCCGTTCTAAAAATATTTCTTTTCTGGGATTTAGCATAATATAGTTCCATATTGAACATATATTTTTCTCAGAATTTTTAAAATTCATTTACTATTTTTCACATGGCCAAAACCACTGAATATTCATACATTTATTATAAATTGTACTTTTATCAAAAAATTCCGAAATTCACAGGGTATACTGATATTATATAGATATACTTCCAATAAAAATTTCATCAATTTTGGAGTTAACCACAAGGAGTTATAAGCGATTACTTTTAAAATAGTCTTTCCTCATAAAATTCATAACTCTTAATCTTTACATCCAAAAATCGCCATTTTTGGACACAATCAACAAAACTCATCAAATTATCATTTCAAATTTTTACAGAATTTTTGAAGATTCAGAAGAATTTTGAAACAATTAGCCCTTTTATCCGAAAATTCCAATCTCCCGAGTTTTTATAAGAAATTCAATTCTCTACAACTTTGCAGAAGAAAGTTTTTCCAAATTCCAAACAAAAATTGATCGAAATCCACAAACGAAAGCGATTTTACAGTTATAATCAAATTTCATCAAGAAATGGGGTCCACCGACATGTTTAACATGTTTTAAACATTTTTAGTAATGTAAATACTCCTCCTCCTCATATACTCATATATCCCACATTCATCAAAAATATCACCATTATTATATTATTAAAAATATAATAATATATTTAAATGAATTATTTTATCGTAAAAAGATAAAATATTAATTTTCAATAATTTTCACATTAAAAATTTCTCCATCTATATCCACATAAAATGAATATTTTCCTCATCATAAAAATCAATAATTAATTATTCACAAATAATATTACATAATCACAATATTGACAACCGTGCAGTTCCTACAGAGAGAGGGCTTTCCAATAAGAATTTCTCCTCATCAAGCCAGCAATTATTAGGTGACCGAACCTCTCCTCGATGTAACTTTTTCTAGACATTGCCAATAATGCTATCTAATAATATTGTAACGACCCCAAAATAGGTCCATTCCACCCAACCCATTCTGAGTCGCCAAATACATGGTACAGAAATAACTACAACTTCAATAATACAAATGTCGTGTGAAATACGACAATACATAATGAGTTTAAATACGAGATATTGTCGCCTGATAATATCCACACGCAAATAAATCCCCATCATAATTATTGATACATTATTTTACAAAAATGGTGAGGACTACTAAACAACTCTCTCTAGAACCTTCATTCCATACCCCGACTCGATCCTGCTATGTTTGTAAGACCCCAACTTATTATAAATAAAATTGAATTTTTCTTTATTCATTATTCTAAATTAATAAGGGTTAATTTGATATAATTCTTTGGTTATGGGTAAAATGTGCAAAGTTTACAAAATAAGCAAGTGGTTATAAAATATTCATTATTGCTTGGAAATATTCGTTTGGTCGTGGAATATTTTTTTTTGCTCGGGATTCTCCGTGATTTACCAAGCCAGTGATCATTAGTGGGCCCCATAATGGAAAAAAGTTGATTGAAGGAAAACTACAAAGATTGAGTTTTATAAATAACGACGTAAATTGTTACCGCTTAACACCGTTGGGTTACTCGGTGGTTAAAATACGATGAATACGCTATTGGTTGCACAAAGAAATACACCAGATTGCATGTATTGTTGAATTATTGATCCTTACGTAAAGAAGGCACTACTCAATAATTATTACAGTAGCCTTCGCTCAATATTATATTTTATTGATTCAATAATTGTTGCGTTGATATTTTGTATTCTTTGTTGTTTCAATAATTGTCATTACACAAGATTTTCCATTATCAAATCAATAATTCATATTATTTGAATAATATTATCGATAACATTATTGGCAATGTCTAGAAAGTTCCTCATCTAAGGAGAGGTTTGGTCACCTAATCATGCGTCAAGTAGAGAAATCCTTATTGAAAGCCCTCTTCTTTCTTAGTGAATCTACCGTTCACAAGATCTTGTGATTCTATAATATTATTTTTAAATAAGTAATTATTGATTATTATGATAAAGAAAATATTTATTTTATGTGGATATAGATGGAAAAATTTTTTAATGTGACAATTGTTAAAAATTAATATTTTATCTTTTTCTAATAAAATAATTCATTTAAATATATTATTTTAATAATATATTAATTCAAGTGATATTTTTTATAATGAATGTGGGATATATGAGTATATGAGAGGTAGAGTATTTTGTGACATTAAATGTTTAACATATATTTTGTGTGTCGGTGGACACAATTCTTGACCGAAAATTGATTATAGATAATCGTAAAATCGTCTGCTTTGTGGATTTCTTCAATTTCTGCTTTGGAATTTGGAAAAATTATCTTCTCGCAGTTGTAGAGAATGGAATTTTTCATGGAAAGTCATGAGTTTTGAATTTTTCTCGATAACCGAGCTATTTTCTACGAAATTGTTGAAGTTTCGGAAAATAAAATAATTTTTATTAAATTAATGGGTGGGACCCACTTTTTGGTTGGTGAGTAAAACACATGGGTCATTTAATTCTTCCAATATGGCTGCCCAAAATATTCAAAGCATGCGTGGGATTTGAAAAATAAATAATATTAATTTATTAATTTAGTTTCCTTTGGCGTTCTAACATTTTCCTATAAATAGAAGCTAAGTTAGAATTGAAAATCACACCGTAAACAAAGTTTTCTTTCTTTCTCTCTCTAAATTATCGAAATGTATTCTTGTGAGTATACTTTGAGTGTTCTTTATACTATCTGGGTTTCACAAGACTATATCTGAAATTCAAATCGTAAGTACTAAGTTATTTTGAGTTGATTATTTTCTTCTTAAATGATATTTTTCTTCAATATTATTATGCCAAGTATTGGTGAACTTTTTATCAAATTTGGAACTTGTTGTGGTTTGGAGTTACTATTCACGATATCGACACTATTCACGATATTCGACCTTTATTCACGAATACTTTTATTCAATTTAAAAATAAAATTTTTTCTTTTTGTCCAAAATATCTATTCTGGATACTAGCTTTGATTGTATCCATGTTTTGATCATTCTTAAATTTTACACTAATATGATTATTTTTGAAGTATTTTTGGACATGGGTAAAACAAAGTACGAATCCTTAATCCTTAATCCTTAATCCTTGTCATTTTGTTTCACTGGATTCGTTTCTTTAAATATGTTTTCATCATCCTTAGTCCTAAATGGTGATATAAATGAATATCTTTGGCCTCAGTAGTAAGTGCAAAGATGAACGATTAATCGATGAATATCTTTGGCTCAGAAGTCAAAAGATGAATACATGTGTTGAGATGAAATATGACCAACCGGTGATATGAATGAATATCTTTGGCCCGTAGTGCAAAGATGATTAAAGATATATTTTGATTGTTATTACAGGATAAACTATTGATGATGGACTTTTAAACCTTAGAAGACAAAGTAGAATTCTTTCTACGTGACTCTTCTAATGGATTCTTGCTTCATTGCATTTGTTGATCTAAAACTTGTTGTCTATTGTATTCTATTAGATTTTTCCTCGTGAAGACTAACGATAATTTGTTGTATATTATCTTAGTCATAATATTCTTTATTTGGCTAGTTGAGCTCACCCTTTTCTTTTTGTTCCATTTTTTTTTCTCGGAGGTGAGAACATAAGCGAGGATCGAGTCGGGGTATGGAGTGATGGTTCTAGGAAGATGTTTTAGTTGTCCTCACTATTTCGTAAAATAGTGTATGAATAATTAATGAGGACTTATTTGGGTGTGTATATTGTCTGTAAGACAATATTTGTATTCAAACTCACATTGTATTGTCGTCGTATTCTACACGACATCCAGTATTGTCAAAGTTGTAGTTTTCTTTCTATACCATGTATTTTGGCGCTTCGTAATGGGTGTTGTATACCTATTTTGGGGGCGCCACAGGTTGGTATCGAGCTTTGGGATATGATCTCCAGGCGGAGATCGGGGAATAGAACTAGGAGGGAGAGACGAGTAAATCCTTCATTTGGTGTCCTACCTAAGCTTATTTGTTGGTCAGGTCATAATATAGGGATATTATGTGACATGTTAATTTGTTTAATTAACCCTTGTTTTATGACAGTATTTGAGAATGTCGACTGAGAATATTAACAGTGGAGTAAATGAGACCGTGGAGACGCCGGTACTCACCAACGAGGAGAACGTGCAACAGGCTGGCAATGTTCCTCCTGTGAACAACGCCACTGAGCAGATGATGAACGACGGGATGTTTAGAAGCTTTTTGCAGTTCATGCAAAATCAGACGAGGGAGACTCGTGTACAAAATACGGGAGAAAATGATAGTAACGCGGTTTGTCACGGCCAAACAATTCAAAGAGTTGGGACCACCAGATTTCCATGGAAAGTTTGATCCGATCAAGGCGTAAACGTGGGTCAAGCAAATTACCAAGATATTCGATGTCTTGGGTGCACGGAGGAAATGTAGGTTCCATTCGCCACCTTTATGTTTTCGTGGTGAAGCGCGATTCTTTGGTGGGAATCAGTGAAGCGCACTCCACGGATGATGCACTTAACATGTCTTGGGAAAGATTTCAAACTGCTCAATGACAAGTATTTTCCGAAAGTATTCGCTATATGAAGGAGGTAGAGTTTATTAGACTCGACGTAACAACACGACGGTGTCTCTCAAGACGAGGCAAGGTTCGCAGAATTATCCAGTTTCAGCACCTCATTTGGTGGAGAATGAGGAACGAATGACGCCGTATGTTTCGAGAGGTCTAAAACCGTAGATTCGCTAATACCTTATCTCTCATAAATTTTCTCTCAGATTCGGATGTTGTCAATGTGGCTCGATTATTAGAAAAGAGATAAAGAGTATACTCAACCGAGGGACCACAATCGTAGTAGTCATCGTAACGATGATAACCAAATGAGGAGGAAAGAATACGGACAAAGGCGGAACCACTCGGTGGTAATCGTGGACATGATAATAGGAGAGGTGACTCAAGTGGAAATTTCTGAAAGAGAAGATTCAACAATGACGGGAAGATATCAACGGTAGCACCAGCACCAACAACAAATGCTAGGGGAGGAGAACGACCGCAAATTAGATGTTACAAATGCGGGAAGGAGGGACATATCAGCCTAAACTGTCCACAACAATCCAAGGTATGTTACAACTGTGGAAAGGAAGGCCACATCGCTCGAGATTGTACTATCGGGAAACCAAGTTCAGCAGGAGTGGTGATTCCAAGGGCTATCCCGGATAAGTCGAAATCAATCGGTTCTCGGAAGCATTTTGTCGCGGATCGACAAAACGTGAGGAACCCAAACGAGGTGATCACGGGTAAGCTAATCTTGAATTCTTGCGAAGTTTATACCTTTACTAGATACCTGGGTTCTACCCATTCTTTTATCTCTCCCGCTTGTGCTCAACGCTTAAACTCGACCCGGAGAAATTAGATTTTGATTTATCTGTTGAAACTCCATTGGGTGAAACCTTCGTTACATCTACAATTTATAAATCTTGCATGATCCAAGTTGGCACTATCACATTACCGCTGATCTTATCTCTTTAAAGATACTTGCTTTTGATGTGATTTTAGGAATTGATTGGTTAACCACTCATCATGCCAAAATTGATTGTTTTTGTAAGGTTGTTAGTTTTCATATTCCTAACTAACTCATCATACGAATTCAAACCACTAAACCACTAAAATCACCATCGTCATATCAAGCCACAAAGCTATTCGCTTATTGAAAAACGGATGTCAAGCTTTCTTAGCCCATGTTATGGATTTGAATAAAGACAAGTCGATTTGAATAATATTTCGTGGTTGAGAATTCCTCGATGTATTTCTGAAGAGCTTCCCATTACCCCGAACGTGATGTTGAATTCTTTATCGACCTTGAACCGCATAAAGCCCATTTCTAAAACCCCATATCGAATGGCTCTATTGAACTTCGTGAGTTAAAAGTCCAACTATAGGAGTTATTAGACATCGGTTTCATTCGCCCTAAGACGTCTCCTCGGGGTGCTCTGCTTTATTCGTAAAGAAGAAAGACGGAGTATGCGACTTTAGATTGACTATCGAGAATCGAACCATGTCACCATCAAGAATAGGTATCCGCTTACCTCGCATTGATGACACCGTTCGACCAGCTATAAGGAGTGCAATTCTTTTCAAAGATCGATCTTCGCTTACGGATATCATCACCAAGATTAAAACCGAGGATATTCCAAAGACGGCATTCGTGACTCGATCGGCATTATGAATTCTTGGTCATGTCTTTTGGAGTGACTAATGCTCCTACGCTTTCATGGATATGATGAACCGTATATTTAAGGAATATTTGGATCGGTTCGTTGTTGTCTTTATTGATGACATCCTCATCTATTCCAAAAGCCGTGAAGATCATGAGCACCATTTGTTCGGTACTACAAAGACTTCGTGAACACAAGCTTTATGCCAAGTCAAGAAATCCGAGTTCGGCTTGAGGAAGTAGCATTCCTTGGGCACGTGGTGTCAAAACAAGGAGTATCTGCTTGACCCGCAAAGATTGAAGCAATACAAAGTTGGGAGCAACCGGGTTTGCATGATCAAGACGCAGACTTCTCGGGCTTAAATTTGGTTATTATCGGAGATTTGTGGAAGGATTTTCTCGAATCGCTACTCTGCTAACTCAAATTGACTCAAGGATGCAAAATTCTTATGGAGCGAGGAATGCGAGAAGAGCTTCCAAGAGCTCAAGAGGAGACTCATTTCGCAGACTGCTCGGCTACAATACTATCCGGGTTCGGATGGATTTGTTATCTACAAATGATGCTTCCGGCAAGGGGTTAGGATGTGTTCTCATGCAACATGGGAAAGTCATAGCCTATGCCTCACGACAACTCAAAGAATATAAGAGGAATTATCCTACTCATGATCCGGAGTTGGCGGCGTCAATGTGTTTCATACGTTGAAGATATGGAGACACTATCAGACGGGAGAAAGTAGAGATTTATACTGGATCATAAAAGCCTCAAATATTTCTTCACCCCAAAAGAACTCAACACATGCTAAGAACGACGTTGGGTCGAGTCATTAAAAGATTACGATCACACTATTCAATATCATACCGAAAAGCGAACGTAATAAATTTGACGCATTAAGTAGAAGATCATATGCAAGACGAAAGTGCGATATTGTCAACGCAAAGGCCCATTTTGTATGACTTACAAAGGATGGAGGTAGAATTAAAGACTCAGGACCCACATAATGATGGCGAATATACAAGTAGAACCGACTTTAATCGATAAAGTTAAAGTTTTGCTCAAGCTACGGACTTGGGGGCGTCGTATGCGTATGAAGAAGAAAGTGCAAGAAGGAGCTATTCCTAAGCAAGAATTGATGAGGAAGGAATACTTCGAGTCAATTCTAGACTTTCAAGTTCTAACGATTCTCGACTGAAAGCATAAAATCATGATGGAGGCACACAACACCCCGCTTGCGAATCCATCGATGGGAGTACCAAAATGTATCATGATATTCGACATACATTTTGGTGGAACAATACGAAGAGAGAGATTGCAGAGTTTATCTCAAGATGTTTAACTCATCAACGTGTAAAGGCGAGCATCACGTGCCAAAAGGTCCATCAGAACCACTTGAGATTCCTAAATGGAAATGGGAACACATTACTATGGATTTTGTTACGTGTCTTCCCAAAGTTTCTCAAGGCGTAGATGCAATTTGGGTTATTGTTGATAGATTAACCAAGTCCGCCCATTTCTTACCGATACGCGAGACTTATCCCTCGAACGCCTTACTCAGATGTACGTGAATGAGATTGTCTGATTGCATGGCATGCCAAGATCCATAGTTTCGGATCGTGACCCGAGATTCACTTCAAGATTTTGGGTTAGCAGAAAAGCTATGGGCACGGATTTACGATTCTGGCTCAAAGATACCATCCTCAAACGGACGGACAATCGAGAGGACTATTCAAACCCTTGAAGATCTATTAAGACTCATGTCCTAGATTTCAAAGGAAGTTGGGATAAGTACTACCACCACCTGGTGGAATTCTCCTACAACAACAGCTTATCGCTAAAGTATAGGCATGGCTCCATTTGAGGCGTTGTATGGATTTAAAATGTCGCTTCCAAAGATCTTTGGGACGAGGTGGGGAGAAGCAACATTGTTGGGACCGAGAATTAGACGCATGACTACGTAAAAAGATCCAAATGATTCGACAACGATTCAAACTTCACAAGATCGACAAAAGAGTTATCCGATCTTCATAGAAAGGACGTGAGTTTAATATTGGAGATCATGTATTGTTACGTATTGCTCCATGGAAAGGAGTTACAAGATTTGGGAAAGAGGAAAGCTCAATCCAAGGTTTGTTGGTCCATTTGAGATTCTTGAATCAATAATAGGAAACGTAGCCTATAGACTCGCTACACCTCCAAGTATGTCTCGTGTTCATAATGTATTCCACATATCTATGCTTCAGAATATGTGAAAGACCCGAACCACATTATCGCATTAGAACCGAATTTAGATAGTGAAGATTTAACCTACGAGGAGACACTGTTGAGATTTTGGATAGAAATAAAGCATGTCTTACGTGACGAAGGTTATACCACAAGTTAAGGTTTTGTGGAGAAACCATGCAATTGAGGAAATGACATGGGAGTTGAATCGGAGATGAAAGCGATGTACCTCACCTTTTCGATATACCAGTGACGTACGTCAATTTCGAGGACCTAAATTTCATAAGGAGGGAGGTTGTAAGACCCCAACTTATTACAAATAAAATTGAATTTTCCTTTATTCATTATTCTAAATTAATAAGGGTTAATTTGATATAATTCTTTGGTTATGGGTAAAATGTGCAAAGTTTACAAAATAAGCAAGTGGTTATAAAATATTCATTATTATTTGGGAATAGTCGTTTGTCATGGAATATTCTTTTTTGTTTGGAATCTCCGCATGACGACGCCAGCAAATCATTAGTGGGCCCCATAACGAAAAAACGGTTGGATAAAGGAAAACGACAAAGATTGAGTTTTATAAATAACGACGTAAATTGTTACCGCTAATTAACGCTTGGGCTACACGTGGTTAAAATACGATACGCCGTGGTTTTGCACAAAGAAGACACCAGTATTGCACAATATTGTTGAATTATTGATCCTTACGTAAGAAGGCACTACTCAATAATTGTTACGTGAGTTACCGCTCAATATTATATTTTATTGATTCAATAATTCTCATATTGATATTTTGTATTCTTTGTTGTTTCAATAATTGTCATTACACGATATTTTCCATTATCAAATTAATAATTCATATTATTTGAATAATATTATCGATAACATTATTGGCAATGTCTAGAAAGTTCGCATCTAAGGAGAAGTTTGGTCACCTAATTAAGGCTTGCCAAGAAGTGAGAAATCCTTATCGGAAAGCCCTCTTCCTCGAAACTACCGGTTGTCGATCTTCGTGATTACGTAATATTATTTTTAAATAAGTAATTATTGATTATTATGATAAAGAAAATATTTATTTTATGTGGATATAGATGGAGAAAATTTTAATGTGACAATTGTTGAAAATTAATATTTTATCTTTTTCGATAAAATAATTCATTTAAATATATTATTTTAATAATATATTAACTTGGTGATATTTTTATAATGAATGTGGGATATATGAGTATATGAGGAGGTAGAGTATTTTGTGGCATTAAATGTTTAACATATATTTTGTGTGTTCCATGGACACAATTCTTGACCGAAAATTGATTATAGACTGTAAAATCGTCTGTTTGTGGATTTCGGTCAATTTCTGTTTGGAATTTGGAAAAATTTTCTTCTCGTAAAGTTGTAGAGAATGGAATTTCCCATGGAAAATCGCGAGTTTTGAATTTTTTCGATAACCGAGCTATTTTCTACTTAATTGTTGAAGTTTCGAAAATAAAATAATTTTTATTAAATTAATGGGTGGGACCCACTTTTTGGTTGGTGAGTAAAACACATGGGTCATTTGAATTCTTCCAACATGGCTGCCCAAAATATTCAAAGCATGCGTGGGATTTGAAAAATAAATAATATTAATTTATTAATTTAGTCTCCTTTATGCTCTAACATTTTCCTATAAATAGAGGCTAAGTTAGAATTGAAAATCACACCGTAAATAAAGTTTTCTTTCTTTTCTCTCTCTCTAAATTATCGAAATATTCTTGTGAGTATACTTTGAGTGTTGCTATCACTATGCGGGTTTCACAAGACTATACCGAAATTCAATCGTAAGACGGTTATTTTGAGGTAAGGGTATTATTTTCTTCTTAAATGATATTTTTTCTTCAATATTATTATGCCAAGTATTGGTGAACTTTTTATCAAATTTGGAACTTGTTGTGTTTGGGTTACTTATTCACGATATCGACCTATTCACGATATCACGACCTTTATTCACGAATCACTTGACTATTCACCAAAAAATAAAATTTTTTCTTTTTGTCCAAAATATCTATTCTGGATACTAGCTTTGATTGTATCCATGTTTTGATCATTCTTGAATTTTACACTAATATGATTATTTTTGAAGTATTTTTGGACATGGGTAAAACAAAGTACTTAATCCTTAATCCTTGTCATTTTGTTTCATTTGGATTCGCTTTCTTTAAAAATGTTTTCATCATCCTTAGTCCTAAATGGTGATATAAATGAATATCTTTGGCACAGTAGTGCAAAGATGAACGATTAATCGATGAATATCTTTGGCTCAGTAGTGCAAAGATGAACAGTGTTGAGATGAACATGACCATTTGGTGATATGAAATGAATATCTTTGGCCCAGTAGTGCAAAGATGATTAAAGATATATTTTGATTGTTATTACAGGATAAACTATTGATGATGGACTTTTAAACCTTAGAAGACGGTGAGAATCTTTCTCTACGTGACTCTTATAATGGATTCTTTGTTTCACGTTGCATTTGTTGATCTAAAACTTGTTGTCTATTGTATTCTATTAGATTTTTCCCTGTTGAAGACTAACGATAATTTGTTGTATATTATCTTAGTCATAATATTCTTTACTGGGCTAGTTGAGCTCACCATTTTCCTTTTTGTTTCATTTTTTTCTCGTGGAGGTGAGAACATAGCGAGGATCGAGTCGGGGTATGGAGTGATGGTTCTAGGAAGATGTTTTAATTGTCCCTCACTATTTCGTAAAAATAGTGTATGAATAATTAATGAGGACTTATTTGGGTGTGTATATTGTCTGTAAGACAATATTTGTATTCAAACTCACAAATAGTATTGTCGTATTCTACACGACATCCAGATTGTCAAAGTTGTAGTTTGCTTTCTATACCATGTATTTTGGCGACTCGGAATGGGTGTTGTATACCTATTTTTGGGGCGCCACAATGTTCTCACCTCCTCGAGAAGAAAATGGAACAACAAGGAAAAGGGTGAGCTCAACTAGCCCAAAGAAAAATATTATGACTAAGATAATATACAACAAATTATCGTTAGTATTCAACAGGAAAAATCTAATAGAATCACAATAGACAATAAGTTTTAGATCAACAAATGCAATGGAAATAAGAATCCATTGTAAGAGTCACGTAGAAAGAATTCTACCGCCTTCTAAGGTTTAAAAGTCCATCATCAATATTTTATCCCAGAATAATAATCAATATTCATCTTTGCACTACAGCCAAAGATATTCATTTAAATCACCAAATTGGTCATGTTAATCTCAATACTGCTCATCTTAAAGACTACACGCCAAAGATATTCATCAATTAATCGCTCATCTTTGCACTACAGTGCCAAAGATATTCATCAAGTATCACCATTAAGGACCAAGAAGATGATGAAAATATTTTTAAGAATCGAATCCAAAGAGATAGAAGGACAAATATTAGGGATTCGTATAACAGCTTTATCCAAGATCGATAATACTTCATAATAAACGATTTTGAAGCAGTAACTCAAAAATAACGATCAAAACATGGATACAATCAAAGATAGTAGCCAAAATAGACATCTTGGACAAAAGAAAATTTTTTATTTTTCTATGAATAGTCACAGATTCGTGAATAAAGGTC
This sequence comes from Panax ginseng, assembly GCA_020205605.1. Taxonomy (NCBI): domain Eukaryota; kingdom Viridiplantae; phylum Streptophyta; class Magnoliopsida; order Apiales; family Araliaceae; genus Panax; species Panax ginseng. Next base: position 4,145,215 of record CM035127.1, read on the forward strand.
AGATACGTGAATAAGTAACCCCGACACAAAAAGATAGAAATTTCATAAAAAATATCTTCACGCTTAATGAATAGTACTAAATGAATAGTAACTCGTGAATAGTAACTCATGAATAGTAACCCCGATACATGAAAAAAGTTCCAAATTTGATAAAAGTTCAACCAATATTTTGGCATAATGATATTGAAGAAAATAATATCATTTATGAAAGAAATAACATCCTTTACCTCAAAATAACCGTATTTCATTCGAATTTCGATATATAGTCGATGTAAACTCGCATGGCGATATAAGAACACTCAAAGTATACTCACAAGGATACGCTTCGATAATATAGAGAGAGAGAGAAAACTTAGTTTCGATGTGATTTTCAATTCTAACTTAGCCTCTATTTATAGAAAATGTTAAACGCCAAAAGGAGACTAAATTAATAAAATATATTATTATTTATTCAAAATTCCTACCCACATGTTTTAAAAAACTCTAGCATGCCTTCTTTGGTCAAAAACATCACCCACCCATGTGCCAACAACCACAAAAACGTTTTTCTTATATAAAATAATTAAAACTTCCAAAAATCAATTATTTCTAACTCCTAACTTCAATAATTCATGATAAATAGCCTTTTATCGTAAAATTTGAATCTCGCGTCTTTTTATAGGAAATTCAATTCTCTACAACTTTACGTATGAAGATTTTCCAAATTCCAAATGTAAATTATCCAAAATCCATAAATGAGCGATTTTACGCCTATAATCAATTTTTTGTCAAGAATTATGTCCACCGACACACAAAATATATGTTAAACATTTAATGCCACAAAATACTCTACCTCCTCATATACTCATATATCCCACATTCATTATAAAAATATCACCGCTAATATATTATTAAAATAATATATTTAAATGAATTATTTTATCATAAAAGATAAAATATTAATTTTCAACAATTGTCACATTAAAAATTTTCTCCATCTATATCCACATAAAATCAATATCATATAAATCAATAATTAATTATTCACAAATAATATTATAGAATCACATTACTAACAACCAGTGCGGCCTCAGAGAAAGAGGGGGCTTTTCAATAAGGATTTCTCCTTACCTTGCCGCCTTGAATTAGGTGACCAAACCTCTCCTTAGACGTAACTTTCTAGACATTGCCAATAATGTTATCTCGATAATATTATTCAAATAATATGAATTATTGATTTGATAATGGAGATATCGGCGTGTGACAATTATTGAACAACAATAATATAAAATATCAACGCAGAATTATTGAATCAATAAAATAAAATAATGAATAAGAATTATCGTAACAATTATTGAGTAAAGGCCTTCACGTAAGGATCAATAATTCAACAATATGCAGCAATACCGCAGTATCGCAACAACCACACGATATTATCAGTATTTTAACCACCGGGTATTCCAACAAAGGTAAATCTGTAATAACTACGCCATTATTTTTAAACAACTTATATTTGTCGCTTTCTTCCTCCAATCGCTTTCCGTTATGGGGCCCACACATGGTCATACTGCATTGCATTTAATATATTCTCTGACAAAGACGAATATTCCACGACCAAACGAATATTCCCCGACAACAATGAATATTTTATAACCACTTGCTTATTTTGTAAAATTTATGATTTTACCTATAACTAACCACATTAATCAAATCAACCCTTATTATTTCAAAATAATAAATAAAGGAAATTCTATTTTATTTATAAAAAAAAATTCGGGGTCTTACAACCTCCCATCCTTATGAAATTTCGTCCTCGAAATTGACGTACGTACCTAGTGTTTCGAAAAGATGAAGATACCTCGCTTTCATTTCCGTTTCCAACTCCCAGGTCATTTCCTCAATAGCATGGTTTCTCCACAAAACTTTAACTTGTGGTATGACCTTCGTACGTAGCACATGCTTCTTCCTATCCAAAATCTTGACAAGTACCTCTTCGTACGTTAAGTCTTCAGCTATCTCGTCTGGTTCTAACTCGATGATGTTTTTCGGGTCGTCCACATATTTACGTAACATTGGTACGTAAAAAAAATGTTATAAACACGCGACATACTTGGTAGTAAAGCGAGTCTATAGGCCACAGTTTCTACTCGATCGAGAATGAATTAATAAATCGAAGGTTTGAGCTTTCTTCTCTTCATTGACTCTTACTTCTAAATAACGCCTTCTCGCACCTTCTTCTTTATATTCATCGCCTTCAGTTCAGAAATTTGAGCGACTTTAACATTATCGATTAAAGTCGATTCTACTCAGATATCATCACGTGAGTCCCTAGTCTTTTAACTCTATCTTCATTATTTGTAAGTTATACGAGATGAGTCTTTGACAATATCGTACTCGCATCAGTATCGATCTTTTACTCAACACGCCACCACCACGCTTTGCTTTTCCAGATGGTATGGTCGTAACATGTGCGAAATGAGTCTCTTCTTAAGTTCTTCGCTCTTCCCACATTCCGTGCTCCATTCGAATTTTGTATCTCTACGAGTCACCGAGTTAATGGACTAGCGATTTGAGAAAATCTTTCCACGAATCTCCGATAATAACCAACTAAGCCTAGAAAGCTACGATATTTCGATTCTCGACTTAGGTTGCTCTCAATCAGAACTCATATCCCAATCTTGATAAAGACGTCACAATGACACCTATCGGGCTTTACTATCGCACTTAATATGGGCGTCCCTACGGAGAGTCTGACTTCGGTGTATTCCACAAAGGAAGTCATAAGATAGAGGCTTGAGTATCAACTTCTATAGTTGGGTTTTTAACTCCTGAAGTTCAATAGGAGCCATTCGATATGAGATTTTAGAAATGGGTTTTGTACGGGGTTCAAAGTCGATACAAAATTCAATATCACACTTTGGGAGTAGGCCAAGAAATTCTTTAGAAATACGTTAGGAAAATCAATAACAACAGAATATTATTCAAATCGATGTGTCTTTATTTAAATCCATAACATGGACTAAGAAAACTTGACATTGTTTTTCAATAAACAAATAGCTTTGTGGTTTGATGTGACAGTGTTTGACTTCAATGGTTTGGTTGCTTAAATTCGAATAACAGGTTTGCTTAGGAATATGAAACCTAACAACCTTACAAAAGCAATCAATTTGGCATGATGAGTAGTTAACCAATCAATCCCTAAAATCACATCAAAAATAAGTATCTTTAAAGAAATAAGGTCAACAGGTAATGTGATGGTGCCAACCTGAATCAAGCAAGATTTCTAAACAACGGATGTAATGAAAGTTTCTCCTAACGGAGTCTCCATAAATAGGTCAAAGTCTAATTTCTCCGTAGTCAAGTTCAAACGTTGAGCGCAAGCAAGAGAGATAAAAAGAATGGGTAGAACCCAGATCTAGTAAGGTATAAACTTCGCAAGAATTTATAATTAACTAACCCGTCTTAACTTCGTTCGGGTTCCTCGCATTTTGACCGATCACGACAAACGCTCTTCCAAGAACCGCCGATTTCGACTTATCCGGATACGATCCTTGAATCACCACTCCCGCTTGAACTTGGTTTCGCTTATAAGACAATCTCGAGCTATGTGGCCTTCCTTTCCACAAATTGTAACATACCTTGATTGTTATGGATGGTTTAATGATATGTCCTCCTTCCCGCATTTGTAACATACGAATCGGTGGTCTTTCTCCTCCCTTGGAACCAAATTCATCTTACCGACGCCTTCACATGGTCGTTGTTGAATCTCCTTTTTAAAATCTCCTCCCACTCACTTCTTCTATTTTCATGGCCACGATTACCACCAGGAGTGGTTACCGCTTTTTGTCCGTATTCTTTCCTCCTCATTGGTTATCATCGCTCGATGACTACCACGGTTGTGGTCCCTCGGTTGAGTATACTCATTATCTCGCCTAATAATTGAGCCTCTGCTTACAACATCCTAATATAGAGAAAATTTATGAGAAATGAGGTATCGATTTAATTTCGAGTTTTAGACCCCTCGTAAATATATGGCGCCATTATACGCTCTTCATTTTCCACCAAATAAGGTGCAAACTCGATAACTCATAAACTTCGCCTCGATCGAGACACCGCCATGTTATTCTTCGCTCCAGCCTAATAAACTCCACTTCCTTCATACGACGAATACTTTCAGGAAGTACTTGTCATTGAACAGCTCAAATCTTTCCCAAGACATGTTGAAAGTGCATCCGGTCAGTACGCTTCACGTATTCCCACCAAGAATCTGCTTTCACCACGAAACATAAAGGTGGCGAATGGAACCTTCGTTCTCCGTGCATCCCAAGACATCAAATATCTTGGTAATTTGCTTTGACCCACGTTTCGCCTTGATCGGATCCGGCTTTCATGGAAATATGGTGGTCCCAACTCTTTGAATTGTTTGGCCGTGACAAACCGCTAAGCATCTATCATTTCCACCAGATTTTGTACACGAAGTCTCCTCGTTTGATTTTGCATGAACCGCAAAAGCTTCTAAACATCCCGTCGTTCATCATCTCGCCGGTTGGCGTTGTTCATGGAGGAACATTGCCACCTGCTGTTGCAGACGTTTCTCCTCGCTGGTGAAAGACTTGGCGTCTCCACGGTCTCATTTACTCCATCATTAATATTCTCAATCGACATTCTCAAATCGCATATAAAACAAGGGTTAATTAAACAAATTAACATGTCACATAATATCCCTATATTATGATCGACCAACAAATAAGCTTAGGTAGGACACACTTATGAAGGATTTACTCGCCTCTCCCTCCTAGTTCTATTCCCCGATCTCCGCCGCCAGAGATCATATCCCTAAGCTCGATACTAACCACCGTGACGACCCCAAAATAGGTCCATTCCACCCAACCCATTCTGAGTCACCAAATACATGGTACAGAAATAACTACAACTTCAATAATACAAATGTCGTGTGAAATACGACAATACATACTGTGAGTTTAAATACAGATATAGCTATCTAGACAATATCCATACGCAAATAAATCCCCATCATAATTATTGATACATTATTTTACAAAAATGGTGAGGACTACTAAACAACTCTCTAGAACCTTCATTCCATACCCGACTCGATCCTCGCTATGTTCTCACCTCCCGAGAAGAAAATGGAACAACAAGGAAAAGGGTGAGCTCAACTAGCCCAAAGAAGAATATTATGACTAAGATAATATACAACAAATTATCGTTAGTCTTCAACAGGAAAAATCTAATAGAATACAATAGACAACAAGTTTTAGATCAACAAATGCAATGAAATAAAGAATCCATTGTAAGAGTCACGTAGAGAAAGAATTCTACCGCCTTCTAAGGTTTAAAAGTCCATCATCAATATTTTATCCCCGTAGTAACAACAATCAATATTCATCTTTTGCACTACAAAAGCCAAAGATATTCGCTTAAATCACCAATGGTCATGTTCATCTCAACACTGCTCATCTTTGCACTACGTGCCAAAGATATTCATCGCTTAATCGCTCATCTTTGACTACATAAAGCCAAAGATATTCATCAAGTATCACCATTAAGGACCAAGATGATGAAAAATATTTTTAAGAACGAATCCAAATGAGATAGAAGGACAAATATTAGGGATTCGTATAACAGCTTTTATCCAAGATCGATAATACTTCATAATAAACGATTTTGAAGCGTAACTCAAAAATAACGATCAAAACATGGATACAATCAAAGATAGTAGCCAAAATAGACATCTTGGACAAAAAGAAAAATTTTCATTTTTTGGTGAATAGTCCAGATTCGTGAATAAAGGCCGTGATAATGCGAATAAGTAACCCCTACACAAAAAAGATAGAAATTTCATAAAAACATCTTCACGCTTCGTGAATAAGATTTTGTGAATAAGAACTCATGAATAGTAACTCGTGAATAAGAACTCATGAATAAGTAACCCCGATATGAAAAAGTTCCAAATTTGATAAAAAGTTCAACCAATATTTTGGTATAATGATATTGAAGAAAATAATATCATTTCAAGAAAGAAATAACATCCTTTACCTCAAAATAACCGTATTTCATTCGAATTTCGATATAGTCTTTGATGAAACTCGCACCAGATATAAAGACACTCAAAGTATACTCACAAGAATACGCCGATAATATAGAGAGAGAGAGAGAGAAAACTTAGTTTCGATGTGATTTTCAATTCTAACTTAGCCTCTATTTATAGGAAAATGTTAGAACGCCAAAAGGAGATTAAATTAATAAAATATATTATTATTTATTCAAAATTCCTACCCACATATTTTGAAAACTCTAGCATGCCTTCTTTGGTCAAAAACATCAGCCACCCATGTGCCAACAACCACAAAAACGTTTTTCTTATATAAAATAATTAAAACTTCCAAAATCAATTATTTCTAACTCCTAACTTCAATAATTCATGATAAATAGCCCTTTTGTCGTAAAATTTGAATCTCATGACTTTTTATAGGAAATTCAATTCTCTACAACTTTACTGTATGAAGATTTTCCAAATTCCAAACAAAAATTATCCAAAATCCATAAATGAGCGATTTTACAATTTATAATCAATTTTTTTGGTCAAGAATTATGTCCACCGACACACAAAAAAACATATGTTAAACATTTAATGCCACAAAATACTCTACCTCCTCATATACTCATATATCCCACATTCATTATAAAAATATCACCGCTAATATATTATTAAAATAATATATTTAAATGAATTATTTTATCATAAAAAGATAAAATATTAATTTTTAACAATTGTCACATTAAAAATTTTCTCCATCTATATCCACATAAAATCAATATCATATAAATCAATAATTAATTATTCACAAATAATATTATAGAATCACATTACTAACAACCAGTGCAGCTTCCTGGAAAGAGGGGCTTTTCAATAAGGATTTCTCCTCATCTGGCGCAATTAGGTGACCAAACCTCTCCTTAGATGTAACTTTCTAGACATTGCCAATAATGTTATCTCGATAATATTATTCAAATAATATGAATTATTGATTTGATAATGGAGATATCACGTAAAGGACAATTATTGAACAACAATAATATAAAATATCAACGCAAAGAATTATTGATCAATAAAATAAAATAATGAACAAGAATTATCGTAATAATTATTGAGTAGTGCCTTCTTCTTACGTAAGGATCAATAATTCAACAATATCATGCAAATACCGTGTCTTCTCGCGACCACGATATATTCTCAGATTTTAACCACCGGGTATTCCAACAATTAGTAAATTCAGAATAACTACGCTCGTTATTTTTAAACAACTTATATTTGTCGTTTTCTTCCTCCAATCGCTTTCCACATGGGGCCCACACATGGTCAAGCATGTCAGCATTTAATATTCCCCGACAAAGATTTAATATTCCACGACCAAACGAATATTCCCCGACAACAATGAATATTTTATAACCACTTGCTTATTTTGTAAAATTTGCGCATTTTACCTATAACTAACCACATTAATCAAATCAACCCTTATTATTTCAAAATAATAAATAAAGGAAATTCTATTTTATTTATAAAAAAAAATTCGGGGTCTTACAACCTCCCATCCTTATGAAATTTCGTCCTCGAAATTGACGTACGTACCTAGTGTTTCGAAAAGATGAAGATACCTCGCTTTCATTTCCGTTTCCAACTCCCGTGTCATTTCCTCAATAAAGATGGTTTCTCCACAAAACTTTAACTTGTGGTATGACCTTCGTACGTAGCACATGCTTCTTCCTATCCAAAATCTTGACAAGTACCTCTTCGTACGTTAAGTCTTCAGCTATCTCGTCTGGTTCTAACTCGATGATGTTTTTCGGGTCGTCCACATATTTACGTAACATTGATACGTAAAAAAATGTTATAAACACGCCACATACTTGGTAGTAAAAGCGAGTCTATAGGCCACGCTTTACTACTCGATCGAGAATGAATTAATAAATCAAGGTTTGAGCTTTCTTCTCTTCATCGACTCTTACTTCTGAAATAACGCCTTCTCAGACCTTCTTCTTTATATTCATCACCTTCAGTCCAGTAAACAGCGACTTTAACATTATCGATTAAAGTCGATTCTACTCAGATATCATCACGTGAGTCCCTGTAGTCTTTAACTCTATCTTCATTATTTGTAAGTTATACGAGATGAGTCTTTGACAATATCGTACTCAGACTCAGATACGATCTTTTTACTCAACACGCCGCCTACCACGCTTTGCTTTTCCAGGATGGTATGGTCGAACATGTGCCGAAATGAGTCTCTTCTTAAGTTCTTCAAGCTCTTCCCACATTCCGTGCTCCATTCGAATTTTGTATCTCTACGAGTCAGCTGAGTTAATGGACTAGCGATTTGAGAAAATCTTTCCACGAATCTCCGATAATAACCAACTAAGCCTAGAAAGCTACGTATTTCGATTATTGACTTAGGTTGCTCTCAATCGTAACTCATATCCCAATCTTGGATAAAGACGTCACAATGACACCTATCGCTTTACTATCGCATTTAATATGGCGTCCCTACGAGAGAGTCTCGACTTGATTGTATTCCACAAAGGAAGTCATAAGATAGAGGCTTGAGTATCAACTTCTATAGTTGGGTTTTTAACTCTCAAGTTCAATAGAGCCATTCGATATGAGATTTTAGAAATGGGTTTTGTACCGGGTTCAAAGTCGATACAAAATTCAATATCACACTTTGGGAGTAGGCCAAGAAATTCTTTAGGAAATACGTTAGGAAAAATCAATAACAACAGGAATATTATTCAAATCTGATGTGTCTTTATTTAAATCCATAACATGGACTAAGAAAACTTGACATTCGTTTTTCAATAAACAAATAGCTTTGTGGTTTGATGTGACAGTGTTTGACTTCAATGGTTTGGTTGCTTAAATTCGAATAACAGGTTTGCTTAGGAATATGAAACCTAACAACCTTACAAAAGCAATCAATTTGGCATGATGAGTAGTTAACCAATCAATCCCTAAAATCACATCAAAAATAAGTATCTTTAAAGAAATAAGGTCAACAGGTAATGTGATGGTGCCAACCTGAATCAAGCAAGATTTCTAAACAACGGATGTAATGAAAGTTTCTCCCAACTCTGAGTCTCCATAAATAAAGTCAAAGTCTAATTTCTCCGTAGTCAAGTTCAAACGTTGAGCGCAAGCAAGAGAGATAAAAGAATGGGTAGAACCGGTATTCTAGTAAGGTATAAACTTCGCAAGAATTTATAATTAACTAACCCGTGCTAACTTCGTCGTTTCCTCGATTTTTACCCATTACACGACAAACGCTTTTCCAAACCCGCGATTTCGACTTATCCGGATATCCTTTGAATCACCACCTCAACGAACTTGGTTTCGCTTATAAGATAAATCTCGAGCTATGTGGCCTTCCTTTCCATACATGTAACATACCTTGGATTGTTATGGACGATTTTAATGATATGTCCCTCTCCTTCCGCATTTGTAACATACTGAACGGTGGTCTTTCTCCTCCTTGGAACCAAATTCATCTTGGCCGCGTCTTCACATGGTCGTTGTTGAATCTCCTCTTTTAAAATCTCCTCCCGACTCACTTCTTCTATTTTCATGGCCACGATTACCACCGTAGTGGTTACCGCTTTCATCCGTATTCTTTCCTCCTCATGGTTATCATCGCTCGATGACTACCACAGTTGTGGTCCCTCGGTTGAGTATACTCATTATCTCGCCTAATAATTGAGCCTGCTTACAACATCCGAATATAGAGAAAATTTATGAGAAATGAGGTATTGATTTAATTTCGAGTTTTAGACCCTCGTAAATATATACGCGTCATACGTTCTTCATTTTCCACCAAATAAGGTGCAAACTCGACAACTCATAAACTTCGCCTCGTCTTGAGACACCGCCATGTTACTACTCGCTCGATCTAATAAACTCCACTTCCTTCATATAGACGAATACTTTCGGGGAAGTACTTGTCATTGAACAGCTTCAAATCTTTCCCAAGACATGTTGAGTGCATCTGGTCAGTACGCTTCACGATTCCCACCAAGAATCTGCTTCACCACGAAAACATAAAGGTGGCGAATGGAACCTTCGTTCCTCAGGTCGCATCCCAAGACATCAAATATCTTGGTAATTTGCTTGACCCACGTTTACGCTTTGATCGGATCCGGCTTTCCATGGAAATATGGTGGTCCCAACTCTTTGAATTGTTTGGTAGTGACAAACCGCGCAAGCTTATCATTTCCACCAGTATTTTGTACACGAGTCTCCTCGCTTGATTTTGCATGAACTGCAAAAAGCTTCTAAACATCCTGTCGTTCATCATCTCGCTTCAATGGGCGTTGTTCACAGGAGGAACATTGCCACTGTTGACGCTTCTCCTCGCTGGTGAGACTGCGGCCTCTCCACGGTCTCATTTACTCCAATCATTAATATTCTCGATTCGACATTCTCAAATCATCATAAAAAACAAGGGTTAATTAAACAAATTAACATGTCACATAATATCCCTATATTATGATCGACCAACAAATAAGCTTAGGTAGGACACACTAGCGAAGGATTTACTCGTCTCTCCCCTCCTAGTTCTATTCCCCGATCTCCGCCAGAGATCATATCCCTAAGCTCGATACCAAACGTGACGACCCCAAAATAGGTCCATTCCACCCAACCCATTCTTGAGTCACCAAATACATGGTACAGAAATAACTACAACTTCAATAATACAAATGTCGTGTGAAATACGACAATACATACTGTGAGTTTAAATACGATATAGCTATCTGACAATATCCATACGCAAATAAATCCCCATCATAATTATTGATACATTATTTTACAAAATGGTGAGGACTACTAAACAACTCTCTCTAGAACCTTCATTCCATACCCCGACTCGATCCTCGCTATGTTCTCACCTCCCGAGAAGAAAATGGAACAACAAGGAAAAGGGTGAGCTCAACTAGCCCAAAAGAAGAATATTATGACTAAGATAATATACAACAAATTATCGTTAGTCTTCAACAGGAAAATCTAATAGAATACAATAGACAACAAGTTTTAGATCAACAAATGCAATGAAAAGCAAAGAATCCATTAGAAGAGTCACGTAGAGAAAGAATTCTCTTTTGTCTTACAGGTTTAAAAGTCCATCATCAATATTTTATCCTCGTAATAACAATCAATATTCATCTTTGCACTACAGCCAAAGATATTCGCTTAAATCACCAAATGGTCATGTTCATCTCAACACTGCTCATCTTTGCACTACAGCCAAAGATATTCATCGCTTAATCGTTCATCTTTGCACTACAAAAGCAAAGATATTCATCAAGTATCACCATTAAGGACCAAGATGATGAAAATATTTTTAAGAAACGAATCCAAAGAGATAGAAGGACAAATATTAGGATTCGATATAACAGTTTATCCAAGATCGATAATACTTCATAATAAACGATTTTGAAGCGAACTCAAAAATAACGATCAAAACATGGATACAATCAAAGATAGAGCCCAAAATAGACATCTTGACAAAAAGAAAAATTTTCATTTTTGGTGAATAAAGTCACAGATTCGTGAATAAAAGGTCATGAGTATCGAATAGTAACCCCGACACAAAAAGATAGAAATTTCATAAAAAACATCTTCACGCTTCGTGAATAAGACTCGTGAATAAGAATCATGAATAAGAAACTCGTGAATAAGAACTCATGAATAAGAACCCCACATGAAAAAGTTCCAAATTTGATAAAAAGTTCAACCAATATTTTGGTATAATGATATTGAAGAAAATAATATCATTTATGAAAGAAATAACATCCTTTACCTCAAAATAACCGTATTTCCGATCAATTTCGATATAGTCTTGATGAAACTCGCATCAGATAAAGAACACTCAAAGTATACTCACAAGAATACGCCGATAATATAGAGAGAAAGAGAAAACTTAGTTTCGATGTGATTTTCAATTCTAACTTAGCCTCTATTTATAGGAAAATGTTAGAATTTAAAGAGAGATTAAATTAATAAAATATATTATTATTTATTCAAAATTCCTACCCACATATTTTGAAAACTCTAGCATTCCTTCTTTGGTCAAAAACATCAGCCACCCATGTGCCAACAACCACAAAAAACGTTTTTCTTATATAAAATAATTAAAACTTCCAAAAATCAATTATTTTAACTCCTAACTTCAATAATTCATGATAAATAGCCCTTTTGTCGAAAAAATTGAATCTCAAGCGACTTTTTATAGGAAATTCAATTCTCTACAACTTTACGAATGGAAGATTTTCCAAATTCCAAACAAAATTATCCAAAAATCCATAAATGAGCGATTTTACAGTCTATAATCAATTTTTTGGTCAAGAATTATGTCCACCGACACACAAAACATATGTTAAACATTTAATGCCACAAAATACTCTACCTCCTCATATACTCATATATCCCACATTCATTATAAAAATATCACCGTTAATATATTATTAAAATAATATATTTAAATGAATTATTTTATCATAAAAAGATAAAATATTAATTTTTAACAATTGTCACATTAAAAATTTTCTCCATCTATATCCACATAAAATCAATATCATATAAATCAATAATTAATTATTCACAAATAATATTATAGAATCACATTACTAACAACCAGGCAGTTCCCAGGAAAGAGGGGGCTTTTCAATAAGGATTTCTCCTTACTGGCGCGCAATTAGGTGACCAAACCTCTCCTTAGACAGAACTTTCTAGACATTGCCAATAATGTTATCTGATAATATTATTCAAATAATATGAATTATTGATTTGATAATGGAGATACTGTGCAGTGACAATTATTGAACAACAATAATATAAAATATCAACGCAAAGAATTATTGAATCAATAAAATAAAATAATGAATAAGAATTCACATCAGTAATAATTATTGAGTAAAGTGCCTTCTTACGTAAGGATCAATAATTCAACAATATCAGCGCAATACTGGTGTCTATCGTGCGAACCACGCATATTATCGTATTTTAACCACCGGGTATTCCAACAATGTAAATCAGAAATAACTACGCCAAGTTATTTTTAAACAACTTATATTTGTCGCTTTTCTTCCTCCAATCGCTTTCAGTTATGGGGCCACATGGTCGCTTACTGGTCATTTTAATATTCCACGACCAAACGAATATTCCCCTGATACAACAATGAATATTTTATAACCACTTGCTTATTTTGTAAAATTTATGCATTTTACCCATAACTAACCACATTAATCAAATCAACCCTTATTATTTCAAAATAATAAATAAAGGAAATTCCATTTTATTTATAAAAAAAAAATTCGGTCTCTTACAAATATTATTCAAATAATATGAATTATTGTCTGATAATGGAAAATACTCGTGTAGTGACAATTATTGAAATAACAAGAATATAAAATATCAATGCAAAGAATTATTGAATCAATAAAATAAAATATTTGAATAAGAATTCATCGTAATAATTATTGAGTAGTTTCTTCACGTAAGAATCAATAATTGGTGCAATACTGCAAAATATCTTGTTTTAACCAAACCGACTATTTTAACAATATTAATCTGTGAATAACTACTACGCCATTTATAAAAACTTTAATTTGTCTTTTTCTTCATCCGACGCTTTATTCTCATTATGGGGCCCACAAGGTCATAGCTACTATCAGCATTTGGATATTCCCACAAAAAGAATATTCTACGACCAAACTAATATTCTCCTCCGAAACAATGAATATTTTATACCACTCATGTATTTTTTTGAAAAAATTTCATATATCACCCTTAACTTTAACTTTTTATCAATTTAACCATTTACCAATTGTAATTATAAGAAAAATTGAATACTTTTATTTCATAAAATTTGGGGTCTTACATATGATCCTTCTTTTCATCATCTCAAGTTGATCGCCTTAAAGGTTGCTCTACATGCCTCGGATATGCATCTCCCTTACTTTGACTAAACTGAACTGGAATAAACCGCTTCGTCATTACTGTTTTTAATTCTACCCATGTCTCGATCGGACGTTCTCCACATTTTCGCTTGCTAGTCACAAGTTGATCCCACCATGTAACTGCATGATCGAAGAGCTCTTGAACCGTCAGTTTTACCTTCCCATGCTCGGAATAATCATTATAGAAAAATTTTCGATCCATCTTTTTCTCTCATCTCAAATAAGCATTTGAATTACTCCCGCCTTGGAAAGTATTCTTTGGAGACCCATAAGAACTTTCTTAATTATAATCATACATATTTGCTGCAAAACAAAGGTTAGTAGATAAAGAAAATTTTCCTCACACACTCTCCTATGTGTTTTCGCTCAAACAATGTATCACTAAATTATGAAATCGCTAATGTATAACACAATAGGCTTTTACCCTCTAATAATCTTACTACTCTTACCTTTTTCCTCTCTTATAGGTTCTTTCTGAATTCATCAAACAATATCACAGTTTACTATTCAATCCAATAAGAACTTGTCACAAAACAAAATATAGCATGTGTGAAAACAACTACCAACAATCACGAATTGCAAAACCTTGAATCTTCAATATTCCCAATAACCTTGAACTTACGGAAATCAAACGATTGGAACAATAATAATTTTTTGCTTTTTTTCCCCAATTTCTTTTTTTTTTCAATTCACGGTTTTTTTTCTTTCACGAATATATATATTTTTTCCCAATATAATGAACAATAAAAATAAAGGATAAGTAACCTGCTAGGGACTCAGCTTTGATATAAATGAGGGACTCCACGACACGCTTACGTGAAGTGGTCATCTCCCGGATCGTTTCTAACAAAATTGTAAGGTGGAACGCTCACCACATCTCAACCCAAGTCTATATTGAGGCGAGAATCTTGGTATAATCGATCGCGCAAGGAAGTTGCGTTGAATGGAACATCAATGACACCTTGACCCTTCACTTATATGTAAGCGGTAACCTTGGTACAATCAACGATTGATGGAGTAGAAGACGCTACACACAACTATGAATTGATTTGGAATCAAAATCTAATCTATAAGCAACCTAATTACAATAGGAATATGAAAATGTTGAAAAAAAATCTAATTTATGAAGGAAATCCACGTCCAAATCAGTCAAAACGTGTAAGAACCCAACTGGAACCCGACGAATTCTCTGGGGCGGATTCGTAAGCCTAGGAATTAGCTGGGGCAAATCCAGGCAGAGAGGAATGGCCTGGGGTGAGTTCAGAAGGCGTTGGGGCGGATTTGACGAATTCGCCAGGGCGGATTCATTTGCCTTACAAATTACGAATTCGCCGGGGCGAATCCAATTTTCCTGCGACGTCCTTTGGTAAAATGATCATAACTCTCTCGTTCGAACTCCGATTGGGATGATTCAAGATGTTCCAGAAAGCTAAGGAATAGTTCTACAACTTTCATTATTTACGAATTGAGAGATTCTCGAACCCCTTTCCATTGTTCCGTACGTTGCATGATGACTTGGCTTGCGTTGATTTAGTCTTACTAAATAGATGGTATCTAGTAATTCCAAATCACATGATTAATGTAAATATCCTTGAGTACTCTCTAGCCCAATCACGGAAGATCATTTGTTGAACCCTCGGAACTTGAGTTGAGTCGCTGTTGTTCGATGCGAGCCCAGTCAGGATCGTATCATGTAGTCTCCTCGTTGCTGCTGCCTGACTCAGAACCAGAGATCCACGGGGCAGCTTATTATCTGTTTACTAGATGTAAATCTTGATTTGATTTTGGTACCAGTGATGGTGGATGACCATCTAGGACCTGGAGTTGCTGATCTATTTCCTGGAATAACTCAACAGTCAGTCTTTGCGTGGTAGCTCAACACTCGCAGCACTTTCCATTGGGCACTCTCTCCTTTCTTTTTTCTCAGGCTTCCCTAGTACTCTCATCCTCAGATGTAGTCCTGCTATTTGACTGTGTAACATCTCACCATCTTAAGAAACTTAGCCTCTAGATTCATGTACCCTAAGGCCCAACATGACTCCGACCTCCTTGATAACCTGGCATTGGCTGAGAATACTTGATAACTTACACTACTGATTTTTTTAATTCCTGATACATGGTTGTGTGTCATGTATTGGGCACAATGTCTCGCCAGTACCTGTCCATCAGTAATTAATTTGTTAGATTTTCATAATTTCCTTTCTATGGCTGGGGGCAGGACTTCATTTGGAAGTTGGTGTCCAAGGATAGAAAGAGGACAGAAAAGGTTAAATGATGTGTTGATAGCATCCTTTTGTTTTGTTTTTCTGCTTTCGGGTACAAGTAAATACTTTGTTGGAAGTGGTCTCCTTTTGAAAGCTGTGAAGGTTTGCTTTTGTGTCTGGCATATAATTTACTCTGAAGTCGTTGCTTTTCCCCAAATGCCCTTGTGATTATATGTGTGTATGATTTTCAGGTTCCTATTGTTCCTAGTCATGTGCATTCTATCAATGATTCGTTGTCAGCAGAGGAAGCTGCTGATGATTACGAGTTTGTCATCAGGCAGCTAGTGAGGACCCGTGTAGTTGGTGTGTCCGACATCAGCGACTGCCCCATTTTCGACTTAATGCTTCTCGGAATGGGTTCTGATGGTCATGTTGCCTCACTATTCCCTAATCACTCGGTGCTTGATGAGAAAGATAAATGGGTAACTTTTATCATTGATTCACCCAAACCCCCACCAGAGAGGATCACATTCAGCCTGTCAGTAATCAACTCCTCAGCCAATGTAGCTTTGGTCGTAACAGGGAGCAGCAAAGCACAGGTGGTACACTTGGCAATTGATGACGTGGGGTCTGAATGTCCGTCATTGCCTGCGAAGATAATTCAGCCAACCAAGGGGAAGTTGGTCTGGTTTTTGGACAAGCCGGCTGCATCAAAGCTTGATGATGGTGCACAATTTTCTGGATAGAGCAGCTCTCTTGTTAATGAAGGCGTATGAATTTAGTGGAAGAATCCAAACTCTGTCGGATTCTCGTCTTCTTTTACAGTTCTCTTTTACTTTTAGTTTTCTCCCCTGTTTGCCTTTATCCATTTCTTTTGTAGGGAATTGTAGTTAAAGAAGTGTATAATCCTTCTTTTTAGTTAAATTTTACTTTTAGTGTTGGATCAATCTCACTCCTTTTTGGCCTTTGTTCCTCTCTTTTATAGAGTAGAGGATTGTAGTCATGGAAGTTTGATAATCAAATTTTGGTATGAAGGGTTGATAAATTTGGGCTCAATACAAAATCATCTCTTGATATTGGTTCCATATAAGAATTAGGAATTAGGAAAGCGGGACAAGTACCTTGGGAGAGAGATGGAAGTGACTGCGCTGCTAAAAAAATTGTAATCTTTTTATGCAGAAAATTAGTGTTGCACTTACCATGCGGACTAGCTAGCCAATCCTGGTCAAAATCACATTGAAAAACAACAGTTTCAGCCCAACAAAGGTGTACACCCCCCCCCCCCCCCCATGCAATATGATAAGAGGGACCTGATGCGCTCAGGAAGGGTGTCGAGTGACGCTCATCTTTTTCAGTAAAAAATAAAAATCAACAAAATAATATTAAACCAGTATACATATATATACACCACTAATTTTTTCAGCTGTAATTTATCAGTAACTACAACTTGAATAAAAATAAATACCCTTTTCAACAGTTACTTTCAAGTTTCAGTTCTCCAATAATTACAAGATCTTCCACATATCTCGACAGGAGATCAACTTAACAATAAGCAGATCTTCCAATGATGGTATGTATATGTTAGTAGTGCTAAAGACCTCAGGCCTCACACCCAACTCACCTGTCAGAAGGGGAACAACATCAACAGAAGTGTGCAAACAAAGCTTGCAGGCAGCATTTATTCCGTAACCCATGTATAACAGAATAAGTAACAAAAATATGCTATCATTGTTTTTCACTTGTATGAGTTATATCATTCATGTAAGAACTAATAGGTGTCATTCATGTAACAATTAATGATTGAATGGATGAATATTCAGTTTCCTATAGTTCTACTAATCCAAATATGTGGCAACAATTTTTCCAAAAGCTGCCTGCCAAGAGGAGAAACTTGAGTTTCTTTACTTCCTATGTGAGTACAAGAAGCTCGCTACAACTGTGATGCCAACTACGGCTACCGGAACTACCCAGTATTGCTTAGTCAAATCCTTTACTTTCTCGAGAATGCCATCTTGTTGCTTCTTCGAGAAAATCTCTAGTTCTGGGATGGGGATGGGTGGGGAAGTCGGGTCAAGCTCCCCAATGCAGTAGTTCTCCATGAGCTCCCTTGCAGTTTTGCTATGCCCAACATCTTCAAATTCTTCTGTGGCATCTTTCCCTTCAACAACAAATTATAAAGCCAAGTCACATTCACATCAAGGATTACTATCTTAAGGTCTATTCCCAAATTGAGTACTCCACATGTAGTCAACTTTGTGAGAGAGATCCATTAAGAAGTATTACCGGTTGCAGCAAGCAGAACGTCATCTCCACCCGGATGTTCATCCAAATAAGAGGACACATCATACACCTGGGCATGCAAAAGTCAAGGTTTTACAATCTATAAATGAAAATATAAAAGAACATACACTTGTATTTGTTTAGATAAAATATATAACACTGACGGATTCAACGAAACATAAACAATAGGAAAGGGGCTCAAAATAACAATTATAAAACATCATTTATAAAGAAAACATCCAGGATAAAAGCATGCATATATACATGCCTACACACACACATATATGGAATAATAAAATCATAAAGTTAAGAAAAAATTCAGTACACAGTAAATGCATCATCAAACTACAAACCATTTAGTCCAAAACGGGAAGACAAACATGAGAGAGAGAGAGAGAGAGAGAGAACTTGACAATTTGTAATACAAGAACAATAGTATTTATAAACCACAGATACATTTTGCCAGTAGCAAAAAATTCAATGTTTCTACAAAATAACGATGTGGCAGATTTGAACTATCATTTTGTGCCTGAATCAATCAGCCAATTAGATTTAGGGAAAACTGGAGAGACTGAACAGCTAAATCAGTCATTCAATTATACAAAGGAGTGTATGTCAGGCGCGAGTATATATTTAGGTGTCAAACCTTTGGGAATCCCAAACATATGGTACGTAGGATCGGATTACAAAGTGTCCAAGTATAGCTACAAATAGGTGTACACATCTTGCATAATTATATTCAATATTAGATAATGTATTTAGTGTTCAAGAGTATACATTAGCAAGTTTTATAAGTTGGTTTGCAAGGTTTTATCTCTTTGATACATACACCTAAAAGGTTGGAGCTTCCAATTTTGGACGAGGGTGACAGACACATATCCCACACGTAGGTCAATCTAGGGGTGCAACTTGGGCGGGTTGAGCGGGTTTAGGGGTAATCCGAGTCCCAACCCACATAAAATTTGTTGAGTATGGGTTGGGCGGGCTTGTCTTTTTTTGCGCAAGTATCAACCCGTGATAAAGTTTACGAGTTCAGGTTGGGTTGAGCGGGTTTGGGCGGACAACAATTAAAATATATTTAAAGTTAAAAATAAACTTAGTAAAAAAACAATAGTTGATAATCATAAATTGTTGAAAGATGATGACTTATTGACTAATTTGATAAGTATTTTGAAAAAAATAGGCAAAACACAATAATGGATGAGACAAGTTTTGAATTTTTCTCTTTATTTTTTTAAACGAAAAATAAATATAAAAAAAGGTTCTTACTGTTTGTTTCTTAGACAAGGTAACCTCTTTTTTTTATAATAGTAATAAATGTAAAGTGGAGAGTTTATTCCATAATCATATCTCAAGTAAAAATAAGAGCTAAGACTCGTGTTATATAAGGAAAGTAAATCAATCCATCAATGACTAGCACATAACACTCCACACATTACTCCTAAAATCATGCTCCTACAATCCTGAACACTCCCCCTCAAGCTGCTTGTTACAAATATAAGTGATTCGAGTTGACTCTAAAGTTTTAGTAAACACGTCAGCAAGCTGATCGTCGGTCTGATTGGTGGATATAATCATTCTTGTATCTTTTCACAAATATAATGAAAATCAACTTCTGTGTTTGGTTCTCTCATGAAATACCGAATTAGATGCAATGTGAAGAGCTGCTTGATTATCACACCAAAGTTGCATAGGTACTAGCTTGTTTCAACCATAAGTTCACATGCTACGTGAGCCATTGCTCTATACTCTGACTCAACACTGGATCTGGGCACAACAGTCTGTTTCTTACTCTTCCATGATATCAAGTTACCTCCAATGAACACACAATACCATGTAATAGACCTCATATCTGTTGGAGATCCAACGTAATCAGCATAAGAGAATCCTTCAACTCTCATATGACCATGATCACAAAAGACCAATCCATGCCCTGGTGCTCCCTTAAGATACTTCAATATCCTCACAACTGCATCCCAATGTGAAGACCCTAGGGTATGAAAAGAACTGACTAACAACACTAACAAGAAACGCAATGTCGGGACGAGTGACGGTGAGATAGTTAAATTTTTCCACAAGTCAACGAAACTTCTCTGAATTTTCCAAAAGATCTCACCCTATTGTTGTTAACTTTTAACTTGAATCTATGGCGTTTCATGTCAACTAGCCTTGATCTAAGAAATGTTTCCTTCCGCAAGTGTAAGACATACTTCATCTGAGATAGGAAAATACCTTTACTAGATTGAGCCACCTCAATACCCAAAAAATATTTCAACTTTCCCAAATCTTTGGTTTCAAATTTCTGCATCAAAAAAGATTTCAAACTCATACATTCACGATGAAACATAGAGTGATCAATGTCATCTAAGTAATCCAAACTGAAGAACCTGTGTAAATTTTCCAAATCATGCCCGTGGTGATTGTTTCAGCTAGTACAATGACTTCTTGAGTTTACATACCGAACCTGATTCTCCTTGAGCAACGAAGCCATGTGGGTTGCTTCATATATACAACTTCGTTTAAATCACCAGGAAAAAAACATTTTAACATCCAACTGATGTAAAAGCCAATGATGAGTAGCTGCCAGAGAAACTAATAATCTAGGTCATTTTTCAGAGCGATTTTTCATTAAATAAAGCCAAGTAACACGTGAATAATCACAAAGGAAAACCAAGTTGCAACACTACTGAACAAGGACCCCAAATATTAGAATGAACCAAATCAAATGGGTGCGCAGACCTTTTATTGACTCTAGGAGAATATGAGACACAATGGTGTTTCCCAAATTGACAAGATTCACAATTTAAACTAGACAAGGAACTGAAACAAGGAATTAATCTCTTTAAGTTGGCTAAGAAAGGATGTCCAAACAGATAGTGTACTTGAAGTGGTGAAGCAACACTGGAACAATCAATAGGTCGAGGGATTAAATCATCGAACAGATATAACCCTCCCGATGTACGACCTCTACAAATCATCCTCTTCGTCGTAAGATCTTGAAAGACACATAAATCAAGATAACAGATTACAAAACAATCGTAAGTTTTTGTTAATTTGCTCACAGAAAGAAGATTAAATGGAAATTCATATATATATATATATATAGTGTAGAGTTTAATGAGAGAGACGAGCTTAAAGTAGCAGTGCTAGTTCCTTTTACAGTGACCGTGGAACCATCTGCAAAGTGACACTGGGAATATGGGATATAGTTTGAAAGTGAGAGAGTACTAGATTTACCTGTCATGTGATCAGATGCCCCTGAATCTATTACCCAAGGATGAAAGGTAGTGAGACAAGCACTAACATTACATGTTTGAACAGAAGGTTGTCCTCCATTTTTTGAACTAGTAACCACATTTGCAAATCGTGGTTGCCCCTGATTATGAAGATGTCCACAAAAGCGTTGAACATGACCGGACTTTCCACAATGATAACAAAATCTGCTTGTCCCTCCATTGAACTTTGACTTTGAACTCTGACTCTTATTACTCCCTCTACCTCCAAAACCACCTTGACCTCGCCTTCCAGAAAGGCTGTCAAATCTACCGCCATAAGCATTTGTAGGACCACTACGACTTGTACCAATCCCATAGGAAGCGATTTAAGTCTGAAGAATCAACAGTAAGGGTAGCCTGCTGCAAGACATGTAAAACTCGAACATGTAAAAGATGGTACCATCGGGCTGCTAAGAATTTGAGAGCGAACAATTTCAAATTATGATCCAATAGCACCTAGGAAACCTATAGGTGCCAATTATTCACGTTAGGCTTGCATTCGTGTCACATATGCTATAATATGATTTTAATTCCTCGTACATCTTAAAATCAGCAAAAAATTGTGTAAGAGTGAGTCCATCTCGACGAACTTCATAAAAGTCCTGAGAGACCTCATAGATACGAGTAAGATTATTTTGTCCCGAGTACAACACTGCCAAGTACTCCCACAATTTTTTGACTGTATCAATGAGTAACCAAATCAACAATCTGACTATCCATGGAATTAAGCATCTGATAGAGAATCTTGGTATCAACTGTCTTCTATGCCTCATTGGAAACCTTTATGATCGCCATGTTCTCTGTTAATCAAGATCAACCTCACAATCTTCTTCCACTATAGATGATTAGTAACACCTTCCAATTTCTTATCACTAAGACGATGAAGGTAATACTTCTGTAATTTGTGGACGATTGAGAGTCAGATGAATATATACCAAAATTCCTCGAGAGAAACAAAGTTAAGTTAGCGACATCTTGCTCGGAATATCTTGTATTAAACTCTCCCAAGCAACAAACTACGGTAAAGGATCACAACAAACGGTAACCACATACACCTAACTCAAACAAATACATACTAGTGCGTCAAACACCTCATATATCCAATCGCAAAGTAAATCTCACGAGGCAAAGAAACATCAAAAAGTCTGCTATTAAATCACCGAAAAATTCCTATTACCCAAATCACCTCACATGCATATATTAAAGTAAAGCAGATAACAAAACACCATAAAAAAAAGACCACTATTGCAGTCGGGAGTTAAAAAAACTTGCTGGTGCAGAGGCTTAGATTTCTGGGAAAGCGAGCAGTGTCGTCTCTGTTCACGATGAAGAGTGTCGTTACTATTCACGATGAACAATTCCTTTTTTTAAAGGGGAAAAATGAAAAGAAAAAGGATAAAGAATTAAAATGAGATTCGAGAAAAAAACTTAAAAAATCATGGTTGTTATACCATGTAAATTGGAGTTTATTCCATAATAATATCTCAAGTACAAATAAGAGCTGAGCCTTTTATAGAGCAAGACTCATGCTATATAAGAAAAGTAAATCAATCCATCAATGACTAGCACATAACACTTCACACATTACTCTTAAAATCATGTTCCTACAATTCTCTAGAATCTCTAACAATAAATAAAAAACTCGATGAAAATACAAGTAATGTTAAAAGTATATTGATAAATGGTAATACACTTAATCTATATATATATATATATATATATATATATATATATATATATATATATATATATATATATATATATATATATATATATATATATATATATATATATTTGGCTCATTTGGCGGGCTCGGGTTTTGTGGGTTAAAAGTCAAACCCACCCAAGTTAGATTTGGGTAAGCTATGGGTTTGGGCGGGTTTTTAACGAATGTAAAAAAAAATCTACCCAAGTACCATAAAATCGTGAGCGTGCTTGGGTTACCCGTGGGTTGCCCAACCCAAGTTGCACCCCTAGGTCAATCCATTTAGAAGAGTAGGATAAAACATCAGTTCGTTGGCGTATATACCTAGGCTAGATACAGTATATTTGCAATAAAAGCTATATCTATATCATTTTAAAGAAACTTATATTCTAATATTCATGTAGGTAGATCCAAATTAAGTAATTGATGACAAAAAATAAACACATCTAATTTGCACAGTGATGACATATCTTATGTATCTTGAGCTCTTAAACTTGCACTCATTTTGTGGTGGGCTCACAACATTTATATCATTCCATAATTTGCAATGTCTTACTGCAAGATAAAATCACTAACAATGAATACACAAAATAATGATTGAAACTAATACAAACTTATCTGCAAACATAATCCATCAATTATATGCTATCATGCATTTTCTCATGATGTAAAATAAATAAATAAATAAATAATAAAATTCATCAAATATTAATTTTAATTAAAAATTGATAAGTCGGTACAAAATCATTTTTCAATACTTTATTTCTTGGATTGAAATATAATTAATTAACTCTTATGTAGGTTCATTAGAAGAAAATTCTAATCGATAACGTTTAATAGCACTAGATCTTAAAAAATATTTATTCATATATCTATTCATTTTGATTCAAAATATCAAATACAAATACACAACATAATAGAAAAAATAAATAATAAATTAATAATTAATATGAACAAATCAAACACTCACTAGTATAGTCTTAAAACAAAATTATATATTCACAGTTTATGTCTTTATTGATTTAAATACAACATCAAATGACACACATACCAAAAAATTAAATATATATTGTAAATTAAAGAGCATGTACGGATATGCTAATTAGCATTAATGAATAAAAATAAATAAGAATCAAAACTAAATAATTAACTACTCATAGATCATTAATAAAAAAATTAGAAAAAAAATTAATGATATTTAACCTTAAGCCTAAAAAATTGAGAAAAATCAAATGGACTCGTGAAAACGAAAATTGATATTTGAATTTGAAAGGGGATATTAGAAATATCTAATTGTTGATAAGTGACCAATTTTTTATTTTTAAGGGAGGGGCACCACTTTACCATATTAACCCTATACATATAAAAAATCCAAAAAATAAGGGTGGACACTTTCCCTTCTTGGATCCGCCCCTGTATGGCATCAAAAAATCCAACAAACACAAGACTAAAAGATAAAATGAGAGGCTGGAGATCAAGTATCTAATGAAGCACAAAACAATATAATCTGTCAAAATTGTATTGTTTTAAAAAGCAATCAAATATTTCCTTATGCAATAGATTGTAAATTAACTATTTCCTTGATTGATAATTGTAAATTTAGATCAATATATTTCATGAAGTCAAACCAATTGAACCATCCAACTTAAACCAATAGGCAATGAGTAAAGTAGCCAACAAGTTTATAAGTTGTCCAGTGTGGGACATTTTGCATTCTAAACAACACTACACCTGGCTTGAGGCTTGACCAACTTAAAAACTAGCACAACTTAGATCCTAAATACTTCAAATGGCTGAACTCTAAAATTCATCACTTTAAATTCAGCTCTAGCTTCCTAGTTAGTAGTATCACCAGGGGAGGACCTAA
This sequence comes from Panax ginseng, assembly GCA_020205605.1. Lineage (NCBI taxonomy): Eukaryota > Viridiplantae > Streptophyta > Magnoliopsida > Apiales > Araliaceae > Panax > Panax ginseng. The sequence goes on from CM035127.1 coordinate 4,170,553, forward strand.
GGCAAGGCAGGGGGGCACCTGACCCCACTGAATTTTCAGGGGGTCGGGGGGGCATATTAGAAAAAAATAAAATAAGAGGGTCTAAAGTGAAACTTTTGGCACTTGATGGTCAACTCCAAAAAATAAGAGGGTCTAAAGTGAATTTGCGAAACTTTACCCTTCATAATTTGATGATATGAAATTTTTGGCACTTGATGGTCAACTCCAAAATTATATTGTGGATATAAGAAACGATCCCAATTTTCCAAGATAAAAGGAATTGGTGAATTGGCTCAAATGTTGGTTCAGAAAAGAAAGGATGATGTGTATCCCTAAGTCTATTTGTTCTTTGAAAGTGGCTTACTTTTTTTGCCCGCTCACTTCTTGAATCGTTGAAAGGACATTTTCAGCCATGAATATCGTGAAGAATGAATTTCGTAACCAAATGGGAGATGAATGGATGAATGACTATTTAGTAACATACATTGAGCGTGATATTTTTGTAACTATTAAAAATAAGGCTATCATGCAACAATTTCAAGTAATGAAACCCCGAAAAATGTTATTATAAATTATATTTGAGGATTGTTTAGTCTTTGTAAGTTATTTTATGAAACTTTTATTAGTAAGATTTTTTTTTCCGAGTTTGACCCCACTAAACTATAAGTCTGGATCAGCCCGAGTGTCACCAATCAAAAGGGCAAAAATCAATAAATTTTTCCTAATGCTCAATGAATATTATACGGCACATAATACTCCAAAGAAAATTATCATGGATCAAAAAGTACCTACAAGTAGGATGCAAATTATAATTAAGACAGATAGTAAAAATATAAAAGCATACCCCTAAACGGAAATTCACTAAAACACCATGCAATTATAGTTCTTTGTCAATAAGCAAATCATTATGTGATCCATATAATTTGGACATTCAGCCTCATGGCCTCATCATCAAATTAAAGAGAAACAAAAGTAAAACTAAATGATTGTAAGTATAAGTAGCAACAGAGTCATAGACCAATTGAGCTTCATTAAAATTATATCGATAAATAAGTGAAGAGAAGACAGACAGAGAGACAAACCTTGCCATCAATTACGACCCCACAATCGTCTTTAGAGTTATGCTGAGAGGCTTCATGCATTGTATATAACTTGGTCAAAGTCGGCATTCTTCAGCAATCCTCCAGATTCTTGCGGGAAAAATAATTTTTTTAGCGAATCTCCCTCTCTCTGTGGCAAGGCAATGGGTCTTATCGAATGTATACTGATTCGATGCGCAAAGAATAAAACATTCAACCCTAAAAAGCGGGTTGGGCTTGGGCCCAAAGAAACTGGAATACATGCATGCCAATGTATGGATTTCATTCTTCCACTTGCTCATCCTATATATCTTCACCTATCTTCCAATTTTAAGAAACAAGAAAAATAAAAACGCCGTTGCCGGGGATCGAACCCGGGTCACCCGCGTGACAGGCGGGAATACTTACCACTATACTACAACGACATGCTGTTGTTGATCCAGGAAACCCTATTATTTTAATCAGTTAATCCACAAATCATTAAATTTAGCATCATAATTAATATTTGCTGTATAGCAATGAATTCAATATGGTAACTTTGCATATATCTTTTTTCTAGTTGATTTTGCTTAAACCATACCAAATAAACAAGATTGGGGTTTGTTAACCAACTAAGGCTAAAAATATTTTCCGAAAATTCAAGTTTTACTATAAAACACGTGTACTCGAATGGTGGAAAATATTGCATAATTCACATTTGATATAATGGTATAACTGATCAATAACAGAAATTGTTATGTTTCCATATTTTAAGCTCATTTTAAGTATATATATATATATATATATATATATATATATATATATATATATATATATAGTTTGTATGTATATATATATAGTTTATCCAACTAACATTTTTGATCATCATGAAATATATTACAAACAATCCCCCTATGTACTTCTTTTGGGGAGAAAAAGAAGAAGAAAATCAAGTATTCATGATATATATATATATATATGTAGATTGTAGTATTGAAATTGAATGATTCATCCCACATCATCAATGCAACACGTAAACTAGTCTACTCCTTAATTACCTAAAAGAAAAGGTGGCCTACTTCTTACCAATTCATCATCAATCTATACACATGTGTAAACTGAGCCAATAAACATGTTGGATCACCTCATTACTCCTACCATACTTACTTATTAACACATCTACGTACACTCTTAAATTTATTACGTGAAATATTCCAACAATATAGTTGGAATTAAGAGAGAAATTGTTAGAAATTAAGGAAAGGCATTCCATATATGCATGCAGTAGGGTAGAGGGTAGAGACATGTCTAATCCAAATTGCTAAATATAGATGTGAAAGGAGAGTGAGCATAGATCAAATGATTTCTCCCAAATCCGTTAATAATCAAATAGCATCGATCAGAAGTAGAAGTACTGTTTGTGTGCGGCAAGATTCGAGGAAACCATAAGAATCTCGTGGTGAAGAGAGTACTATATATTTATACACCCAAAACCTTAGACATATGGGCGATCGACTCTTCCATAACATGCATATTATTGCTATATATTGTTACTATATAAATAACCAATGCATCTCTGATATTCATAGATATATAATGGATGCATTTTTTAACATTTCGCCATTATTAATATCAAATATTATTTTTTAAAATAAAAATAAAATTTTTGAAAGTGTATATTTATTTTATGATCGACTATCTATATATATATATATATATGTGTGTGTGTGTGTGTGTGTGTGTGTGTGGTAAACAGGCTGAGTATTAGTAAAAGAAGAACAAGTAGTGAGATGATGAGGACGTGTAGGGAAGGGAGAGGTGACCTAGGGAAAGTCGTTTTGCACTAACAAAGAAAGCTGTGAAGATCAAGAGTTGAAATTAGGTTATTTCCATGTTTGGCAATTTTAGAGGAATAGTCCCATCTCACACACAAAGCCAAAATAAATCACCATACCCTACTACGTACCCCCACTTTAATTTCCTCTCCTTAAAATCAAATAATAAATCCACTGTGATGGTGATGGTGATGGTGACCTCTCCATTTTAGCATCTGTCACTTTCAGCTTTCTCTCTTTAACAGGGCACCCAAACTAGATATATCATGTCAAACATGATCGAAAGATATAAAAAAAAAAATCTGTACATAATTAATTAAGTTATTATTAATAGTATTTTTAGTCATGATCTTTTGGTTAAGTATGTGGTGAATTAAAATAAATTATAAAAATATTATTAGACCAGTGATTTAAGACCTTATTTTAATAGATTTAATTTGATTCAAACTTAAAATTTAACTTAATTTATTTCAAACTCGAAATTTGACACGAGTTGTTTCATATACTTTGTTAATAATTTGTCCATTCATTCGTTCATTCAACGTGCTCTCTAAGCTTGATCCGGTGTAATTGTCGACTCGACGTACATCTACATTGCATTTTTAATGATGTGATAGTGTCGCATAAAAAAAATACAATTCAGTGTTATACAAATATATATATTTTATATATATATATATATATATATATATATATATATATATATATGAATTTGACCGAATAATATTGGTCATACTTGAATAGTATATATGGATCGATCCTCTAAACTATCACCTTAAATCAGTTACCAAAAACAACCTACCCTTGGGTTATTTGATGTCTATTTTAATTTGTCTTAATTTTATTTTTTTCAATAATGAAATCAGATTTATATCCAAAAGCAAATTGGCTAGCTGAAAAGTTGATGGACTGTTAAAAAGTAGTAATTGATTAATGGGAAGAAGAGCTAAAGTAATTGACTGATCAGGCATAACAGTTTTTTACTGTTCCATATGATATAGTATTATTTTTATTCTACTACCTACGTACGTACATGCTGCACCTGCAAGCTAGAAAGTAGAAACAGCAAACAGTTTTCACCATGATTAGTCTTTATATGTTTTGAGCCACGAAATAAAGTTGTGATACCATGATAACCATCGATATATTTTTTGCCATGCACCAACTTAATTAGATAAATGTATTGTTAGTACTTTTTGTTTATTTTGATATTGTGTGCCTTAAGTACATGAATGAAAAGAGTCTAATTTATATATTGATCAGCTAGATGCTGTTTTCATTAAGTAGTATTAAAGTGGTATATATATAAGCGACATTGCAATTCAAATTAATTATCAGCCTATATATATATATATGCATGAAAAGAGTTTAAGATATTGATCATCCGATGCTTAATAGTTTTCTACACATTTTTAGAATCATAAATAAAATGCTATATATATATATATAATGAAATATATATATATATATGAGATCGATGATAGAGTGCTTATGTTCATAATATGAAAATAATGAAATTTTAGTTTTAATCATTCTCTATGTAGGTTCAATCTTGTATGACTAGTTGATTTGCTATTTAGCATGCCTTCAACAGTTGAACCTCCTTTTATTCGTTTCAAAAGATCCCTAATAATAATTTGTGAATCCCTCTAGTACCATTCTAAAAATTAGGTTAGTTTTTAACCATATTGTGGTGAATAGCAACCAATCAAAAAAAAAATAGAGTACTAGCTCCGAAAACATTTATGCTCCCTCTGTCCCAAATTATCTGTTGTTCTAGAGTTCTATACACATACCAATATGTGTGATAAAAATACTAAAATACCCTTATGTGCTAATTTTTTGTTTTTTACAATTAAGGCTTTAGTAAAAGGAAATTGTCCATGGAAGAGTGTGCCAAGGTCTTTTAAGAAGCATAACTTTGGCAATCACATTCTTATTGGTGGGAATATGAAAAGGATGCTTAAAAAAGAGGAGAGACTTGAATGAGTAATGACTATCAACAATTAAGGTAAAGGGGCAAACTTGGAAAACAAAGAAAAAAAATGCATTAAAATCTTGAAAAAACAGATATTGTGGGACAAAATTTTTTTGCTAAAACAGCAGATAATTTGGGACGGAGGGAGTAATAAGTTACAAAGTATGTACATAGATGTGACAAAATATGAGTTTGGTTTGGTTTTGGTTTATATAAAATGGTTATGGGTCACATAACTCCGTAAACTTTTGAGAGGGGTCAAATATACTTGCAAAAATCACGATTTACTGATGACATACAAGCTACAATACAATCCGATCCGAAAAAATTTCTCTTGCAAAAGTACTATAGATGAAAGTCAAGATAGAGAACTAGTATTTGATAAATAAAAAAAACCATCGTCCCTTGGCTACCAATATAAATGTTAACATGAGATACTTTTAAATTTAGAATTGCCATAATTTATTTATTTTTGAAAATAATAAATTTATAATTATTAATATTTTAAATATTTATAATTATTAATATTTTAAGTATTACATAGTTGTGCCCATATATATATATTGTAGAAAAAGAGGTATATCATTTGGGACTTTTCACTACTGCATACATGCATATATAAAGGCCTTATTATTTGAATAAAAAAAATTATGCATGCAACATTTATTATTATAAGAAAACGAAAAAATTACAAAAGATTAATTTAAATTATTACAAAGAAACAATAATAAAATAAAATAAGGAAATTATTAAATTCACAACGCTTTTTTATTATTTTCATAACAAAAGTGTCGTTGTAAATATATAGCGATGATAAAAATCATATCTATAAATGACATTCTTATCAGAGATTTAATAATTTCCTAAAATAAATATGAGTTGTCTTGGGAGTAGAAAGATGATTGAATTTATAGAAGCGGACCCACGAATTTATGATTACTACCACTAGTAATATTCAACACCTACCGCCTAGCTATCTTTTTGCAATAATAGTTGACCTCCTCTTCCCTCTTCTTCTCAAAATAATGCATCTACCATATTTGCTCAGAATTCAAAACTTGAAGAACCAACGAAAAGTTAAGATCTGCTTCATTGTTACACTCATGTAATTATAGTATCTTCCTTGATACTTGCTTTTTTTGCTCTTTTTGTAGTTCAATTAGTGACTTGTTGGCCTCGCCTCCCGCCTCGCCCCTAGTTATGCTCGACCACATGGCATGGCCACTGCCACTCGGGGCGATGATATTAGCCATACCTCCCTACCTTGCCTCGCTATTTCGGCCTCCGCCTCCCCTAGTTCCGCCTCTATTATGGGTCCAAATTAGAACTAAAATCATATTATTTATTTTTGATATGGTTTGTATGGTTTGAACCCAAATGGTTATAGTTTTAATATAGGTTATTAGGTCGACACATATTTTACTTTTTGAGATTTATGTACTGTCTCTCTTTCCATCTTCTTTTAATTAATTATCTCTTTAATTTTTCTATTACATATTATCTTTCAAAAATAGATTAATAAAACATTGATAATAATATATATACTAATACTTTTTACGTGAAAATGTAAACAACATAACTAAAACAAAATTATATACATATATTATTTTGTTACAATGTGAAACGACAACTTAGTCTGTACAAGAATTATCAATGTATTATTTAAGTTGTGAGACTAGTGTTATGCAATAAAATTAATTTTATAATAAAGAATTTTCATGTTCATATAAGATAGAATTGTGAAGAAAAAAATTGTAAAAATATTACTCTCTCTGCTATACAAAAATAGTCTCATTTTTAAAAAGTTTAACATTGATGTGATTAGATTAAATATTAAAAAAAGTAAAAATATCTTATTAGAAGCATTTTCAAAATAATTTATGTTTGTAGTTTTTATATTAATTAAAATGAAAAAATATATTAATAATTTTATTAGAGTTTTCAAATTAATTATTAAAATCTAAACTACATTTTTTTGCAACATAGGAAATATTTTTTAAAGAATTATAATAAGAGCCTAAAAAATAAAAATAAATATATATATTGTGGAGAGAATAGATTAGCTAATAGTATGTATCTATATATATATAGTACTAATGTATAATTAATCCAATAGTAAGTATGTATATATATAGTACTGATGTATAATTTACCAATAGTAAGTTACGTATATAACTTATGTCATGAAAAGGGATTCGATTATTATGAAGTTAATTTCATCGTAAGTTAGTCAATTGACTAATATATGTCAATTGATCAATAGAGAGAAAGATCACCTTCTGCCTGTATATTGATAATGTATTGATCAATTAATCAAAATTAATTACATACTAACCACTTCCGAATAAAAGGAAAGAAAAGAAAAGAGCTTCCTCTAGTACTCCCTATGTGTGTGTGTCTCTCTCTCTAAAATTCACTCACCTCATTCTGCTCTCCTTTATTGCTGATTAATGTGTTGATTAATATAAATTAGTTAAACTAGTTTCGACTCATATTTTTAATTTATAATATAAGTCCAAAATAAATTCAACCCATAACATACAAATTAGTTAAACAATCCAATAAAATTAAATAATTTTAATTAATTATATGATTCTCAATTTAAATTGTCAGATTTATATGTACATATGTATTATTGAAGTAACAACTTTATATATATATATATATATATATATATATATATATATATATATATGTGTGTGTGTGTGTGTGTGTGTGTGTGTGAGAGAGAGAGAGAGAGAGAGATCGACCAATTAATGCTTATTGTAAGACGTGTATAATTATATAACTTTAGATTAAATTGATGTTAGCAGTATTATAATTGAAAGATTATTTATTAATTATAAAATTTATTTGTACTGATGAAGTGGTGCATTTAAAAAACAAACAAACGACTGAACGAGTCTCTGCTCTGTAGGCAACGCAACGTGATGCAAACCTGCTGAACACAATGTAAAACAAGAACTATATATATATAAACATACCTGCAGCTAGCTAGCTAACTAGGTTAATTTTGTTTCAATAAAAATGAGTATATCAGAAGCATCTAAGTACATATATATATTTGAGTTAATTTTCTGTCCGTATGTAAATTAATAAAGACTATATATATGTGGCGTATCAATTGGCCGTACGTGCAACTCATTTTGTCTGCAAATCAAAAATAAAGCATCAGTATTTCAGTAACCCTAGCTAGATTTGCTTTTTGTACGCTATACTCCAAATTAACAAACACCAGGTAGCCCCATGGCCAGCTAGCTACCTGTTGATTCTTATCTCTCAAACCCTAACCTACTTTACTTAATTTGTCTCTCTTTGAAACCCTTCAAACTACTCCCTTTATATATAGATCTTCTATGTACAAACATATATAGCTAGGGTTTTTCACTTCTTCTTAATTATTCTCAAGTTCGTATCCTCCATCCATCAATAATACAACTAGCTAGCTACGTCCATGGATTTGGTACAACCATCCGAGCATCTCTGCTACGTCCGGTGTAACTTCTGCAGCACTGTTCTTGCGGTATAATTTTAATTTTGTAACCATGCATCAAAATCTCTCTAGCACTCCCTCCATCAATCGATCTCTCAAAGCCCAGCTAGCTGCACACACAGTGACATTTAATAATAAGTTGCATGTACTATTGTGTATACTATATATTATCTTATTTATCTCAATCAACAATATTATCAAATATCAACATATATTTGAATCATACTTGCTAAAATTAATTAAGAGCAATGCATATACAGAAAAGAGAGGAATTAAGGCCAAGAGTCGACAATATCCATATTTTACAGATATACATCTGATGATCATGAATGCTACCGTGGTTTTTTTTTTTCCTCCTAATTTTCATTTCTTAATCTCTTCAGTGATTTCGATCTTTCCTTTAATTAGTATCAATAATATATATACTGTTTAATTTCCACAAAGTGATCGATAGCACGAGAAGAATTATTCTTTTATACTATGTATGAACTCATGCATCACAATCGATCTCTGACAGGAATATATATAGGATTAATACTATACTTTTTTTATGATTTCCTGACATAAATATTATTTATATGCAAAAGGTTGGGATACCATGCAAAAGGTTGCTGGACACGGTGACAGTGAAATGCGGACATTGCAGCAATCTCTCCTTTCTTAGCACAAGGCCTCCTTTGCAAGGGCAATGTCTCGATCACCCAGCTTCTCTTCAGGTACTGAATTAAATACATAAACATGTATATTTATATAAGTGTCAGTGTGTGTGTGTGTGTGTGCTGAGCTTAGAATGAGGTTTGTCCTTCTAAAATCTCAATATAAATTGCACTATATATGTCTACAGTTTTCTTATTTGGTCATGTCATGTTAAACATCCTTTTCTTGATTATCTCCTCATGATATATCTATACATATATTTATTAAATTAATTCTTTAATTGTTTTATATTTACTATATATTCAAAGTTGAAAAAATATATAGCACTGTTGGTCATTTATGTTCGTATACATGTACTTCTTTTTCTTTCATTAATTTCTTCCGTGTATATGTTCTATACTAGCTTGTTTTCTCCGATCTTATATTGATAAATATATAAAAGTTCGTTATGTGACAATTAATATATATGATGAACAAGTAAATGGAGAAGTTTTTGAGTTGTAATGAATGAATATATGGTACTGTCTCTATATATACATATATTGTTGCAGGCTGCTTTCTGCAGTGATTTCAAGAAGGGGCAGTCTTCATCCTCAGCCTCATCCACATCCAGCGAGTCATTGTCTCCAAAAGCACCCTTTGTCGTAAAACGTACCTACATATATATATATATATATATATATATATATATATATATATATATATATATTATTACCCTCAAATTTCATGTTTAGCAATTTATATATATACTCATCATGCTTTAATGTTTTGCAGCACCTGAAAAGAAGCACAGGCTTCCATCTGCCTACAATCGGTTTATGAAGTAATTAAGCACATATTACTTAATGTTTGTTTGTAATATATAGTTGATACTTTCTCATTGCATTGACACCGTACGTAAAACCTAGTAATATATATATATATATATATATATATATATATATATATATATATATATATATATATATATATCGTGCAAGTATATATGTAAGTTCCAATTAATTAATGTACAAGATATAATGTTAAACTTATTTATATTCTACTATACATGTTTGAAAGGGAAGAGATTCAGCGAATCAAAGCCGCCAATCCAGAGATACCACACAGAGAAGCCTTTAGTGCAGCAGCCAAAAATGTTAGTTCTTCTGATCTGACTCACTCATATTCTTCATTATCTAGTGTGTGTGTGGTTTTGTATGCATATATGCGCTTGAATTATTACTTATTAAATTGCTTTGTTGAGCTCTCTCTCTCTCTCTCTCTCTCTCTCTATATATATATATATATATATATATATATATAATTCTAACTTGTTGGTAATTAATTAATAGTGGGCAAGGTACATTCCAACTAGGCCTCCAGGATCCATTTCTGAGACAAGCCACAATGTAAGTAAAAATAAAAGATCAATAATATATTAACTTTAATTCATTATTAGGGCACGTTTCAAAAATTTATACTAACTCATTTTCAAAATGATGCTTTGTTTAGGCTTTAGGTTTTGCAGGAATGCGAAGTACCTAATTAATGAAGATGTTTCACTACGTTTGTACCGGCGCCCGGCGGGTCGATGAATTAAGTAATTTGCTTCGAGGATCACTTAATTGTCAAAGTCCTTTCTCTATTAATTACGTACCTTAATTAGAAATCCAGGCTTAATTGGGATGCATGTAGCTAGCTAGCTCGGAGGGAGTAATTAATCTTATTAATTATGTTGCATTTACAATTAACAACAACTATGTTCTTAATTATCCTTGGTCTACCAATTAATTAGGTTATGATATTCATGTACGTACTAATTAATTAGAGCTGATGGATGTTTAACCAACTTTTACTTTTACTAGTATTACTGTTTTCCGAATCTCTTAACTCCGGTGAATTTTTAAAATACGGAGTACTCAAGTGGAGTATTATTTAATTATCCATATTTTATTATCCACAAATTTATTATTTAATTACTTATCTGATACTATCTTTATTGTTAAAAATTATCGTTTAAGATTTTTGCACATGGATTAAGAAAGTCATTTAATACTATCATAACAATTAAAATTTATTTGAAATTCCATCAATACCCCTTTATGGGAAGTTGAAAACTATTAATAAGGGAGAGAATTTCTTAAGACAATGAGAAAAGATAGGGGTGATATAGGAAAGTAAATAATTTATTCTCTTAAAAAATTATAAACGATAAATAAATTAAAACAATTTTTTTTCTAAAACGACAATATTTTAAGAAGATCATCTAATACTAAATTAAATAGCTAGAGTTTGAATATGAGTTGGCGACATTAATTTCATACCCTACCAGCTGCAAAACTCAAAAAAGAAAAGATAAAATAAAAAGTCCAGTAATTTTTTTTAATACCTTAATTAGATGAGATCAATCCCAAATCCCATTTAGCTAACAGACATCGCGCTTTTCACTCTATTAATTAATGGGTTATTGGGATTTGGGAGGACGGAAATTTTATAAGCCCTTTTCCCAATTTAAAGATCAAAAAGCCCAATGGCCTGCATGCATGCTGGGTCTCTAGTTTTGTACGTTTAGAGAGCGAGCCCATGATCAAGCCCACACACAGTGTGATGCAGGAGAATTTTGAACCTGATAATTCTGAGTTATCCGATGATTCTTAGTTAAAGGATCGGCTGAAGAATGACGAGTATTGAGGTCTTCGTGATGATTTTGGGTCATTTTGTTCGGATGTTCGAGGTCAGATGGCATCATGGCTTTGGGAAGGATGTTCAGGATCAGATAGCGTCATGATTTTGGGAAGTCGACGAAATAATATTTTATTAGGTAATAAATCTTTTATAATAAGTTGTTATTCATAATTTTAGGGAGTTTGTTAGGATTTTGCTTTCATTTCTCTAGAAGGATTTTATTTCCATATATCTAAGAAGATTCTAGAGTGACTTGGAGAGAAAGTTTTATTAGGCTATATAAACCCTGCTTGTGGGTGAATAGAAAGAAAACTTTGATTTTGATAAATATAATATACACATTAGAGAGAATTCTATGTGTTTTCCGGTAAATCTCTTGTTCCTTTATTTGTGAATTCATTTGCTACTTAGCCCGCAGGATAATCGTTATCCCGTCCGGCGTCAGTTGGTATCAAAGCTCAAACATCTTTTTGGGAATAAACTCATCAATTTTAATGGTTGGTGGTCATGGTCGTGGTCGTAGAAGGCAGATTCCGGATGAGGAAGTCCCGCACCGTGATCGTAACGTCTAGGACATGATGATTAAGGATTTACAGAGATAGGTTGCAGAGTTAACCTGGCGTCTTAAGGCGCTGAATCGGGGTCGACGTGGACAGGTTCTGGAATAGGAAGTCGTCCCACATCTTGATCACTATCGTGGACAGTTTCTGGCTGAGGAAGTCCCACGCCTTGATCATGACGAGGAAGGGTATTATTTTCGTAGACAGTATGACGAGGAAGGGTATTATTTCTCGCACCTTGATCGTGATGAGGAACTTTATAATTTTAATTCTAGTTTCGATGAAGAATAATTGGTTGAGGAAGAAGTTGCCGAAGAAGTAGATGAGTATGGAGAACTTGTATATGATGAATATACAGATGAACAAATATAGAGAACCTATATATGACAAATATAAGGATGAAGAGGTACTCTATAAAAAACCGGTTACCAACCGGAAGTCAAGAATGGTGCGATGAACTTGCACCTGATTTATCGCCGATGAGGGACATTCATCACCAGATAGATCTAGTCCTAGGATCGAGTTTACCAAAACAGACCAGTCTATAGATTCAGCTCCAAGGAGACCGAATAAAGTTTTTCGCTGGTCAAAAAGAAGATGACCAAAGATCCAAATATTGATATATCCTGATTTCGAAAATGTGTTTTTTAAGTGAATTGTGATGGATTGGGAATCAGTATTCCAGTATTTGAGGACAATAAAATTATTGATTTTGTTGTTCCTAAAAATTTCTTTGTCATACAGGTAAATTGGAAGATGTTGGTATTTTTCCACTTGTTTTCAGGATTATTCTTTGAGAAGAAAATTCATAAAGTTTTGATCTCACGAAGATCGAAGATTTGTTCTTGCTGTTTAATACTCATTTGTTTTAAAATTCGAGGACAGATCTTTAATTTCTAAGAATGAAATATTGATCCGGTGGAAAATATCAATAAAGTTGGATGACCATGTTGTGTCGAACTCGAGGATGAGTTCTTACCAACACGGGGAGACTGATGTAGGAGGATTTTGAACCCAATGATTCTAAGTTGTCCGATGATTCTTAGTTAAAGGATCGGCTCAAAAATGACGGATATTGAGGTATTCGGGAATGATTTTGGGTCATTTCGTTCGGATGTTCGGGGTCAGATGACGTTATGGCTTCGGGAAGGATGTTCGAGATCAGATAGCTAGCGTCATAACTTCGGGAAGTCGACGGATTATTATTATTATTATTATTATTATTATTATTATTATTATTATTATTATTATTATTATTATTATTATTATTATTATTATTATTATTATTATTATTATCTTTTATAGTAATAGTATTTTATTAGGTAGTAAATCTTTTATAATAAGTTGTTACTTATTAGGATTTTATTTCCGTAATTTTAGAGAGTTTGTTAAGATTTTGTTTCCATATCTCTAGGAGGATTTTATTTTCATATCTCTAAGAAGATTCTAGGGTGACTTGGAGAGAGAGTTTTATTAGGCTATATAAACCCGGCTTGTGGGTCAATAGAAAGAAAACTTTGATTTTGATAAATTAATATAATATACACATTAGAGAGAATTCATTTACTATCTAACCCACAGGATAATCGCTATCTAAGCTGTCGTGACAGAGTACTCATGCGTTGTCATTTTCTTTGTATAAAATAAATAATAACTTGGTGGTGCGTAATGTGGCCGGATGTAATGTGTACGTTAAATAGTACTCCCTCCTATTCAGATTAAATGACGTTTTAGAGAGTTTAATTTTATTCTATATAAGTGTCGTTCTGGAATCTCTATGCAATATTGCACTATTTTTTTCTAATTTACCCCTCTATTTAATATGCATAGTAAATACAATTGTGGAGAGAAATAATTAATTAGGGACAATTGTGGAGAATGAGAAGAGACAATTGTGGATAGAGAAATAATTAATTAGGGACACAAAAGACATTTTATGTTATTTTTTAATAAGTGTGCTTAACTCTAAAATGTCATTTAATCTGAATAGGAAGGAGTTTTCATTAATGTTGAAGGTTTTAATTAAAAAAAGTACTTGGATTTCTTGATCTTCTAAGTGATAAAAGGATTAATTGTTAAACTTTAGCCATTTCTTTCAGTTGTAGACTGTGAAGCGGGTGGTAGGGACGGTAGAAGCGTGAATAAGACCATCGACAGCCGGGCCAAAAAAATAGGGTTTTGGTGGGCTTCGAAACATTAGGCAAATGGTAAACTTCCCGACCATGGCTTCTCTTAAAATTTTTTTTCTCAAAAATATATTGATGAACAATAACATATATATGGAAATTAAATTAAAGAAGATGAACAATAACATATATCGTATGAAATTAATAAATGCGCATGGTCATGGCTCGATTTCACGTGGCGCCCCCAAAATAGTCTATTCCACCCAACCCATTCTCGAGTCGCCAAATACATGGTATGCGAAATAACTACAACTTCAATAATACAAATGTCGTGTGAAATATGACAATACATCTTTGAGTTTAAATACGATATTGCCGCTGCAGACAATATCCATACATGCAAATAAATCCCCATCATAATTATTGATACATTATTTTATAAAAATGGTGAGGACTACTAAACAACTCTCTCTAGAACCTTCATTCCATACCCGAGGCTCGATCCTGCTTGTATGTTCTCACCTCCCGAGAAGAAAATGGAACAACAAGGAAAAGGGAGCTCAACTAGCCCAATAAAGAATATTATGACTAAGATAATATACAACAAATTATCGTTAGTCTTCAACAGAAAAATCTAATAGAATACAATAGACAACAAGTTTTAGATCAACAAATGCAATGAAATAAGAATCCATTAGAAGAGTCACGTAGAGAAAGAATTCTACTGTCTTCTAAGGTTTAAAAGTTCATCATCAATATTTTATCCCTGTAACAACAATCAATATTCATCTTTGCACTACAGGCCAAAGATATTCATTTAAATCACCAGTTGGTCATGTTCATCTCAACACCTGTTCATCTTTGCACTACAGGCCAAAGATATTCATCAGTTAATCGTTCATCTTTGCACTATAGGCCAAAGATATTCATCAAGTATCACCATTAAGGACCGAGGATGATGAAAAATATTTTTAAGAACGAATCCAGTGAGATAGAAGGACAAATATTAGGGATTCGTACAACAGTTTATCCAAGATCGATAATACTTCATAATAAACGATTTTGAAGCAGAACTCAAAAATAACGATCAAAACATGGATACAATCAAAGATAGTAGCCAAAATAGACATCTTGGACAAAAAGAAAAATTTTCATTTTTCTATTGAATAAAGTCTTAGTATTCGTGAATAGTGCTTGAGTATCGTGAATAGTAACCCCGACACAAAAAGATAGAAATTTCATAAAAAACATCTTCACGCTTACGTGAATAGTACTCGTGAATAAGAATCGTGAATAAAGAACTCATGAATAGTAACTCATGAATAAGAACTCGTGAATAAGTACTCCAACATGAAAAAGTTCCAAATTTGATAAAAAGTTCAACCAATATTTTGGCATAATGATAATGAAGAAAATAATATCATTTATGAAAGAAATAACATCCTTTACCTCAAAATAACCGTATTTACATTTGAATTTCGGTATAGTCTTGTGAAAAACTTCATAGTATAGCAACACTCAAAGTATACTCACAAGAATAAACGCTCGATAGTATAGAGAGAGAAAGAGAAAACTTAGTTTACGGTGTGATTTTCAATTCTAACTTAGCCTCTATTTATAGGAAAATGTTAGAACGCCAAAAGGAGACTAAATTAATAAAATATATTATTATTTATTCAAAATTCCTACCCACATGTTTTGAAAACTCTAGCATGCCTTCTTTGGTCAAAACGTCACCACCCATGTGCCAACAACCACAAAAACGTTTTTCTTATATAAAATAATTAAAACTTCCAAAATCAATTATTTGAACTCCTAACTTTAATAATTCATGATAAATAGTCCTTTTGTTAGAAAATTCAATCTCACGACTTTTTATAGGAAATTCAATTCTCTACAACTTTAAAGAAGGAAGATTTTCTAAATTCCAAATGAAATTATCCAAATCCATAAATGAAGCGATTTTACGATTACATAATCAATTTTTTTGTCAAGAATTGTGTCCACCGACACACAAAACATATGTTAAACATTTAATGCCACAAAATACTCTACCTCCTCATATACTCATATATCCCACATTCATTATAAAAATATCACCGTTAATATATTATTAAAATAATATATTTAAATGAATTATTTTATCAGAAAAAGATAAAATATTAATTTTCAACAATTGTCACATTAAAAATTTTCTCCATCTATATCCACATAAAATGAATATTCTCTTTATCATAATAATCAATAATTAATTATTCAAAAATAATATTACAGAATCACAGTACTGACAACCAGGCTGTTCCCAGGAAAGAGGGGGCTTTCCAATAAGGATTTCTCCTTACTGGCGCGCAATTAGGTGACCAAACCTCTCCTTAGACAGAACTTTCTAGACATTGCCAATAATGTTATCGATAATATTATTCAAATAATATGAATTATTGATTTGATAATGGAGATCTTCAAAATGACAATTATTGAACAACAATAATATAAAATATCAACGCAACAATTATTGAATCAATTAAATAAAATAATGAATGATTAATTCTTGTGTAACAATTATTGAGTAGTGCCTTCTACGTAAGGATCAATAATTCAACAATATCATGCAATACCGTGTGCTACTTCTTGTGTAACCACGCATATTATCGTATTTTTTAACCACCGGGGTATTCCAACAATTATAAACGGTAATAACTACGCCAGTATTTTTAAACAACTTATATTTGTCGTTTTCTTCCTCCAATCGCTTTTCAGTTATGGGCCTACACATGGTATTCAAGCTTGGCGTCGCATTTAATATTCCCAAGCAAGATGAATATTCCACGACCAAATGAATATTCCCAACAACAATGAATATTTTATAACCACTTGCTTATTTTGTAAAATTTGCGTATTTTACCCATAACTAACCACATTAATCAAATCAACCCTTATTATTTCAAAATAATAAATAAAGGAAATTCTATTTTATTTATAAAAAAAAAAATTCGGGGTCTTACAACCTCCCCTCCTTATGAAATTTAAATCCTCGAAATTGGCGTGACGTACTGGTGTTTCGAAAAGATGAAGATACCTCGCTTTCATTTCCGTTTCCAACTCCCAGGTCATTTCCTCAATAGCATGGTTTCTCCACAAAACTTTAACTTGTGGTATGACCTTCGTACGTATCATATGCTTCTTCCTATCCAAAATCTTGACAGGTACCTCTTCGTACGTTAAGTCTTCAGCTATCTCGTTTGGTTCTAACTCGATGATGTTATTCGGGTCGTCCACATATTTACGTAACATCGGTACGTAAAAAAATGTTATAAACACACGACATACTTGGTAGTAAAGCGAGTCTATAGGCCACAGTTTCTACTCGATTAAGAATGAATTAATAAATCGAAGGTTTGAGCTTTCTTCTTCTTCATTGACTCTTACTTCTAGAATAACGCCTATGCTTGCCTTCTTCTTTATATTCATCGACTTCGTGTATGTAGCTTGAGCGGCTTTAACATTATCGATTAAAGTCGATTCTACTCAGTATATATCATCACGTGAGTCCTGTAGTCTTTAACTCTATCTTCATTATTTGTAAGTTATACGAGATGAGTCTTTGACAATATCGTACTTTCGTCTTCAGATATCGATCTTTTACTCAACACGCTACCACCACGTTAAACTTTTCGAGGATGGTATGGTGAAAACATGTGCGAAATAAGTCTCTTCTTAAGCTCTTGAAGCTCTTCCCACATTCCGTGCTCCATTCAAATTTTGTATCTCTACGAGTCACCGAGTTAATGGACTAGCGATTTGAGAAAATCTTTCCACGAATCTCCGATAATAACCAACTAAGCCTGAAAAGCTATGTATTTCGATTCTCGACTTAGGTTGCTCTCAATCGTAACTCATATCCCAATCTTGGATAAGACGTCACAATGACACCTATCGGCTTTACTCTTGCGACGAATATGGCGTCCCCTACTGAGAGTCTCACTGCTTTGCGGTATTCCACAAAGGAAGTCATAAGATAGAGGCTTGAGTATCAACTTCTATAGTTGGGTTTTAACTCCTGAAGTTCAATAGGAGCCATTCGATATGAGATTTTAGAAATGAGTTTTGTACTTAGGGTTCAAAGTCGATACAAAATTCAATATCACACTTTGGGAGTAGGCGAAGAAATTCTTTAGAAATACGTCGGGAAAAATCAATAACAACAGGAATATTATTCAAATCGGCGTGTCTTTATTTAAATCCATAACATGGACTAAGAAAACTTGACATCCGTAATAAACGAATGACTTCATGGCTTGATATAAAAATGTTTGACTACAATGGTTTGGTTGCTTAAATTCGAATAACAGGTTTGCTTAGGAATATGAAAACTAACAACCTTACAAAAGCAATCAATTTGGCATGATGAGTAGTTAACCAATCAATCCCTAAAATCACATCAAAAGCAAGTATCTTTAAAGAAATAAGGTCAACAAGTAATGTGATGGTGCCAACCTGAATCAAACAAGATTTCTAAACAACGGATGTAATGAAAGTTTCTCCTAACGAAGTCTCCATAAATAGGTCAAAGTCTAATTTCTCCGTAGTCAAGTTCAAACGTTGAGCGCAAGCAAGAGAGATAAAAGAATGGGTAGAACCGGTATCTAGTAAGGTATAAACTTACAAGAATTATAATTAACTAACCCGTCTAAACTCGTTCGGGTTCCTCGCATTTTGATGAAGGTCACGATAAACGCTTCTTCCAAGAACACTGATTTTGACTTATTCGGACGACCTTGGAATCACCACTTACGCTAAACTTGGTTTCGCTTATAGTACAATCTCGAGCTATGTGGCCTTCCTTTCCACGATTGTAACATTCCTTGGAATGTTGTGGAGCGATTGAAATATGTCCCCCCTCCTTCCCGCATTTGTAACATCTGACGGTGGTCTTTCTCCTCCCTTGGAACCATTCATCTTGGCGCCGACGCCTTCACATGGTCGTTGTTGAATCTTCTCTTTTAAAATCTCCTCCCACTCGCTTCTTCTATTTTCATGGCCACGATTACCACCGGAGTAGGTTCTGGCCTTTGTCCGTATTCTTCTTTCCTCCTCATTTGGTTATCATCGTTACGATGACTACCACAGTTGTGGTCCCTCGGTTGAGTATACTCACTATCTCGCTTCTAATAATTGAGCCTGCTTACAACATTTGAATATAGAGAAATTTATGAGAAATGAGGTATTGGCCAATTTCGAGTTTTAGACCCTCGAAACATACGCGTCATACGCTCTTCATTTTCCACCAAATGAGGTCTGAACACTGACAACTCATAAACTTCGCCTCGTCTTTGAGACACCGTCATGTTACTCTGCTCCGTCTAATAAACTCCACTTCCTTCATATAGACGAATACTTTCGAAGTACTTGTCATTGAACGAGTTCAAATCTTTCCCAAGACATGTTGAGTGCATCCGGTCAGTACGCCTACAAATTCCCACCAAGTCTCTGCTTCACCACGAAACATAAAAGGTGGCGAATGGAACCTTCATTCCTCCGTCATCCCAAGACATCAAATATCTTGGTAATTTGCTTGACCCACGTTTACGCCTTGATCGGATCCGGCTTTCCATGGAAATCTGGTGGTCCCAACTCTTTGAATTGTTTGGTAGTGACAAACCGCTAGCGTTCTTATCATTTCCACCAGTATTTTGTACACGAGTCTCCCTCGCCGATTTTTGCATGAACTGCAAAAAGCTTCTAAACATCCCGTCGTTCATCATCTCGCCAAATTGGCTTTGTTCACGGGAGGAACATTGCCAGCCTGTTGCACGTTCTCCTCGTTAGTGAGTACCGGCGTCTCCACGGTCTCATTTACTCCGCTGTTAATATTCTCAGCAGCCATTCTTAAATACTGCCATAAAATAAGGGTTAATTAAACAAATACATAATATCCCTATATTATGACCTGACCAACAAATAAGCTTAGGTAGGACACACTAGCGAAGGATTTACTCGTCTCTCCCTCCTAGTTCTATTCCCCGATCTCTCGCCATCATATCCCTAAGCTCGATACCCACCGTGACGCCCCAAAATAGGTCCATTCCACCCAACCCATTCTCGAGTCTCCAAATACATGATGCAAAATAACTACAACTTCAATAATACAAATGTCGTAGGAAATACGACAATACATCTTAATGAGTTTAAATACGAGATATTTCCGCCTGATAATATCCATACATAAATAAATCCTATCATAATTATTGATACATTATTTTACAAAAATGGTGAGGACTACTAAACAACTCTCTCTAGAACCTTCATTCCATACCCCGACTCGATCCTGCTATGTTCTCACCTCCTGAGAAGAAAATGGAACAAGGAAAAGGGTGAGCTCAACTAGCCCAGTAAAGAATATTATGACTAAGATAATATACAACAAATTATCGTTAGTCTTCAACAGGGAAAAATCTAATATCAACAAGGAAAAGATAAAGTTAAGGATGATATATGAAATTTATGAAATAAAAGTATTCAATTTTTCTTATAATTACAATTCAGTAAATGGTTAAATTGATAAAAGTTAAAGTTAAGGATGATATATGAAATTTTTCAAAACACACAAGTGGCTATAAAATATTCATTGTTGTTTGGAGAATATTCGTTTGGTCGTGGAATATTCTTTTTTGTCGGGAATATCCGTCTGACGGCCTTGCGATCATTTATTTCAGGGCCCATGCTTGGAATAACTGTCGGATGAAGAAAGCGACAAGTTTGAGTTTTCTTTTATTAACAACGTGGGGTTACACGGTGGTTAAAATACGATAATATCGCGTGGTTTGCCTTGAAGTGTACGCAGTATTGCATGATATTGTTGAATTATTGATCCTTACGTAAGAAGGCCTTTTCAATAATTGTTACGAAGAATTCTTTATTCAATATTTTATTTTATTGATTCAATAATTCTTGCGTTGATATTATATATTATTATTGTTTCAATAATTGTCAACAAGACAAGATATTTTCTATTATCGGATCAATAATTCAAATTATTTGAATAATATTATCGAGATAACATTATTGGCAATGTCTAGAAAGTTACATCAAGGAGAGGTTTGGTCACCTAATTGCTACCAAGAAGGAGAAATCCTTATTGGAAAGCCCTCTATCCTGAACCGCACGTTTGTCGATCTTTGTGAGTCTATAATATTATTTATAAATAATTAATTATTGATTATTATGATAAAGAAAATATTTATTATGGATATAGATGGAGAAATTTTTTAATGTGACAACTATTGAAAATTAATATTTATCTTTTTCTGATAAAATAATTCATTTAAATATATTATTTTAATAATATATTAACGGTAATATTTTTATAATGAATGTGGGATATATGAGTATATGAGGAGGAAGAGTATTTTTGTGGCATTAAATATTTAACATATGTTTTGGGTGTCGGTGGACACAATTCTTGACCGAAAATTGATTATAGACTGTAAAATCGCTCGTTTGTTGATTTCGGCCAATTTCTGTTTGGAATTTGGAAAAAATTTCTTCTGCAAAGTTGTAGGGAATGGAATTTCCCATGGAAAGTCGTGAGTTTCGAATTTTTCTGATAAACGGGCTATTTTCTATGAATTATTGAAATTTCAGAAAATAAAATGAATTTTATTAAATTATATGGTGGGACCCACTTTGGTTGGTGTTAATAACATGAAATTTGCTATATTTTTTCGAATTGGCATGCTTGGATGGCTGGTCTTGGATGGTTGGTGTGTAGAAAAGAAAAATAATATTTTATTATTTTAGTCTCCTTTATGCGTTCTAACATTTTCCTATAAATAGAGGCTAAGTTAGAATTGAAAATCACACCGAAACTAAGTTTTCTCTTTCTCTCTCTATATTATCGAGTATATTTTTTGTGAGTATACTTTGAGTGTTGCTATATCTGGTGCGAGTTTACATCAAGACTATCCGAAATTCAATCGAAGAAATACGGTTATTTTGAGGTAAGGGATGTTATTTCTTTTTCATGAAATGATATTATTTTTCAATATCATTATGCCAAAATCTTTGTTGAACTTTTATCAAATTTGGAACTTTTTCATGTCGGGTTACTATTCATGAGTTCTTATTCACGAGTTATTATTCATGAGTTCTTATTCACGAGTTCTTATTCACGGCGTGAAGATGTTTTTTTAATGAAATTTCTATCTTTTTATGTCGGGTTACTATTCACGTATACTAAGACTATTCACGTATCGACACTATTCATAGAAAAATGAAAATTTTTCTTTTTGTCCAAGATGTCTATTTTGGCTACTATCTTTGATTGTATCCATGTTTTGATCGTTATTTTTGAGTTCTCGCTTCAAAATCGTTTATTATGAAGTATTATCGATCTTGGATAAACCGCTGTTGTCTTAAATCCCTAATATTTGTCCTTCTATCTCACCGGATTCGTTCTTAAAATGTTTTTATCATCCTCGATCCTTAATGGTGATATTTGATGAATATCTTTGGCTCAGTAGTGCAAAGATGAACGATTAATCGATGAATATCTTTGGCAGTAAGTGCAAAGATGAGCAGTGTTGAGATGAACATGACCAAATGGTGATATAAATGAATATCTTTGGCACAGTAGTGCAAAGATGAATATTGATTGTTATTCTGAGGATAAAATATTGATGATGGACTTTTAAACCTTAGAAGATGGTAGAATTCTTTCTCTACGTGACTCTTCTAATGGATTCTTTTCTTCACATTGCATTTGTTGATCTAAAACTTGTTGTCTATTGTATTCTATTAGATTTTTCCTGTTGAAGACTAACGATAATTTGTTGTATATTATCTTAGTCATAATATTCTTTTTGGGCTAGTTGAGCTCACCCTTTTCCTTGTTGTTCCATTTTCTTCTTGGGAGGTGAGAACATAAAGAGGATCGAGTCGGGGTATGGAATGAAGGTTCTAGAGAGAGTTGTTTAGTAGTCCTCACCATTTTTGTAAAATAATGTATCAATAATGATGATGGGGATTTATTTGCGTGTGGATATTGTCTGGACGGCAATATCTGTATTTAAACTCACAGTATGTATTATCGTATTTCACACTACATTTGTATTATTGAAGTTGTAGTTATTTCTGTACCATGTATTTGGCGACTCGTAATGGGTTGGGTGGAATGGACCTATTTTGGGGCGTCACAGTTTGGTATCGAGCTTAGGGATATGATCTCTGGCGGAGATCGGGGAATAGAACTAGGAGGGGAGAGACGAGTAAATCCTTCACTAGTGTGTGAACCTAAGCTTATTTGTTGATCGGTCATAATATAGGATATTATGTGATATGTTAATTTGTTTAATTAACCCTTGTTTTATGGCGATGTTAAGAATGGTTGCCAGGAACGTTAACAATGGAGTTTATGAGGCGTGGAACAACCTTTAGTCATGGCCGGAGAACGTGCAACAGAAATCAATATTCCTCCCATAAACAACACTCACCGAAGCAAATGATGAACGATGGAATGTTTAGGAGCTTTTTGCGATTCATGCAAAATCGAGACGAGGGAGACTCGTGTACAAAATACTGGTGGAAATGATAATAATGCTTGTAGCGGTTTGTCACGGCCAAACAATTCAAGGAGTTGGGACCACCAAATTTCCATGGAAAGCGGATCCGATCAAGCGTAAACGTGGGTCAAGCAAATTACCAAGATATTTGATGTCTTGGGATGCACGGAGGAATGTAAGGTTCCATTCGCCACCTTTATGTTTCGTGGTGAAGCGAGACATCGGTGGGAATCAGAAAGCTTACCACCCGGATGCACTCAACATGTCTTGGGAAAGATTTGAATCTGTTCAATGACAAGTACTTCCACGAAAGTATTCGTCATATGAAGGAAGTGGAGTTTATTAGGCTGGAGCGAATAACACGACGGTGTCTCAAAGACGAAAGCGAAGTTTGCGGAGTTGTCGAGTTTCAGACCTCATTTGGTGGAAAATGAGGAACGTGTGATGCGATATGTTTACGAGGGTCTAAAACTCGAAATTCGTCAATACCTCATTTCTCATAAATTTTCTCTATATTCGGATGTTGTAAATGAGGCTCAATTATTAGAGCGAAATAGTGAGTATACTCAACCGAGGGACCACAACCGTGGTAGTCATCGAACGATGATAACCAAATGAGGAGGAAAGAATACTGGACAAAGGCGGTAACCACTCTGGTGGTAATCGTAGCCATGAAAATAGAAGAAGTGAGTCGGGAGGAGATTTTAAAAGAGGAGATTCAACAACGACCATGTGAAGACGTCGGCCAACAAGAGTAAATCGGTTCCAAGGAGGAGAAAGACCACCGTTAGTATGTTACAAATGCGGGAAGGAGGACATATCATTAAACCATCCCATAACAATCCAAGGTATGTTACAACCGTGGAAAGGAAGGCCACATAGCTCGAGATTGTACTATAAGCGAAACCAAGTTCAATGGGAGTGGTGATTCCAAGGATCGTCCCGGATAAGTCAAAATCGGCCGTTCTTGGAAGAAATTTTCGTCGACTTCCATCAAAATGCGAGAACCCGAACGGTTAGCACGGGTTAGTTAATTATAAATTCTTGCGAAGTTTATACCTTACTAGAATCTGCTTCTACCCATTCTTTTATCTCTCTTGCTTGCGCTCAACGTTTGAACTTGACTACGGAGAAATTAGACTTTGACCTATTTATGGAGACTCTGTTAGAGAAACTTTCATTACATCCGTTGTTTAGAAATCTTGCTTGATTCAGTTGGCACCATCACATTACACATTGACCTTATTTCTTTAAAGATACTTATTTTGATGTGATTTTAGGGATTGATTGGTTAACTACTCATCATGCCAAATTGATTGCTTTTGTAAGGTTGTTAGGTTTCATATTCTTAAGCAAACTCATTATTCAATTTAAGCAACCAAACCATTGAAGTCAAACACCGTCATATCAAACCACAAAGCTATTTGTTTATTGAAAAAGCGAATGTCGAGCTTTCTTAGCCATGTTATGGACTTGAACAATAATACGTCGATTTGAATGATATTTTTGTTGTTTAGTGAATTTCCGACGTATTTCTGAGGAATTTCTTGCCTACTCCCAAAAGTGTGATATTGAATTTTGTATCGACTTTGAACCCCAGACAAAACCCATTTCTAAAATCTCATATCGAATGGCTCTATTGAACTTCGGGAGTTAAAACCCAACTATAGAAGTTGATACTCAAGCCTCTATCTTATGACTTCCTTTTGTGGAATGCACTGTGAAGCGGACTCTCTCGTAGGGGCGCCATATTCGTGCGATAAGTAAACGATAGGTGCAATTATAACATCTTATCCAAGGTTGGGATATGAGTCACGATTGAGAACAACCTAAGTCGATGTCGAAATACGTAGATTTCTAGGCTTAGTTGGTTATTATCGGAGATTCGTTGAAGGATATTCTCGAATCGCTATTCCATTAACGCAGCTGACTCGTAGAGCTACAAAATTCGAATGAAGCGAGGAATGTGGAAAGAGCTTTGAAGAACTCAAGAGGAGACTCATTTCAGCACATGTTCTGACCATGCCATCTTGGAAAAGCGAACGTGGTAGCTGACGTGTTGAGTAAAAGATCGTATACGAGTACGAGTACGATATTGTCAAAGACTCATTTCGTATAACTTACAAATATTAGAGATGGAGATGAAAACTCTAGGTATCCACGTGATGATATACGAGTATAATCGACTTTTATCGATAAAGTTAAAATCGCTCAGGCTACACACCAGAGCTGATGAATTTGAAGAAGGAGGTGCAAGAAGTTGTTATTTCAAAAGCGAGAATCGGTGAGGTGAGGAAAGCTCAAACCTTCGATTTATTAATCCATTTGAAATTCTCGATCGAATAGAAATCGTGGCCTATAGACTCATTTCACCGCCAAGTATGACGCGCGTGCATAACGTTTTTTCGTATATCGATGTTACGTAAATATGTGGACGACACGAACCACATTATTGAGTTAGAACCGAACGAGATAGCAAGACTTAACATACGAGGAGGTACTGCCAAGATTTTGGATAGGAAGAAGCATGTCTTCACGTAAGAAGGTCATACCACAAGTTAAAGTTTTGTGGAGAAACCATCTTATTGAGGAAATGACACGGGAGTTGGAAACGGAAATGTAAGCGAGGTATCTTCATCTTTTCGATACACTGTGCAATGCGTCGTAAATTTCGTGGACGAAATTTCATAAGGAGGAGATTGTAAGACCGAATTTTATGAAATAAAAGTATTCAATTTTTTTATAATTACAATTCAAAGAAATGGTTAAATTGATAAAAGTTAAAGTTAAGGATGATATATGAAATTTTTCAAAACACACAAGTGGCTATAAAATATTCATTGTTGTTTGGAGAATATTCGTTTGGTCGTGGAATATTCTTTTTTCGGGAATAATATCCGTCTGACAAGCGCGATCATTTATGGGCCCCATAACTTGAATAACTGCTTGGATGAAGAAAACGACAAGTTTGAGTTTTTATTATTAACAACTGTGGGGTTACCGGTGGTTAAAATCTGATATATGCGTTGGTTGCACGTGAAGACACGCAGTATTGCACAATATTGTTGAATTATTGATCCTTGCGTAAAAAGGCACTACTCAATAATTGTTACAGTAATTACTGTTCAATATTTTATTTTATTGATTCAATAATTGCTGCGTTGATATTATATATTATTATTGTTTCAATAATTATCATTTGCAAGACAATATTTTCTATTATCGGATCAATAATTCAAATTATTTGAATAATATTATCGAGATAACATTATTGGCAATGTCTAGAAAGTTACATCTCAAGGAGAGGTTTGGTCACTAATTAATTGCATGCCAAGGTAAGAGAAATCCTTATTGAAAAGCCCTCTATCCCGGGACCGCACGGTTGTCGATCTTTGTGAGTCTATAATATTATTTATGAATAATTAATTATTGATTATTATGATAAAAAAATATTTATTATGGATATATATGGAGAAAATTTTTAATGTGACAACTATTGAAAATTAATATTTATCTTTTTCGATAAAATAATTCATTTAAATATATTATTTTAATAATATATTAACGGTAATATTTTTACAATGAATGTGGGATATATGAGTATATGAGGAGGAAGAGTATTTTTGTGGCATTAAATATTTAACATATGTTTTGGGTGTCGGTGGACACAATTCTTGACCGAAAATTGATTATAGACTGTAAAATCGCTCGTTTGTTGATTTCGGTCAATTTCTGTTTGGAATTTGGAAAAAATTTCTTCTGCAAAGTTGTAGGGAATGGAATTTCCCATGGAAAGTCGCAAGTTTCGAATTTTTCTGATAAACGGGCTATTTTCTATGAATTATTAAAATTTCAGAAAAGAAAATGAATTTTATTAAATTATATGGTGGGACCCACTTTGGTTGGTGTTAATAACATGTGGGTTTATATATTTTTCGTAATTGGCATGCTTGGATGGCTGGTCTTGGATGGTTGGTGTGTAGAAAAGAAAAATAATATTTTATTATTTTAGTCTCCTTTAAGCGTTAACATTTTCCTATAAATAGAGGCTAAGTTAGAATTGAAAATCACACCGAAACTAAGTTTTCTCTTTCTCTCTATATATTATCGAGCGTATTTTTGTGAGTATACTTTGAGTGTTGCTATATC
Source organism: Panax ginseng (assembly GCA_020205605.1). Lineage (NCBI taxonomy): Eukaryota > Viridiplantae > Streptophyta > Magnoliopsida > Apiales > Araliaceae > Panax > Panax ginseng. Next base: position 4,198,609 of record CM035127.1, read on the forward strand.
ACGGTGCGAGTTTACACAAGACTATATCTGAAAATTCAATCGAAAGATGCGGTTATTTTGAGGTAAGGGATGTTATTTCTTTTTCATGAAATGATATTATTTTCTTCAATATCATTATGCCAAAATCTTTGTTGAACTTTTATTAAATTTGGAACTTTTTCATGTCGGGGTTACTATTCATGAGTTCTTATTCACGAAGTTCTTATTCATGAGTTAGTATTCACGATTCTTATTTCACGTAAGCGTGAAGATGTTTTTTGTGAAATTTCTATCTTTTTGTGTTGGGGTTCTTATTCACGTATCTATCGACTATTCAATAGAAAAATGAAAATTTTTCTTTTGTCCAAGATGTCTATTTTGGCTACTATCTTTGATTGTATCCATGTTTTGATCGTTATTTTTAAGTTCTGCTTCAAAATCGTTTATTATGAAGTATTATCGATCTTGGATAAACTGTTGTACGAATCCCTAATATTTGTCCTTCTATCTCACTGAATTCGTTCTTCAAAATGTTTTTCATCATCCCCAGTCCTTAATGGTGATACTTGATGAATATCTTTGGCCTGTAGTGCAAAGATGAACGATTAACTGATGAATATCTTTGGCCTGTAGTGCAAAGATGAACAGGTGTTGAGATGAACATGACCAACTGGTGATATAAATGAATATCTTTGGCTTGTGGTGCAAAGATGAATATTGATTGTTATTCTGAGGATAAAATATTGATGATGGACTTTTAAACCTTAGAAGACAAGTAGAATTCTTTCTCTCACGTGACTCTTCTAATGGATTCTTTGCTTCAATTGCATTTGTTGATCTAAAACTTGTTGTCTATTGTATTCTATTAGATTTTTCCTGTTGAAGACTAACGATAATTTGTTGTATATTATCTTAGTCATAATATTCTTCTTGGGCTAGTTGAGCTCACCCTTTTCCTTGTTGTTCCATTTTCTTCTTAGGAGGTGAGAACATAGCAGGATCGAGTCGGGGTATGGAATGAAGGTTCTAGAGAGAGTTGTTTAGTAGTCCTCACCATTTTTGTAAAATAATGTATCAATAATGATGATGGGGATTTATTTGCGTGTGGATATTGTCTAGACGGCAATATCTATATTTAAACTCACAGTATGTATTGTCGTATTTCACACGACATTTGTATTATTGAAGTTGTAGTTATTTCTGTACCATGTATTTGGTGACTCAGAATGGGTTGGGTGGAATAGACCTATTTTGGGGGCGTCACAATAACGATCAAAACATGGATACAATCAAAGATAGTAGCCAAAATAGATATCTTGGACAAAAAGAAAAATTTTCATTTTTCGGTGAATAGTGTCGTATTCGTGAATAGTGCCGTATACGTGAATAGTGCCGTATACGTGAATAGTAACCCCGACACAAAAAGATAGAAATTTCACAAAAAACATCTTCACGCTTCGTGAATAAGTACTTTCGTGAATAGTAACTCATGAATAGTAACTCATGAATAGTAACTCCCGACATGAAAAAGTTTCAAATTTGATAAAAAGTTCAACCAATATTTTGGCATAATGATATTGAAGAAAATAATATCATTTCATGAAAGAAATAACATCCTTTACCTCAAAATAACCGTATTTTATTTGAATTTCGGTATAAGTCTTGTGAAAAACTTCCGTCAGTATAGCAACACTCAAAGTATACTCACAAGAATACGCTCGATAATATAGAGAGAGAAAGAGAAAAAACTTAGTTTCTGGTGTGATTTTCAATTCTAACTTAGCCCTCTATTTATAGGAAAATGTTAGAACGCCAAAGAAGACTAAATTAATAAAATATATTATTATTTATTCAAAATTCCTACCCACATGTTTTGAAAACTCTAGCATGCCTTCTTTGGTCAAAAACATCAGCCACCCATGTGCCAACAACCACAAAAACGTTTTTCTTATATAAAATAATTAAAACTTCCAAAAATCAATTATTTCGGAACTCCGGAACTTTAATAATTCATGATAAATAGCCATTTTGTCAGAAAATTCGAATCTCGCGACTTTTTATAGGAAATTCAATTCTCTACAACTTTACAGAAGGAAGATATTCTAAATTCCAAACAGAAATTATCCGAAATTCATAAATGAGCGATTTTACAGTCTATAATCAATTTTTTGGTCAAGAATTGTGTCCACCGACACACAAAACATATGTTAAATATTTAATGTCACAAAATACTCTACCTCCTCATATACTCATATATCCCACATTCATTATAAAAATATCACCGTTAATATATTATTAAAATAATATATTTAAATGAATTATTTTATCAGAAAAAGATAAAATATTAATTTTCAACAATTGTCACATTAAAAATTTTCTCCATCTATATCCACATAAAATGAATATTCTCTTTATCATAATAATCAATAATTAATTATTCAAAAATAATATTACAGAATCACAGTACTGACAACCAGGCAGTTCCTAGGAAAGAGGGGGCTTTCCAATAAGGATTTCTCCTTACTCTGCAGCAATTAATTAGGTGACCAAACCTCTCCTTAGATGTAACTTTCTAGACATTACCAATAATGTTATCTCGATAATATTATTCAAATAATATGAATTATTGATTTAATAATGGAGATATCTTTATGCGGTGACAATTATTGAACAACAATAATATAAAATATCAACGCAAAGAATTATTGAATCAATAAAATAAAATAATGAACGATAATTATCGTAATAATTATTGAGTAAGGCCTTCTTACGTAAGTGATCAATAATTCAACAATATCTGCAATAATCTGGTGTGCGCTACTACGCAACCACGCGTATTATCGTATTTTAACCACCGGGTATTCTAACAAAGTATAATCCAGAATAACTACGTCGTTATTTTTAAACAACTTATATTTGTCGCTTTTCTTCCTCCAATCGCTTTCCATTATGGGGCCCACATTACGGTCAAAGCTCGTCGTCATTTAAATATTCCCAACAATGTCATTTAATATTCCACGACCAAACGAATATTCCCCGACAACAATGAATATTTTATAACCACTTGCTTATTTTATAAAATTTGCGCATTTTACCCATAGCTAACCACAAGTTAGGTCTGACTCCTACTCTTAAATCATAGTCATTTTACTTTTGCGAGCAACCTTGGTTGACACAGTCCTACGATCACCTCAACACTAGTCTTGAGGGACTGGCTTAAAGAAAGAGTCTACCCATTACCATGGAAAGACTAGAGATAGGAAATGCATCAATACCTTTCTGACTGGTAATGGGACTGGAACAGACAGAGGCATCAAATCAAATCAACCCTTATTATTTCAAAATAATAAATAAAGGAAATTCCATTTTATTTATAAAAAAAAAATTCGGGGTCTTACATTTCACATTCAATTAATGAATACACCGTTACTCGAATTATTGTGCAAGAGGTGGGGTAAATAGATAGAAATACATAGTTGGTGTTTGATTGTCTTTTGATGTATTTTAACGGTCCATCTCTTAATATATTTTAAGAACTCATATTTATTTTTATATTAAGAAGTATTTTGAATAGTTTAAATTCATATATATTTATATATATTAATTATTAAAAGAATCTCTTAATACAAATATATGAGTTATTATTACTTGTTAAGATATATTAATATGTAGGTTGTTAAGATCCATTAATATACAATAAAACAATGTGTAATACTGCAAAGGAAAAGTAAAGGTACAGTAGTAAAAGTAATAAATGGCTGCATGCCTTTTGGTCCCATTCAGCCTTTTTGATTCAAAGTTTTGATCCTCCCTCCTTTTCACCAAAAATGTGACGCCCCCAAAATAGGTCCAATCCATCCAACCTATTCTGAGTCGCCAAATACATGGTACAAAAAATAACTACAACTTTATTACTACAATTATCGTGCAAAATACAACAACACATATGTTGTGAGTTTTGATACAAATATATACCAATTGTGACTCTCATCCCAACCTTGGATAGCACGTCACAATGGCACCTTACATAAAGGTACAGTCAATAACTGTTTTAAAAATTAAAATCTTTGGGAAGTGCTCAAGGAAACCTTCGTACATGGGAGGCCATGCGTCTAGGTTATAATAGATATCATATGCCCACAGAATTATCCTTGGTTGACCCAATAAACCCCAAAGAAAAACGAGAAGATTACTATCATGATCTTTCCAATGATGAGTCTTCTCTTGACATATAACTATCTCCACTGTCTGCAATTGAAAATTATATTTCAACCAAACTCCAAGATCATATAGGTAGTACTCGTAGAAATACTCAGCAAGTGAATGTGCATAACCCTGTCTTATTATGACACGAGGTTGTATGTCATTAGACATCTTGTATGATAGTGGCAAAACACCCTTCCAACGTTGGGTTCGCCTCACCCTATTTGATTCACCAAATATAACTACTAAATGATGTATAAAATACAACACACTTTTCTATACTGTTTAGGGAGAACTTTCACCGTTAGAGACCACTGTTCTATTCCCATGTTACCCCCGTTCGACCCAGCTACACTCTTATTACCTGAAAGAAATTGTGAAGCAAAAGGGTGAGCACAACTAGTTCAGTAAAGAATATCATGACTAAATATAATTAAATTATCAATAGGCTTCATCAGTAATAAATCAGAGATTTAGAACATATGGTAGATGATAAAACTTTTCAACCATAGTTGCGGTGAACGAAGCGATCCATTAGAAGAGTCAAATAGACCATAAAGTCTATTATCTTCTCCATGTTAAAAGACCACCAACAATGTTTTATCCCTGTAACATCAATCAACAGTTCTGGTCCATAATCATATGAATAACTCATAATCATAATTATGGTTCCAAATTCCTCTTCTCATCCAGGACGAAGATAATTTTCATCACCTGTCTTTACCTGAAACATCAACGATCATGGTTATACCAAATCACAGTTCATGTTCATAATCATACTAACAAATTCATTTTTACACTACGGGCCAAAGATATTCGTCAACAGTTCATCTTTGCACTACATGCCAAAGATATTCAACAACAGGTCATCTTTGCACTACAGGCTAAAGATATTAATATCTCAAAGAAATATATAATCATTTATATAAACAATAATTATAACCATGTTGATCAATTCACCTTTGCACTTAAGCTAAAGATATTCAATTATAATTTCAATGATCATGATCATACCATTCAACAATTCATCTTTGCACTACTGGCCAAAGAGAACCCATATTCACGATCATACCAATAATCTACCCATCTTTACACTCAAGTCAAAGAGAAATATCATCATTAGGGTTATAAAAAAGTTATATATGATAATAAAAACAATATGATCAACAATGACATTTAATTTCAAGAGTAAGATTCATAAATAATGATAATTTGGTCAGAAAAATAAACTAATTTTTGTAAATGAATAGTACTAGTGAATAAAAGAATTCAAGTGAATAGTAACTCATGAATAATACTCTCAGTATTAAATACATAGTCCGTGAGTATCGTAAATAATGTCATATACATAAATAGTGTCATATACATGAATAATTGTCATATCGTGAATAGTCATGATCGTGAATAGTAACTCACTCAAAAAGGTAGAAATTCCACAATAAAATCCATACCAATAATTCAGAATAATGATATTGAAAGAATAACATCATTAGGAAGAAAATAACATTCCTTACTATCCTTTACAATCCCTTACCTCAAAAAGACAGTACTTCTGACTGGAATACATGATATAGCGCTGAAGGAACTTGCGTACCGTATATTAACACTCAAAGTATCAAAATACTCACAAGAATACGCTCGATAATTGTGACGCCCCCAAAATTAGGTATACATCACCCATTCTGAGTCGCCAGATATCACATTATAAAAATCAAATACAAACTTTATTTATACAATTTGTTGAATATGCGTGAAGAAATACGACAACAGTTAATTGTGAGTTTTAATACAATATTATCTCGTAGACAGTATCAAAACTCAAATTGTTACAATGCCATATAAAATACAGCAGCAAATATTTTAGGACCCCAAAGAAGAACGAGAAGATTACTATCATATTCATTCTAATGAGGTGCACTTTTGACGCTTTCAAAGTTGGGTTCTCATCACCCTATTGTTGTTCGCCAAAATCAATTATTAAGTGACGTATAAAATACGACACACACACATCTTTGGTCCTCAATACAATTATTTGTTGCATGTCATGTCGCTTTTATAATGTATTGAGAAACTTGACGATCTCGGACCATCACACTATTTCCCCTTATTATCCCCGTTAGACCCGCAAGAACACTCTTATTACCTGAAAGGAATTGTGAAGCAAAAGAGTGAGCACAACTAGCCCAGTAAAGAATATCATGGCTAAGATAATTAATTTATCAACAGCCTTTATCAGAATAAATCAGAGATTTATAACATATGGTAGATAATAAAACTTTTCAACCATAATTGCAATGAATCAACAATCCATTAGAAGAGTCAAGTAGAAACATAATGTCTACTTTCTCCTCCAAATTAAAAGTCCATCGTTAATATTTCATTCCTGTAATACTCATCAACAGTTCTTCGTTGTAACCAAGACAAAGAGAACTTTCATCACCTGTCTTCACCTGAACCACTAAAGATTTTAATTAAGTTCACAATTCATATTTATAATCATGTAAATAACAGTTTCTCCTTGCCACAAATAATTAATAGAATGTTTACTCAATATCCTTACCCCAAAGGTTGAAGATATTCAAATGTAATAACAATGATCATACTAATCGGGTTATCTATCTTTTGCACTACGGGCCAAAGATATTCAACTATAAAACCAATAGTCATGATCATACTAATCAATTATCACATCAAGCTTTACTACCAAAAGACATTCAACTGTTAATTAATGGTCATGATCCTTCCAATCACATCATTGAATTATCCATGCACTATGGCCAATGATATTCGTTATTATCACTAGTGGTCATGATCATGTCATACACCTGTCCATCTTCGCACTACGGGTCAAAGCTATCAAACAACAGATCATCTTTGCACTACAGGCCAAAGATATTCAACAACATATCATCTTTACACTACAGGCCAAAGACATACAACTGTAAAACCCATAACCAACAATATAATAAAGAATGGAATAAAAGAATTTCACCATGTATGCAGTACTTCGCATAGACAGGTTATTCCAACATAATAAAAAAGAATGGAATAATAAAAGAATTTCACCATGTATGCAATACTTCGCATAGACAGGTTATTCCAACATAATAATAAAGAATGGAATAACTGAAGAATTTCACCATACGTGCGTAATTCGCACAGATAGGTTATTCCAACAGAATAATAAATGCGAAATAATAAATAATGGAACCAGGTCCGGCGTATATCACAGACAGGATATTCTGATAGAATAATAAAGACGGAATAATAAAAATGGAGCCAGGTCCGAAGCGTATAGATGCAGATGAGGATATTTCGACGAATAATAAAGATGAGAATAATGAAGAATGTCACCAAGTATAGGGTAGCTCATGTATCTGAGTTATTCCAATGAACAATAAAGAAATGGAATAATGTAAGTTCTCTTCTTGAATACAAAAGAATAATATCCTCTACAGTAAAATAATACTTGATATAAGAGTAGTGAAGTAAAGAGAAAACTTTTCTTCTATCTCTCTATAGTCTCTCTCTATAGTTTCTCTCTTTAGAGTTCAAAGAATTAAATGTAAGAAATAATGAGGAATGAGCTTCTATTTATAGAAGAATGGAATGAATAAGAACTTGACCCATGAGCGGTCCAGTTGATTTACTTTTAATCTGAGACGGTCCATATTTAAAGCAAAATCTTTTAAATAAAATATAATATATTCTATTTTATATAAAAAGATTTTTAATATCTGAAAATAATATACGCAGCACTATGCAAACACTATGCATAAGAAAATATAATATATTCTATTTATAGAATAACTTTAATAAAGTATTCTGCTTTATATAAAAAATTTTACTATGCAAAATACTACGCATAATAGAATATAATATATTCTATTTATAGAATAACTTTATAAAAGTATTACTGCTTTATATAAAAAGATTTTACTATGCAAAATACTATGATAATAGAATATAATATATTCTATTTATAGAATAACTTTATAAAAGTATTATGTTTTATATAAAAAGCTTTTACATTATAATTTCAACCAACTATTCTGAAAAATTAAGACATCTCTTCATGGAATAATATTGTACTCAAAAATAATTTGAATGAAAAGAAATATATTTTTGGGTGAATAGTACCCAAGTGAATAAGAACTTATGAATAAGAACTCATGAATAGTACTCTACACAAAAGTGTCCCCCGAATACTCGAGTGAACAATACTAGAGTGAATAGTAGTTTAATTGAATAATAACCCATGAATAGTAACTCGACACAAAAAGTATCCCAAATACTTGAGTAAACAATACTAGAGTGAATAGTAATTTGGGTGAATAAGAACTCAGTGAATAAGAACTCGTGAATAAGATTGATACAAAAAGTATCCCAAATACTCGAAAGTGAACAATACTAGAGTGAATAGTAATTTAGGTGAATAGTAACTCCATGAATAAGTAACTCGTGAATAGTAACTCCAGACACAAAAAGTGCCCCAAATACTCGAGTGAATAATACTACTAGAGTGAATAATAGCAATCATATTTTATGACAACTTGTCTACTTTTAAAAAAAATTCACATATTACCCTTTAACTTTAACCTTTTATCAATTTTAACTATTTACCAAAATAGAAAAATTGAATACTTTTATTTCATAAAATTCGGGGTCTCACAATAATATAGAGAGAGAAAGAGAGAAAACTTGTTTCTGGTGTGATTTTCAATTCTAACTTAGCCCTCTATTTATAGGAAAATGTTAGCACGCCGAAGCAGACTTGACCTGCTACCTGATGGCTTTACCTGCTATTATTTTCACCCACCACATTTAAAATTCAATTTGAGCACATTTTTCACCAACCAAAAGTGGGGCCCACTCAATTTTAGAATTTTCCACCAAAAACATTTATAAACCTAATTTCCGAATCAGTCACCTCTTAAAATTCATAACAAATTATACGTTTATTTTTAACGGTTCAAAATTTGTGGACATATACTCAACTTATATATGTATAACATATCCAAAAATCACAACGATCCAACGGTCAGATTAAAAATTAAAACTCACGCAATATATCTCAAGTACAGTGATTTAATTTTTAATAGTTCCATTCCGACAAAAATACCTCAACATTAATTCATTCAATTATATCCACATAAAATAAATATATCCATCAATTATATCCACATAAAATAAATATTTTCTTATCATATAAATCAATAATTAATTATTCACAAATAATATTACAGAATCACAATTATGACAACCAGGCAGTTCCCAGGAAAGAGGGGGCTTTTCAATAAGGATTTTTCCTTACTGGCGCGCAATTAGGTGACCAAACCTCTCCTTGACAGAACTTTCTAGACATTGCCAATAATGCTATCTAATAATATTATTCAAATAATATGAATTATTGATTTGATAATGGAAAATACTGTGCAGTGACAATTAGTGAAACAATACTAATATAAAATATCAACGCATCAATTATTGAACCAATAAAATAAAATATTGAACAGGAATTACTGTAACAATTATTGAGTAGTGCCTTCTTACGTAAGAATCAATAATTCAACAATATTGTGCAACCACGCATATTACTGTATTTTAACCACCAGGTAATCCAACAGTGTTAACGGTAACAATTACGCCGTTATTTATAAAAACTCAAACTTTGTCGTTTTCTTCATCCGACAGTTATTCTGTTATGGGGCCCACGAATGGTTGCGCAGTCGTACGAATATTCCCCGACAACAAGAATATTCCACGACCAAACGAATATTCTCCGATAACAATAAGTATTTTATAGCCACTTGCGTATTTTGAAAATTTTATATATATCACCCTTAACTTTAAACTTTTATCAATTTAACCATTTACTAACTAGAAAAATTGAATACTTTTATTTCATAAAATTCGGGGTCTTACAAAAAATTAATATAGTTTTATTTGTAAAATATATCAAAATTATGAATGAATCTTTATTATTGTAAAATTCAGTTTAGTAATCCAAATAGAATTAAAAAAATTATATCATGAACTTAAGCATACAGCTCTACTATTATTAATACAAAAGAATAAATAAATAAATATAAATAAGAATAAGCTTTGTTATTATTTTTGTTATCAAATTATTTATTTTGTACTAGTGTTGGGCTGCAGCTTTTGAGAGAGTTGATATGTTCAACTATAGCAACAATTATAGTAATTGCTATAATAGCATTCTTTCTAAATTACTACTCCTTAAGACCCAAAAAGATTAATTATAGTTAAAATATATTGAAGATTGAATTAAAAATAAATAGTTGTTGTAGTTCAGTTGGTTTGAACTCTTATTTATTTACTTACAAGTCTTGTGTTCAAGCCTCACAACCCACAAGTAGTAACATTTTATTTTTTTTTTTAAAAAATTTATATATTTACTTTATAGTAGGGCCTTCACGGTTGCAAGAATCAGGCGCAAAATGGCCCCAAGTTTTCGTGGACTTAAAAAATACGACCCAAAGCCTGTTTTTGGTAAGCGGGCACCACAAGCTTTGGGTCTGTTGCCAGTCTAGCGAATTGCTAGCTACACGTGGGAATTGAAAGACTCCGTGGCCTACAAACATATTACATATATATAATCGTTTTATAATCAACATTGTCAACCTAAGGTTATCTTTACAATACATCATGATTGTCCCTACATAGATCGTGAGGTTAATAGAGTTTTTATCCGCAATTTAGTTGTGAGACCCCATATTTTATGAATAAATATTTAATTTTCTCGAAATAATTTTTTGAATATTATGGTGTGGATTTGAGATAATGTTATAGTTGTGGGTAGTATTTATAAATTTTGAAAAGTATGCAAGTTGTTATATAATATTCGATTGGTCGGGGAATATTCTTTTTGTCGGGGAATATCCGTATTGTAAGACCCCAAATTATTAATAAATGAAAATTTAATTTCCTCAATTTATTATTTTGAAATATTAAGGGTTGAATTGATTAATGTGGGTAGTTATGGGTAAAATGCGCAAATATTTTTAAATAAGTAAGTGGTTATAAAATACTCATTGTTGTCGGAGAATATTCGTTTGGTCGTGGAATATTCTTCATTGCTTGGGAATATTCGTGATGACGACGGCAGCGACCTTATTAAATTCCCCATAACGGAAAGTGATTGGATGAAGAAAACAACAAGTATAAGTTGTTTATAAATAACGACGTAGTTATTACTGAGATTATCTTGTTGGAATACCCTTGGTTAAAACACGATGTCTGCGTTTTGTTGCATTAATAAAGACACGGTTTTGCACCAATTATTGATTCTTACGTAAGAAGGCACTTTACTCAATAATTTTTACAAGAATTATTTATTCGATATTTTATTTTATTGATTCAATAATTGCTGCGTTGATTTTTTATATTATCAAGTTATTTTAATAATTGTCACTTCACAAGATTTTCCATTATCGAAGCAATAATTCATATTATCCTCCGATAATATTATTAGATAACATTATTGACAATGTCTAGAAAGTTCGTACATGGAGAGGTTTGGTCACCTAATCATGGCGCCAAGAAGGAGAAATTCTTATTGAAAGCCCCTCTTCCTGAACTACCTAGTTGTCAGTATTGCGATTCTGTAATATTATTTGTGAATAATTAATTATTGATTTATATGATGAGGAAAATATTCATTTTATGTGGATATAGATGGAGAAAATTTTTAAAGTGACAATTGTTGAAAATCGATATTTTATCTTTTTTGATAAAATAATATTTTATTATATTATTATAATATAATAATGATGATATTTTTTACAATGAATGTGGTATATATGAGTAAATGAGGAGGAGGAGTATTTTTGTTGCAATAAATACTAAAAACATGTTAAACATGTTGGTGGACCCATTTCTTGACTGAAATTTGATTATAGCTTGTAAAATCGCCCGTTTGTGGATTTCGGTCAATTTTTGTTTGGAATTTGGAAAAATTTTCTTCTGCAAAGTTGTAGAGAATTGAATTTCCTATAAAATGACGCGAGATTCAAATTTTTCTGATAAAAGGGTCTATTTATTATGAATTATTGAAGTTTCGAAGTTCTGAATTAATTGATTTTTGGAAGTTTTAATTATTTTTTTCAAAGAAAACATTTTTGGTGGGCTCATTTTGTTGTTAAACATGTGGGATTCCAGCATTCAAATGTTGGCGTAGGAATATATATAATATATTATTATTATATTAAATTTTTTGCTTTGGTGTTCTAAGCAATTTCCTATAAATAGGGTGTTTAGGTTAGAATTGAAAATCACACCAAAAACTAAAGTTTTCTCTCTCTTTCTCTCTCTATAATATTGAACGTATTTTGTGAGTATTTTAGTACTTTGAGTATTGCTATATCTGTTGCAAGTTCTTTCAAAGACTATATCCAAAGATTCCAAATGTAAGTACTATTCTTTCTGAGGTAAGGGATATTATTTTTTTTTAAATGATATTATTTATTCAATATCATTATGCCGAAATATTGATTAAATTTTTTTATCAAATTTAGAACATTTCATGTCGGGGTTACTATTCATGAGTTACTATTCACGAGTTACTATTCACGAATACTATTCACGAAGCATGATGATTTTTTTTGTGAAATTTCTATCTTTTAAGTGTTTTGAGTCACTATTCACGATACAAAGACTATTCACGATATACGACACTTATTCACGAATACGACACTATTCACGTAAAAAAAAATTAAATTTTCGTTTTTCGTCTAAATATCTATTATGGATACTAGCTTTGATTGTATCCATGTTTTGATCATTCTTGAAGTTTACTCCACTATGATTATTTATGAGGTATTTTTGGACATGGAATAAATGAAATACTGAATCCTTAATATTTATTCTTTTGTTTCACCGGATTCGCTTTCCTTTAAAATATTTTTCATCATCCTCACCCTAAATGATGATATTATTGAATATCTTTGGCCCAGAGTGCAAAAATGAATGATTTTTTGATGAATATCTTTGGCCGTAGTGCAAAGATGAACAGTATTGAGAGATGAACATGACCAATCGATGAATATCTTTGGCTTTGTAGTGCAAAGATGACTATTTGAGTTATGATGTATATTGATTGATGTTACTGAGGTTAAAATATCGATGATGGACTTTTAAATTCATAGATGATAGTAGATTTCATTCTCTACTTAACTCTTCTAATGAATTGTTGTTTCCATTGCGATTGTTGATCTAAAACTTGTTGTCATTGTATTCTATCGATTTTTCTGTTGAAGACTAAGGATATTTTGTTGTACATTATCTTAGTCATAATATTCTTTTATCACATGGACCCCAAGAACGGAATTATTGTCGGATTGAGAAAACGACAAAAATATTTTATGAAAATAACTACGGAAGTTTTACCGTTAATAATGTTGAACTACTCCTGTGAGTAAAAGTACAAAGAATAATGTGGGTTGCATAAGAGCACACTGTATTGATTATTGATGCTTACGTGATAAGTCACCAGCTTTTGTTTTATTGGTATTATTAATGTAATAAAACAAAATACTTTTATAAAGTTATTCTATAAATAGAATATATTATATTCTATTATGCATAGTGTTGTATAGTGTCTATATAGTGTTTTGCATAGTAAAATCTTTTTATATAAAATGTAATACTTTTATAAAGTTATTCTATAAATAGTAATATATTATATTTTATTATGCATAGTGTTTGCATAGTGTCAGATAGTATTTTGTATAGTAAAATCTTTTTATATAAAATGTAATACTTTTATAAAGTTATTTATTTTTATTAGATAAATAATTAGAATATATTATATTTTATTATGCATAGTGTTTGATAAAGTTCGTGATATAGTATTTGCATAGTAAAATCTTTTATAAAGTTATTCGCTTTTATTAGATTATAAATAGAATATATTATATTTTATTTAAAAGATTTTGCTTTTAAATATGGACCGTCGATTAAAGTAAATCAATCTGGACCGCTCATGAGTTAGTTACTATGCAATCCATTTTTCTATAAATAAGCTCATTCATTCATTATTTCTTACTTAATTCACCAAACTCTGTAGAGAGAAACTATAGAGAGAAAGAAGAAAAGTGTTCTCGCTACTTCACTACTTCTATATCCAAAGACTTCTTCTTTCTAAGGTAGGGAATATTATTTGTCAGACTCGTATTATTTCTTTTGTATTCAGGGTATTATTTTCTTTCTTATTCATAATGAAGAGAACTTCATTATTCCATTCTTTATTATTCTGCTGAATAACTCAGATACGCTGCTACCCTATACTTGGTGAAATTCTTCTGTTATTCCATTCTTTATTATTCTGTTGGAATATCCTGTCTACGCAAAGTATCGCACGCGGTGAAATTCTTCTAATATTCCATTCTTTATTATTCTCGCTGAATATCCTCGTCATTTTTACGCCGACCGGGTTCCGCCTTTATTATTCGCTGAATATTATTTCTCGCTTTTATGAATTTTCCGCTATTTATTATTCGCTTAATATCCTCGCTTGCTGCAAGGCGCACACGCCGACCGGGTTCCATTATTTATTATTCTCATTGAATATCCTGCCTATGCTTGCACCGCATTTTTCGCCGTTATTCCATTCTTTATTATTCTCGTTCATCCCGTTGTTAATTTATTATTCTCGTTCCGAATAACTCGTTGAATAACTCTCTCATGCGCAGTACCGCATGCATGGTGATTTCTTTTGTTATTCCATTCTTTATTATACTCAAATTGGTTAAAGTTTTGACTTTCTATACTCCATGAAATTAGTGGAATATCCTCGATATTTGCGCTTCATCCAAAGATCTTTTCATGGAAATATTCTTCCGAGCATTCTTGAATTTTACTCTACAAAGCAAAGATCATGTCGATAATTGACGTTATTAGTTCCTCGGATAAATTAATTCTTGAACTTGTTTTATTGAATTCTTATATCATTGTCATCATCCTCATGTTTATATTATGTTGAAAGTCATCTGTGGCCTCAGAAGTGCATAGATGGACTTGGTATGATTATGACTGTGGATTATTCGGATAATCATAACCGTAATGTTACAAATGATGTGGAAAAGTCCTCATCGGCCCGTAAAGGTATCGATGGACGCTTTTTGGTATGATTATGGCTATGGATTCTTTCGCCGGCCAGAGGTGCAAAGATGAATTGTTTTATGGCATGATCGTGACCATTGATGAAAACATGATTATCTTTAGCCAGTAGTGCATGGATAATTCGTGGTCGTGATACTAAAGAATATCCTCGCCCAGAGCGCAGGGGATGATTCGATGATGTGGATTATTTATTGTCGAGTCTCAAATGATAAAAGTGATGAAAAACCTTTTAAATCATAAAAGATAGTAGATTTTATTCTCTACTGACTCTTCTAATGGATCGCTTGTTCCACAAGCAGCTAAACTTGATAGTTATTATATTTTATCGCTTTAACACCGTCAAGGCTAACGATAAATTATTCTCGCATTATCTTAGTCATAATATTTCATCGGGCTAGTTGAGCTCACCTTTTCTTTTCACCGTGTTCTCTTCGTGAAATGAGAACGTAGTGGACTAGCTTGGGAACAAGAGTGATGGTCCTAGATGGTGCATTAGTAGTCCTCACTATTCTCGTGAAATAGTGTGATAATAATTGTAATGAGGACTCCTTTTGAGTTTGTATACTCTCTAGTAGACAATATTTGTATTCAAACTCACAGCTTATGTGTTTTGTCGTATTGTACACCACAATTGTATTATTAAGTTGTATTTGAATTTTGTACTCATGTATCCGGCGACTCAAGATGGGTGATGTATACCTAATTTTGGGGGCGCCACAATTGGTATCAAAGCTTAGGATATGATCCCCGGCCGAGATGTGAGACAAGAACTAGAGGGGAGAGACGGGAATTCTTCGCTAGTATGACCTACCTAAGTTTATTTGGTATTTAATTGGCTCACCATAGTATAGGGATAATATGTGATATGTTAATTAACCCTTGTTTTGTGACAAGTGTTTGAAAATGGCATATAAAAATGTTGAGATAAGCAATGAAGCATGAGACCGCTGAGTCAGCTTTCAACCAAAAGGTAACGACCAACAACACGATAATAATCATACCGGGGCAACGGCCATCTAACAATGATAACCATCGGGGGAAATTATCATGCCAAGAATGGTAACCACTTTGGTAATCATGGCCAAGATAATAGAAGTGGAAATTTCAAGAAGAGAAGGTCATTTAGCTCGATTTTGTCGTATAAAGAAGTCAAGTCCAAATTGGGACTGGGTACCAAAGGCGATACGGACAAAACAAAGCTCTGGTGGTTTCAAGAAGAGCGCTTTTTCGTGACTTCTCAAAAAAAGCGAAAGCGAGTGACCCGAACGGTTAGCACGTTTAGTTAATTATAAATTCTCACAAAGTCTATACCTTATTAGATACCGCCTTCTACCCATTCTTTATCTCTCTTGCTTGCATCAACGCTTAAATTTGACTTCGAGAGAAATTAGACTTTGACTTATCGGTTGAAACTTCGATAAGAGAAACCTTCATACTCTCCACTATTTATAAATCTTGTTTAATTCAAATCGACACTTTCACGCTACTCGTCGATCTTATCTCTTTGAAAATACTTGCCTTTTGATGATGCAATTTTAGAAATCGATCGTTAACTACTCATCATGCTTTTCGTAAGGTTGTTAGCTTTCATATTCCTAACCAACCTCATTATGCTAATTCAAGCAACCAAACCACTAAAGTCAATCATCATCATATCAAGCCATAAGTAAAGAGCCCCGATCCTTTCGTTGTCGACTTTCTTGTGTGGAATGCACCGGCCGCATTTTCTCAGAGGCGACGCCGTGAATGACGATGGCAAGTTGATAGGTATCAATGTGACGTACTATCCAAGTCTTGGATGAGGGTCACAGCTTTGAATGATATTTCTATTGTTAATAAATTTCCGACGATTCTTGAAGACTTCTTAGCCTACCCTAGAGCGTGAAATCGAATTTTGTATCGACCCCAAAGACAAAACCCATTTCTAAACCCTCAAATATTTCTTCAACTAAAATGAACGTAATACGCGCCAAAGACGCTGGCTCGAGTCGTTGAAGATTACGATCGTATCATTCAATATCATCGTGGGAAAGTGAAACGTGGTAGCCGACGCGTTGAGTAGAAGATCGATGCGCTATTTATATTGCGTGTTGTTGTTAACACAAAGACCCATTTCAGATAACTTAAATGATGAAGATAGATATAAAGACTCTAACCCACGTGAAGATAACGAATATACGATTAGAATCGACTTTTAATCGATAAAGTTAAAGCCGCCAAGCTACACACCTTGAAATCGATGAATGTGAAGAAGAAGGTTCAAGAGGGCGCTATTCTAGAAGCAAGAATCGACGAAGAGAGGAAATCTCAACCCTCGATTTAATCGCCCATTTAAAATCCTCGATCGAAGTAGAACTGCGGCTTATAGACTCGCTTTTACCGCCAAGTATGTCATGTGTTCATAACGCTTTTTAACGATCGATGTTACGTAAATATGTGGACGAATTCAACCACATTATTAAATTAGAACTAAACGATATAAAGCGTAAGATTTAACGATGAGGAGATACGTGTTAAAATCTTGATAAGAAGAATCGTATTCAACACTCAAAGGTTATACCTCAAGAGTTAGAATTTGAAATGAAGTCAAGGTATCCTCACCTCTTCTAAGATACCAGTATACGTACGTAAATTTCGAGGGCAAAATTTCATAAGGAGGGAGATCAGAGACCCTCAGATTTTATGAATAAAGATTTAATTTTCTCAAATATTTTTTTTTTGAATATTATGGTGTGGATTTGATATAATGTTATAGTTGTGGTAGTATTTATAAATTTTGCAAAGTATGCAAGTTGTTATATAATATTCGATTGGTCTCAGGAATATTCTTTTTTATCGGGGAATATCCGTATTTACGCAAGACAATCATCGGTGGACCCCAAGAACGGAATTATTGCTTTGATTGAGAAAACGACAAAAATATTTTATGAAAATAACTACGGAAGTTTTACCGTTAATACTGCTGAACTACTCTTGTAGTAAAAGTACAAAGAATACGCGTGGGTTGCATAAGAAGACACCAGATTGATTATCGATGCTTACGTGATAAGTCACCAGCTTTTGTTTTATTGGTATTATTAATGTAATAAAATAAATACTTTTATAAAGTTATTCTATAAATAGAATATATTATATTCTATTATTATAAGTGTCATAGTAGGTCCGTATATAGTATTTTTGCATAGTAAAATCTTTTTATATAAAAAATGTAATACTTTTATAAAGTTATTCTATAAATAGAATATATTATATTTTATTATGATATTATGATAGTATTCGATATAGTGTTTTCATATAGTTTTTTGTATAGTAAAATTTTTTATATAAAATAAAATACTTTTATAAAGTTATTTGTTTTATTAGACAATAATTAGAATATATTATATTTTATTATGCATAAGTATTTTTGATAAGGCTCTCATAAAAGATTTGCATAGTAAAATCTTTTATAAAGTTATTCGCTTTTATTAGATTATAAATAGAATATATTATATTTTATTTAAAAGATTTTGCTTTAAATATGGACCGCCGATTAAAGTAAATCAATCTGACCGCTCATGAGTTAGTTACTATGCAAATTCCATTTTTCTATAAATAAGCTCATTCATTCATTATTTCTTACTTAATTCAATCAAAACTCTAGAGAGAGAAACTATAGAGAGAAAGAAAAAAGTGTTCTCGCTACTTCACTACTTCTATATCCAAAGACTTTCTTTCTAAGGTAGTAGGAATATTATTTGTTGTACTTGTAGGGGTATTATTTTGTTGTACTTTTATTCATGAAGAGAACTTCGTTATTCCATTCTTTATTATTCTCGTTGAATAACTCAGATACGCTGGATACCCTATACTTGGTGAAATTCTTCTATTATTCCATTCTTTATTATTATGTTGAATAACTCGCTCTATGCAAAGTACCGCATACATGGTGAAATTCTTCTAATATTCCATTATTTATTATTCTCGCTGAATATCCTCGTCTGCATGCTTTTACGCCGACCGGTTCCATTATTATTTATTAATATCCTGCTCGTTGAATATCCTCGCTCATTCCATTATTATTCTTATGAATACGCGACCTATTCTTTATACGCACCATTTATTTTATTATTCTCGCTGAATATCCCGCTTGCAAGTTAATTTCACCGACCGTTTTCGTTATTTTATTATTTCGTTGAATAACTCCTATGCCATACATGCATGGTGAAGATCCTTCAGATTCATTCATGGTGATTTCTTTTGTTATTCCATTCTTTATTATACTCATTATTTATTATACTCAACTTTAAAGTTTTGACTTCTATACTCCATGAAATTAGTGGAATATCCTCGATATTTGCGCTTCATCCAAAGATCTTTTCATGGAAATATTCTTCCGAGCATTCTTGAATTTTACTCTACAAAGCAAGATCATGTCGATAATTTGACGTTATTAGTTCCTCGGATAAATTAATTCTTGAACTTGTTTTATTGAATTCTTATATCATTGTCATCATCCTCATGTTTATATTTTGTTGAAAGTCATCTGTGGCCCAGTAGTATATGATGGACTTGGTATGATTACGACCAGATTATTCAGATAATCATAACCGTAATGTTACAAATGATGTGGAAAAAGTCCTCATCGGCCGTAGTGCATCGATCGGATGGACGCTTTTGGTATGATTATGGCTATGGATTCTCTTTTCGCCAAGGGTGCAAAGATGAATTGTTTTATGGCATGATCAGACCGCTGATGAAAAACATGATTATCTTTAGCCAGTAGTGCATGGATAATTCGTGGTCGTGATACTAAAGAATATCCTCGGCCGTAGCAGTAGGGATGATTCGATGATGTGGATTATTTATTGTCGAGTCTCAAATGATAAAAGTGATGAAAACCTTTTTTAAATCATAAAAGATAGTAGATTTTATTCTCTACTCGACTCTTCTAATGGATTGCTTGTTCACCGCAGCTAAACTTGATAGTTATTATATTTTATCGCTTAACACTCGCTGAAGGCTAACGATAAATTATTCTCGCATTATCTTAGTCATAATATTTCATCGGGCTAGTTGAGCTCACCTTTCTTTCACTGTTCTCTTCAGAAATGAGAAACGTAGTCGGGACTAGCTCTGGGAACAGAGTGATGGTCCTAGATGGTGCATTAGTAGTCCTCACTATTCTGTGAAATAGTGTGATAATAATTGTAATGAGGACTCCTTTTGAGTTTGTATACTCTCTAAGACAAATATTTGTATTCAAACTCACAGCTTTATGTTTTGTCGATTGTACACCTACGCTTGTATTATTAAGTTGTATTTGAATTCATATCATGTATCCGGCAACTCAAGATGGGTGATGTATACCTAATTTTGGGCTCGTAATGCAAATATGACTGTTGTTGAATATCTTTGGCACCGTAGTGCAAAGATGACTTGTTGATGAATATCTTTGGCCCGTAATGCAAAGATAAATTTATTAGTATGATTATGAACATGAACTGTGATTTGGTATAACCATGATCTTTGATGTTTCAGTGATGAAAATTATCTTTGTCTGAATGAGAAAAAAGAATTTAGAACTACAATTACGATTATATGAGTTATACATGTGATTGTGGGCGAAATTGTTGATTGATGTTACAGTGGATAAAACATTGTTGGTGGATTTTAATATGGAGAAGATAATAGACTTTATGGTCTATTTGACTCTTCTAATGGATTGCTTCGTTCACCAAGTAACTATGGTTTAAATTTTTATCATCTACCATATGTTCTAAATCTCTGATTTATTACTGATGAAGGCTATTGATAATTTAATTATTTTTAGTCATGATATTTTTTACTAGGCTAGTTGTGCTCACCCTTTTGCTTCACAATTCCTTTCAGGTAATAAGAGTGTAGCTGGGTCGAGCGGGGGTAACAAGAGAATAGAACGGTGGTCATCATTTAGTAGTTATATTTGGTGAATCAAATAGGGTGAGGCGAACCCAACGTTGGAAGGGTGTTTTGCCACTATCATACAAGATGTCTAATGACATACAAACTCGTGTTATCATAAGACAAGGTTGTGCACATCCACTTACTGAGTATATCTACGCGCACTACCTATATGATCTTGGTGTTTGTTTGAAGTATAATTCTCAATTAGAGACAGTGGAGATAATGATATGTCAAGAGAAGACTTACCATTGGAAAGAATATGATAGTAATCTTCTCGTTTTTTTTTTGGGGCTATTGGGTCAACCAAGAATAATTCTGTGGGCATATGATATCTATTATAGCCCAGACGCATGGCCTCCCATGTACGAAGGTTTTCTTGAGCACTTCTTAAAGATTTTAATTGCTAAAACAGTTATTGACTATACCTTTATGTAATGTATCAATGTGAGGTGCGGTCCATAGTTGGGACATGAGTCACAGTTGGTATTTAAACTCACAGTATATGTGTTGTTGTATTTTACACGACAATTGTAGTAATAAAGTTGTAGTTGTTTTCTGTACCATGTATTTGACGACTCAGAATAGGTTGGATGGATTGGACCTATTTTGGGGTTGTCACAATACCTCTCTTAAATATCATACTTTTATTAAAAGTACGTCGTTTTAATGATTCTTCTAAAAATAAATGGGGCCGCATGTGACATTTTTATAAATAAAATGAAAGTAAGTTGGACCACTTTCTTTCAATATTATTTTATTTTTTAAAAGAGTCATCAAAACAACATAATTTTAATAAATATATACTCCTTCCGTTCCAAGATAAAAGTCCTTATTACTATTTTGGGTTGTCCCATGTTAAATGTCCACTATCTTTTAATAACCAAACTTTTACACATTTTTTCCTATTATGCCCGTAGCATTAAATATCTCATACTTTTCTTATTCTAATTCTCATACTTTTCATATTCTAATTGTCTCTCCATATTTAATGACATTATTATGGGCAATTTTGTCATTTTATTCCTTTTCTTAATATGCGTGAAAAGTCCACCCGAACTTTTATCCTAGGACAAATGGAGTATTATTTAAGAGAAGTATTTAAAAAATATACTTTAGATCCGTCCTCTCTCTCTATATATATATAATAGTGGACTCATAATTGAAGCACTTTAATTTGGATAAGGTGATGAAAATATATATAATCCTAAATTGGAAATCACTTTGCATGTAGTATATATATATGTACACGTGCATGTATATGTATATATATATATATATATATATATATATATATATATATATATATATATATATATATATATATATATATATATATATATATAGAGCCTTCCATGTAATAGAATTCTTTGTGAGAATCTGTCTTGACAACCCTTTTTGGATAGTTGATAAATTGATCGCATGGTGAGATGAGTCTTAATATTTGATAATAAAGACGACTTATTTGCTTTTATTTTAATATAAACACCTACATGGTCAACATCTTGTCAAGACATTTAAAAGAAACGAATTTTATTATTAAAAAAAACTACGGTAAATACAACATATCGTTGTGTCTTTTTTAACGCATAACAAGAACTCCTATATATATATATATTAATGTGTTTTACGATTCGTAAAAAAAAAAAAAATTCAACCGGACAAGCTTCTTATGGTACATTAAAAAAAAAAAAAAAAATTTTCAAACCTAGATACAACTCTTACTATTTGTTAAAAAAAAAAAAATCCAAAACCTAAACCTCTTACTACTTTGTACAAAAAAAAAAAAAGAATCAAACCGTCACAACCTCTTACGACATACAAAAAAAAAAAAAAGAATCCAAACCTACAACTTACGACTACCGCACACAAGTTCTTTACTGCTATTCTAAATAAAATATTTGTTATTTTTATAATTTTTCATTTATTAACAAATAAAGAATTATAATTCAAATAAAAATAATATCCTATTTTATAAAAATATATTTTTATAATTTTTATTTTTATTTTTATAAAAAATATTTTATAAAAATAAAGAATACAAAATATTTTATAACAAATAAAGAATATAAAATATTTTTATAACAAATAGCAAATATTTTATAAAAATAGCAAATATTTTATAAAAATAAAAATATATTTTTATAATTTTTTATTTGCTATTTTTTATAAAAATATTTTATAAAAATAAAGAATACAAAATATTTTATAACAAATAAAGTTTATAAAATATAAAATATTTTTATAACAAATAGCAAATATTTTATAAAAAAAGAAATATTTTATAAAAATAAAATATATTTTATAATTTTTTATTTGCTATTTTTATAAAAAATATTTTATAAAAATAAAAAGAATACAAAATATTTTATAACAAATAAAGTTTATAAAATATTTGCTATTTTATTTGCTATTTGTTTATAAAATAAAGTTTATAAAATATTTTTATAACAAATAGCAAATATTTTATAAAAAATATTTTATATTCTTTATTTGTTATAAAATATTTTTATAACAAATAACAAATAAAAATAGCAAATATTTTATATTCTTTATTTGTTATAAAATATTTTGTATTCTTTATTTTTTTATAAAATATTTTTATAAAAATAGCAAATAAAAAATTATAAAAATATATTTTTATAAAATAGATATTATTTTTATTTGAATTATAATTTTTATTTGTTATTAAATGAAAGAGTTATAAAAATAACAAATATTTTATTTAGAATAACAAGTAAAGAACTTTTGTGTGTTCGTAAGTTGTCTGTGCTTGGATTCTTTTTTTTTTTTTTTTTTTATAAGTAGTAAGAGGTTATGCTTGTTGGATTTTTTTATTTTATTTTTTTTAACAAATTGTAAGAGGTTGTCTTATTTGATTTTTTTTTTTTTTTTTTTAATGTACCAGTAAGCACGATAATATATATATATATAGAGTTATCATTATGCGTTAAAAAAAAAGACACAAATTATAAGTCATGTATTACCGGTGTTTTTTAATAATAAAATTCGTTTTTTTTAAATGTATCGACAAGATGTTGACCATGTAGGTGTTTATATTAAAATAAAAAGCCTTGATGTACGTATGTTTAATTATCAAATATTAAGACTCATCTCACCATGCGATCAATTTATCAACTATCCAAAAGGGTTGTTGACAGCTTCTCACAAAGAACCTATTACATATGGAAGGGCTCCCCATATATATATATATATATATATATATATATATATATATATATACGAAAAAAAGATCTTAAGCTCACCCTTATTGAGCTCACTCCAAGCTCATCCTGCTTTTTTTTTTTTTTTTAAATAACTAATAAAAAATGTATAATAATTTTTGGAATTGAAAGTTTTTTAAAAAAAAGTGTTTTGGGTACATATAACAAAACAATGTTGTACATAACACTTTTTTTTTAAAAAAACTTTCAATTTCAAAAATTATTATACATTTTTTATTAGTTATGTTTTTTTTTATAAAAAAAAAAATGCAGGGTGAGCTCGGAGTGAGCTCAATAAGGATGAGTTTAAGAAATAGACTGTATATATACATATATAAATTAATGTATATTTGGGAACTTGCTTTTATTAATAATTAAAGCAAGACAAAGATGCATATTAATTAAAGTCCATGCAGTCCTCCTGGTGCACAAAATCCATCTCTCTCAGTACTCGATATTTTTCTCACTTTCTTTGCTTACACGCTTGGGCCCTCTACGCACTCGGGTGGGTTGGGACGCCCATATCAGGACCATTTTGGTGCCCCATACCCATGCATGCATCCATATTCCATCATTTGCCTGCCTGCACTGCACTGCACATAGTCACATATTATTATTATTATTATTATTATTATTATTATTATTATTATTATTATTATTATTATTATTATTCCATTTTTCCCACAATTGATTATGGCTCTCTAGTCTCTGCTCATTGGCGCATGCCCCCGCATTGTGCTACCACCACAAGTCCACAACCTTCATCATGTAGATGATACCTTCTTTTCTGGAAGAAAAACAACAAGTTTAACTTTATTAAGTTAAATTTTGTTCCAGAGTTCTATTTTATTTATAATAATATAAATAAATAATGGTACTAAAATTTTCATCACAATTTATTATTATACGATTATTACTAAACTAATATCTTGTTATTTTTAAAGATAAATACTAAACAAAATACATTTTTTTGAAAATATTAATATATGGAAATGATATATATGTTGACAAATATTTGACGAAGTAAGATCGTGACCAACGTAAAAATATATGCGAAAAGATAGAATAAATTAAAATCAAACATTCTTAATTCATATCTATTACATATATGCACATATATATGTCGCAATCATAATCCGACTCATCAATTTGTGGGTAAAAAAGGGATATATTCTTAACAATACAACAACAAGAAAGATAAAAGGAGATGATATATATATATATATATATATATATATATATATATATATATATATATATATATATTGTTTTGAACTTTCTTGGTGAAAATAATTTAATTAAGGAGATGAGGATAACGAAATGCATTTAATTAATATTATACAACATCAAGATGGTGTTAGATATTTTTGGTTTTCTATTTTTAAAAGTATTGTGATGCAATTTTTTGTGGCCCAATCTAAATGTTGAAAAATTTGTTACTGGCTGATAATAATAAAATTTCTTTTGCTGATCAATTTTTTTTTTTTTAAAGATTTGCGGGAGGGTAGGATCATTTCATTATAATTTGTATGTAAATAGATAAACATATGGTAATCCCTCTACTTACAAAGATGTACTTGAAAGCTAACAGGTAGTATTTGTCTTTTACAAGGAATCAAATTAATGGAAGGAGACAATTATATACGTCGAGTCACCAGACGTTTTGCCAAATATCATTTTTGTTATTCCTTAGTATTATTATATATACTAATTATATAAACAGAATTAAAAAATAAATAATTTTATAATAATGACTTACAAGATATAATTGACAAATTTTTAAAATCAAGTCAACTGTTGGACAGTCTCTCTTTAAAGCGAGATTTCGTCCCACTATCTATCGGTCTTACTACTATGAAACAAATGGACGCTACTTCCGGATAAAATGGTCTTCAACTCTCACAAGAAGACTTCAATGGAAGAGCCCACGAACCAACAAAATATTGTATACTCTCTATGACTCTTAATGAATGAAGAATGAATTAATTTTTAAGAACTTGAGAAGGATTAATGGTGAAGATGAAGTGATTGTTTTGGGTAGATTGGGAACCTATTTATAGGTTTCCAAATACCCCTTTGAAGATATACATCCTTTCAAAAAGTTATATCCTTTTGAAAGGTTACACCCTTTTGAAAGGTCACATCCTTTTGAATGGTTATATCCATTTAAAAAAAATACCCTTTGAAAAGATGTATCTCTTTAAAAAAGTATAAACCAAAGATCACACCTATTAATTTTATTTCATTCATTTCTATATATATATATATATATATATATATATATATATATATATATATATATATATATCAACAATTTTTCCTTCATCACTGGCGTGTATGACGAAAATATCATTTTTGTCTTCTATGATTGTTAAAAAACAATTGGCGTGTATGTCAAAATTCTTAAGACATATATATGTCGAAAATATTATTATTTCTAATTATTATTAATAAAAATGAAACATGAATAAATATTTTTGACACATATGCTAGAGCTCTAAAAAAAATAAAGATCTTTGCATGGCTAATGTAGTATATACCATTAAATTCAAAATTCAACCTAAACCTAAATTAAACTACTTATTTGTTTGTTAATATTTATGTTAATTATATATCACATCCTGGCCTCTCTCTCTCTCCCTCTCTCTCTCTCTCTATATATATATATATGGGATTCCATCCACAAGAATCCTGTATTGTTGGGAAAGAACCCATTTTTTGTCCAAATTGCCACAAATTGCATTTACTTGTGTAATTTATTTTTTTTTATAAGCTGCTACAGGCTGTAGCGGTTGACCAAAAATGAGTTGCTCCCAACAACCGATTACTGTGAATGGAATCCCTATATATATATATCTGCTCCCTTGATTTTTCACTTAGCTGGGCAAAGTTGGGCCAAAGTGTTCGTCAGTAAGTGAAGTAATTAAAGAAAATGGACAAGAAAGAAATTAAATTTTATTTTTATTTTTATTTAAAGGATATGATGAGAAGAATGAAAAAGTTTTGATGAAGCAATATATTTCCATTTTTGAGAGTATGAAGTCTTGGAAAGATAATTAAAGTGAGCTATTTTCTCTCCATTTTCATCCTTTAAAAATTAAAAAAACTCACAAATAATTAAGGAATTTGGGTGATTTTTTGTTCCTTCTTATTATATTCATCTTATTTTCTTTCTTTTCTCTCCTTTGTAAAAGTTACATGGTGTTAAATATCTCTAAGTAGTTTTACATCGATTCACATCTTAAGTACTGTGTCTACGTACCCAAGCAAAATAATTAGTATATTATGGTTCTGCAAAGTAATTAAGTCTTTTAAAATATACTCCTTCCATCCCATTATATTTGTCGTTTAAAGATTATTTACAACAATTAAGAAATATTTAACATGACTCTTTTGCCCTTAATAAATGAATTAAGCAAATAGAAACAAGAGAGAAGATGGAACGTCTGTGGCTCATCCAAAGTTAGCATTTCTACTTTTACACTTCTTCTTCTTCTTCTTCTTCTACACTTCTTCTAGACATTAATCGATTCTACCGATTAAGCATACATATATGCCTTAATCGATTCTACCGATTAAGCATACATATTCTACTGACTAAGCATACATATTTACTGAGGGATCCTCTTTTAGGAGAAAGAATGATGGAACGCTAGGCTTTAATCGATTCTACCGATCTGCTCTGCGCTTCTTCTTCTACACTTCTTCTTCTTCTTCTATGTTAACGTCAAGATCTTCTGTGACGCCCCCAAAATAGGTCCATTCCACCCAACCCATTCTAAGTCGCCAAATACATGGTACAGAAATAACTACAACTTCAATAATACAAATGTCGTGTGAAATACGACAATACATAATCAATGAGTTTAAATACGAGATATTGCCGCATTGCATAATATCCACACGCAAATAAATCCCCATCATCATTATTGATACATTATTTTACAAAAATGGTGAGGACTACTAAACAACTCTCTCTGTAACCTTTATTCCATACCCCGACTCGATCCTCGCTATGTTCTCACATCTTGAGAAGAAAATGGAACAACAAGGAAAAGGGTGAGCTCAACTAGCCCAAAGAAGAATATTATGACTAAGATAATATACAACAAATTATCGTTAGTCTTCAACAGGAAAAATCTAATAGAATACAATAGACAACAAGTTTTAGATCAACAAATGCAATGAAATAAAGAATCCATTAGAAGAGTCACGTAGAGAAAGAATTCTACTCGTCTTCTAAGGTTTAAAAGTCCATCATCAATATTTTATCCTCAGAATAACAATCAATATTCATCTTTGCTTACACGTGCCAAAGATATTAATTTATATCACCAATTTGGTCATGTTCATCTCAACACTGCTCATCTTTGCATTACAGGGCCAAAGATATTCATCGCTTAATCGTTCATCTTTGACTACAGGGCCAAATATATTCATCAAGTATCACCATTAAGGACTCGAGGATGATGAAAAATATTTTGAAGAACGAATTCAGTGAGATAGAAGGACAAATATTAGGGATTCGTACAACAGTTTATCCAAGATCGATAATACTTCATAATAAACGATTTTGAGCGAACTCAAAAATAACGATCAAAACATGGATACAATCAAAGATAGTAGCCAAAATAGACATCTTGGACAAAAAGAAAGATTTTCATTTTTCTATTGAATAGTCTTCGTCAGATTCGTGAATAAAGGCCGTATCGTGAATAAGTAATCCCGACACAAAAAAGATAGAAATTTCACAAAAAAACATCTTCACGCTTCGTGAATAAGAACTCGTGAATAAGAACTCATGAATAAGAACTCGTGAATAAGAACTCATGAATAAGAACTCGTGAATAAGAACTCATGAAAAGTAACCCCGACATGAAAAAGTTCCAAATTTGATAAAAAGTTCAACAAAGATTTTAGCATAATGATATTGAAGAAAATAATATCATTTCATGAAAGAAATAACATCCCTTACCTCAAAATAATCGTCTTGATCGAATTTCGGATATAGTCTTGTGAAACTCGCACCGTATATAGTAACACTCAAAGTATACTCACAAAAATACGCCGATAATATAGAGAGAAGAGAGAAAACTTAGTTTCGGTGTGATTTTCAATTCTAACTTAGCCTCTATTTATAGGAAAATGTTAGAACGCATGAAAGGAGACTAAAATAATAAAATATTATTTTTCTTTTCTACACACCAACCATCCAAGACTAGCCATCCAAGCATGCCAATTCGAAAAAATATAGCAGTACCACATGTTATTAACACCAACCAAAGTGGGTCCCACCATATAATTTAATAAAAATCATTTTATTTTTTGAAACTTCAATAATTCATAGAAAATAGCCCGTTTATCAGAAAAATTCGAAACTTGCAATTTTCCATGGGAAATTCCATTCCCTACAACTTTCCAGAAGAAAATTTTTCCAAATTCCAAACAAAAATTAACCGAAATCAACAAACGAGCGATTTTACAGTCTATAATCAATTTTCGGTCAAAAATTGTGTCCACCGACACCCAAAACATATGTTAAATATTTAATGCCACAAAAATACTCTTCCTCCTCATATACTCATATATCCCACATTCATTGTAAAAATATTACCGTTAATATATTATTAAAATAATATATTTAAATGAATTATTTTATCAGAAAAAGATAAAATATTAATTTTCAATAGTTGTCACATTAAAAATTTTCTCCATCTATATCCATAATAAATATTTTCTTTATCATAATAATCAATAATTAATTATTCATAAATAATATTATAGACTCACAGTACTGACAACCAGGCAGTTCCCGGGATAGAGGGGGCTTTCCAATAAGGATTTCTCCTTACTGGCGCGCAATTAGGTGACCAAACCTCTCCTTAGACAGAACTTTCTAGACATTGCCAATAATGTTATCTGATAATATTATTCAAATAATTTGAATTATTGATCTGATAATAGAAAATCTTGTCGATGACAATTATCAAAACAATAATAATATATAATATCAACGCAACAATTATTGAATCAATAAAATAAAATATTGAATAAGAATTATCGTAATAATTATTGAGTAGGCCTTCACGTAAGGATCAATAATTCAACAATCTTGTGAAATACCGTGTGCATCATGCAACCACGCATATTCTTTGTATTTTAACCACCGTAACCCCACGGTGTTAACAAAGAAAACTCAAACTTGTCATTTTCTTCATCCGACAGCTTATTCCGTTATGGGGCCCACAAAAAACGATCAAGGCAACTCGTCATTTGGATATTCCCGACAAAAAGAATATTCCACGACCAAACGAATATTCTCCGACAACAATGAATATTTTATAGCCACTTGTGTGTTTTGAAAAATTTCATATATCATCCTTAACTTTAACTTTTATCAATTTAACCATTTACTGAATTGTAATTATAAGAAAAATTGAATACTTTTATTTCATAAAATTCGGGGTCTTACAATCTCCCCTCCTTATGAAATTTCGTCCCCGAAATTTACGTACGTACCTGGTGTATCGAAAAGATGAAGATACCTCGCTTACATTTCCGTTTCCAACTCTCAGGTCATTTCCTCAATAGCATGGTTTCTCCACAAAACTTTAACTGTGGTATGACCTTCTTACGTAGCACATGCTTCTTCCTATCCAAAATCTTGACAGTGTACCTCCTCGTATGTTAAGTCTTCATTATCTCGTCTGGTTCTAACTCAATAATGTGGTTCGGTCGTCCACATATTTACGTAACATCGATACATGAAAAACGCGTTATGCACTGCGTCATACTTGGCGGTGAAAGCGAGTCTATAGCCACGATTCTATTCGATCGAGAATTTCAAATGGATTAATAAATCGAAGGTTTGAGCTTTCCTCACCTCACCGATTCTCGCTTTTGAAATAACAACTTCTTGCACTCCTTCTTCAAATTCATCACCTCACGGTGTGTAGCAGAGCGATTTTAACTTTATCGATAAAAGTCGATTATACTCGTATATCATCACGCGGATACCTAGAGTTTTCATCTCCATCTCTAATATTTGTAAGTTATACTGAAATGAGTCTTTGACAATATCGTACTCAGTATCAGATACGATCTTTTACTCAACACGTCGCCTACCACGCTCGCTTTTCCAAGATGGCATGGTCGTAACATGTCTTTGAAATGAGTCTCC
This sequence comes from Panax ginseng, assembly GCA_020205605.1. Taxonomy (NCBI): domain Eukaryota; kingdom Viridiplantae; phylum Streptophyta; class Magnoliopsida; order Apiales; family Araliaceae; genus Panax; species Panax ginseng. The sequence continues at coordinate 4,230,259 of CM035127.1, forward strand.
TCTTGAGTTCTTCAAAGCTCTTTCCACATTCCTCGCTTCATTCGAATTTTGTAGCTCTACGAGTCAGCTGCGTTAATGGAATATCGATTCGAGAATATCCTTCAACGAATCTCCGATAATAACCAACTAAGCCTAGAAAGCTACGTATTTCGATTATTGACTTAGGTTGTTCTCAATCGTGACTCATATCCCAACCTTGGATAAGCATGTTACAATAAGACCTATCGGTTTACTACCGCATTAATATGGCGTCCCCTACGGAGAGTCCGCTTCATGCATTCCACAAAGGAAGTCATAAGATAGAGGCTTGAGTATCAACTTCTATAGTTGGGTTTTAACTCCCGAAGTTCAATAGGAGCCATTCGATATGAGATTTTAGAAATGGGTTTTGTCTGGGTTCAAAGTCGATACAAAATTCAATATCACACTTTGGGAGTAGGCGAAGAAATTCCTCGTGAAATACGTCGAAAATTCACTAACAACAAAAATATCATTCAAATCGACGTTATTATTGTTCAAGTCCATAACATGGCTAAGAAAACTTGACATTCGCTTTTCAATAAACAAATAGCTTTGTGGTTTGATATGACGATGTTTGACTTCAATGGTTTGGTTGCTTAAATTGAATAACGAGTTTTGCTTAGGAATATGAAAACTAACAACCTTACAAAAAGCAATCAATTTGGCATGATGAGTAGTTAACCAATCAATCCCTAAAATCACATCAAAAGCAAGTATCTTTAAAGAAATAAGGTCAACGAGTAATGTGATGGTGCCAACTTTGAATCAAGCAAGATTTCTAAACAACGGATGTAATGAAAGTTTCTCTAACTGAGTCTCCATAAATAGGTCAAAGTCTAATTTCTCCGTAGTCAAGTTCAAACGTTGGCGCAAGTAAAGCAAGAGAGATAAAAGAATGGGTAAACCGGTATCTTCAGTAAGGTATAAACTTCAAGAATTTATAATTAACTAACCCGCATCTAACTTCGTTCGGGTTCCTCGCATTTACCGGCCACGACAAACGCTTCTTCCAAGAACCGTGATTTACGACTTATCCGGATGACCCTTGAATCACCACTCCCATTGAACTTGGTTTCGCTTATAAGTACAATCTCGAGCGATGTGGCCTTCCTTTCCACAAATGTAACATACCTTGGATTGTTGTGGGATGTTTGAATGATATATGTCCCTCCTTCCGCATTTGTAACATACTGAATCGGTGGTCTTTCTCCTCCTCGGAACCAGATTCTTCTGTTGGCGACGTCTTCACATGGTCGTTGTTGAATCTCCTCTTTTAAAATCTCCTCCCGACTCACTTCTTCTATTTTCATGGCCACGATTACCACCAAGTGGTTACCGCCTTTGTCCAGTATTCTTTCCTCCCCGGTGGTTATCATCGCTTCGATGACTACCCAGTTGTGGTCCCTCATTTGAGTATATACTCACTATTTCGCTTTAATAATTGAGCCCTGTTTATAACATCTGAATATAGAGAAAATTTATGAGAAATGAGGTATTGACGAATTTCGAGTTTTAGACCCCTCAGAAACATACGCGTCATACGTTCCTCATTTTCCACCAAATGAGGTGCAAACCTGGACAACTCCGCAAACTTCGCCTCGTACTGAGACACCGTCATGTTATTCTGCTCCAGTCTAATAAACTCCACTTCCTTCATATGACGAATACTTTCAGGGAAGTACTTGTCATTGAACAGTTTCTGAAATATTTCCCAAGACATGATGAGTGCATCTGGATGGGTACGCTTTACAGATTCCCACCAGTAATCTACTTCACCACGAAACATAAAGGTGGCGAATGGAACCTTCTGTTCCTCCATGCATCCCAAGACATCAAATATCTTGGTAATTTGCTTGACCCCACGTTTACCTTGATCGGATCCGCTTTCCATGGAAATCGGTGGTCCCAACTCCTTGAATTGTTTGGTAGTGACAAACCGCGTTCTTATCATTTCCACCGTATTTTGTACACGAGTCTCCTCGTCTGCGATTTTGCATGAACCGCAAAAAGCTCCTAAACATTCCATCGTTCATCATTTGCTCGGTAGTGTTGTTTACAGGAGGAATATTGCTTTCTGTTTGCACGTTCTCCCGGTTTGCGACTAAAGGTTGTTCCACAGTCTCATAAACTCCATTGTTAACGTTCTCGGCAGCCATTCTTAAATACTGCCATAAAACAAGGGTTAATTAAACAAATTAACATATCACATAATATCCTATATTATGACCGATCAACAAATAAGCTTAGGTAGGACACACTAGTGAAGGATTTACTCGTCTCTCCCTCCTAGTTCTATTCCTCGATCTCCGCCGGAGATCATATCTCTAAGCTCGATACCAACCGCGACGCCCCAAAATAGGTCCATTCCACCCAACCCATTCTCGAGTCGCCAAATACATGATACGAAATAACTACAACTTCAATAATACAAATGTCGGTGTGAAATACGACAATACATCTTGTGAGTTTAAATACGATATATTGCCGCCTGGCATAATATCCACACGCAAATAAATCCCCATCATCATTATTGATACATTATTTTACAAAATGGTGAGGACTACTAAACAACTCTCTCTGGAACCTTCATTCCATACCCCAGACTACGATCCTGCTATGCTTCTCACATCCTCGAGAAGAAAATGGAACAACAAGGAAAAGGGTGAGCTCAACTAGCCCAGTAAAGAATATTATGACTAAGATAATATACAACAAATTATCGTTAGTCTTCAACAGGAAAAAATCTAATAGAATACAATAGACAACAAATTTTAGATCAACAAATGCAATGGAATAATGAATCCATTAGAAGAGTCACGTAGAAAGAATTCTACTTGTCTTCTAAGGTTTAAAAGTCCATCATCAATATTTTATCCTCAGTAACAACAATCAATATTCATCTTTTGCTACTGAACCAAAGATATTCATTTATATCACCAATTGGTCATGTTCATCTCAACACTGCTCATCTTTGCACTACTGAAAAGCCAAAGATATTCATCAGTTAATCGTTCATCTTTGCACTACAGGCCAAATATATTCATCAAGTATCACCATTAAGGACTGAGGATGATGAAAAACATTTTGAAGAACGAATTCAGTGAGATAGAAGGACAAATATTAGGGATTCGTACAACAGTTTATCCAAGATCGATAATACTTCATAATAAACGATTTTGAAGCAGAACTCAAAAATAACGATCAAAACATGGATACAATCAAAGATAGTAGCCAAAATAGACATCTTGGACAAAAAGAAAATTTTTTATTTTTCGGTGAATAGTGTCGTATTCGTGAATAGTCAGAGTATCGTGAATAGTCTTGAGTATCGTGAATAAGAATTCAAACACAAAAAGATAGAAATTTCACAAAAAACATCTTCACGCTTCGTGAATAGTAACTCGTGAATAATAACTCATGAATAGTAACCCCGACATAAAAATGTTCCAAATTTGATAAAAAGTTCAACAAAGATTTTGGCATAATGATATTGAAGAAAATAATATCATTTGCGAAACAAATAACATCCTTACCTCAAAATAACCGTATTTCTGATCAATTTCTAGATAAAGTCTTGATGAAACTCATGCCTAGATATAGCAACACTCAAAGTATACTCACAAGAATACGCCGATAATATAGAGAGAAGAGAGAAAAACTAGTTTACGGTGTGATTTTCAATTCTAACTTAGCCTCTATTTATAGAAAAATGTTAGAGCATGAAGAGGAGACTAAAATAATAAAATATTATTTTTCTTTTCTACACACCAACCATCCAAGACCAGCCATCCAAGCATGCCAATTACGAAAAATATAGCGACCCACATGTTATTAACACCAACCAAAGTGGGTCCCACCATATAATTTAATAAAATTATTTGATTTTCTCAAACTTCAATAATTCATAGAAAATAGCCCGTTTATCGTAAAAATTGAAACTCATGATTTTCATGGGAAATTCTATTCCTACAACTTTCCGTAAGAAAATTTTTCCAAATTCCAAATGCAAATTGATCGAAATCAACAAACGAAAGCGATTTTACGATTATAATAATCAATTTTCTATCAAGAATTGTGTCCATGGACACCCAAAACATATGTTAAATATTTAATGCCACAAAAATATTCTTCCTCCTCATATACTCATATATCCCACATTCATTGTAAAAATATTACAATAATATATTATTAAAATAATATATTTAAATGAATTATTTTATCGTAAAAAGATAAAATATTAATTTTCAATAGTTGTCTCATTAAAAATTTTCTCCATCTATATCCATAATAAATATTTTCTTTATCATAATAATCAATAATTAATTATTCATAAATAATATTATAGACTCACAAGATCGACAACCAGCAGCGAGGTTCAGGATAGAGGGCTTTCCAATAAGGATTTCTCCTTCTTCACTAGCTATGATTAGGTGACCAAACCTCTCCTTAGATGTAACTTTCTAGACATTGCCAATAATGTTATCGATAATATTATTCAAATAATTTGAATTATTGATCCGATAATAGAAAATACTTGTCAGTTGACAATTATTGAAACAATAATAATATATAATATCAACGCAGACAATTATTGAATCAATAGAATAAAATATTGAACAAGAATTATCGTAATAATTATTGAGTAGTGGCCTTCTTTACGTAAGGATCAATAATTCAACAATCTTGCGTAAATACTGGTGTCGCTATCTTTTGTGCACCCGCGCGTATTCTTGTATTTTAACCACCGGGTAACCCCACAAGGTGTTAATTGATAAAAAACTCAAACTTGTCGTTTTCTTCATCCGATGCTTATTCCGTTATGGGCCCACAAATGATCAAGCACCGTTGCATTTGGATATTCCTTTACAAAAAAAGAATATTCCACGACACTAAAACGAATATTCTCCGACAACAATGAATATTTTATAGCCACTTGTGTGTTTTGAAAAATTTCATATATCATCCTTAACTTTAACTTTTATCAATTTAACCATTTACTGAATTGTAATTATAAGAAAAATTGAATACTTTTATTTCATAAAATTTGGGGTCTTACATCTTCTGCCACGTCCCAATCACGTAAGACGTCCTGATCCTGCACAGTAAACACGATAAGACACCAAAAGCTTGACGGCTTCGACCGGTAAGTCGGGGATAAATTCGAGCGTGAGAGTCGATTATACGTGTTCACAAGGTTAACAATGGAGGACGTAATGTCTAGTGTATTGAGAGAGTGATAATAATTCTCCGTCAGCGTAAAGTGTGTGAATATGAATGTGAACGCATTGCGGTTGTGAAGACTTGGTTGATAGGTTATACTCTCTGTCTCGGCCATCGTACCAACCACTACTAACCGACATACCGATCCCACGATCGATGGGCTCTGCTGATCGCACGCACTTACCCACTACCTTTTGTCATCATTTGCCACGCCACGGCTTATAATCCCATCCACATTAATGCATGATAGGTGTCTTAGTCAATCGTCAATACGACACTCGCCATGCATTTTCATCATTGCAAGTCAAAGTAGTAGATATTAAAATGTCTAATGGGTTAATCTAATGGATCGACCCGGTTCCCTAAGGTTTAATGGCAATAATATGAAGACTAGGCCCAATAACTTTCAAGGTTCAGTAATGAAGGCCCCATAGACTAATTAAATAAATGAGCCCAATTTACTTGGCCCAAATAGGAGAAATATCATGACCCAACATTCTACATACATATATGCTCTGCGCTTCTTCTTCTAATACATATTTGGCTGCTTTTTGAGCCACAAAAATTGAAGCCAAAAATAATAGAAAAATTAAAAAAAAAAAAAGAAGAGTAAAGTGAATAAAGGATGGAAAGCTTTTGCTTCTGCTTCCTCTCTCTCAAAAAAACTCTCTCCTCTTTCTCTCTCATCCGGTGGACGGTTCAAGGGTAGTATTGGAATAAAAGTGGACAATTTAGCTTTAGACTTGTAAAACGTCTATTATTTTGAGAAAAAAAATCCCTTAAACGTCAGATATAATAATGGGATGGAGGGAGTATATAGTATTATGGTTCAGTAAGAAATGTTTAATACTAATATTTTAGATTTTCTTAATTTTCCCTCTCTTTCTCACAATTAAGCTTTTCATGTTTCAAACACACCCATGATTTGATGCAATATAAATGTGGATTAACTCATAATTACTAATGCTTAAAGTCAAAAGCTAAAGGATTTTGTTCACATGGGGGTGTCGATCATTTGTTTCTGCCCATTAATTAAATTGGTGCCCATTAATTAAATTGGTGGAGGATAGATATATAGTAGATATCTCTAGTTAGCGGGATATGATCCTCTCCATTTTAAATGAAATGGAGAGTCTTCATTCCAATACATTCACAATTTAATCAGTAGATATTATATTATATGGATTCGATTATTATGAAGTTAATTTTTATAGTAATTTAGTCAATTAACCAATACAGTGCTGACATGCAGATAAATCACATATCGATTTACATATTGATATTGTATTAAGTAATTAAATTCAGGTTAACCACTCCCATATTATATATATATATAGAGAGAGAGAAAGAGAGAGAGAAAAACAAACATTCCAAACTGTATATACATTGAAAAGTTGTGAGAAAATTAATTCCAAAGAAGAAATTAATAAAAAGGCAAATCTAAGACCATATCTTGACAAGAAAAAGTACAATAAAAAGTAACTCCTCGATCGATCACCACAGCTTCAAATTAACATGCATAATCGATCATAAGTAATTAAGATAATATATATGTAGAATTAATTAAATTGCGCCAGTACTGGTAATTGGTACACCTCGCTTGATGCTATCCATATGAGTAGTCTCATAAACCGGAAGACCGCTTATATCATAATTTGGCAATTCAAACAGATCAGAGCTTGAATCACTATCTGCGCCATCATCATCAATATTATCCACCTCATTTATGAACTTTATATATTGATCTCTCTCCTCTAATGGAGTATTATGATCCAAAAGCCCATTACCAAAAGTCTTGAATTTCTCTCCATTAGTACTAGTAGTGAACTTGACATGACCGTTATTTTTGGACAAATTGGTCGACATCACTACTGGCTTGTGATCAGAAGAATAGCTTCTTAAATCTTTATAGCTGCTGTTCTTTTTTGGAGCAGTACTGTTTGAATAAGGAGGAGGAGTTCTAAATCCAGAACTCGAAGATGAATAAATGGATGACTTTGAATCTGAAGAATTAGAATTCATCGTGCTTACGCTTGGAAAATGACTAATGCTGCTCCTTCTTTTCCTCCTCCCACTTGGGCTCTCATCTTCAACCTTGACGGATTGTGTGGAGCTGGAGGATTTTGATGATTTTTTCTTCTTGGAAGAAATTTGGCTGCTGAAGAGAGAATTTAAGAAGCTAGCAAGCCTACCACCCGGAGAGTTAGGCTGCTTGTATTTCTTCTTCTTATTATTATTCTCTTTTGTTGCCTTTTCCAACACATGAAGATGATGACGATGATGAGGAGTTTGTGCTGGAATTGAACTTCTACTAGTACTACTACTCATCATTGGAATGTCTAGGCTAATTCTTCCACCTGATCTCATTATTTTCTGCTGTGTGAAATTTGAGCCAGATATTTCGCTTGCGCCGGAGAAATAGCGGGCGGCCTCAAAGACGTCGAGCTCGCCTGAGTCGTTGTGCCTGATCTGGTGAAGCGATTTCTTGTAATTTTTTTCTTGTACTTGTGGCACTAGTTCTGCAGTGATGGACATAGCTTTAATTAATGTTGCTCAAAGTTTAAGCCAAGTTATGTTAATGTATATGCAATAATTTTGTTCAAAGTGCATTAAGGCTTGAAGTGGTATATTGATAATACTTATAGCAAGAGGAGTATATAGGAAGCATAAAAAAGGATCGGAGGAGTTTGTTGTGGAGAGTAAGTAGCTAGCAAGATAGGGATTTCTTGAAATGATTGAGACTAGTGGTAGGGAGTGTCACTTTTATAGTGTTAATCCATTGCACTCTCTATAATATATATCTTATTGTATCGGTATACCTAGCTAATATTAATTATATTTTGTGTACATGCACTCTCATTCTTAAAATCAGGGTTCACTTAAAAAAGTCAAATTATTCGAGGTAGTAATTTAATTATTAAAGCAAAAAGAGAAATTTATTTTCATCTTGTTCCATATTGATATAAAAATGAAATTTATTTTAATTAGCAAAAGAAAAATAACTTTGGATTGATACGGAGGGAGGGGAGAGGATGGTTCTAGCCTAGGTTTAATTTGATTTGAATGAGTGAAAGGCTGCTAGATAATTAGTCATCAGTTAGTGGGGTAGAATGTAAAGAAGCTTTATTAATGTCTGTGGTGATGCAGTGAAATCCAGAGGTTCGTGTTTGTGCGTTGTGGCCCTTGTGGGGGCAAAGGTGTATCTTAATTTCCTTGGATTCTAGATCAACTTCTATTGTTACTGGAGAGTATTTTGCTTTCTTTCTAGTAATGCTGGCCATGCTATAATTAATTGTACGACCGATGATGATCAGCCCTTACCTAAAATAATATAAATGATATACATGTGTAACACCCCAACTTGTTATTAATAAAATTTAATTTTTTTTATTTATTATTTTGAAATTGTAAGGGTTGATTTGATTAATGTGGATAGTTATGGGTAAAATACGCAAATATTTCAAAATAAGCAAGTGGTTATAAAATATTCATTGTTGTCGGGAAATATTTGTATGGTCGTGGAATATTAAATCTTGTCGGGAATATTCGTATGCGAAAGCGCGATAACCATGTATGGGTCCCATAACTGAAAGCGATTGGATGAAGAAAAACGACAAATATAAGTTTAAAAATAATTGGCGTAGTTATTCACTGAATATCTTGTTAAAATACTTCGGTGGTTAACACACAAGAAGATACCAGTATTGCACCAATTATTGATTCTTACGTAAGAAGACACTTTACTCAATAATGGTTACGAAATTACCGCTCAAATATTTTATTTTATTGATTTAATAATTGTTGCGTTGATATTTTATATTGTCATTGTTTCAATAATTGTCATTACACAAGATTTTTCATTATCGAAACAATAATTCATATTATCTCAATAATATTATTAGATAACATTATTGGCAATGTCTAGAAAGTTACATGCAAGGAGAGGTTTGGTCACCTAATTGCAAGGCGTGAAGTAAGAGAAATTCTTAATGGAAAGACCCTCTTTCCTGAACCGCCTCAGTTGTCAATATTGTGATTCTCGTAATATTATTTATGAATAATTAATTATTGATTCATATGATGAGAAAATATTAATTTTATGTGGATATAGATGGAGAAAATTTTTAATGTGACAATTGTTGAAAATTGAAATTTTATCTTTTATGATAAAATAATTCATTTAAATATATTATTATATTTTAATAATATAATAATGATGATATTTTTTACGATGAATGTGGGATATATGAGTATATGTGAGGAGGAGTATTTTTGTTACCAAAATATTTAAAGCATGTTTTATGTGTCGTGGACCCCATTTCTTGATCGAAATTTGATTATAACGTAAAATCGTCTGTTTGTGGATTCCTAGGTCAATTTACATTTGGAATTTGGAAAAAATTCTTCAGAAAGTTGTAGAGAATTGAATTTTCTATAAAAAGTTGCGAGTTTCAAATTTTTTTGACAAAAGGGCTATTTATCATGAATTATTGAAGTTCAAAGTTCAAAATAATTGATTTTTGAAAGTTTAAATTATTTTAAATTAGAAAACGTTTTTTCTTACTTTTTCTAGAAGGTGGCATGTGCTTATTGAAATTTCAGATTTCAAGAGTGGCGAGAATTTTGATATATATATATATTTATATTTTATTAAATTTTCTACTTTGTGTTCTAAGCATTTTTTACTATAAATAGGTGCTTAGGTTAGAATTGAAAATTATACGAAAACTCAAGTTTTCTCTCTATATTATCGAGCGTATTCTTGTGAGTATTTTGAGTATATTTTGAGTATTACTATACTCTGTGCAAGTTCAAGTCATAGCTTATATCCTGTTTTTAAATTTAAAAGTCGATCTTTTCGAGGTAAGAGATATTATTTTTTTCAGTAATGATATTATTTCTTCAATATCATTATCTTTGAAATATTGATCTGAAGTTTTTATCAAATTTGGAACTTTTGGTGTCGAGTTACTATTCACGTATATGACACTTATTCACGATATCGACTGACACTTATTCACGAATCACTTTGCAGACTATTCATCGAAAAATGAAAATTTTCCCTTTTCGCCTAAAATATCTATTGTGGATACTAGCTTTGATTGTATCCATGTTTTGATCATTCTTGAATTTTACACCACTATGATTATTATTTTTGAGGTATTTTTGGACATGGATAAAACAAAGTACTAAATCCTTAATCCTTAATCCTTGTCATTTTGTTTCACCGGATTCGCTTTTTTAAAAATATTTTTCATCATCCTCGATCTTAAATGATGATATTATTGAATATCTTTGGCACCAGTAGTGCAAAAGATGAATGATTTCGATAAATATCTTTGGCCCGTAGTGCAAAGATGAGCAGTGTTTAGATGAACACGACCAATCGATGAATATCTTTTTGCTTTAGAAGTGCAAAGATGAATATTTGATTCCGATATATATTGATTGATGTTACAAGGATAAAAGATAGATTATGAACTTTTAAATTCATACATAGAAGATAGTAGTTTGCATTCTCTACTTAACTCTTCTAATGAATTATTATTTACGTCATGAATATTGATTTAAAACTTGTTGTCTATTGTATTCTATTAGATTTTTCCTGTTGAAGACTAACGATAATTTGTTGTATATTATCTTAGTCATAATATTCTTTACTTGGCTAGTGGAGCTCACCCTTTTCCTTTTTGTTCCATTTTTTCTTCTCAGGCTAGAATATAAGCGAGACGAGTGGGGTATGGAATTAAGGTTCTAGAGAGAGTTGTTTAGTAGTCCTCACCATTTTTGTAAAATAATGTATCAATAAATGTGATGAGGATTTATTTGAGTATAAATATTGTCTGAAGATAATATTTGTATTCAAACTCACGCTTTCTTGTTGTAATAATAAAGTTGTAGTTGTTTACGTACCATGTATTGACAACTCAGAATGGGTGATGTATACCTATTTTGGGGGCGTCACAGTTGGTATCAGAGCTTAGGGATATGATCTCTGGCGGAGATCGGGGAATAGAACTAGGAGGGGAGAGACGAGTAAATCCTTTAGACTTTTGACATACATAACATCTCCCAACAAAAAAGTCACGTCACTGGATACATTTGGCCAGTATGGAATTCATAATTGTGATCCCCGAAACATATACCCATTATGAAGGATAAATTCATGACGTCGTCCTTCACTTACTTCTCGAACTATCTTTTCGAAGGAAGAATCCTCGGCGTACATATCAACAAAGACTTCAAACCCTACAACTTTGTTACATATAATGTTAAGGAGTGACGATCTTCGGCTCAAAACATCGGCAACACGATTCAAATTTCCTTCCTGATGCCGCAAGGTGAAGGTAAACTTCTGTAGGTATGCCACAAGGTGAAGGTAAATATTTTTATAAAAATAGCAAATAAAAAATTATAAAAATATATTTTTATAAAATAGGATATTATTTTTTATTTGAATTATAATTCTTTATTTGTTATTAAATGAAAGAGTTATAAAAATAACAAATATTTTATTTGGAATAAAGAAATAAAGAACTTTTATGCAAGCCGTAAGAGAGTTGTCTTAGGTTTGATTGGATTTTTTTTTTTTTTTTTTTTGTGCATGTGTAAGTAAGAGGTTGTCTTGGGTTTAGATTTTTTTTTTTTTTTTAACAAATTGTAAGAGCTTGTAAGCGGTTGTGAGTATTTTATAAAAAAGGCACATAGAGATATAAACGCGTCGTTTGGGGGCATTATTTAATATTAAAAATTCATTTTATTTCAATAAACTGACAACATGTTGACTATGGTGGGGTCCTCATATTAAAATAAAAGCCGGTACAAGTTGTGCCGACCGGGTATATTTATGTTTCAATCTCAGCCTTCCAATAAGTTTATCAACGGTACAAAAAGGGGTTGTTGCACAGTTCTCATGGCAACCGGTTGCTATGGAAGGGCTCCCATATATATATATATATATATATATATATATATATATATATATATAGGAAATGATACATATAATACTCATCCAAATTAGCCGTCCAAAATTAGGATGAATGACCGAGATGAGGACCCAGCGCTACTCCCTCGATCATCCAAAATTTTTTTGTTGGCCGCTACTCTCTTTAGCGGTCGTTTTGACTGGCCGCTAGAAGGAGTAGCGGCCAACAAAATTTTTTTGGCTTAATTACGGATTATCCTGATTATCCTCATAAGGATAATTAATAATTATCGTCTTATAATTTTAATTATAAATAGGAAATAGTAATTGAATTTATATTATATTCCTACTCAAATATATAAACTTAATCACTATTTTCTATTTATAATTAAAAATCATAAAACGATAATCACTAATTATTTTTATACATACTTCTTTTGTTAATAAGTATAAGGATAAGTATAAAGATAATTACTGATTATCCTTATAATTTTTTATTATTTTATTTTACTGATTAATAAGTAATATGTATAAGGATAATCTGTTAATAAGTATAAGGATAATAACTGATTATCCTTATAATTTTTTATTATTTTATTTTACTGATTAATAATTGTATGTATCAGTAATTAAGCCAAAAAAATTTGTTGGCCTCATTCTAACGGCCAGTCAAAACACGGTCGTTTTGATTGGCCATTAGAGTAGTAATGCCAACAAAAAAATTTGTTGGCCACTAAAGACACTAATTTTGGACGGCTGAATGAGCGTTAGTTGAAACAGTCCATCTCGCTAACGTATTCTATGAATCATTTCTTATATATATATATGGGAATCCATCTATGGCAACCGGTTGCCATGGATACTGTGCAACAACCTCTTTTCAGACCGTTGATCAACTTATTGGAAGACTGAGATTGGGATATATTAATACCAAGCTGTGACAAGCTCTACCGATTTCTATTTAAATAAGAAGGGCCCACATTTCAACATATTGTCAGTATAATTAAACAAAATGAATATTTAATATTAAAATATTACAACCGGTATAGAATGACCTAATTAAAAAATTTTAATTAGTTTAATGGGGGTAATCCAAAAAATTTAAAATTCAGTGGTGTATTAAGTAAAACGTGCCAAGTATAGTGGTGAAAAATATAATTTTGCCATTTTTTTTTGTATTGCTACCTAATAGACATGGCATTCAACAAAGTTTATTTATATTTTTGGTGCTGTTCAAGGACATATTCCTCAAATCTGGACGCACATACCATGATTTTGCTCATTTTATATGTCCTTGTGATTTGACTTATCCGACTCAAATTTAATCAAGTTGATGGGGTTAATTATTAAATAATTACTTCTTCCGTTCCAAACAAAAAAAAATGAAGATATATATTTTTTATTTTATGCCGGTTTTAAAATTAGGGATATTTTTTTTTTTTTCAAACATGAAGTTTCTAACATATCAATTATTTATATTGTAGGCAAATTGAATAATTAATATGATATTACCACTACTATATATACGTTTCTAGAAATGTTAAGAGACATTTGAAAACATTAGTTTGGCAACCGAAGAAAATGTTAATTCATTTACTCATTAAGAAGTGATATACATGTTTTAGCTAAAAACTTGAATATATAGTCGTGTAATTATTACCTTTAGATCACAAATGAAGTTTTTTTGATATACTTTTAATTGTGTTTTTCAGACTCAGTATATGCTTGATCAACTTTCTGATCTTCAACAAAAGGTATACGTACATGTGATGTATATATATTATCATCTCAACTCCAACTCCTCTATATTAATTAGTTTACTGTTAAAATAACTAATGATTGTACAGGAACATGAGCTAATTGAAGTTAATAAAGCCTTGAGGAACAAGGTACGATCATAGAGTAATAAAATTAAGTTTAGTTCTCTTGTTTTAATTGACAAATATATTGACGTCGGCCGGAATAGCAATTATATTGCGGGCAGGGAGAAGAAAGAGATTCACCGGAAAAAATACATAAAAATATCTCTAATGTGTATAATATATTTATCAAAATTAAAGTTCATCGAATTCAACCCACAAGTCGGGTGTATATATAATTAACAAAACTTTCTCTCCAAGTCACTCTAGAATCTTCTTAGAGATATGAAAATAAAATTCTCTTAAAAATACGGAAAGATATCCTAACAAACTTCCTAAAAATACGAAAATAAAATCTTAACAAGTAACAACTTATTATAAAAGATTTACTACCTAATAAAATACTTTTACTATAAAGAACTAAATAATAATAATAAAAAAGTGCACCGACTTTCGATATCGTGACGCCTCTTTAGAAGAAGTTCGCCACACCCGAAGTCATGACGCCATACGAAGCCGAACTCCGACCCCAAAGACACGGACCGAACGCTTGACCCCGAAGTCATCCGATACCGTTGCGCTGATCCTTTAGCATCATCATCGTACTATCTGACCATTCAGGATCTTCGCCCTGAAATCCTTCTGCATCAGTCTCTCCATGTTGGAAAAAACTCGTTTGGGACAAGATATATCTGGTGTTAAAAATCCCTCATGCATCGACAATAGTCTCGAGGGAAGCTCTTCGGGTAACTCCTACACATCGGTTGACACTTCAATGCTTTCTTCTGTTAAACTATTCCCACAAGGAAGTAAAACATACATTACATCTTCATGATCAGCCTCCGATAGGATTCTAATCACGGACAGTAGGTTCAGATTCCTGATTGCTCGAGCCGAACTGTCTTCTTCTCGCCGAGGTGCTAATACAACCTTCTTCCCTTTAATACTAAGGGAATATATATTCTTCCGACCATTATGAATAACGCTTCGGTTATATTGCTAAGGTCGGCCCAACAACACATGACATGCATCCATAGACACCACATCACACAAAGCATTATCAAAATATTTATTGCCGATGGAAAAAGACACTAAGCATTTTTTATCCATTGTTACTTCATTACCTTTTTTAACCACGACAACTTATATGGTTTAGGATGTCAATCCGTTTTCAACTACAATTTCTTGACAGCCTCTTTAGACACTACGTTCTCACAACTGCCTCCGTCAATGATTAACTTGCAAACTTTATTTGCTATGGTTCAAGTTGTTTGAAAGATATTAGTTCTCAACCAATCATATTCGGAATCACCTTTATAAGTTGGTAGATTCTTACGAACGACCAGGGTCTCCTGGCTATCTTCATACGATCCATTCTCCTCTTCGTTGCCATCATCATATTCGTCATACACAGGTTCTCTATAAGGTTCTCCTTCATCTTCATATTCGTCATAAATTTCTTCTTCATCTGCATATTCATCATATACAGGGTTCTCCATACTCATCTACTTGATCTTGGCTACTTCTTTCTTAACCAACTGTTATTCATCAAAATCGGAATTAAAATTATAAAATTGCTCATCACAATCAAGGTGCGAGAAATACTCCGGGACTTCCTCGGTCGATCGGATACTGTCCACGAGAATAATACTCTTACTTGTCATGATCAAGGTGTGGGACTTCCTTAGTCGGAAACTGTTCACGATAGTGATCAAGGTGCGGGACTTCCTCCTTCAGAACATGTCCACGTCGACCCCGATTCAGCGCCTTAAGACGCCAGGTTAACTCTGCAACCTGTCTCTGTAATTCCTCGTCTTGAATGTTATGATCCTGGTTCAGGGACTTAATTCTCAGCCGAAATCTGCCCACTACGCCCACAACCCCCAGCCATTAAAACTGATGAGTCTATTCCCAGAAAGATGCTTGAGCTTTGATACTAACTGATGTCGGGCGGGATAGCGATTATCCTGCGGGTTAAGTAAACAAATAAATTCACAGAAAGAAGGGAGAGGTCCATCGGAAAAAAGACAGAAAAATCTCTCTAGGTAATGTGTATAATATATTTATCAAAATCAAAGTTCATTGAATTCAACCCACAAGTCGGGTTTATATATAGCTAACAAAACTTTCTCTCTAAATCACTCTAGAATCTTCTTAGAGATATAAAAAATAAAATTCTCTTAGAGATACGGAAAGATATGCTAACAAACTTCCAAAAAATACGGAAATAAAATCTTAACAAGTAACAACTTATTATATAAAAGATTTACTACCTAATAAAATACTATATATTAAATAATAATAATAATAATAATAATAATAATAATAATAAAGTCCATCGATTTCCAAAGTCATGACGCCTCTTCAGAAGAAGTTTGCCACACCCAAAGTCATGACGTCATTGGAAGTCGAACTCAAATTCAAAGACACAGAATCAACGCAACGACCCCAAAGTCATCCGATACTGCTATTACCGATCCCTTAGTTTTTGGTCCTTTAACATCATCATCATACTATCCAACCATTCAACATATATATATATATATATATATATATATATATATATATATATATATATATATATATATATATATGACAGAATGATCAAGTAAAGGATCTTTTATTTTTTAAAATGAGAGACTTTTTTTTGTTTTTTTAAAACAACTAAAAAAAGTTTAATATTTATGGAATCAAATTTTTCCATAATACAATATTTTGGGCGTGTTTTGAATACCTATACCAAAAAGTGGTGATACATGATTCAGACTGGGGCATATACATGTTTTGTTATACGTACTCAAATCACACCCAAAACATCAGTATTATGAAAAATTTAGTTCCATAAATATTAAACTTTTTTTAGTTATTTTAAAAAAGCAAAAAAAAAAGTCTCTCATTTTAAGAAAGTAAGTGATCCTTACCTCCCTACCTATATATATATATATATATATATATATATATATATATATATATATATATATGTGGCAGGCAAGCCAATTCGAAATCAGTACAGATTATTTTAATATATATATATAACTCTCGCCATTCAAATGAAGGAGATTAATTCCTAGAAAAAAACATCACATAAAGTTTTTCATAAATCATATAGAATTAAGTTCTCAAAAAAAACTAGCTAGCTAGCTAGTCACAGTTTATATAGAAATTTACATCTTAATTGTGTACCGTGTACGTACGTAGCTTGAAGAAAATAATGGAACAATGCAATCGTCATGGGAAGCTGAAGAGCGCAATATGGCATATAGAAGCCAGCCAGCTGCTCAGCCTGAAGGGTTTTTTGAGCATCCAGAATGCAACAACACACTGCAAATTGGGTATGTGTTTTTTTTTTTTTTTTGATAATATTAAAAACCCAAAATAAGCAAATCCAAAAGATATGGATAGGGTTGGTGTTGGTTCCTAAATTGGTGGTCCGTGCACTAATAAATCTTTCTTAATTTTTATTTTATTTTTCTTTATACATGCAGTTATCAGCTGAATGTTGCAGCATCAACACAAAATGGTAATGGAGTTATTCCAGGGTGGATGCTCTGATATCTTGAGCTCAAAATTAAAACTTCATTTAATAAATCATAGAACAACAGATCTTTAATTATATATATATATATATATATATATATATATATATAGAGAGAGAGAGAGAGAGAGAGAGAGAGAGAGACCTTTTCAGCAAGTTTCATAATAGGTGGCATGCGTGCGTGTTATAATTCTATTTTGAATAGTTAATAGAATGCTTCTGCTTAATTATGAATTTTAACAAACTCAAGAACCGCAATTAAAATAAGCGGGGCATGTATTGAATAAATTCCCACAACGTTGGAACTTAAATTGATAGTGTACGTACTAGACTTCTATCCTATTTTAATTAATTAACTATCATAATTAATTTGATTTATTTTCTTGATTTTCTGGTAGCCTGGTAAATTAAGACAGGTATATTGATCATATCATTCAACTTATGAGAAAAATAAATACATTTCCTCATGATAGAGATGATATATTGAACTTTAAAATAGTTAGAATTAAATGAAATTAATTAATTCGGGGAAAAAATATTCAGTAAAGTAATTAAAAACGTATAGGACCTGTACGGAGATTGAAGTCTCATATTTTGTAAAGATGCATTGTTCACTGAAAATGTATTGTTCAGT
Source organism: Panax ginseng (assembly GCA_020205605.1). NCBI lineage: Eukaryota > Viridiplantae > Streptophyta > Magnoliopsida > Apiales > Araliaceae > Panax > Panax ginseng. The sequence continues at coordinate 4,248,453 of CM035127.1, forward strand.
TTCTTAACAGAAAATTTTATAGTACTCAAAAATTTATATATGAATTGTCTGAAAATACTTTAAAATGTTGGATATATTATGAACAAATAAATTACTTAAGAATAAGTGGAAAAACTAAGTAATTAAATTGCATGGACAGGAAATTATTTTAAAATGTTGTACCATGAACTAAGATTCTCATAATTGAACCGTTCATCGAACTCGGATGGATGGGTTACTGGTCCAACTAGTGGTCGTACCATTATTGTTCTAGTGACGTCATTAATATATAAAAATATATATTAATAATAATTAATAAAAAAATTTAAAAATCTCGTTTCTTATGAACTAAAACATAATAAAGATGAGTTATAATATTAATAAAAATGATTAATTTTAATATATTAAAATTTTTTGGTAAAAATAATAATAATTAAAAATAGAGTCAATTATAACCCGAGTTTCCAAAATTGAGTAATTGGTCTAGATGAAAGACGAATCGATATCGATTTTTATCTGTGATCTGCCCTGCATGAACCAATAAATTACTTAAGAATATGTGGAAAAACTAAGTAAATTGCATGGACAAGAATTTGACAACAGTTATCATAAAGTTCAGTGGGCCACAAATATAATAATGCCCCTTATCTCCATCAAATCGATGTCTAGGATTCTAATTGCTGTGAATCATAATACGTACATAATAATGTACTCAAACTGTAAAGCTCTTTAATTATGCTGCATCACAAGTACTCACAGTACCATCACAAATGAATGGCCTGATTTCCAATTAAATGTCACTCTACAGATCCTCATGCTAATTTGAACAACTTCTGGTTTCATAGATAAATTTAGATGAAAGACTATAAATTAATATGAAGTAACTATCATATATATATATATATATATATATATATATATAATTTTAAAACGGAAAGAATATATTAAAAATTTAATGAATCCAACGTTTATAGCTCTCATAAGGATTATTTTGTAATTAATGTTGCTTAATCCTTATCACTGATGTTGGCCAACAACTGCAATATCATTTCATCATCAATGTTCTGTATTTGGGATACATGTGATACAAACTGTAACCAATTAATCAGTTGAGTGTATGCAGATAAAGACAAACCATCGCAATAACCTAATCTGGTTTGTAAAATTAACCCAGGCCAGAAATGTTTTTGAAATATCCAATCATTTTTTCTTCTTCTTCTAATTAATGAAGTTTGTTTAAGAAAAAAGTAGTTCTCGAACTTAATTTTTATCAGCTGCATGCCAATCAAATTCTTATCACACACTCAACTTTACTACTGCTCCACCCACTATTTAAAGCCAAAGAGATGATACTATTCAAAAATGGAAAACAGGTAGTTATATATTTCACGTTACCGATTATTCTACGGGTTAAGTAAGTAAATAAATTCATAGACAAAAAAAATTATATTTATTAAAATCAAAGTTTTTCTCCAACTCAACCCACAAGCCGAGTGATATGATAAAATATGTAATCGCAAAGTGTCTAATATCGAATCAAGAATCGACAATGCAATTGAACCCACGTAGACTAAATTAATTCTTTAATATATCCTTAATTAATATTTTAGGCAAATTAGAAATAAAAATGGTGGAGAAGATTTTTTAACTAAATTATGCAAATTATTAATTAATGACGGAAACTATTAATGAGAAAAGATACCTAGGAATTAGAATCCACCAAATATTAACATAATAAATAATTTCTTATTTTCTAAATCAATTCCCAAATTATTTCCCTTCCTTTAAAAAATAATGATTCATATAATTAATATGGGCAAGCATAAGTTATGAAAAATTCACAGATTAACTATAACTTATCAAAACCTTGCAATCAATAAAAAATCATATGCAATTTATGCGAGGAAAATATGAAGGTGAGAATAATTAGGCATTAATTTTGGAACGAAAAGAAAATATTATATGAAATACTTAGTTTCATCATAATCCTAGGTATTAGAAATTTAGTTAGCCATGGAATTAAAAACAAAAACAAATAATATTAGTATTACTATTCGCATGAAATAAGAACAATAATTAAAAAGAGAATTTCTATTATATAAATAAAAGAAAGTGACAAATACTCCCTGACAGTAGTACCACAACTGATTGGAATAAGAGAAAGGACAAACTCTAAATATCTTACTCTTTCCTACACTACCTTTGAAAAAAATCGAGAAAAAGAAAATAACAAGTGGTGCCTTTTCTCTAAAACAAGAGGCCTATTTATAGGGAAAATAACTTTGAACCCTAATTTAGATTCATTGAACTTGGACACTTTGATTCCTTTTCCATGTAGGATTCAACTTCCTAGTTGCAATCAACTTCTCAAAAAGATCTTCAGATAGACTTTTCTTTTTCTCTTGTTGGATTTGAATTAGACATTAAGATTGTTCCACCTCTTTCCTTCTCCTCAGTAGGATTCTTCTTGACATTCCTTATATGAATAAGAGCATTAAATATTGCTTGATCACCAAGATTTTGACTTTATTGCAATAAATATTAAATCCTACAAAATAAAATAAAACATATTAATTTAATAAACTAATATAATTAAAAGGACAAAATTAGGGATAATTAAATGTATAAATTACGTTTATCAAATACCCCATACATAGCTTTTGCTTTCGTCCTCGAGTAAAATAAATAAAAATAAAAATAAAGCAAAAATTACAATACCCCATTTTCAGTAGGAAACACGATTCTTGACTTAAAGATGTAAGCAATGAGCCTTTAAACCCCAAGGTTACCCCAGTGGACGAGTTGTGTCTCGTGAGGGTTTAGTAGTGAATATACCCACAAAATTTAAAAATATTTTTGGGTTCAACAAATTATGAAATTGAAAGAAAACTTCTAAATATTTATGGGCATTATACATAAGCAAGATTAAATTCAAAATCACACTTTCACCTTATCAAAATACTCGATCTTCATTTTAGACACCATCCTTCATTAAATCAATTTCATGTGATGCATGCATGTGTATGTGATGTAACTCTTAGTATGGATTTTTACCATGAAAATCAAGCAAACTCTTTTTTTTCTTTGTCTTTCTTTTTTTCCTTCCTTTTCTCATTTTTTTTTGACTTGTGCGATATGTCTCATTTTCTTGAGGCTTTTCGAGTTACCCATGTAGAAGCGAAAGTTGGACCAATGACTCCCAAACCAGATGGCTTTAGGGCACTAAAGTGTAGAGACACCCCAAGGATTTACTAACTCGAGTAACAAAGGCCACAAAATTAGACTAGTCAAGTCGCTTTTTCCATCATACTTTTTTCAATAAATGAATATCGATGCTTCCCGAGGCTTGGATACCCAGCTTATTTCGCTTAATAAATATTGAAGCGCTTATTTATTTCTTTTTTTTTCAACTTCTCAACTTCATTTTTTTTTCATTCTTTCTTTTTTTTTTTTTTTTTTTTACGAAATTACTCAATCATGATTTATACCCCACAACTAAGAATTAGTGCAAACGTGAAATGCAAAAATGCTTGTGAAATCAATTTTAAATCCAGATGGTGTTTTGAACTAAGATTTCAGATCTTATCAAAAATTCAAGAGTTCTAAATCTTTCAATCTCACTCACGCTGTTTTGCTCCACCAATACTTATTAGAATTGATTCAATTCATAAAAAAAAAGTCAAACAATTTTTTTTTAATTTTTAGTTTTTTTTGTTTTTTTTTCAGAAAAAAAAATCTAATACAAAACAAACTCCCCATATCTAAATCATGCATTGTCCTCAATGTATGCAAATGAAGAAAAGAGAATAAAGATATGAAAGAATTATACCTTGACGAAGAAAGTAAACCGGATGACAATATTTTACAAAAGAAGAATATACGTACAAAACTTACAAAAACAAGTGCATTACCAAATATGCCTTTGAATCAATGGGGTCAACAAGGTATACCACCTCCTCCTGTTGGTCGGTATTTCTAAAAAAGTTTGAGTCGTTGACCATTGACTTTGAAAATTTCTCCACTCTTTGGATTTTCAATATCTATCGCCCCGAGAGAGTAAACTACCTTCACTACAAAAAGGTCCATCCCATCTGTAACGCAATTTGCCGTGAAATAAATGTAGCCTAGAATTATACAAGAGAACTTTTTGACCGGGGAAAATGATTTTCTCAAAATTGATTTATCATGAAACATTTTTGTTCTTTCCTTGTAAATTTTAGCATTTTCATAAAGATCGCTCCTAATCTCATCTAACTCAAATAATTGCAATTGTTCATGACTCCCACCAAAGGGACATATCAAAATTCAACTGCTTTATGGCCCATAAAGCACGATGTTCAAGTTCAACAGGTAAGTGACAAGCTTTTTCAAACACAAGCCTATACGGTGACATTCCTAAATTAGTCTTAAAGGCAGTACGGTAAGCCCACAATGCATTTGACAATTTTAGAGACCAATCTTTTCTATTAGAACTCACCGTTTTTTTCAAGATTTGTTTTATTTGCCTATTTGAGACTTCTACTTGACCACTTGTTTGAGGGTGATATGATGTTGCAAGCTTGTGGGTGATGGAATACTTTTTTAGCAAGGATGAAAAAAAATTCGATCATGAAAATGTTTGCCTTGATCACTGATTATGGCCCTAGGGGTACCAAAGTGAGAGAAAATATTCTCTTTCAAAAATTTGACAACAACCTTGTTGTCATTGGTCTTGGTTGGTATAGCTTCTACCCACTTAGACATGTAATTCACCGCAAGTAAAATGTACAGATTTTCAAAAGAATTTAGAAATGGACCCATGAAATCGATTCCCCACACATCAAACAATTCAATGACCAGAATAGGTTGCATTGGCATCATATTCCTCCTAGTGATCCTCCCTAATTGTTGACACCTATTGCAATTGGCACAAAATGATGTGGCATCCTTGAATAGACTAGGCCAATAGAAACCACATTGGAGGACTTTGGCGGCCGTCTTTTTGCCTCCAAAATGTCCTCCACAAGCTTGGTCATGACAAAATGACAGAAGTCTTCTAAACTCGTGGTCGGGTACACACCTCTTAATGATTTGATCAGGACAATATTTGAACAAATAGGGGTCATCCCAATAAAAGTGTTTGACTTGTGAAAGAAACTTGGATCGGTCTTGTTTGGACCAATGGGAAGGATCTCACTAATACACTAGGTAATTCACAATATCAATGAAACCAAGGTGTAGCAGAGATATAGAAAAAGTCGTTCATCCGGGAAAGATTCATTTAAGGGCGTGTCAAAGTTGACTCCACTACTAAACGTGACAAATGATCGCATTACTACGCTTTCGCACCCTTTTTGTCTCAGATCTCTAGGTCAAATTCTTGGAGCAATAAGACCCAACGAATTAAACGAGCTTTTGAATCTTTTTGGAAAGAAGATGTTTGAGAAAGCGGCATGGTCGGTGTAAACAATTATTTTAGACCCAATAAGATAAGATCAAAACTTTTCTAGGGCAAAAACTACAATTAGAAGTTCTTTTTCAAGTTGAATAGTTTAATTGAGCATCATTCAAAGTCCTACTAAAGATAGTATACACATGGGGAATCTTGTTGATTCTTTGCCCTAGAACAGCACCAACTGCATAGTCAGATGCATCGCACATTAACTCAAATGGTTGTCTCCAATCAGGTGATTTGATGAGAGGAGCTGAAGTTAACTCCTTTTTGAGTTGTTCAAAGGATTGAAGACATTTTTCATTAAATTCAAATTTTGTATCTTTACCTAGAAGATTGGTCAAGGGTCATGCTTTCTTACTAAAATCTTTAATGAATCGCCTATAAAAGCCTGCATGCCCTAGGAAAGAACGGATTTCTTTGACTGTCCTAGGTGGTGGAAGATTGGAAATGAGGTCGATTTTGGCTTTATCTACTTCAATTCCCTTTTCAGATATGATGTGACCAAGAACAATTCCTTTTTTTTTTTTTACCATGAAATGACATTTTTCCCAATTTAGGATTAAGTTTGTTTCCTTACATCTCCTTAGAACTAAGTCAAGGTGGTGAAGGCATTCATGAAATGTAGACCCAAATATGGAAAAATCATCTATGAAAATTTCTAGAAATTTCTCTACCATGTCAGAAAAAATGCTCATCATGCATCTTTGAAAGGTGGCGTGGGCACTACATAGCCCCCAAGGGTAGACGATTTATACTGCAAAGGTTCCATAAGACAAGTGAATATGGTCTTTTCTCGGTCTTCCTGGCTATGGAATTTGAAAGTAAATTTAGTAACCATCGAGAAACAATAATAAGCATGACCAAATTAATCTTTCTAGAATTTGGTCTATGAAGGGTAAAGGAAAATGATCCTTTCTTGTGGCGGATTGAGTTTTCTATAGTCTATGCAAACCCTCCAACCAGATTGGACACGGTGGGAACTAACTCATTAGCTTCATTTTGAACCACCGTTAAGCCAGACTTTTTAGGTACCACCTGAACAGGACTTACCCACAAGCTATCAGAAATGGGATAAATGATCCCGTTATCTAAACACTTCAGAATTTCTTTCTTAACAACCTCTTTTAGAACCGGGTTTAACCGCTTTTGTGGGTCTCTCAGTTTAACATCATCTATTAAGTGGATCCTATGTTGGACAATTGTTGGACCGATCCCTTAATATCGCTTATACTCCATCCTATAAGCTTCCTTGTTTTCTCTCAAGATGGTCAATAACTCTTCCTCCTGTGTGTTTGTTAAATCGGAAGCAATGATTACAGGAAGAGTTTTGGAGGGGCCTAAATATGCATATTTAAGATTATCAGGCAGAGGCTTGAGTTCTAACTCTGGTGGACTTTTTTCAAGAGGTTCTGAAGATTGCAAGGTTAATGGCTCAGTCTCGGGTTCCCATTTAGAGTAAGACATTAATGCTGATGACTCTAACATTTCATTAACCTCATTTACATATTCTGTTTCATCCCAATTTTGACCAAAATGATTTAGACAAAAATTAAAAATTTCATCTTCTCCTGTAAGTTCATTGTCGGACATGTCCTGAATCATGTTCACTTCAACGGGTTGGTCAGAAAAATCACAAGGTTGCTTTCCCACATTAAACACATTTAAATCAATTGTCATGTTCCCAAATGTTAATTTCATTAGTCCATTTCTACAACTGATTAACGATGTTAGAAGTCATTAGAAATGGTCTACCTAAAATTAGAGGAATCAATCACTTGGGATTGACAACAGTCGGGTTTCAAGGACAACAAAGTCAACAGGGAAGACAAAATCACCAACCTTAATAAGTACATCTTCAACTATTCCTTTTGGCACTTTAATGGAATCTACAATACTGGTTGGAGTGTGACACTTGTCTTTTTTCAACTCTCCTAAGCCTAAGGTTTCATACACGAGAAAATGGTAACAGTTCACACTAGCTCCTAAATCAAGCAAAGCCTTTTCAATTAATGTGTCACCCATGATGCATGATATAAGTAGACAACCGGGTCCTTATATTTCACAGGACTTGACATGACAAGATAGAACTCACATGGGCTGTTAGAAAAGCTTTCTTAGGAACATGAGTGGTTCTTTTATGTGTGCACAAATCTTTTAGACATTTAACATATGAGGGAACTTGTTGAATGGCATCTAGAAGAGGAATGTTAATTTTCATTTGTTTGAACACTTCTAGAATTTTGTCCAACTGGGCCGACTGCTTGTTTGAAATAAGTCTTTGAGGGAATGGAGCTTTTGGTTTGAAGACTTTTTTAGTTGACTCATAAGGTGTGGTTGAATCAGGTTTTGAAACATGATTAGTGGATGGGCTTACTGACTCAGAGTTTGTGGGATTTTCAGGCTGGGTTGACTTTGAAGATGGATCGTTAGATTCAACATTTAATTTTTTCTCTTCTTCATTATCAATTCCAGCATGATTGTTAAAATAATTTCCAGACCCTAAAGAAATTACAGAATTCACATGATTGACTTGGTTGTTTTCAAGTGAATTAACATGATAAGGTTTTTGAGTAAGGACTAAAAATTTTGGATTGGTCTCGGGTTGACTAGGAAGTTTACCCTTCTCTTTTTCACTAACTGCAGTGGCCAATTGACTCATTTGGATCTCTAAGCAAGAAATAGCTTAATTAGTGCTTTGTTAAGATTTTATTAAAGTTTCCACTTTTCTCTAAGATGCTCACACTCTTCTCTAAGGTGTTATTCACCGAGTTTTATAGCTAACAACTTTTTTTTCCATTTTTCAAAGAGGAAGTATACTACTATATATTTCTTACCATTTTTCAAAGAGGAAGTATACTACTAAGTACGTAAATTGAAAGAGAGAGTATAACTTATTTCTTTTATATATATTTTAAAAAGAACATTATTTTTCAGTTGATTCTTTGAAATGAATTTGCATATGATATATAGGAAATTAAGCTAACAATTTTAAACCATATTTTTTAGATTTTGAGTCGCACCGAATCATCTAAATTAATCACGGGATTTCCAATCATTTCAATATAAATTACCCCACGTATACAGCCATGTTACATCAAATATACAGAAACACATACTGATGTGAGATTGACATAATTCTACAAATTGCTAATTTTCGTATCATTTTTTTTAGATATATTTTTATCATTTCAAATTACTAAAGCCCTTCACGTCTTTTTGATAAGACATAAATATTCTTTACTTGGTGTTTAATCAATCCTAGCTAGCTACTTTAGGTGATACCAGTTAAATGCTTTTTTTCTTATATATTGATATATTAGTAATTGTCCTTGAGACACGAGGTAACGAAATTATATCTCTCTCTCCGTTTCAATAATTTTATTTTTATTTTCTCTCTCTCTTCTTTCTCCCATCACTTTTTCCCGCTCAAATCAATTAGAATGAATCTGAACTATCCTTATTCTTTCCCGCTCAAATTCAAAATGAGTTATATCTTAAGAATATAGATATATAATCACAGTACGGTCCAATATTATCAATATTTCTAGTTCTTATTTACGATTTACTTCCTCATTTAGCAGCACAATAAACTTGCATTGTCGAACAGAAATTTACAGTAATCGGGCGGTCCAGCCTCTTGGTTTAGTAGGTTTTTTTAAAAAAAATATTATCGCAATCAAATAAAAATGTAATAAAATAAATTTATAAATTAAATAATGCTCATATTATTTACAATAACATTTTTTGAGGCTTCATTACTTGAATTTTTAACAATAATAACCTCATTTTCAATAGTTACAAAAATATCATATTTAATGTAAGTTACTAATTAAACGGTGCAAAAGACTGGAGTTAAGGTGTGGGTAGAAATTTGAAATATTTATTAGATTTTTAATCTAAATTTTCATATTTTAACTAAACATCACATATAAATAAATAAAAAATAATGAAAAAAAAATTAACCCTTGAAATTTTATTGGGTCAATTGATCTCACTGCTCCTAATGTGATCCGCCCATGAGTAAAATGTATATGATAATATATTTTTTTGGTTAAAGTCTAACCATTAGTAACAAATTTTAGCTAATGTTCACATGCAAAAATGTTAGTTGTAAAAGATTTTGCTCACATTATTAGTACTAGGCATTTGTGGAAGTAATTATTTTTTTGGCAAAATTAATGATTTAATTATTGTAGTTCACATATTTTACTTAATATACTATATCAAACTTTTAATTTTTTAAATTAAATTACCCCATTGAATTAATTATTATTTTTAAATTGAATTATTATGTTAACTTTGGCTCACGGCTGTTAAATATTTTCCCTTATTATTCGACGTGGAGGAGAAAAAAATAACATGGCCACGTGTATTACTCCACTACCCACCTCAGCTCACCAATTCAAATAAATTCTTGTTTTCTTCCAAATGATTAACCTCACCTTATCTTATTAGTCTATTAAAACATCAAACCGTACCCTTGGAAATATTTCTCCGACAACGATATCGACGGAGAGATCTGACGCAATCGTCAACCCAACGCCGTTGCTGATTAACGTCGTCACAGACTAAATCTTCTATGGCCATTGCTTCATTTGTCGCTCAGAAGCCTCCGTGGTGGCTGCAGTTCCTCGCCTCTGAGCCAAGAGCTTATGAGATGTTGTGGGAGCCATCGATACGAGTCAGTGAGTCGGCGGGACAACAAATCGAGGAGCGGCAGAACGATTGGGCGTACTAACTTGCGGCCAATTGTGATTTTCTCGACCTCGTTTGGCATTGCACCTCTGCTCTCCTTCGACCTCAAAATGTCTTTCTTTCTTCATCTCTTTAGACCTTAAATGATTATCATTCGCCATTGACGAAATTTTGTATTTGCTTCAGATTCGTCTTATTAATCGATATGGGTATCGTGATTTTATTTCTCTTGAGATTCCCAATTTGGCTTTTGGGGTTTTAGGGTTAGCTTTCATCTGAGATTTTAGATTTTTTTAATCTTATAATTATTAGAGGCGATATGGACTGTTTTGGTGTTGATTGTTGAGGCTTTGATCGAGTTGGGTGTATCTCCTTAAATTTTAACTAAAGGTTTCTTTTTGACTGTCTTCAATTTATCAATTTTTATGCTAATTAGGCCCTCTCTTACTGCTGATTTTTGAATTTTGCAAATTAAGAATTAGGATTTATTGGTATTTGTGTTTGTAGATGTGGATTTATAAAACCCTTTGATGTAATTGTGTTATTCACTCTCAATTTGTAATCTTTCCTCAAAATCTCACCATGAATTAATCCAAAGCTTGATTTCCTTTAAAATCTCAAAATCCAACTATGAATTTGGTTAGAAATTAAAAAGTAACGTTTCATGAATTTTTTAGTGATGGTCGTTTGGAATTTGGCGTTCGTGTTGATGTCGATTGTTGTGTTGATTATATATGAGCTGGAAGAAGAAGTCGGCTAGTCCGTTAAGGCTTTGGATTGTTGGGTAATGTTGTTATGGTGTGCATTTCTACGGAGTATAAGCAGAGGTATTATCAGCTAAGGTTTGAGGCAGATGAGAGATTGGAGGCGGCGGGGGGAAGTGGTGGAGTAATCCATGTCTGATAATTAACATGGAATCAATAGTAAAACTTAACCTTAATTACTTTGGAGAACCCAAAGTATACATAAAGACAGGAGGAGCTGAGGACACCGACACTAGGACGACGACAGCAGGAGGAAGACGTCGACCTAAGAAAGAGGATGGCGGAGGAAGGGTGAGGAGAGCGATAGCAACAGAGAGAGAGGTTGGTTGGTTCAGAGAAAGAGAAATAAAATTTTGGAACATATGTCTGTGGTGCACAGACTGAAAGCGATAGGGTTTTATGTAAGACCCCGAATTTTATGAAATAAAAGTATTCAATTTTTCTTATAATTACAATTCAGTAAATGATTAAATTGATAAAAGTTTAAAGTTAAGGGTGAGATATGATTTTTTTTAAAATACGCAAGTGGTTATAAAATATTCAATTGTCGGGGAATATTCGTTTGGTCGTGGAATATTCTTTCTGTCGGAGAATATTCGCATGATGACGCCAAGCAGCCCATTTAGGGGCCCCATAACAAATAACCATTTAATGAAGAAAAAACGACAAAAAATGAGTTTTTATAAATAACTACAGTAGTTATTCTGTTAACACTTGTTGGAATACCTTATGGTTAAAATACGATGTCTACGCGTGTTTCGCATGCGAAATGGCCTACCGGTTTTACACAATTTTTTTGAATTATTGATCCTTACGTAGCAAGGCACTACTCAATAATTATTACGATAATTACTTGCTTAATATTTTATTTTATTGATTCAATAATTCTTTGCGTTGATATTTTATATTATTGTTGCTCAATAATTGTCATTTGCACATCATCTCCATTATCGGATCAATAATTCATATTATTTGGAATAATATTATTAGATAGCATTATTGGCAATGTCTAGAAAGTTACGCACAAGGAGAGGTTTGGTCACCTAATTGCTTGCTGCCCATGAAGGAAAAATCCTTGTTGGAAAGCCCCCTCTTTCCTGGAACGGCCTGGTTGTCATAAATGTGATTCTGTAATATTATTTGTGAATAATTAATTATTGATTTATATGATAAGGAAATATTTATTTGATGTAGATATAAATGATGGATATATTTATTTTATGTGGATAAAAATGGAGGAATTAATGCTGAGGTATTTTATCAGTACTTTATAGGAATTAGAAGTATTAAAAATCATCCGTTTGTGAATTTCGGATATTTTTTGATTGGAATTTGGAAAAACTTTCTTCTACAAAGTTGTAGAGAATTAAATTTTCTATGGAAACACGCGAGATTCGTATTTTTCTGATAAATGGGCTATTTTCTATGAATTGTTGAAATTTCGGAAAATAAAATAATTTTATTAAAATTATGGGTGGGACCCACTTTTACTTTTCAAACCATGTCTTTGAATTGATTTCAATGTTGGTACGCATGATTTTTCAAAGAAGAGTGGGCGTAGAATGAGGAAGAAGATATATTAATATTTTATTAATTTAGTCTCCTTTATGCGTTCTAAAGATTTTCCTATAAATAGGTGCTTAAATTAGAATTGAAAATCACACCGTAAACATAAGTTTTCTCTCTCTATATTATCAAGTATATTTTTGTTAGTATTTAGATATCTTGAGTGTTGCTATACGACGCAAGTTCGCTCAATTCGACGTATATCCGATATTCAAGTCAAAAATCTTCTTCTTTTTGAGGTAAGGGATTTTAAGGGTTGTTATGTTTTTCATGTTTCATAACTTTTCAGACCTTCAAAAATTCTGGAAAATTTTGAAATGATAATTTGATGAGTTTTATTTATTGTGCCAAAAAATGGCGATTTTTGGATGTATAGATTAAGAGTTATGAATTTTACGGGAAAAGACTATTTTAAAAGTAACAGCTTATAACTCCTTGTGGTTAACTCCAAATTGATAAAAATTTTATTGGGAGTACATCTATATAATATCAGTGTACTTTGTAAATTTCAGAATTTTTGGATAAAAGTACAATTTATGATAAATGTCTAAATATTAGCGGTTTTTGGCCATATGAAAATAGTAAATGAATTTTAAAATTCTAAGAAAAATATATGTTCAATATGGGACTATATTCTGCTAAATTCCGGAAAAAAAAATATTTTTGGAACTGATTTGGTATTTTTCATAAAAATGGTCTAGTTATGAGTAAAAGAATTAAATATGTTATGTGAAGTAAGAAAATTGGAAAATATGATTTTATGGCTTGAGAATCATATATGAGTTATATGCAGATTTTTGATGAGGATTTTGGTTATTGGTGATGAAATCTTATGAGTTTGGCATTTTAGAATGATTAAATGTATTATTTAGTAAAGTGTAAACAATTAAAATAAATTATTTATAAGTTTAAGAAATGTTATTTCAATATCAATATACCGAAATATTGGTATGAATTTTATTGTGGAATTTCTACCTTTTTGTGTTGAGTTACTATTCACGAGTTACTATTCACGAAGTTACTATTCATGGGTTACTATTCACGAGTTACTATTCATTACAAAATTGGTTTCTTTTTCTAACCAAATTATAGTTGATTTATGAATATTACTCTTAAGATTAAAACTATATGTTAATCATATTATTTTTATTATCATATATAACATTTTTATAACCCTAATGATGATATTTCTCTTTGACTTGAGTGTAAAGATGGGTAGATTTTTGGTATGATCATGACTATGGGTTTTCTTTGGCCAGTAGTGCAAAGTTGAATTGTTGACTAGTATGATCACGACCATTGAATTTATAATTGAATATCTTTAGCTTAAGTGCAAAGGTGAAATGATCAACATGGTTATAATTGTTTATATAAATTCTGAAATTATTATATATTTCTTTGAGATATTAATATATTTGGCATGTAGTGCAAATATGAACTGTTGAGGAATATCTTTGGCCTGTAGTGCAAAGATGAATTGTTGATGAATATCTTTGGCCCGTAGTGCAAAGATGACTGTTGTTGAATATCTTTGGCACATGTGGTGCAAAGATGGTGCATTGATGAATATCTTTGGCCCGTAGTGCAAAGATGAAATTGTTAGTATGATTATAAACAGGAACTGTGATTTGGTATAACCATGATCTTTGATGTTTCAGGTAAAGATAGGTGATGAAAATTATCTTCGTCCTGGATGCGAAGATAAATTTAGAATCACAATTATGATTATGAGTTATTCATATGATTGTGGACCAGAACTGTTGATTGATGTTACAGGGATAAAACATTGTTGGTGGATTTTTAACATAGAGAAGATAATAGACTTTATGGTCTATTTGACTCTTTTAATGGATTGCTCGTTCCACTACAACTATGGTTGAAATTTTTATCATCTACCATATGTTCTAAATCTCTGATTTATTATTGATGAAGGCTATTGATAATTTAATTATCTTTAGTCATGATATTCTTTACTGGGCTAGTTGTGCTCACCCTTCTATTTCACAATTTCTTTCAGGTAATAAGAGTATAAATTTGGGTCGAAAGGGGGTAATGAGGGAATAGAATGGTGGTCATCATTTAGTAGTTATATTTGGTGAATCAACTAGGTGAGAGACAGACCCAACGTTGGAAGGGTGTTTTGCCACTATCATACAAGATGTCTAATCACATACAACCTCGTGTCATCATAAGATGCGGTCAGTGCTCATCCACTTCTTTGAGTATATTTACGAAAGCACTACCTATATAATCTTGGTGTTTGTTTAAAGTATAATTCTCATTTAGAGACAGTGGATATAATGATATATCAAGAGAAGACTCGCCATTAGGAAGAATATGATAGTAATCTTCTCATTTTTTTTTGGGGTCTATTGGGTCAACCAAGGATAATTCTGTGGCCATATGATATCTATCATAACCTAGACGCATGGCCTCCCATGTACAAAGGTGTAAGTCCCCAACTTTTTGAATGAAGATTAAATTTTCTCGAAATATATTTTTGGAATATTATGGTGTGGATTTGATATAATGTTATAGTTGTGAGTAATATTTACAAATTTTGCAAAAAGTCGCAAGTTGTTATATAATATTCGATTGGTCGGGAATATTCATTTTAACAGGAATATTAAATACAATGGCACAATTATTGGTGGACCCCACAATGTAATTATTGTCGGATTGAGAAAATGACAAAAATACTTTTACGAAAATAACGACGGAAGTTTTACTGTTAATCTTTATTGAAACACCCTAAGTTAAAAGTACAAAGATACGCTGGCGTGGTTGCATAGTAGCACACGGTATTAATTATTGATGCTTACGTGAGAAGTCACTCGATTATACTCAATTATTGCTACAATAATTCTTTGCGATCATATCTATCATATTATTGATTCAATTATTGTCACAATATCATTTTAGATAAAATGTTTTTTATTACATCAATACTTGAGACGACAAAGTTATTCATATTATAAATTGTAATATTTACAATGTCTAGATGTTCTATCGAGGAGATGTTTGGTCACCTAATCAATTAGCGCCAATAGGAGAAATCCTTATTGGAAGCCCCTTCTCTGAGGAACGACACGGTTGTTAAATATTGTGAGTTATAATATTAATAATGAATGTTGTTCGGAGTTGAATTTGGAGACGCGGACGTGATATTTGAGTCCGGAACGATGAAATTAGTAAAAATAGTCAATAAACACAAAAATTTTCGGGATTCACTATTTGGTCAAAAAGTCAACAGTTGAATTTTTCGGGAAAAGTCAAACTTCAAAATTTCAAAATTTATATTTTTGATAAAAATGGTTTCATTGTGTTGGAATTATTTGTCTTATTGAAAAATCGACAATTATTTCGATAATAATTGATGTCTGGAGGTTATATTGACCAATCGGGTATTTAACCGGATAAATGAGCAATTGATTGCTATTATTTTACATGATTATAACTATTTATTCACATGTATATACTATTGTTTCACATTCTTGTCACTATTAGGGTAGTTGGTGCAAGATTGATAATACTTGCATGACTAAATTAAAAATGGATGTATAGATGGAGGTACTATACTGAAATTCGTATTTTTCACATGATTATACTATTGATTTACATGATTGAACTATTGATTCACATTATTTACTATTAGGGGAGTTGGTGCAAGATTGATAATACTTGCATGACTAAATTAAAAATGGAGGTATAGATGGAGGTATTGTACTATAATTTTCGATCCCCAAAACGTGCAATTATCGAAACTATATTTTCCTATAAATAGAAGCTCATTCTTCCTTCATTTCTCACCAATTCACAAAAGCTTTAGAGCGATTATTATAGAGAGAAATTATAGAAAAAAGAAGAGAAGTCTCTTTACCTCACTATTCCAAAGATCCGCTTTTTCTAAAGGTAGGGAGTATTATTTCTTTCTTATCTATGAAGAGAACTTCTGTTGTTCCATTCTTTATCATTGTGTTGGAACATCCTGTCTGTGCGTTCTACGTCGGACCTGGTTCCGCCTTTTTATTATTCTCGCTGGAATATCACATGCATGCGTTTTCTACGCCGGACTGATTCCGCCTTTATTATTACATTGGAATATCCTGTGCATGCGTTTTACGGGACTGATTCCGCCTTTATTATTCTCATTAGAATATCCGCATGCGCGTTTCTGTGGGACTGATTCCGTCTTTATTATTTTATTGGAATATCACGTCTGCATGCGTTTTACGGGACTGATCTCGTTATTTATTATTCTTGGAATAACTCGCCTGCGGCGGTTTATCGCATGCACGGTGATTTCTTTTGTTATTCCATTCCTTATTATACTCAAATTGGTTAAAGTTTTAACTTCTATACTCCATGAAATTAGTGGAATATCATTGATATTTGCGCTTCATCCAAAGATCTTTTCATGGAAATATTCTTCCGAGCATTCTTGAATTTTACTCTACAAAGCGATTATCATGTTGACAATTTGGGCGTTATTAGTTCCTGGATAAAATAATTCTTGAACTTGTTTTATTGAATTCTTATATCATTGTCATCATCCTCATGTTTATATTTTGTTAAAAGTCATCTGTGGCCTATAAAGCATAAATGGACTTGGTATGATTATGACCGAGGGATTATTCTTATGAAATCATGGCCAAGTAATGTTATAAATGATGTGGTAAAAGTCCTCATTGGCCCGTAGTGCATTGATGGACAGCTTGTTGGCATGATCATGACCATTAATGAATACACAAATATTCTTGGCCCAGTAGTGCGTGGATAATTGTGGTCGTGATACTTAAAGAATATCTTTGGTCAGTAGTGCGGGGGTGATTCGACGATGTGGATTATTTATTAAAATTTGAGTCCCAAATGATAAAAGTGATGAAAAACCTTTTAAATCATAAAAGATAGTAGATTTTATTCTCTACTTGACTCTTTTAATGGATTGCTTGTTCACCGCAGCTTAAACTTGATGGTTGTTATATTGTATCGGTTTAACACTTTGAAGGCTAACGATAATATATTCGCATTATCTTAGTCATAATATTTCTCACCGGGCTAGTTGAGCTCACCTTTTTACTTTTATTGTTCTCTTGAGAAATGAGAACGTAGCGAGGACTAGTCGGGAAGCGGAGTGACGGACGAGATGATAAGATTAGTAGTCTTCACTATTCTATGAAATAGTGTAATAATAATTGTAATAAGGACTCCTTTTGAGTTTGTATAATCTCTAAGAAACAATATTTGTATTCAAACTCACAGTTTATGTTTTGTCGTATTGTACACGACAGTTGTATTATTAAATTGTATTTGAATTTATGTACCATATAAGTGGCGACCCAAGATGGG
The DNA here is from genome assembly GCA_020205605.1 of Panax ginseng. Classification (NCBI taxonomy): domain Eukaryota; kingdom Viridiplantae; phylum Streptophyta; class Magnoliopsida; order Apiales; family Araliaceae; genus Panax; species Panax ginseng. The sequence continues at coordinate 4,266,240 of CM035127.1, forward strand.
TGACGTATACCTAATTTTGGGGCGTCACAGTTGGTATCAAAGCTTAGGGATATGATCCCTGGCTAAGATGTGACACTAGAACTAGGAGGGGAGAGACGGGGAATTCCTTCGCTAGTATGACCTACCTAAGTTTATTTGGTATTTGATTGGTAGATCAGAGTATAGTGATAATATGTTGCATGTCAATTAACCCTTATTTTTTGGCAGTATTTGAAAATGGCATCCGAGAATGTTGAGAACATCAATGAAGCACAGGAGACCGTTGAGTCTCCATAGATCAATAACCAGGACAACGTGCATCAAGAAGGTGACAATCCTCATGCAAACAATAACACTAACCAAATGATGAACGATGGAATGTTTCGAGGCTTCATGCAATTCGTGGCAACATCGGTGAGAGCGGCTCTGCTCAAAATGCAGGTGTAAACACGAGAAACTCTCGGCGGTCACCGCTAAAGCAGCTTCAAGGAGCTAGGACCACCGGAGTTTATTGGAGAGCCAAAACCACTTAAAAGTCAAGCATGGATAAAGCGAGATCACCAAGATATTTGATGTCTTGGGATGCTCCGAGGAGCAAAGGTTCCTTCTTCGCCACCTTCATGTTGCGTGAAGAAGCGGTCTTGGTGGGAATCAGAAACGTACTCCAACTGACGCGACTCAAGATATCTTGGGAGAAGTTCCAAGAGCTATTCAACGACAAGTACTTTCCGAAAGTATTCGTCACAATGAAGGAGGTGGAGTTTATCAAGTTGGAACAAAACAATATGACCGTGTCACAATCTGAGGCTAAATTTGCGGAGTTATCCCGGTTTTGCATCCCATTTGGTCAATAATGAGGAGCGAATGACTCGAATGTTTTTAAGAGGTTTGAAAGCGAGATACGTCAATATCTAATTTCTCATAAAAGCGTGTTTGTACTCGGATGTTGTAAATAGGGCTCGATTATTGGAGCGTGGTAACGAGTCAACGCAACTTGACGAGGAAAGCGGTAAGTGACAGCATGAAAATACCGGTGGTAATAAATCATCGAAAAAGCGGTGACAACAAACGTGGAGGAATCAACATGTCGAAAATGGTAACCACTTCGGTGGTAATCATGGCCAAGATAGTAAAAATGGACATTTCAAGAAAAGGAGATTCAACAATGATGGAAAGACGTTAGCACCAGCAACCGTGGTTAAGGAAGGAGAACGACCACATATCATATGCTTCAAATGCGGAGGGGAGGGACATATCAGTCCAAACTACGCGATGCCATCCAAAGCGTGTTATAATTGTGGAAGAGAAGGTCACCTAGCCCGATTTTGTCGTTCACCGAAGACAAGTTCAGCTTGGATGGAGGCACCAAAGGCCGTCCCAGAAAATTCAAAGTCGGTAGTGAATGGGAGAGCGTTTGTTGTGACCTCCCAAAAAGCAAGGAACCCGAACGAAGTCATCACGGGTAAGCTTATCATAAACTCTAGCGAAATCTATACCTTATTTGATATGGGGTTCTACCCATTCTTTTATTTCTCCCACTTGCATACCAACGATTAAATTTGACTCAGGAGAAATTAGACTTTGACTTATCTGTTGAAACTCCATTAGGAGAAACCTTCATTACATCCACTTTCGCTTATAAGTCTTGTTTGATTCAAATCGTAACCGCGTGTTACCTGTCGATCTTATCTCCTTAAAAATACTTGCATTTGACGTGATTCTAGGGATTGATTGGTTAACTACTCATCATGCTAAAATTGATTGTTTTGGTAAGGTTGTTAGCTTTCGTATTCCTAATAAACCTATTATGCAAATTCAAGCGACCAAACCATTAAAATCAATCACGGTCATCTCAAGCCATAAAGCTATTCGTTTATTAAAAAATGGATGTCAAGTTTTCTTAGCTCGTGTCACGGATTTAAACAAAAATACGTCAGATTTGAAGGATATTTCTATTGTTAATAAATTTCCTGATGTATTCCCTGAAGAACTTCCTGGCCTACCCCCAAAGCGTGAAGTTGAATTTTGTATCGACCTTGAACCCGGTACAAAACCCATTTCAAAGTCCCATATCGAATGGCTCTATTGAACTTCAGAGTTAAAGACCCAATTGCGAGGAATTGTTAGACATTGGTTTCATTCGTCCTAAAGACGTCTCCTTGGGGTGCTCATATTCTATTCGTGAAGAAGAAAGATGGGAGTATGCGACTTTGTATTGATTATCGGGAGTTGAATCATGTCACCATAAAAAATAGGTACACATTGCCACGTATTGATGACTGTTTGATCGATTAAGAGGACACAATTTTTTCAAAGATCGATCTTCGCTCGGATATCATCAATTTGAAGGTTAAAAGCGAGGATATTCAAAGACGCCTTGAACTCTGATGCGGGCATTATGAATTCTTAGTCATGTCTTTTGATTGACTAATGCTCCTACCGCCTTCATGGATATGATGAACCGAGTATTCAAGAAATATTTGGATCACTTTGTGGTCGTCTTTATTGATGACATCCTTATTTATTCCAAAAGCCGTGAAGATCATGAGCAACACTTGAGGCTGATACTCCAAAAGCTTCGTGAATATAAACTTTATGCCAAGTTAAAGAAATGTGAGTTCTGGTTTGAGGAAGTAGCATTCCTTGGGCACGTAGTATCAAGTCATGAAATATCTGTTGACCCAGCAAAGATTGAAGCTATTCAAAGCTGGGAGCAACCTAAATCAGTGACCGAAGTACGTAGCTTTCTCGGATTAGCTGGTTATTATCGGAGATTCGTGGAAGGATTTTCTCGAATCGCTACTCCATTAACTCAGCTGACTCGAAAAGATACAAAGTTCGGTTGGAGCGAGGAATGTGAGAAGAGTTTTCAAGAACTCAAAAGGAGACTCATTTCAGCACCTGTTCTGACAATCTCATCTGGTTCGGAGGGATTTGTCATCTATAGTGATGCTTCGGGTAAAGGGTTAGGATGTGTTCTCATGCAACATGGGAAAGTCATAGCATATGCCTCAAGATAACTCAAAGAATATGAGAGGAATTATCCTACTCATGATCTAGAGTTGGCAGCTGTTGTCTTCGCACTTAAAATTTGGAGGCATTACTTGTATGGAGAGAAAGTGGAGATCTTTACGGATCATAAAAGTCTCAAATATTTCTTCACTCAAAAGGAACTCAACATGCAACAACGACGTTGGCTTGAACTCATTGAAAGATTATGATCATACCATCCCGGAAAAGCGAGCGTGGTAAATTTGAAACATTGAGTAGAAGATCATATGCGGCAATGCAGTGTAATATTCACAACACAAAAGCCCATTTTGTGTGACTTGCAAAAGGATGGAGATAGAGTTAAAGACTCTAGGGACCCATGTGATGATGGCGAATATACGAGTAGAACAGACTTTAATTGATAAAGTTAAAGTTGCTTTCAAGTTACGATCCGGAGGCGATGCGTATGAGGAAGAAAGTCTGAGAAGGTCTTTATCTTAGCCAAGCAAGAATCGATGAGAAAGGAATACTTTGAGTCAACTCCGGACTTTGTGTTCCTAACAACCCCGATTTAAAGTATAAAATCATGATGGTGGCGCACAATAATACACCGCTTGCAATCCATCTCAGGAGTACCAAAATGTATCGTGATCTTCGACATACATTTTGGTGGAGCAATATGAAGAGAGATAATGTGAGAGTTTATCTCAAGGTGTTTAACTTGTCAACGAGTCAAGTGAGACATCAAGTACCAAAAGGTCCATTGAACCACTTGAAATTCCGAATAGAAGTGGGAGCACATTACCATGGATTTCGTTCTTAGGTCTTCCCAAAGTTTCTCAAGGCATAGATGCGATTTGGGTCATTGTTGATAGATTGACCAAGTCTGCTCATTTCTTACCGATCGAGAAACTTATACACTTGAACGCGTCTTGCTCAGATGTACATAAATGAGGTTGTAAGATTGCATGGTATGCCAAAGATCCATAGTTTCCGATCGAGACCCAAGATTCACTTCAAGATTTTGGGTTAGTTTGCAAAAAGCTATGGGCACGCAATTTATAATTTAGCTTCGGCATATCATCCTCGAACGGACGGGCAAATGGGAGAGGGCGATTCAAACTCTTGAAGATCTATTAAGACTCGTGTCCCTTGACTTCAAGGGAAGTTGGGACAAGTTCTTATCATTAGTGGAGTTTTCCTACAACAACAGCTTATCGCCAAGTATTGGCATGGCTCCATTCGAGGCGTTGTATGGAAGAAAGTGTCATTCTCCAAAGATCTTTGGGGATGAGGTGGGTGAAACAACGTTGTTGGGACCAGAGTTGATACGTATGACTACGGAAAAGATTCAAATGATCCGACAACGATAAAAAAACCTCACAAGATCGACAAAAGAATTATCGCCGATCTTCATCGAAAGGACGTAGAATTCGATATTGGAGATCATGTGTTGTTACGTGTTGCTCCATGGAAAGGAGTTACAAGATTTGGAAAGAGAGGAAAGCTCAATCCTCGATTCATTGGCCCATTTTAATTCTCGATCGAGTAGGAATCGTGGCTATAGACTTGCGTTACGCCAAGTATGTCTCAGATTCATAACGTTTTCACATATCCATGTTACGTAAATATGTGAAAGACCGAACCACATTATTTAGTTAGAACCGGATTTAAATAGAGGAAGATTTAACGATAAAGAGGTTCCCGTTAAAATCTTGGATAAGTAGGAACATATTCTACGCCTCCAAGGTTATACCTCAAGTCAAAGTTTTGTGGAGAAACCACGATGTTGAGGAAATGACCTGGGAGTTAGAATCAGAAAAGAAATCAAAGTATCCTCACCTCTTCGACATACCAGGTACGCACCTTAATTTTGAGGACGAAATTTCATAAGAAGGGGAGGTTGTAAGACCCCAGCTTTTTGAATGAAGATTAAATTTTCTCGAAATATATTTTTGGAATATTATGGTATGGATTTGATATAATGTTATAGTTGTGAGTAATATTTACAAATTTTGCAAAGTACACAAGTTGTTATATAATATTTGATTGGTCAGGGAATATTCGTTTTAATAGGGAATATTCGTACAATGGCACAATCATTAGTAGACCCCACAACAGAATTATTGTCGGATTGAGAAAACAACAAAAATACTTTATGAAAATAACGGGAAAGTTTTACCGTTAATCTGTTGAAACACCCGGCAGTGTTAAAATTACGATGTCTGGCGTGGTTGCATAGTAGCACTACGGTATTGATTATTGATGCTTACGTGAGAAGTCACTCGCTTATACTCAATTATTTCTACAATAATTCTTTGCATCATATCTATCATATTATTGATTCAATTATTGTCACAAGATCATCTCGCATAAAATGTTTTTATTAAATCAATACTTGAGACGACAAAAGTTATTCATATTATAAATTGCAATATTTACAATGTGACGCCCCCAAAATTAGGTATACATCACCCATCTTGGGTCGCCAGATATATGGTACAGAATTCAAATACAACTTACTAATACAACTGTCGTGTACAATACGACAAAATATAAAGTGTGAGTTTGAATACAAATATTGTCTACTAGAGATTATACAAACTCAAAAGGAGTTCTCATTACAATTATTATCACACTATTTCACAGAATAGTGAGGACTACTAATGCTATCCTCTGGACCATCACTCCATTCTCCGACTCGTCCCAATTATATTCTCATTTTCCGAAGAGAATGAAAAAGAAAGGGTGAGCTCAACTAGCCCGAAGAAGAAATATTATGACTAAGATAATGCGTAATAAATTATCATTAGTCTCCAACAATGTTAAACCGATAAAATATAATGTACATCAAGTTTAATCTGCAGTGAACAAGCAATCCATTAAAAGAGTCAAGTAGAAAATAAAATCTACTATCTTTTATGATTAAAAAGTTTTTCATCATCATTATCATCATTATCGCCGAGACTCAAACTTAATAAATATTCCACATCATCGAATCACCCCGCACTTTCTACTACCAAGGATATTCTTTAAGTATCACGACCACAATTATCCATGCACTACAAAAGCAAGAATATTTGTGTATTCATTAATGGTCATGATCATGCCAACAACTGTCCAATTATAACATGCTTTGGACGACATCGCGCAATTTGGACTGATGTGTCCCTCCCCTCCGCATTTGAAGCATATAATAGGTGGTCTTTCTCCTTCCTTAACAATGGCTGCTGGTGCTGACGTCTTTCCATCATTGTTGAATCTCCTCTTCTTGAAATGTCCATTCTTATTATTTTAGCCCTCGATTACCACCGGCGGTTTACCATTTCGCCCGTTGATTCCTCAACGCTTGTTGTCACCGCTCACGATGGATCGCTCACCACCAGATTATCATTTTGTTTACCGCTTTTTGGTTGTTGCGTTGACTCGTTATCGCTACTTCCACCAATCGAGCCCTATTTACAACATCCTGAATACAAACACGCTTTATGAGAAATAAGATGTTGATGAATCTCCACTTTCAAACCTCTTAAAAACATTCGCGTCATTCTCTTCATTATCCACCAAGTGGGGACGAAACCGGATAACTTCGCAAATTTTTCCTCGTATCATGACACGGTGGCCATATTATTTTGATCCAATTTAATAAACTCCACCTCCTTCATGTGACGAATACTTTCGGAAAGTATTTGTCGTTGAATGACTCTTGGAACTTCTCCCAAGACATCTTCAAGACGGCGGAGTTGAGTACGTTTTACCGATTCCCACCAAGAATCGCTCTCTCCGCGTAACATAAAGGCGCAAATGGAACCTTTTGCTCTGGAGCATCCCAAGACATCAAATATCTTGGTGATCTGCTTTATCCATGCTTTCGCCATAAGTGGTTTTGGCTCTCCTTTAAACTCCGTTGGTCCCAAATTGAACTGCTTAGCGGTGACCGCACCGAGAGTTTCAAAGAGTGTTTCCACCTATATTTTGGATGAGCCGCTCTCTTCATTGTTGCATGAATTGCATAAAGCCTCTGAACAATCCATCATTCATCATTTGGTCAGTGTTGTTGTTTGCATGAGGATTGTCACCTTCCTGATGCACATTCTCCTTATTATTGATATGTGGAGACTCAACGGTCTCTTGTGCTCCATTGCTATTCTCAACATTTTCCGATGTCATTTTCAGATACTGCCACAAAACAAAGGTTAATTGACATGTAACATAATATCTCTAAACTCTGACCAACCAATTTAAATAAAAAATAAATTTAAGTAGGTCCTACTAGCGAAGGAATTCCCCGTCTCCCCCTCCTAGTTCTAGTCTCATATTTTAGCCAGGATCATATCCCTAGCTTTGATATTAACCGTGGCGCCCCCAAAATTAGGTATACATCACTCATCTTGGGTCGTCAAATACATGGTATGTAATTCAAATACAACTTACTAATACAACTGCTGTACATAATACGACAAAAAATATAAACCGTGAGTTTGAATACAAATATTGTCTACTAGAGATTATACAAACTCAAAAGGAGTCCTCATTATAATTATTATCACACTATTTCACGTAATAGTGAGGACTACTAATGCTATCCTCTCGGACCATCACTCCGCTCCCCGACTCGTCCCAAATTATATTCTCATTTCACAGAGAATAAAGAAAGAAAGGGTGAGCTCAATTAGCCCAAGAAGAAATATTATGACTAAGATAATGCAGAATAAATTATCATTAGTCTCCAACAATGTTAAACCGATAAAATATAATAGACATCAAGTTTAATCTGCAATGAACAAGCAATCCATTAAAAGAGTCAAGTAGAAAATAAAATCTACTATCTTTTATGATTAAAAAGTTTTTCATCATCATTATCATCATTATCATTTGACTCAAATTTTAATAAATATTCCACATCATCGAATCACCCCGCACTACTACCAAGGATATTCTTTAGTATCACGACCACAATTATCCATGCACTACTAAGTGCCAAGAATATTTGTGTATTCATTAATGGTCATGATCATGCCAACAATCGTCCCATCATCAATGCACTACTACCCAATGAGAACTTTTACCACATCATTTGTAACATTACGATCATGATTACAATCGAATAATCCTCGTCATAATCATACCAAGTCCATCTATGCACTACTGAGTCCACATATGACTTTCAACAAAATATAAACATGAGGATGATGACAATGATATAAGAATTCAATAAAACAAGTTAAAGAATTATTTTATCCGTGAATTATTAACGTCCCAAATTGTCAACATGATATCGCTTTGTAGAGTAAAATTCAAGAATGATCGTAAGAATATTTTCATGAAAAAGATCTCGGATGAAGCGTAAATATCAAGGATATTCTACTAATTTCATGGAGTATAGAAGTCAAAACTTTAACCAACTCAAGATAATAAAGAATGGAATAATAAAAGAAATCACCATGCATACGGTATTTCGCATGTATAAAAGTTATTCCAATGGAATAATAATAACGGAACCAGGTCAGACAAAATTTGCATCGATAGGATGTTCCAACAGAATAATAAAGACGGAACTAGGTCCGGTGTAAAACACACAGATAGGATGTTCCAACAGAATAATAATAAGACGGAACCAGTCCTGTAAAACACATAGATGGATGTTCCAACGGAATAATAATAAAGACGGAACCAGTCCGGGTAAAACACACGAGCATGTGATGTTCCAACAGTATAATAGAAGAATGTCACCAAGTATAGGGTAGATCACAGATATAAAAGTTATTCAAATGTAATAATAAGAAATGGAATAACAACAGCCTTCTTCATGAATAAGAAAGAATAACACCCTCACCGTAAAAGAAACCTCAATATAAAAGTAGTTAAGTAGCGAGAATACTTTTCTTCTCTCTCTATAGTCTCTCTCTAGAGTTCAAAGTGAATTCGTAAGAAAATAATGAAGGAATGAGCTTCTATTTATAGAAAAATGGATCATAAGAATTAACTCATGAACGGTCCAGATTGATTTACTTTAATCTGACGGTCCATATTTAAAGCAAAATCTTTTAAATAAAATATAATATATTCTATTTATAATCTAATAAAACGAATAACTTTATAAAAGATTTTACTATGCAAATACTATGCAGTACTATTATGCAAACACAATGCATAATAAAATATAATATATTCTAATTATTGTCTAATAAAATGAGCAGCTTTATAAAAGTATTCTGCTTTATATAAAAAGATTTTACTATGCAAAATACTATGCAAAACACTACGCAACACTATGCATAATAGAATATAATATATTGTATTTATAGAATAACTTTATAAAAGTATTCTGCTTTATATAAAAGATTTTCTCAGATTATTACATTAATAATACCAACAAAACCGAGTGACTTATCACGTAAGCATCAATAATCAATACCGTGCGCTTACTATGCAACCACGCCAGACATCGCATTTCTTTTAACACCGGTGTTTCAACAGTTAATGGTAAAACTTCCGCCGTTATTTTCATAAAGAATTTTTGTCATTTTCTCAATCCGACAATAATTTCGTTGTGGGGTCCTCCAATAATTATGCCATTGCATTTAATATTCCTGTTAAAACGAATATTTCCCGACCAATCGAATATTATATAACAACTTACGTGACTTTTGCAAAATTTATAAATATTACCCACAACTATAACATTATATCAATTTCACTCCATAATATTCAAAAATAATATTTATAGAAAATTCATCTTTATTCAAAAAGTTGGGGTTTTACAATCTCCCTTCTTATGAAATTTCGCCCTCGAAATTAGGGTACGTACTGGTATATTGAAGAGGTAAGGATACCTTGATTTCATTTTAGATTCTAACTCCTAAGTCATTTCCTCAACATCGTGGTTTCTCCACAAAACTTTGACTTGAGGTATAACCTTGGAGCGTAGAATATGTTCCTTCTTATCCAAGATTTGAACAGGAACCTCTTCATACGTCAAATTCTCCGCTTATTTAGTCCGGTTCTAACTCAATAATGTGGTTCGGGTCTTCCACATATTTACGTAACATGGATATGTGAAAACGTTATGAACACGAGACATACTTGGCAGTAAAAGCGAGTCTATAGGCCACGCTTCCTACTCGATCAAGGATTAAAATGGGCCGATGAATCAAGATTGAGCTTTCTCTCTTTCCCAAATCTCGTAACTCCTTTCCATGGAGCAACACGTAACAACACATGATCTCCTATATCGAATTCCACGTCCTTTCGATGAAGATCAGCATAACTCTTTTGTCGATCTTGTGAGGTTTTTATACGTTGCCGGATCGTTTGAATCTTTTCTGTAGTCATACGTACCAACTTCGGTCCCAACAACGTTGCTTCACCCACCTCATCCCAACATACTGGAGAATGACATTTTCTTCCATGCAACGCTTCGAATGGAGCCATGCCTATACTTGCTTGATAACTGTTGTTGTAGGAAAACTCCACCAATGGTAAGAACTTGTCCCAACTTCCCTTGAAATTAAGGACACAGAGTCTTAATAGATCTTGAAGAGTTTGAATAGTCCTCTTCGACTGTCCGTCCGTCTGAGGATGATATGTCGAGCTAAATCGTAAATCTGTGCCCATAGCTTTTTGCAAACTAACCCAAAATCGTGAAGTGAATCTTGGGTCTCGATCAGAAACTATGGATACTAGCATACCATACAATCTTACAACCTCGTTTATGTACATACGAGCAAGACGTTCAAGTGTATAAGTTTCTCATATCGGTAAGAAATGAGCAAACTTGGTCAATCTATCAATAATGACCCAAATCGCATTTATGCCTTGAGAAACTTTGGGAAGACCAGTAACGAAATCCATGGTAATGTGCTCCCACTTCCATTCTGGAATTTCAAGTGGTTGCAATGGACCTTTTGGTACTTGATGCTCCACTTTAACTCGTTGACAAGTTAGACACCTTGAGATAAACAAATACTATCTCTCTCTTTTATATTGCCCCACCAAATGTATGTCAAGATTCGATACATTTTGGTACTCCTGTGATGGATTGCAAATAGTGTGTTGTCATGCGCCCATCATGATTTTATACTTTTAATCAGGGTCGTTAGGAACACAAAGTCTGGAGTTGACTCAAAGTATTCCTTCTTCATCGATTCTTGCTTCCGGCATTGCACCTTCTTGCACTTTCTTTCTCATACGCATCAGCTCCGGATCTGTAACTTGATCAGCTTTAATTTTATCAATTAAAGTCGGTTCTACTCATATATTTTCTATCATCACGTGGGTCCCTGGAGTCTTTATCTCTATCTCCATCCTTTGCAAGTCATACAAAATGGGCCTTTGCGTTGAAAATATTGCATTCGTACCCGAATATGATCTTCTACTCAATGCGTCAGCTACCACGTTCGCTTTTCCAGGATGGTATGATCATAATATTTCAACAGTTCAAGCCAACGTCGTTGTCGCATGTTGAGTTCCTTTTGAGTGAAGAAATATTTGAGGCTTTTATGATCCGTAAAGATCTCCACTTTCTCCCCATACAAGTAATGCCTCCAAATCTTTAGTGCGAAGACAACAACTGCCAACTCTAGATCATGAGTAGGATAATTCCTCTCATATTCTTTGAGTTATGTCGTGAGGCATAAAGGCTATGACTTTCCCATGTGGCATGAGAACACATCCTAACCCTTTTGCCCAAGCATTCTTCAGAGATGACAAATCCTCCGAACCGGATGGTATTGTCGAACAGTCTTTGAAATGAGTCTCCTCTTGAGTTCTTGAAAACTCTTCTCATATTCCTCGCCCCACCCAAACTTTGTATCTTTCTCGAGTCAATGAGTTAGTGGGAGTAGCGATTCGAGAAAACCCTTCTACGAATCATCGATAATAACCAATTAAAGCGAGAAAGCTACGATTTCTGGCACCGATTTAGGTTGCTCCCAACTTTGAATAGCTTCAATCTTTGCTGGGTCAAAAGATATTCCATGACTTGATACCATGTGCCTAAGGAATGCTACTTTCTCAAGCCAGAACTCGCATTTCTTCAACTTGACATAAAGCTTATATTCATGAAGCTTTTGGAGTATCAGCTTCAAGTGTTGCTCATGATCTTCACATGTTTTGGAATATATGAGGATGTCATCAATAAAGACGACCATAAAGTGATCCAAATATTCCTTGAATACTCGGTTCATCATATCTATGAAGGCAGCAGGAGCATTAATAAATTCAAAAGACATGACTAGGAATTCATAATGCTCGTACCGAGTTCTGAAAGCCGTCTTTGGAATGTCATCAGTTCTAATCTTCAATTGGTGATATCCAGAACGAAGATCAATCTTTGAAAAGAATTTGGCTCCTTGCAACTGGTCAAACAGGTCATCAATACGTGGTAATGGGTACTGTTTTTTGATGGTGACATGATTCAACTCCCGATAATCAATACAAAGTCGTATACTCCCATCTTTCTTCTTCACGAATAGAACAGGAGCACCCCAAGGGGAAGTACTAGGACGAATAAAGCCAATGTCTAACAATTCTTGCGTTGAGTTTTTAACTCCTGAAGTTTAATAGGAGCTATTCGATATGGGGATTTAGAAATGGGTTTTGTACCGGGTTCAAGGTCGATACAAAATTTAATTTCACTCTCTGGGGGTAGGCCAGGAACTTCTTCAGGGAATACGTCAGGAAATTCATTAACAATAGAAATATTATTCAAAACTGACATATTTTTGTTTAGATCTGTGACATGAGCTAGGAAAGCTTGACATCCATTTTTCAATAAACGAATAGCTTTATGGCTTGAGATGACAGTGATTGATTTTAATGGTTTGGTTGCTTGAATTCGCATAATAGGTCGATTAGGAATATGAAAGCTAACAACCTTACGAAAACAATCAATTTTTGCATGATGAGTAGTTAACCAATCAATCCCTAGAATTACATCAAATACAAGTATTTTTAGCAATAAGATCGACAGGTAATGTGTGGGTACCAACTTGAACCAAACAAGACTTATAAACCATGGATGTAATGAAGGTTTCTCCCAACGGAGTTTCCACAGATAAGTCAAAGTCTAATTTCTCCGGAGTCAAATTTAATCGTTGAGCGCAAGTAGGAGAAATAAAAGAATGGGTAGAACCGGTATCAAATAAAGTGTAGACTTCGCTAGAGTTTATGATAAGCTTACCCGTGATGACCTCATTCGGGTTCCTTTCTTTCTGGGAGGTCACAACAAACGCTCTCCCTTGCACTACCGACTTTGACTTTTTTGGGACAGCCTTTGGTGCCTCAATCCTAGCTAAATTTGTCTTCGGTGAACGATAAAATCGTGCTAAGTGACCTTCTCTTCCCCAATTATAACATGCTTTGGACGACATCGCGCAATTTGGACTGATGTGTCCCTCCCCTCCGCATTTGAAGCATATAATAGGTGGTCTTTCTCCTTCCTTAACAATGGTCACTTTGGTCTTTGACGCCTTTCCATCATTGTTGAATCTCCTCTTCTTGAAATGTCCATTCTTATTATTTTAGCCACGATTACCACCGTCAAGTGGTTACCATTTCGCCTGCTGATTCCTCAACGCTTGTTGTCACCGCTTCGATGATCGCTTCTCTCCCCGGTATTATCATTTTGTTTTTTGCTCTTTTTTTGGTTGCATTGACTCGTTATCGCGCTCCACACCAATCGAGCCCTATTTACAACATCCTAATACAAACACGGTTTATGAGAAATAAGATGTTGACGAATCTCCACCTTCAAACCTCTTAAAACATTCGCCATTCTCTTCATTATCCACTGTGGGACGAAACCGGATAACTTCGCAAATTTTTCCTCGTATTGCGACACGGTCATATTATTTTGATCCAATTTAATAAACTCCACCTCCTTCATGTGACGAATACTTTCGTGAAAGTATTTGTCGTTGAAACAACTCTTGAACTTCTCCCAAGACATCTTCAAGACGCGGGTTGAGTACGTTTTACCGATTCCCACCAGTAATCTGCCTCTCCGCGTAACATAAAGGCGGCAAAGTGGAACCTTTTGCTCCTCGGAGCATCCCAAGACATCAAATATCTTGGTGATCTGCTTTATCCATGCTTTCGCCATAAGTGGTTTTGCTTTCTCTTAAACTCCGTTGGTCCCAAATCCTCGAATCGCTTAATGTGGACCACCAGAGAGTTTCCAAAGGTTTCCACCTATATTTTGGACAGAGCTTCTCGCTTTCTTTGTTGCATGAATTGCATAAAGCCTCTGAACAATCCATCATTCATCATTTGGTCGTTGTTTGTTGTTTGCATGAGGATTGTCACCTTCCGATGCACATTCTCCTTATTATTGATATGTGGAGACTCAACGGTCTCTTGTGCTCCATTGCTATTCTCAACATTTTCCGATGTCATTTTCAGATACTGCCACAAAACAAAGGTTAATTGACATGTAACATAATATCTCTAAACTCTGACCAACCAATTTAAATAAAAAATAAATTTAAGTAGGTCCTACTAGCGAAGGAATTCCCCGTCTCTCCCCTCCTAGTTCTAGTCTCATATTTTAGCCAGGGATCATATCCCTAAGCTTTGATACCAACTGTGACGCCCCCAAAATTAGGTATACATCACTCATCTTGGGTCGTCAAATACATGGTACAGAATTCAAATACAACTTACTAATACAACTGTCGTGTACAATACGACAAAACATAAACTGTGAGTTTGAATACAAATATTGTCTACTAGAGATTATACAAACTCAAAAGGAGTCCTCATTATAATTATTATCACACTATTTCACGAATAGTGAGGACTACTAATGCTATCCTTCCGGACCATCACTCCGCTCCCCGACTCGTCCCCAAATTTATATTCTCATTTCAAGAGAGAATAAAGTGAAAGAAAGGGTGAGCTCAACTAGCCCAAGAAGAAATATTATGACTAAGATAATGCAGAATAAATTATCATTAGTCTCCAACAATTTTAAACTGATAAAATATAATAGACATCAAGTTTAACTGCAGGGGAACAAGCAATTCATTAAAAGAGTCAATTAGAAAATAAAATCTACTATCTTTTATGATTAAAAAGTTTTTCATCATTTATTATCATCAAGTATCGCCGAGACTCAAACTTTAATAAATATTCCACATCATCGAATCACCCCTCGCACTACTGGCCAAGGATATTCTTTAGTATCACGACCACAAGTATCCATACACTTTCACGGGCTAAGAATATTTGTGTATTCATTAATGGTCATGATCATGCCAACAATCGTCCATCAATGCACTACGGGCCAATGAGGACTTTTACCACATCATTTGTAACATTACGGTTATGATTACAATCAATAATCCCCGTCATAATCATACCAAGTCCATTTATGCACTATAGGCCACGTATGACTTTCAACAAAATATAAACATGAGGATGATGACAATGATATATGAATTCAATAAAACAAGTTCAAGAATTATTTTATCCAGAACTAATAACGTCCAAATTGTCAACATGATCTTTGCTTTGTAGAGTAAAATTCAAGAATGCTCGGAAGAATATTTTCATGAAAAGATCTTTGGATGAAACGCAAATATCAAGGATATTCTACTAATTTTATGGAGTATAAAGTCAAAACTTTAACCAACTCAATTATAATAAAGAATGGAATAACAAAAGAAATTACCATGCATACGGTACTTATCAGACAGAGTTTATTCCAACGAGAATAATAATAACGGAACCAGTCGAGCAAAATTTGCACCAAGCGAGGATGTTCCAACAGAATAATAAAGACGGAACCGGTCCGAATTGTAAAACACACAAAAACAGGATGTTCCAATGAATAATAATAAGATTTTAACCAGTGTCCTGTAAAAACACACGAGCATGGATGTTCCAACGGAATAATAATAAAAAAGATTTTAACCAGTCCTGTAAAACACACACATAAAGATGTTCCAAAGTAATAATAGAAGAATGTCACCAAGTATAGGGTAGACCACGATATACGAGTTATTCCAACGAGAATAATAAGAAATGGAATAACAACAGATTCACTTCATGAATAAGAAAGAATAACACCCTTTACCGTAAAAAAGAAACCAATATAAAAGTAGTTAAGTAAGTAGAATACTTTTCTTCTATCTCTATAGTCTTTCTCTATAGTTTCTCTCTAAAAAGTTCAAAGTGAATTAAGTAAGAAAATAATGAAGGAATGAGCTTCTATTTATAGAAAAATGGACTGCATAAAGAATTAACTCATGAAACGGTCCGATTGATTTACTTTAATCTGACGGTCCATATTTAAAGCAAAATCTTTTAAATAAAATATAATATATTCTATTTATAATCTAATAAAATGAATAACTTTATAAAAGATTTTACTATCGCAAACACTATCTGAGATACTTATGCAAACACTATGCATAATAAAATATAATATATTCTAATTATTATCTAATAAAATGAGATAGCTTTATAAAAGTATTCTGCTTTTATATAAAAAAATTTTACTATGCAAAACACTATGCAAACACTATGCAACACTATGCATAATAGAATATAATATATTCTATTTATAGAATAACTTTATAAAAGTATTTTGTTTTATATAAAAGATTTTACGTATTATTACATTAATAATACCAACAAAAGCGAGTGACTTATCACGTAAGCATCAATAATCAATACTGCAAGCTACTACTACGCAACCACGCCAGATTCTTTATTTTTAACACCGGTGTTTCAACAGCTAACGGTAAAACTTCCTACCGTTATTTTCATAAAGTATTTTTGTCATTTTCTCGATCCGACAATAATTCCGTTGTAGGGGTCCACCAATGATTTTGCCATTGTATTTAATATTCCCTGTTAAAACGAATATTCCCCACCAATCGAATATTATATAACAACTTGCGTACTTTGCAAAATTTATAAATATTACCCACAACTATAACATTATATCAATTTCACTCCATAATATTCAAAAATAATATTTATAGAAAATTCATCTTTATTCAAAAAGTGGGGTTTTATATACAATGTCTGAAGTTCTGCTCAAGGAGAGGTTTGGTCACCTAATCATGCTACTAATAGGGAGAAATCCTTATTGGAAAGCCCTCTTCCGCGAATCCACCTAGTTGTTAAATATTGTGAGTTATAATATTAATAATGAATGTTTGTTAGGAGTTGAATTTGGAGACGCGGACGTGATATTTGAGTCCGGAACGACGAAATTAGTAAAAATAGTCTATAAACACAAAAATTTTCGGGATTCACTATTTGGTCAAAAAGTCAATAGTTGACTTTTCCGGGAAAAGTCAAACTTCGAAATTTCAAAATTTATAATTTTGATAAAAATGGTTTCATTGTGTTGGAATTATTTGTCTTAGTGAAAATTAACAATTATTTCGATAATATTGATGTCTGGAGGTTATATTGACCAATCGGGTATTTAACCGGATAAATGAGCAATTGATTGCTATTATTTCACATGATTATAACTATTTATTCACATGTATATACTATTATTTCACATTCTTGTTACTATTAGGGGAGTTGGTGCAAGATTGATAATACTTGCATGACTAAATTAAAAATGGAGGTATAGATGGAGGTACTAATTCCGTCTTTATTATTCTGTTGGAATATCCTCGTTTTTGTCGCTTTTTTACGCCGCACTCGATTCCGCTCTATTATTTTGTTGGAATATCCTGTCTCATGCATTTTACGCCGGACTGATTCCGTTATTTATTATTCTCATTGGAATAACTCATGCATCTTTGTCATTTTATCGCATGCCGGTGATTTCTTTTGTTATTCCATTCCTTATTGTACTCAAATGTTTAAAGTTTTGACTTCTATATTCCATGAAATTAGTGGAATATCCTTGATATTTCAAGGCTTCATCCAAAGATCTTTTCATGGAAATATTCTTCGAGCATTCTTGAATTTTACTCTCTACAAAGCAAAGATTACGTTGACAATTTGGACGTTATTAGTTCTGGATAAAATAATTCTTGAACTTGTTTTATTGAATTCATATATCATTGTCATCATCCTCATGTTTATAATTTGTTGAAAGTCATCTCGTGGCCTATAAGGTATAAATGGACTTGGTATGATTATGACTGTGGATTATTCGATTGTAATCATGATCGTAATGTTACAAATGATGTGGTAAAAGTCCTCATTGGCCCGTAGTGCATTGATGGACGATTGTTGGCATGATCACAACCATTAATGAATACACAAATATTCTTGGCCCGTAGTGCGCATGGATAGTTGTGGTCGTGATACTAAATAATATCCTCGGCCGTAGTGCGGGGTGATTCGATTATGTGGATTATTTATTGTCGAGTCCCAAATGATAAAAGTGATGAAAAACCTTTTAAATCATAAAAGATAGTAGATTTTATTCTCTACTTGACTCTTTTAATGGATTGCTTGTTCACCGCAGCTTAAACTTGATGGTTGTTATATTGTATCGCTTTAACACTTTCAAGGCTAATGATAATATATTCTCGCATTATCTTAGTCATAATATTTTCTCTTGGGCTAATTGAGCTCACCTTTTACTTTTATTGTTCTCTTCAGAAATGAGAACGTAGCGAGGACTAATCGGGGAACGGAATGACGGACGGATGATAGCATTAGTAGTCCTCACTATTCTATGAAATAGTGTAATAATAATTGTAATAAGGACTCCTTTTGAGTTTGTATAATCTCTAGTAGACAATATTTGTATTCAAACTCACGCTTTATGTTTTGTCGTATTGCATATACGACAAATATGTATTATTAAGTTGTATTTGAATTTATGTACCATGTAAGTGGCGACCCAAGATGGGTGACGATACCTAATTTTGGGGCGTCCGTAAGGTTTCTCGAAAGACTTTCCAAAGATTCTAATTTCTAAAACAGTTTTTGATTATACCTTTATGTAAGGTGTCATTGTGACATGCTACCCAAGGTTGGGATGAGAGTCACAATTGGTATATATTTGTATCCAAACTCACAGCATATGTGTTGTTGTATTTTGCACGATAATTGTTGTAATAAAGTTGTAGTTGTTTTCTGTACCATGTATTTGGCAACTCAGAATGGGTTGGATGGAATGGACCTATTTTGGGGTTGTCACATTTTAACCTTTATTTTCGACGGAATTCAATCGACATTAATTCCCTCGAAAATTTCGTCGGACATAATCGACTTTTCGTCGAGATTGTGTTATGCTACAAGTGAAATCTGGTGCCAATGGAAGGTCATTATCTCTAATGTATTTTCGTTGAGAATATATTAATTCTTTACATAATTAATTATGACCAATATTCTATTTAAAATAACATAAAGTGATTGGATGTAACATTCATTATCCCTAGTGTGGTTAACCAACTAATATTTTAAGATATCCACTAAATATAAATTTGTATTTTATAATTTTTACTTAACTTGATCTAATTAATTAAATCATGAATTTGTGCAATAAATAACATAAATGTCAAAAATAATAAATATTTATTTTATCAAAAAAATAAAGTTATACACTTTTTGCTAATTAAATTTCTTAAACATTAAAATTTATGTAATATACATTCAAATATATTTTTGTAATTAATAAATAAAATTTTAATAAACATAAAAGTATATTAACGTAAAAAATATAATTATTTTTCCCAAATATTAAAATTTACGTAAAATAAACTTATTATTACATGCATAATCTAATCTTATTATTCATATAAAAAAAGTATTAAAATTATATTAATTATTTTTCTCAAATGTTAAACTAAACATACGTCACCCTTAAGCATAATTATGTACAATAAAATGACAAATGTTATTACTCAAAAAAGAAAAATACATTAAGAAATTCTTTTAATAATATAGAAATTCGTAATAAATATTATTACATTTTCTTTTATTCAATATTGTATAAAAACAACACCAACTATATACTAAAAATATAATTAAAATCATAAACATCCCAAATTTTTACATATACTCGAGAAAAAATTTATCATATAAAAATCATAATATGAAACTAAGAATTCAAATAATAATTTTTGTTGTTAAACACCAAAAACTAAATTATCAACATACTTATCACTTTAATTAGAAAACCTCCATTAATAATTTGATTTAAAATTCTTAATATTTGTATCACTTATCCAAAAATATGTGTTACTTAAATTAAATTATTTGAATGAGATAATCTTAATTACAAATAAAATTACAATTAAAATGAATTGTATTAAAAAAGGATAATTAAACATATATATATATATATATATATATATATATTATTCAGAAAATAAAATTTGATAACATACAAGGGTAAACATATAATTTTATCTATTTAGTCAATCCTAAAAACTTGTAAGGGTGCTAACTATTACTTAAAAAACTAAAGGGGATGTGAGTGTTATTATGATTATTTAGAGGGGATGTCACTGTATTTTACTTTTATAATTTTATATTATATTTTATTTATAAATGAAATAAAAAATTTTATTCTTAAGAAATTATGCAATAAGACTCTTTTATATAGGACAAATGGGTTAACTTTTTGAGAAAATGTTATTTTCATATGATTTCTCTTCATTCGTTGGAAAAGCATGAAAAAATATCATGTAGAATTCTTAATACCAATGTTCAGCTTTTTTTCACATATAGGCTTCACGCAGGTCAGGTGTATAATAGGACATCAGGAGAATAGGAGTAAAACTGTAAAAATTTAAGTTAAATGGTTACCGGGGCGGCGTCATTCGTCAACAGTGAAAGCGAAAAGACAGATAGGTAAGGCCCCCCTCGCCACAGACCAAAAGAAAAGTAACACAGGGACCGTACGTACACTCCCGATTCAGTAAGACTGATCAATTGGGGTAAGTACGAATATTTGTGCAATAACCAACCTTGTCTCATACCCGCCAGATAATAACGGACGCGCAGGTCCTCCCACCAATCACAACTCGACAACGCATCCTTAAAAACCAACCTGGTTTTCCCCAACTCCCTCGCCTGTTTCTCCCTTTCATACACTCCATATCCCATCAAGGTATAGGTATATGGTACTACATGTATATAAATTTTACCTGCCTTGTTTTTACGCTTGTACAACTTTTATGGGACAGCATATATGTTTTCATCCGACCATACTATAAACGAATTTTATCTTCTTCAGATGGAAATACAACCACAAACCCACTAATTTCTCTTTCATCTCATTCAAGTAATAAAAAAAATTTAAAAATATCTACTACATTTCTTTCTTTTTTTTTCTTTTTTGCCAAGTACATTTCCATTTCCCTCCTTATATATACATGTATATATATATATATTTACAGTACTCGATCTCTGTGCAAAGGCGTCAAGGGGTTTTGTTTCTATATCTATAATATCGATCTGGCTTGGTATTTTCTTAAAAAATAATTTCCATTATCATGAAAATAATTAATTAATCAAGAAGAAGTGAAATAAAGATGGGTAGAGGAAAGGTGCAGTTGAGGAGGATAGAGAACAAGATAAACAGACAGATAACATTCACCAAGAGGAGAGGTGGGCTTTTGAAGAAAGCCAATGAGATCTCTGTTCTTTGTGATGCTGAGGTCGCCCTTATCGTCTTCTCCACCAAAGGCAAGCTCTTTCAGTATTCCACCGATTCATCGTACGTTCCTTCCTTCTTTAACATCCTACCTAATTTAACATATATAATTAATTAATAATATAGCTAACTACGATCGGTCTTTACTGTTTGTTTTTTAGACGTCTCACTTTTAATATAGTCACGAATTCAGGTTATCTTAATTAGATGTGTTTAATACGGAAGTGGTTAGCAATGAAGCTTATTTTTGGGTAAGTTGGTCAATTGGTTAATAAATTGCTTACACGCAGGCGAGACTCTATGTGTGTCAGCATTTTATTAGTCAATTAATCAATTTATCAAAAAATAAACTTCATGCTAAGAGAGAGAACTTCTTATGCGGGTGATCCACATGCATTGACAAACAAAATCATCGCCATAGAGTCTGAACTATCGTCATAACCCAGAACCGTCACTATAGCCCGGGTTAGATCACTCTATGACGACGAGTTTAGTGACGGTTTTGTTCGTCGCTAGAGGTGGTCCGTTATATCAAGTTGCTTCCTAGTCAAGGTCATTCCTCATATTTTGCTCAGATTTTGATGCCCAGTGCGAAAAATAAAAACGAGACCCTTTTTAAAACATTGTATTCACAATGACAATAATATAATAACAATGACAATAATATTGTTGTTGTTGTTGTTGTTGTTATTATTATTGTCATTGTTGTGATTATTGTTATTATTATTATTATTGTCATTGTTATTGTTGCGATTATTGATAGTATTGTTATTATTATTATTGTTATTGTCATTTTATTGTTCTTTGTTATTATTATTATTATTATTATTATTATTATTATTATTATTATTATTATTATTATTATTATTATTATTATTATTATATATTTGTTTTATGTTTATCTTATTTTTTTTAATGTTTAGTTATTATTAACTTTTAGTCAGATTGCTTAATTAACTTAGTAACTTTGGCATATAGAATTATTAAATGAGAAAATGATTGACCTTAATTATTTAATTAGGTCACAATTGCACTAGACAATCACTAAATCCAAGCCGCTACATGTTGTAGCGATTAGTATCTTTCTTTTGCCATTTAATTATTTCTTTTCCCTTTTGAATTTAGTTTGACCATGTGTTGTGCTACAAAAGAAGGCATGTAAAAAAAATATTTAAGACCAAGCCGCTACAACGTGTAGCGGTTGGTATATAAAAAAAATAATTTCCTTTTAATTTTTTTGACAAGGTGGGACAACGGAAGACATGTAAAAAAATAAAATAAAAAATAATTAAGACCAAGTCGCTATAACTTGTAGCGGTATATAAAAAATTTGCCTTTTTTATCTGTCTTTCTGACAAAGTGGGCTCACGATATAAAGTTAATTTGACAATTATTAAAATAGAGGCCGCTATAACATGTAGCGGTTGTGTATATATTTTTTCCAATCTCAGTCTTTCAATTAATTGATCCACGGCTGAAAAGTTAGTTGCTGGAATAGTACCGGTTCCTATGGATGAGCATATATATATATATATATAATTTTATGTATGTGCACACCTAGAGGGGGGGTGAATAGGTGTTAAAGCTAAAAGTGATAAACGGTGAAAACTTTTTAAAATATTATGCTACAAGTTTAATTCAGACATACCACACCGTTTTTTTAAAGTGTCCGCTCTTCGTTTATTATTATCGAGACAATTAAACACATGCATTTTAGTGTCTGGATTAGCGTGATGAATAAAAATGTGCAAAACGTGAATGACAATTAAAGAGATAAACAAAAGTAAAAATCACACCAAGATTTTTACGTGGTTCATCCCCTATCCTCTAATCTAGTGGCTCAATCCACGTCCAATCCCAACTAGGATTGGAGACTCTTTATTATAAAAAGATTTAGACCTCAATACAAAAAATAACTCCCTGTTACAAAGACGCTTCAATTCTGATGTTGGACACCAATGCCCCCTTTGCACCTCTGCAACTTGTACACCTCTGCACCTGTTCTCACCTCTGAGACCTTTGAAGCTTCATTTGAACAGACCCACTAAACTCTAGAAACTCTAGACCACCAAAGCTAACAGTTTTGTTTTTCATATTACAATGATGGTGATTCCAATGAAATATCAACTTTCTAGCCTAAGGATAACAGGACATTGATTGCTAGAAAGACTATTAGAAAGCTATAAGAATTAAAAAGAATGAATTGATGCTTTCCAATTGTTGGGTCACTTCATAACCGAGCATGATGAAGCTTTTTATATAAGAAGAAGGCCAATGACTATAAAAGTTGTTAGCTAAGAAAACTCAAATCCGTTAGAAACTATCCATGAATATTTCAGCAGCTTTGTATAACCAAAAAGATAATATGTAATCTGCAACAGCTATACGAATTTGAAGTAGCTAAAATAAAGGAAAAAAACTCCTATATCCAGTGAACTGTTTTAAACAAGAGTAACAAGGAGATAAGATAAGACCCAGTAACTTTAAAAAGCTTCTGTAAGACTCCTTTTTCAAATAGAATATAAAGTACCACTAATGAGCCCCACCAAGTAAGATTTTATCCTTAAATACTATTTTAGTTCAATTGACATATTCTGTAGAACTAAATTTGGGTCAGCTAGAAAAAATTAATTAATAACATAAATCCATAATATTTGTCATTATTAAAAATATAAATACCAACAATATATATATATATATATATATATATATATATATATATATATATATATATATATATATAAGCTTTGATTAATTTATATCAACTCGCTTTCCTAGGCATGGTCATCATTCCTCATATTTTGTTTAGATTTTGATGCCCAGGGTGAAAAATAAAAACGAGACCCTTTTTAAAACATTGTATTCACCCAAAAAGGTAAAAAATAATAATAAAAAATATAAGTTGTATCCAAAAGAACTTCGAATACAACAAAATATATGATAATACATAGAAAGATACTTTTAGTATTTCTAAAACCTAAATCTTAAATCAAATGTTCAAAATCTTATATATATATATATATATATATATATATATATATATTTGGGGTCTCGATCTCTGATCGGGGCCAGAGCAGTCGACCATCCCTCCCGTGCTCAAGAACAACTTTGTTCGTAGGGGTGTAAATGAACTGAGCTGCACAGAGATTTAGTACTTCATAATATTTATAGAGTTTGAAATAGTTCATAAAATTTATAGAGTTTGAAATAACGTTGATTCATTTAGCCTCATTACAGTTTAAACTATTCAAGCGAATATGATCTGAGTATTAACAGAAAATTGTAATTAATTTGAAAAGGCTCAAGTAATTTATCTAACTTTAAATTTTGCTTATATTTGAATTACTCAAACGGGTACGAATCAAGCCTTGAACCGTTTGGTTCATTTGATAGCCTTATTGCTTCGTACTTTATACACACGTACACACACATAATAAATCATTTGGGCCGTCCAAAATTTGGGATAAATCCTACCGTCCATGTAGTGCCAGAGATACGGAACATAACTAGTATATATACAGAACTGATCTAAATCATACATCTTAAATAACATATCTCTCTTAAATAGCATACATTTATTAAAACTACGTCGTTTTTAAAATTCTTTTAAAAAATAAAATAATATATATTAAAAGAGAGTAGTCTTCCACTTGTTTTTCTTTTATTTACAAAAATGCCACCCGCGACCCATCTTGCTTTTTAAAAAAATCTCTAAAAGGACATAGTTTAAATAAAGATATGTTATTTAAGAAAGTATGTTATTTAAGAGATATGTTTTAGATCCGTACTCTCTCTATATATATTTATATATAATATGCTGACTCTCTCCAACGAACTATAGAGAGCGAACTAAAAACGAACCAACTATAGCGACGGTTTAATCCGTCGCTATAGCATATATAGAAAATCGACTTTCTATGCTATAGCGACAGATAAATTTTTCGTTATAATCGGTTTGTTTTTAATTCGCTCCCTATAGTTTATTGGAGAGACGTACCATATATATATAGTCAGGATCTTAAGCTCACCCTTTATTTACCTCACCCGAATTCACCCGAGCTCACCCCTCTTTAGCGACGGACCCGGCGACGGTTCGGTCATACAACCGTTGTCTATACTTTTAGCGACGGACAACATATAGCGTTGCTAAAAAGTATGAGCGACAATTGTATATCTAACAAATCAAATTAAATTAAAATCCGGTCGCTAAAGGGGTTAAGCTTCAGTGAGTTAGATAATGGGTGAGCTTAAGATCCGAGATATATATATATATATATATATATATATATATATATATATATATATATATATATGTGGGACCAAGTGTAAAATTAGGATTCACATGACCTAATTGAATTAAATGCACGATTAGGGTTCCATGGCCTCATTAAATGTGTAAATTAGGGTTCGCAAACCTAATGGAGTGAAGACGAAAAAGTCGAAAATAAATATGTTAGACCCAAGAAGCCTCCCACGTGTCCCGAGGCGGCGTAAGACTGGGGAGGCGGCTCGATTCGGGAATTGATTGAGGGATTGGATTGGTGGCTAGAAGGACAGGAAAACATGGGCATTATTCTAATGACTAAAGGGAATTTCTGGAATTTTCCTGAAAGCATGTGCCTCGCACATGACTACTTTCCAGAAGACCCTTTAAATACTCCTTCCATTCCATTGGGAAGGGGACTTCTCGGAAGACTCAAGACTTGGACGCTTGGAAGATCAAAGGGACCCTTTTGGTGACTTAAAGGCTCGGAGATTCCACCTAAAAGCACCAAAAGGTTTTGGACATTCTCTCAACTTGAAGGACTCAAGAAGGCTCTTGGAATCCCTGTTACCCTAACACGGCTCCCGGATTCTAGGAGTTCTGCCACATGTCGTTGGAGTAATCGTTCACCTGTCGTTCTCCCCTCTTCAATCAATCAATCAATTCCGTGCTCTTTGTGGATTTCTCTCTTCCTCAGCCAACACGAAACCCTAACCCTAGCAAGGTACGATTTCCTTGCCCACATTTCTTTGGCGACTCTGCTGGGGAGGTGTAGAATTCGTGAAGGGTATGCCCACGACTCGAAGTGGGAGAACTACTGAAAAACGCTTCACCAACAAACAAAGATTACCTCACCGGATCCAGTTTAAAGCAAGCCACTCAAGCTTTCCAAGGCGAAACACCGGATTTTGACCAACCACTTATCAAAGACGCTTGGAAGGAAGTTCGACATCACCACATATGGCCAATCAACAACAAACCAACGCAGGAAGGCAAAGGCGAGGATGCGGTGGAGACCACGAATCTTTGTGCAACTAGAGATGCTTTCAAGGCATTGAAGGAAGCACGAGAAGGGGCAAGGAATGATGATGGCCATGATCTTTGAAATCTGAGAGGAAGCAAGAGGAGATGGGAATTTCCGCTAGCGATTGATCTGATTCCCACTTTCAAGGCCATGTTCCCGGGGAAGTTCGCATGGGGAACAAGCGGTGTGGAAGACAACAATAATGGTAAGAATAACAAAGAGAACAGATTGTACCTCCATTAACGGAAAGTCAATCGGTTCCATAATCAACTTGGAAGCCCGAGCGGTGGTGGCGTGCCACAACCTAGGATGGAAGCAAGCCAACCTCGAGCAAACATCATCTCAACTACTATTCCATCATTTTCACGGTATGAAATGCCAATCATTCCAAGCAATGTCCAAATGAATGAGCCAAAGAACTTCCACCAAAGATGCAACCGCTTATGATGCAAGTGTTCATCAACCAATTTCTACCATACACACCGCCGTCTGCGTGATATATCACAACACCCCGAGAGAGTTCACGCCTTCTGAAGCCCGTATGTGACGAAGGATGATATTATTAGCGTGATCAATCAACTTCACGACGGTACATCTCGACCCTCGGAGTTGGACTTTACTCCTCCTTACCCCGCACACATTCGGAGGCAACCTTACCCAACAGGGTATATTGAGCACCCCCCGTAATTTCCAAAATACAACGGGGAGAAAGGAAATGCTAGGGAACATATTGCGAGTTTTGTAGAAATCAATGTCTCCGTGGCTCGGATATGACGAAGTGAACAACCACAACTTGTTGATCACGAGAATTCAACAAGACTTTGACGGATAGTGCCTTTAGTTGGTACTACAATTTGGAGAAGGGTCACCCATGATTGGGATGACTTAAAATTACAATTTTTCAAGAAATTTTTCTATGTGCGAAGCAGTAACCATTGTGGAGCTTATGCGATTCAAGCGAAACCGAATGAGGAATTGTCGATTATGTTGATGAGTTCGGGGCCCGAGTACGTAAGTCATGCGCAGAACGATTGAAGAAAAGAACTTAGTCGACATTTACAACAATGGTGCCTTGGATTCTTTCAAGCCCCACCTCATCACCAAGGCTTGTGATTCCTTCACGACCCTCTCATCTTTTGTACAAGACTTGGGAGGAATTGTGACATTGCCCACTAACCATGCGATTTGGTTATATGGAAGGCGAAGAGATAAACAACCGTGGCTTTGGTGACTCTCAATCAAAACCACAAGGGGGCGAGAGGGAAGCATGAGAAGAACTTTGGCCATCAAAAGCAGAGGACGGCTGAAGACAAATATACAAGAAAACCAGTCCCGAGGCCATCACACGTAGTGAGAAAGCATTCAAGGATTTATATGAACAATGGGTTGAACATGGAGTGTGAAACCCCCAAGGCCTAGATTTGCGGTGTGGAAGAAATAAAGAGAAGATCGAGACTTACATGTATTCCACCAATCGCGGGACACTCAACTATGGATCATTTATTATAGCTGCGGAGGATATTCCACGAGAAGTTCGGCAAATAGGGAGATTGAACTTGGAAAGGAAAGTAAGCGTTCTCATGACAAGCCATTGCCAAACCACAAGGAAAGGAAGCGTGCATCAACATTATTCACAAAGACAAGCCCGAAGTGGAGATGATGATGGAAGAAAAGGAGGAGTGTGATCCAGCCCTGCGGTGATGGCATTGATGAACCGAGCCAAGTTCGAATTTTTTCGATCGATAGGATTGCTGAGGAAGCGAGGATTGAGGCAACCAGGGCAATTATCAAAAGCTGTCGAGATCACGAGGAGACTTGTATGGCCATGAGTAAAGGATTTGTGAAGACGATGGAGGAAGAAAAAATAAGATATCTTTCTAAAGGCGATAGAGAGATAAGATACCCGCACAACACAGTCATTGTATGTGACAACAATGTCAATGGCATCGAGGTGCGGAGGGCATTCATTGATAATGGAGCATCAGAATATCATGCCCTACACCGTGTTCAAACGGTTGAGGCCTACTCCGAGAAGAAGATTGTGAAGGAACAAATGAACATTACGGGATTAAATCGACCAAAGCATAAGAACCACAGGACATATTAAGGTGGACATACAAGTTGGGAAGATTCGAGGGCCCTGTAATGTTCCATGTTGCTTGAAAGTGGATGTATCATATCATGTCTTGCTAGGAATGGCTTGGCAAAATGACTACTTCTGAGGTAGTACCCTCGGTCTTTTATCGATGCTTTAAAGCTATATTTGGAAAGGAGAGAAGTAAAGGTACCAAAGAACTCGGAATCCTTTTGGACGGAGGAGGCACACATCAAAAAGCAACTTTCTTTGATGATGTCATTTGAAGAGGAGAGAACCAGATTACAAGGCCTAATTCTCTAAGACTAGCAAGCTGGGAGGAAGTGCAGGAAGATAAGTTCGTGCTTGCAGAAAAAGAGAAGAAGAAAACCTCGGAACACGAAGAATGTTCCAAAAATAAGAAGCCCATAGTAGTAGACTTAGAGAAAGAAGGAAGAGAAGAAAAGAAAAGGCCAGCAGATCCCGAAGATGCCAGAAATATAATAAATGCCAAGCGGATGGCACAATCTGACGAGGGCTAGAAGACAAAATGGGAGAGGGTTGTTAAACCCGACGGAAAGGTGGTGTTTCGATTGTGACGATGCTGAGGGGAAGAGCCTTGGGCGTGTGAACCAACGGCTCGGGAGGTGTCCCCACTCCAAAGAATAATGAAGAAGAAGAAGAAGTTGTACAGACAATGAAGGTAGAAAACAGACTCGAGAATGTTTCGAGGATAGGCCAAAACCTCAACAAAATGAATTAGAGGAAGTTAATTTGGCAACAGAGAAAGGAATGCCAAGACCGACTTATGTCAACAAGGAGCTGGATGTTAAACAGAAGGAGGAGCTTGTACAATTATTGCGAGAATATAGGGATGTCTTTGCTTGGAATTACGACGAAATGCCCGGAATTGACAAGGATCTTGTGGAGCACAATCTAAACATAAGTCCGGGAATGAAACCAGTAAAGCAAGCACCTCGCAACTATGCACCCGAAGTAGAAACTCAAATAAAGGAAGAGATCAAGAAGTTCTTTGGAAGTAGGGTTCATCAAGCCAATTCAACATCCAATATGGCTATCCAAAGATTGTCTGCAGAAAAAAAGTCAAATGGACATGACTATGAATATGTGTGGATTTCAGAGATTTGAACAAGGCATGCCCAAAGGACATGTACCCATTACCCAACATAGACACTTTGGTAGATGCAACGGCTAATCATGAGATGATGTCATTCATGGATGGGTTTGTGGGTTACAATCAGATAAAGATGTCCGTAGAAGATGCAGAGTTGACAGCCTTTCGTACCCCGTTTGGGAATTTCTACTATGTAGTAATGCCATTCGGGTTGAAGAATGCGGGGGCAACTTATCAAAGGGAAATGCACGCCATATTTCATGATATGATTCATGATATAGTGGAGGACTACGTAGATGACATAGTAGTAAAATCCAAGAAGGCGATAACTCATGTGGAGGACCTGAGGAAAGTGTTCGAGCGGTGTCGAAGGTATAAGTTGAGGATGAATCCGAAGAAGTGCGCCTTTGGGATGACGGCTGGAAAATTCTTGGGCTTCTTGGTGAACAATAGAGGCTTAGAGGTGGACCCAAGCAAGGCGAAAGCAATCACGAGATGCCCCCACCAAAACGCAGAAAGCAGTTGAAGAGCTTTACAGGAAAGTTTAATACACGTGAGAAGATTCATGCCAACATTAGTCAAAATCACGAACCTTTTGGAAAATTGCTAAAAGGAAAGGCAATGGGATCTGGGGCAAGACCAACAACAAAGCGTTTGAGAAGGTGAAAAGAATTTTGGCTTCAAAGACAAACAATGGTAGTGCAAAAAGAGGAATACTGCATTGCGGTTGTACATCACATCTACCAAGAAGTCCATAGTGGATTGATCACGCGGAGGTGGATAGAAAAGAGAAACTCAGATATTACATTAATGGATAATCCGAGGGACCTAAACCGTGTATTCACAAGTGGAGAGGCATTGCTTAGCATTGGTATTCATTCATACGCGAAAATGCGGCATTATTTTTTAGCACACGAAATAAAGCTTGCAACAAAAATTGATCCAATCAGATACCTATTAACTAAGCCAGCATTAGTAGGAAGACCTTCCAGATGGATGATGATTCTTTTAGAGTACGACATCAAGTGTGTAACACCGAAGGCGATCCGATGTCAAGCCTTGGCAGACCTGCTGGCTCAATTTCCAAATGGAGAATATGAACCCCCTTCTGAGGATCTTCCGGGTGAAGAAGTAGAATCAATCGAGTTGAGAAATGAGGACCCAGAATGGTGGAGTTTGGCTTTTGATGGATCATCCGCAGAAGGTAAAGGCGGAGCAGGAGTGGTGTTGACCACTAAAGAAGGAAATGAAGTGGCCTTGTCATACAAGTTGGATTTCCCTTGCACAAACAATGAAGCAGAATATGAGGCGTTCATATTAGGATTGTTGGCGGCTCAAGAATTGGGAGCCAAATATCTTAAAGTAAAGGGAGATTCAAACCTCATAGTGCAACAGATAAGAGGCCAATTCGGAGTGAAGGAACCTATCTTGGCGCCATATCGAATCAGTAGCACAAAAGGTGATGGAGGCTTTCAAGAGGTGGTGATTGAATATATGCCAAGAGGATGAGAATAAACAACCCGATGCATTAAGCAGCAAGATAGCATCTCGAGTCTATGTCCAAGGTGAGGATTTGGATGTAAAGGTAATGAAGAGAACCTCCCAACCACAAAGTACTAAATTTGTTCCCCAAAGACATGATAGATGATTGGTGATCGACATCTCCCATCAATCTGCAAACAAAGGAGGAACAATACCTACCGTGAAGTTCTGAAGTACAACATCATCAAAGGTGTCTTGTATCACAAAAAGCGGACGGTGTGTTGACACGATGCTTAGGGGGGCGAGCGAAGCGGATAGAGTCTTACAACAAAAAATGATGAGAATCATGCGGATTGGCGGGGCATAGCTTGTATCGTGAGGTCGCAGCGTCGAGCGGTATTATTGGCCCGAAATGAAGAAGGAAGCGGATGCCTCACAACGCCAATGTGTTTCATGCCAAGAATACCACAGGGAGGATGAATGCGCCTTCATTGAAGATATAGTGGATTGGCGAATCCCTTATGTGGAGTTCTTGTAAAGCGGGACTCTTCCGACCGAAAAGAAGGACGCAATTATAATCAAGAGGAAGTCACAACGTTTCTTCTTGCAGAATGGATAATTGTTTAGAAGGGGATTCAATGGCAAGCCCTACGATTCTCGGAACTAGGTGAAGCCAAAGATTTGGTTTACCAAATGCACAAGAATGAACACTGAGGGGAGCCAAGTTGTACAAACAACTTATCGATCATGGTTACTATCGGCCAAAGATGGAGGAGATTGTCTAGAATTTGTTAAAAGTGCCACATTTGTCAAATACATGGAAACTTGATCCATGCTCCCGCCGTGGATTTGCGAACCTTGGCAACACCATGGCCCTTTCATACATGGGGAATGGATCTTATAGGTCCTGTTCACCCTAATTCCAAGGGTAACATATGGATTTTAACTGCCACCGAGATGTACACAAAGTGGGTGGAGGCAATACCCTTGAAGAATGCCACGGGACCAGCAGTGGCCAATTTTATCAAGGAGCACATTATTTGCCGTTTCAAAATCCCAAAGATAATTTTGTCGGATAATGGAACTCCCTTCATCAATAGGGATGTCAAAAATCTGATGGAAAGATACAGGGTGAAACATTACAAGTCATCACCATATTACCCGAAATGAACGAATGACGAGAGGCTACAAACAAAACCTTGATAAAAATTTTATCAAAAACCCTAGACGATCATCCAAGACATGGGCGTAAATAATTACCAATAGCGTTATGGGCATATCGAACTTCAAAAAGAAGCCTACGATGAGACCCCATATCTTTGGTTTATGGTGAAGAAGGTCATTTTTGCCATTGAAATAGAAATACTTTCTACTCGAATGAGACTTGAAGCTTAGTCGAGGAAGAAAAACCGACCAGCAGACCACAGGCCTTAGTTGACTTTCGAGATAAGGCTAAAGAAAATCTTGAATCAGTACCATGAAAGATCATGCGACGACAATACAATACCGCAATAAGACCACGACGAATTACGGTGGGGACCTGTACTCAAAACTAACTCAAGTCATGAGGGGACCCCAACCACCAAATTTTACCCCAAAATGGGAAGGCTTCAGATAGGTACGAGAGATCTCTAAAAGGGTATCAAAGATATCTCGTATGGGATCGATCTTGCCTCGGGCCCATTGAACTTGAAGTGGGTAAAGAAATATTACACATGAGAAGAAAGATCACAAAAATTATACTTTCAACTTCAAAAGTAATCGAGGCACCTGACTAAGTCTACCCTTGGAAGTTACACTTTCAAACTTCAAAAGTGGTCGAGAACACGATTAATGACCTTCTCGACGATTACACTTTCAACTTCAAAAGTGACTGAGGCACCTGAGTTTAAGCCCTCAACCCCGAAAGTTACACTTTATCTTTAAAAAGTGACAAACGTTATGCTTTATTCGACAAAAGCAAGAAAGTTATACTTTACCTCTAAAAGTGGCAATCGTTATGCTTTCTTCGACAAAAGCAAGATTTACTAATGAAACGTTATGCTTTTCGTTAAAAGCAATTTTATTATCAATAAATTTACAAACTTTCACTTATACTTGAATGTTATTTTTAAATTTCTTAAGAAAAAAAAGTATAAAGTCAAGTTTTGGTTTGTGAAAACTATATATACATGTTTTTGATAAAATTCATATTTACTTGTGGTTGTCTTGTAATATTAATAACTTGAGATTCAATGATAAATATTAAATTTTAAGGAATCATTCAAATTAAAAGCAATCAACAAGGTTGAAGAAACTACATTTTGATAAGTGAAACATGTGTAAATGAGTTTCTGAAACGGGAAATCGAAAAAAAAAACTACTACAACAAGTTATGATGTAAAGGCCAAGACATATCAAATTGAAGATGAGGCATAGCTAAAGCTTCCAAGTCAGCAATGGCCGCATCTCAAACCTTAAGATTTGCAGTTTTCGAATTCCCTAACTTGTTGGGTAGTTGACTCTAAGTCCCGTTGTTGTTGGCTACCTCCTCGAAGTCGGCCCTCTAAATCTTGAGGCCTGAATCTTCAATTTGTTGGCGGCTTCATCAAGTTCGAAAAGTCAACCGAAAAGGATTCATCTTCACACTTACGTCACAATGACCTCTCGAACGTAATGAAATAAGATCAAAACTTGACTTGAGAAGAGTCAATCTATCACGAAAACGAGAGACATGTCAACACCTATGGTCACATAAGGTCGTCTACTTTATCATTAAACTTCTTCAAGTCCTCGACTCATGAAATATATAAAGAAAGAGTGTGCAATCTACAAATAAGGCTGCGGTGATCTAGGAAGAAGGTTTGGGTGGAAGTCTCCTTAATAATTAACTTGCCAAGATCTCTGCGGGGCACCGAGCTAGAGACGCCCTCAGACTTTCCCGACTGAAGATGATATCTGAAACCCCTCCAAGAAATAAGATCCCCATTTGGATTAAAGGAAGCTCTGGTAGCAATTCTTTAGAAGCCACCATTGAATTTATCGAGTCAAGGGGTGGAGGAGTAGAAAGATCTTTGTATGGTGAGGATTCCTCGAAACCTTGGTCACCGGAGGATAACCAAGGTGACTATATGGCGAGTGGGAAACATCCGGATGGAGAAAGATCAATAAAGCGAGTGCCTCAACAGTGAAAAGGCAAGTCTTTCATCTTCTCGCTCTGAAAAAACAAAATGTCAAAACATAATATATTAAAAACAAAGAAAGAAAGGAAATTCAAGACAAATCATATGTTGATTAAAGAAGGATACTCACAATATAGTCAATGGAAAAAAGGAGCTCTGGAGATGCCACGAAAAGGGGAATGTTATTCAACCCACCTGAATGTTATCAACACCGCCTCCCCGAAAGCAATCACAAACTCGGTAGAATCCTTCCGGGAGGATGAGCATCACCAATAATTTCGGAAGGATTCCTCCGGGAAGTAAGAGCCTCATCAACATCTTCACACTCATCATGAGGAGCAGCGATCACGGGAGGTGTGAAGAAATAGTTAGATCACCCACAAGGGACTCGAGCTCACATCGGATAAGGTATCCTTAGCATCCAAAGCTAACACAATCATCACGAGGAATAGATGACTCAATATTAACAAGTATAGGTTGGGAAGGCTCATGACTAGTAGAAACCATGGCCATGCATCACTTCATTAAGCGATCTACACATAAGCCCAAGAGGAACGTCATCATCATCATCATCTTCATCGTCCACGGTAACCTAAAAAAAAAAAGGGAAACAATTACTTAACGATATGTGAAAGTAGTAATACAAGGGATGAAAGAATAATGAGAATAGTACAAAAAAAAAATTATTACCAAATTTCTACGGCGTTTCTTGGTTGGATCCTCAGCTGCCGGCATATTAGAATCAGCACTATCAAGAGGGTGTTTTGCCAATGGCTTTATGATAAGCCTAATAGGAGGAAGACGGCTGACTGGAACCACAGCAGAAGCAATAGGAGGAGCTACTTCAGAATCAGTAATAATAGCCACTCTCGTTTTAGAACGAGTAACTCTCATTGCCTCGGCATCAAAGGATCCCTGGGGAGGAGCTGGAGGAGACACCTGAAACGGAGCCCGTGGTGGAAGACTCGTAGAAGTAGTGGGAGCTTGTACAGGAAAAGTATTCGGATCACCTCGATGAGGAATGTCTGCTAAATGAGGAAGAGAAGACTTAGGCATCAAGACCTCGTGCTCAACCAATCTGCCATCTTGGTGGCCAAAGTGTTGAATGACGGATATGGGTCTTAGAGAGCATAGCGATCGGCACCATCGAGACGCTTTTGGAATAAAAAGCGGCAATGAACAAATCAAGGTATCATCCTCCCATCTTTTAAGATTGATTTGCCGAGAATTACGTTCGCCAATAAGATATCGCCTGCCCGGAATTATCTGGTATTACAAAAGGAAGGGATCTATGAGGACCACTTTGTAGCCTCGGAAATGCCCATGTAAAAGAGGGGGAGGTACAAACGAAATTGACAAGAGCAGCCTCATAATTTCCTCGACAGGTGTGACCAAAAGGGCATTCTTGGTCATATCCGAATTGTCTCATGACCCGGTGAGGAGAATACAGTACAGTGCCAAAACTATTATTCTCGAGGAAGTAAGGAAGCTCTGTAGACCGAACCAAGATAGTGCAGAACCACTCAAGCTGGTTTTGTTGAGGCTTGAGTAGGTACGAAATTGGCGCTTGTAAAAGTGAGGTAGATGGCCACAACCCTCTGAAACAATGGTATAGGGACGGGCAGTGAACAAAGTATAATCATCAAAAAAAGGCCGCAAATCCGCACTATCGAGTTTAAGTCGGTAATCAATCAAACGTGTCATGCGAGGAATGACGTTGGGTGATGAAAAAAGAGGAGACTTCTTCTTCCGCTTAGAGGAATAGCAGCGTTCAAAAAAGAAGAATCAAGAAAGGAGCATGGATTGAAGCAATTGACATCATACACCAAGGAATAAAAAAAATCAAATAAGAAAAGGTTAAAGGAAAATAAAATGCGGTTAGAAAAGACAAATAATATATATATATATATATAGAAAGTGATTACCTCCCAATGATTCTTTCATGGCAGAAGGATTGTTTAAATGTCTGGCGACGATATAAGGACCCCAGAAGAGAGAAGCAAGGGAATCTCTCGAGCCTCGGATAATAACGCCGCTGTCAATACAGGCGGAAGGACCGTCATGGGAGATCCGAGGGAAGATGAAGCGGGACAACCACATAGCGAGATAAATTCGCCAGAGAGAAAAGGACAAGTCTCTCCACGAAAGGCAAGGACAGATTTGTCATGAATAGAGTACATGTCATTGGTTGGTCTTGTAGTCACTAAGAAGTAAGCGTACCTGGGATAACCAAGAATTTTTCTCCGCCCGGAAGTCTCAAGTCTGGAAGGAGTGTATCGCCTCAAGCGGGAGATGAAGCGGGAAGATTGCTTGAAGGCTTCCATCAAGTAAGCAACACACATTCGTTATCTTTAGTG
This sequence comes from Panax ginseng, assembly GCA_020205605.1. Lineage (NCBI taxonomy): Eukaryota > Viridiplantae > Streptophyta > Magnoliopsida > Apiales > Araliaceae > Panax > Panax ginseng. The sequence goes on from CM035127.1 coordinate 4,303,299, forward strand.
GACATGTTAGAAGGGCCGCAGGAGTTCAAGCAACAACAACGGAAGGCTACAAGATGAGATTCAAAATAAATATATATGTTTCAGAAAAAATGAGAATGAATGAAAGGAATAAAAGAAGAGAACTTACTAATAGAGGGTATAGACATCCTCTAGAGTAGGGGTAAATTCCCCCCAAGCAGTGACGAATGTGCAAGTAGAGGAACACCATCGTGAGATCAACACGGTAAGAGCGTTATGGTCATGGTGGATGCGTAGGTCTCTACATAGTTGAACACAACGAAAGATGCTTGCGTTTTTTAGTATTTCCACGTACTCAGCATTTCCAAAGATTTCGTCGGTCCAATCCTGCCATCCTTGAAGGCGACTAGATGAATCAGATAGGAAGTGAAGAGGATCGAAAGGGTATTCTTTCTTCTCTATGCATAGGCGGGGAATGCAATTAAGACGAGGAAGTCATCCCAACCTCCGTAAGTTTGGGCACTGAAATAGGCCTTCTTTCTCCGGTGAAGAAAAAGTTGTCAGACACCATAGTCCTTAACTCTATCCCGAAAGGTGTCGGAGGATCAAGAAGGGAGCCCTTCCCAATCAAGGATGAAGGGGACTCCCGAGTGGTTTTTTGCTCTGCGGACATTCAAAGTGAAAGGGCCTACAAGCAAGGAAAGTTCATCATAAGATTTCTCTAAAAAAAAAAAAAATGTAAGAATGTCAAAGGGAAAAGAAATGCTCACCATGACAAAGAATAAGGTTTGATATGTAACCTCGAAGACACCTGAAAAAAAAAAAAAAACGTGAGTCAATTGTGTAAAGGGTGCAACTGCTTCCAGGGCCATTTGCGTACGGAATGGTAATGGGGTAAAGGTAATGGTAATGCTGGGCAATGAAAGCTTTGGTAATACTCCATGTACTATATTCATGCTAGCTAGGCCCATCTACTAACTTCATTGGTCTATTCCTATAGGGCTCGGCCAGCTAAAAAAAAAAAAAAAAAAAAAGGGTTCTAATGAGTCGAGGAAATCGTAAATGCAATTACTACCGAGTTGTTTTTATATAATAGCCTATATATATATATATATATAAAATATGCCAATCTTTCTTTATTATCCGAGGGAAAAAACCGAGATATAATCAAGGTAATGGGGCTCGGAAGACAAAAAGAAAGAAAGATAAAAAAAAAAAAAAATTGTTGACTGTGGTGCCTTCGGGTGAAGCAATATATTAGAAAAAGATAAATTATAGTACTCAAACTCACCTTTAATTTCTCCACCCTTTTCCTTGCTGTAAAGCAATCTTTTTTACTTCTTCACTGTATTTACGACTTCTTTCAATAATCTTGGTCGCTATATGTGTGTGTGTGCATGTGTGTCATATTGATTAATTAGTGATTAATAAGAATATATTATGCAATAAAGCGGACATGGATTAAGACAATATATATATATAAAAATTCCTGCTACACTTTGGATGCAAGGCGAGGATATCAAAATAAAATTTTATTTTATTCGAAAATATATATATATATATATATATATATATATATATTACATTCATAGGGTTCTAAGACTTCCTACATACGACCTTGCAAATGAACATCACAAAAGGTAGAGCCATGACATCTTCTTAATGATTACCTTATTTTGTAATGGACTTATGAGCAGTGAATTGCGCGAGGAGGTGTCAATTGTATTGCAAGGAAATAAAGCATGTTTATTACAAATTTTCATCGATGCAAGAAAATATTAAAAGCATGCTTTACCAGTGGGGATCGATGTATTGTTGTTGTGATGATTAATCAAGCACACAAAAGTTTCAAATGAGGGTTCCTTATTATCGCAAATAAAAAAAAAGTGCACCAAGTAATGCGCCAACAAAACTCTCTACTACAATTCGTAAGCAGAAAGGCAAAGCGTAGTAGATGATGAATCGCGATTCTTACCCATCAAAAATGAGATAAGTAAAGTACTTTATTATTTATTTTATTTAAAAAAATGGTTCTGATGACATACGCCCAAAAAAGTTGACTCTTGGCTAGTTAAATCTTTTGGCTTTATTGGTAAATCATGTGATTGAAGAGGCATGTGATTTCTTTTGAAGCAAGACAGGCGCCTATTTTTAAAATACATAAGCAGTAAGAGTTTGTTAATCATATGACTTTAGGTCATATGATTCTTTTTGATTTTGTTTAAAAAAAAAATTCTTTTCAAGAAAATAAAGATTTGAAAGATTTGATTTGATTTTTCAAAATAAAGAAATATTTTATTTCCAATTTTCAGAATAAAATCAAATTTTATAAAATTAAGATTTGATTTTATTTTGGTAATGAAAAATTAAGATTTGATTTTATTTTGGAAATAAAAATTAAGATTTGTTTTTGAAAATAAAAATCAAGATTTAATTTTATTTTGGAAATAAAAATCAAGATTTGATTTTATTTTAGAAATAAAATTAATATTTGATTTTTTTTCTTCCGTTTGGGCTTCTTGGTGCTGCGAAATATTCAAGGTTGTAGTAACTTTTATCGAATTCAAGTGGTGGCACCAAGTGCCCACCATTTATTTTCTTTTTGGAATTTGAATGATCGATACGATCGGATGGCTCACGTATCAATAATCTTATAAAGCCTTTAAATTGGAATGAAGATCTTGACACCGAAAGAAGAAAACCACTGCGGTTTGAGTCGGCTGCTCATCGGGCTTTCTTTTCTGAGGTTCTCTTTTTTGTTTTCATACCGGCATACTAGAATTATATTTATGCTTTTAGTATGGCAACGCTTACTCTATTAATGTTCAATTACTTGTTTTTTCTCTTGTATTATTATTATTGCATCCCTTAGGCCACTTTAGCGTTCCCACATCAAGTTCATTCACACTTTGATCGACATCTGAGTGTGATGTGAGAATCTGATGACATAAATATCCCGCACTTCATGTATCTGCATTTATTATCAGTATTATTATTATTGAAACACATATCTTTTTCTTTTTTCAAATAAAAAAAAATGTTTTGATTTTATTTTCAAAATCTTTGAAAGGATTTGATTTTTTTTTTTTTTTTTAAAAAAAAATTTTTATTTATTAATATATAATTTAATTTATCTTGATTTTGTTTTCGTGAAACAAATATTGGGCAAGATACTGTAAAAATTTCTGTAAGATTTTTCAATATGTCCAGGAAGAGCCTCATTGGGTCTTGCCTTCCTGTGGTTTAACTCTAAGGGTTTGGCTCCTCAGAGTTCTCTCTTCAGACCATTGTTTTCAAGACACAGTAAAGTGAAGTCCCACAAAATCGCTTCAAAGGCTTGCAGTTTTCTTGCGATCGTCTATTTGAAATCGCGATTTCTGTGCAGGGGGCAAATGTGGGTCCAAGTGTAAAATTAGGGTTCACATGACCTAATTGAATTAAATGCACGATTAGGGTTCCATGGCCTCATTAAATGTGCAAATTAGGGTTCACATAACCTAATGGAGTGAAGACGAAAAAGTCAGAAATAAATATGTTAGACCCAAGAGAAGCCTCCACGTGTCCCGAGGCAGAAGACTCGTGGAGGCGGCTCGATTCGGGAATTGATTGAGGGATTGGATTGGTGGCTAGAAGGACAGGGTAACATGGGCATTATTCTAATGACTAAAGGGCATTTCTGGAATTTTCCTAAAAGCATGTGCCTCGCACATGACTACTTTTCAGAAGACCCTATAAATACTCCTTCCATTCCATTGGGAAGGGGACTTCTCGGAAGACTCAAGACTTGGACGCTTGGAAGATCAAAGGGACCCTTTTGGTGACTTAAAGGCTCGGAGATTCCACCTAAAAGCACCAAAAGGTTTTGGACATTCTCTCAACTCGAAAGACTCAAGAAGGCTCTTGGAATCCTCATTACCCTAACACGGCTCCGGATTCTGTGGAGTTCTGCCACATGTCGTTGGAGTAATCGTTCACCTGTCGTTCTCCCCTCTTCAATCAATCAATTAATTCCGTGTTCTTTGTAGATTTCTCTCCTCCTCAGCCAACACGAAACTCTAACCCTAACAAGGTACGATTTCTTTGCCCATATATATATATATATATATATATATATATATAGAGAGAGAGAGAGAGAGAGAGGGAGAGAGAGATGAGTTGATCTATTTCAGATGTGTTTGACTAACGGACACTCGGACAAATAAGTACTGACTCTTTTTAGGTTTCGACGTTAGGATCTAGGGTTCTGACTTCCCAAGATATATGATGATATATATATAGATACCAGGAGTATATCTACCTTTTATTATTATTATTATTTTATTTATTAAAGTTAAGAAAAACATAAACTAAGATAAATGTGTTCACTTTTTCGGATAACTTTCTTAATTTTAACTGCTAATTCTCAAAATTTTAAACTTTTTACGTTTATTATTGAAAATAGCTTACATAAGTTATATCATAATATGACCTATGCAAACCTAGGAGTATATATAGTTCAAGAACAAAAAAATAAAAAATAAGACTTCATTTTTGGACACAGTGTACATGTTTATTTGTACCTAATTATATAATAAGATAATAAGAAAATAGGAGAGGATTTATATTTCTAGCATACACATCAAACTTAAGCAGGCTTCTGCAGCAGTACTGGTACTATCTGCCAAGCGCATTAAAAATCAGCTTTAATTTGATGTTTGTTCTTTTCTTTATTTTTACTTTAGTTGATCGAGAGTATTAAAGCTGGAAACGAGAGTCCTAATACATTTGTTTGACCAAGTCTTTTTCTTTTTTTAGCATTGAAATTTAATTAACAAAACACAATCGATTTTGAAATTTTCGTTTACTCTAATAAACGATTGCAATTATCCAAAGTTTAAAATAAATTTTATCGTCCATTATATCCTCTTTAATTTTAAAGGATAAAAAATTGCTATCTCTAACCATGGGCGGATCTACCTTAAGGCAGTGGGGTCAATTGACCCCACTAAATTTTTGGGAGTTAATTTTTAATTTGATTTTGATTTTGATTTTATAAAATGTTTAGTGAAAATAAAAAATTCAGATTAAAAGACTATTAAATGTCTCAAATTTCTACTAATACAAACACTCCACTCTTTTATACTGTTTAGTAACTTACATTAAACATGATATTTTTGCAGCTATTGAAATGAGACTATCATTACGATAGTTTCAAACAATGAAATCTTAAAAAATGTTATTATAAATAATATTTTAACAATATTATTTAGTTTTGTAATTTATTTTAGAGGACACAAGAAGTCTCTCTTATAATAACAGTGTTTTAAAAAATTATAAAATATCATTTTATATATAACATAAGATCGAGGATTCGAAATGTATTCAATTACATAAAACAATATCAATTTTATATGATAGCTCACACAATTATTTGCAATATCCCTCGCATTCTGACGCCTTTATTTTATTGTATTTTATTTTTTTATAAATTTTTGTTATAAAAAAATTGACCTCACTGAATTAATGGGTTGGATCCGCTCCTGTCTCTAACTTTCAGATCTTCTTCCGTTCTTTCTCCTCCTCCTGAGTTCGTCCTCTGCCTCCTCCATTCTTTAGCGCCGACAATCTCTACTCTCCTTCGTATGTAATGCTGGAGGCACGGATAGTACGACTAGTTTACATATATAAGACACATTTAGGCATAAACTTTTAAGTAATATAAGTGAAGATTAGTAAAAGTTAACAAGAAGACTCTTGTCATCTTGATCATCTAGAGGATCATATCTAATGGAGGAACCACAAGTAGAAACTACAAGAACATATTGGAGGAACTAAATGCAATTTACCAAATAAAATAAAATGCAAGCGTGGAAAGTTGATCGAGTTCATGATCCTCCCGATGCATGGAGGATATGAGATTTTTATTTTACGTTAAAATTATAGATTGGTCCTGTAAGGTTGTTTTCATGTTCAAATATTTACATGGGTTTAAAATAAAAATATTTGACAAATGTAAAGGGCATATTGTAGACTTTAGGAAATATGCGAAAGGCATTTAGTTTGAGTCTTTATATAAGTAATCTTATTTGCACATAATTAAGCAAAAGGAACGCGCGTACTATATATGGGAAAATATTTAATTTGTACTAGCAAATTTTTATTTTTATATATTTTACTCGGCAAAACTAATGAATTAGTCATTGTAGTTGACAAGTTTTATTGATTACACTATTAAATTTTTAATTTTTTAAATTACCCCACTAAATTAATTATTATTTTAAAATTGGGCTATTCTGTTATATTTAGCTTCACCTGTTAATTTTTTTTAGCATTTATATATCCTACGTGAACTTGAAAAAAAAAATCAAAAAAGAAAGAAAATGACATGTGTTTAATCTTCTTTGTTTGACTCCTATTATAACTTTTAATATTCATATATCCACATTCTAAGGAAAAAAAATATTAAAGTAATAATGTAAGATCTCAAATATGAAGAACACCCGTCAAACAAAAACCCACAAAAGATGAGACAAATCTATTATAAATGTTGTATGAGCTTGACATAGAAAATTAGAAATCAGAAATCATCAAAGAGTTAGTGAAAGAACAGAAAAATCGTACCATCTTCTACTAGAGCAACAACTATTTGAGACATGAGACGCACACACTGCAACCCATTTATCTCTCTATAAATAGAGTATAATCTCCTTTTTCTCTCTCTAAAAACAGAGTACAAAGTGGGAGCTTGGAGTGAGAGATAAAACAAGTGTCTTTTATCTAAGATTCCAGGTCTTCAGTCCTCAGTGACAGTATCAGAGTCACCGGTTCAACACCTTCTTCTGGTAGCTCAAGCACCGATTTGACACCTTCGCCTTCGCCTGATCCACTCGAACGAACCACTATCGATCGCTAACTGAACCGCACAACACAAGCATAAATTTTACATCTATACTCATCTATATATCATTGGAGAAAATAAAAAAATTCCCACTTAATCTTTTCTCCAATGTGGGTATTTCTCACAATCATCAAAATTTAAAACTAATCAAAATGTAGATATACCATTTACTTAAAATTGATCCAAATTTAGGCATAATCAACTGCCATCAAAGCGGTTCACAGATACAATGAAATTGATTATATTTGGTCAGAGATAATCTCGCAGTAATCAAGTTCAATTCCGTCACTTGGAAAGAGAGACAAAGTTTCTAATCATACAAACTCTTGAGTCTTAAAATTTGATAGATAGAGTGGAGAGAGAGAGGGACCTGTCTGAGTTGATCGTCGTTTAGGGAATCTTGGTAAGAATGATTTGTTGACGGCATAGATTGTTTTTGGGTATGATTGGTTTCAGTTCCACCGTCATCATCATCATCGTCATCGTCGTCATCATCATCATCATCATTTTCGTTATGATCGGTTTCACTGGCGGTCTCGAATTCGTCAGAGGTGGTGTATCTGGCTGCAGCTGTCTAATCCACTCGAATCAGCCACTGCCAGAATAGATTTCACTGCCGCGGGTGCCGCTAACTGAATCGCACGAGCCTGTGATGAAAACCCATCAACGAATTTCTCTATAGCGGCTTTAGCCGAAGCCGCTTGCTCTTCCTCTCGATACGCAAATCTCTGAATCACTTGGAGCACAGGTTATTTGTTCCCGCCGTGCCGAAGAAACCGCAGTCATTGGCACACAGGGCGGGCTCCAATGGCTGGAAGCTGATGTCGTCCTTCTTCCCTTCAGAACTCATTTTTTTCTCTCTAAAAATCAAAAGGATTGAATATTAAAAGTTATAATAGGAGTCAAACTAGGAAGATTCAACCCATGTCATTTTTTAATTTTTTCCAAGTCTACGTCGGATAAATGTTAGAAAAAATTTAACAGATGTGAGCTAAAGATAACAGAATGATCCAATTTCAAAGTAATAATCAATTTAGTGGGGTAATTTAAAAAATTAAAAGTTCAATGGTGTAATCAGTAAAACTTGTCAACTACAATGATTAATTCATTAATTTTGCTTATTTTACTCTTTCCGTTTCTTTTTAGATAGAGATTTTTGTTCATTTTTATTTATTGTTTGTAGATTTCAAGGTACCATTAAATACTTAATTTTCCATATTAATTATCCTTTATAATTAAAGGCTATCTTATTTTTCTCTCATCCTTCTAATAACCTTTGGAAGGCTAATATTAAAATTTTACAGTCAATTTAATTGATCAGATAAAGAAATAATTATATTTTTTAATCTATATATGTATATGACCTTAAAACGTGAATTAAAAAGATGGAAGGAGTACTACATCATTAATTCATTCACTGATCCCTTTTATAAATTGTCATATATTCATTTGTCTTGTTAAATCCACAATTCAGCTTCTTGTTACCATTCTGATGGATCCGATTAATATGAAGTGAACTTCATACTCAATACTGATCTTTGATTAATACGCGGTAAATGTGATTTCTCCGCGTCGCGTATTTCAACATCATGTTAGTCATGAAGTGAAGTTCACTTCATGATAACCACTCCCTATTCAATATATACTCCAACTCTTAGTTTGTACCTATGTTGGAAGTAAGTAATTTTTTCTTGCGCGCAGTTGCATCAATTCTGAGTTTAACTTGATTTTTTTTAATGGTCACAGACACCCTACATAAATAAGATAACTCATGCATACATGGTACAGTGGAATTCCATTAATCGATTATACAGGTTCTATAATGACCTGCTCCCCAAGATATTAGGAGAATTAACCTGATCCAATTAATCCGGTTAAGCTTTTCATTGTTACCCCCTTTAGTTTTTTATGCCTTTCTTTTACTAGAAGGAACTATATATATATCACATAAAATTCATACAATATAAAACATACATTTTAAGCACAATAAATTGACAATATTAAGTACTTTGTTTAACTAGGTTTACTAGTTCATCAGAGTAGTCATGCAAGACTCCACTGGGTGAAATCAATAATTTTTCTTATCTCCTAAATTTCAAAACTTAATGTAATATATATAGCCTATATATATATATATATATATATATATATATTCAACGGGTTGATTTGTTTTGTTGATATTTGATATTGTTTTAATATAAAGAACTGCCTTGTATAACTCTTATAATGCATTTTCTAAAATTCTAGCCATCCATCACCTTTTCTTTTTTTTATATATTTGAAATCCTAATATTTCATTTAGTTATATATATTAGGTTATATTCATTACACTAATCTACATTTTACTGTAGTTAGCATTCAATTTTGTACAAAAGATTCCTAGCTATATGTCATGGTTTAGAAAAGGAAAAAATGTAAAAACAAAGGATTCCAATGTCATTGATTTTTGTCATACATCGATCCAATACATAAATGCATTCCACTTTTAAATTTTAAGGATTCTATATATGTACTTGTATGTTCACCAATACTATTCTTGCAGTTCACTATCAGTCGGTAGTTCTTATATTCCCTTCTTTGGTTTTATGTTTCCCAGTTTTGGGACAATTAACTGACAACCATATCAGTTCAAAGGCACTTTTAAGTTATTGAAAGTGACATTCATACCCTTCACAAGTATATATAATCCTTGAGAATATGGTACTGCATGTATATCACCAGAATAAAATTTACTTCCATTCCATTTGGGTTGCACATCTTTTTCTTTATATTTTCACGAGTATATATGTATCTTTCACTTTTACTAAGAAGAATTTTGTTGGATTTTGGTGGGACTTGCTTGGGGTATGGCCATATGGGTATGACACCAAGGTGGGGTCCCAAACCATTGAACTCAAGTTTAAGAGCAATATTATATTGTGTAACATGTCTTGTCAGTTCTATTGCTTTTGATGTATTTGTCGAAGTTTCTTGTACAGTAGCATATTCACCCATTACTGATTTCTCGGCAAATTTAGGTCATGTTTATAGGAATCATTAAATTGTTAGGTTAACAGAACAAAGATTTTGGATAGTAATTTAGTAATTTATGCTAAGGTCAATGTTGAGCAAACATTGAAAGGAAGCTTAACTTAATATCTATAACCCTAATTCATAATTTTAATTCTCTGTTTGCAGCATGGAGAATATCCTTGAACGATACGAAAGATATTCTTATGCAGAAAGGCAGCTAGTTGCAAATGACACTGATGATTCAACTGTATGTTTAAAAAATTCCAGTGATACGATTCGAAGTAACGTACTTAGTTTTCTTGTTTACAATTAGGGTTAGTCAGTCATTACAATGGTGTGTGGTCATATCCAATATAACCTTTTTGTTTTTCTTTTTTTTCTGGTATTGTGTTTTTATTAAGCAGAGAAACTGGACCCTTGAGTACTCCAAACTCAAGGCTAGGATTGAGCTTTTACAAAGAAACCATAGGTAACAATCTGTCGAATTATAATTCAAGTATGAGAAAATTAATACAAGCTTTTAAATGACATCCATTTCATAATTTGTGTGAAAATTAATCTTCTCAGGCACTATATGGGAGAGGATCTAGACTCCTTGAATCTAAAAGAGATGCAGAATTTGGAGCAGCAGCTTGATACTGCTCTGAAACACATTCGATCTCGAAAGTATGCCCTAATATTATTTTTTTCTGTAATATGCAGTTGGCTATTTCTAAAGGCTGGCTTTCGTTAGTTGACAAATGATAATATATACATAAATCTTCTCTTGCAGAACCAACTCATGGATGAATCCATCTCTGAGCTTCAGAAAAAGGTGAGGCGCTTTTTCTCTATTGACGCAGCGCTGGTGGGAGAATGAATGGGTAGGTAAAAAAATAAGAAAGAGAGGTGGGTCCACTAACTCCTTGTGCTTTGAGTGACCTGAAAACCCAAGTGGTTAGTCTCTTAGCACCACTCTACTAGTTGTAGAGAACTAAGAAACTCAACAAAACAATCTCACAAAAAGAGAAAGGCACACAAGAGAATAATACTCTTCCCCTTTGCTTTACAAACTCACTATTTATAGAGGCTTGGAACATTTTACCAGTCATAGATTGTACATGAATAACTATTAATTAGAAATATTAGTTAGACTAGAATATTAAAGACTAGATGCAATGGAGACTTTAGAATACTTAACCATACAACGTATCTTCCAAAATACTAATCTTTGGGGTCGCATTTCTTCATGTTCTGTGGGATTCATCCTATAGTGCGGTTTGTTTGGAAGTATTGAACCCGGCACCAAATCAATTTGATGTTGAATAGTCCTCAAAGGAGGTAAACTCGCCGGAAGGTCACTAGGAAACACATCTTCAAATTCTTTTAATAAAGGTCTAATTTGCTCAGGAAATGAGTTACTTCAAATTGTTTCTTCCTTCCCAATCAACACATAATTAAACCAAATCAGAATGCTCCATTTCTCCGACAAACTCACGGAAATTAAGAAGCTGGTTAGAACCTCTTCCATTAACTTGCTTAAACAAGATATCCTTTGAACACCTGACAACGTTTATTAGATACCTTTACTTCACTTCCTTTCTTTAGCCAAGAAAGTTGGTAAGGGTTCGGGTGTGGACTTGTTTCCAATTTGAGCTTTTCCACAACTTCCTATGTTATTGCGCAGCCACCTATCAATATTGTCTTCAAATCGAGGTGAGAAACAAGCCCTTTTGATAATTAAGGCTTCACCTTGATCCCCATGAAGCACTTCCTCTTTATTGTGATTCTCATCATCATCATAAACTACTTCTTGATTGATGTCGAATCATCATCCTCATCTTCGTTATCAACAAACAAATTCTTACCAACACGATCCGACTTTCGACATTCACTAGCCTTATGCCCAAATTCTCCACATTTATGACATCGACCCGCAAAGGTAGAGGACTTAGCACTCGTATCGCCTGGTGTAATTTTAGAAACATTAGTAGTGGGGACACCTCCTTTTGAAGCCGCTTTAGGGGCTATTGTGGAAGAACTCCAATTGGGAGTATTGCGTCGACTACTTTGCTTCTCTACCCGTAGTGTTTTTTACGGGCCTCCGATAACGTAAATGGGTCATATAAATTGAGGACATCCTGAATGTTTTGACGTAAGCCCCCAATATAACGAGCAACCAATTGATCCTAAGTCTCCGGCAACCCATTGCGACTAATTAGATTGTAGAATTCCTCCGTATACATGTCCACGGTCCTGTTTCCTTGTCCAATGTGTTGAAGTTGATAATACAAGGATCTTACATAATTGTGAGGCAAAAATTCAGCACGCAAGTGTTTCTTCATCTTATCCCATGATTCAATTTTTGGTTTGCCTTTGCGCGTTCGAGTAGCCTTTAATTGCTGCCACCAAGCAGAGGCTCTTCCCCGTAAACGTGTAGCTACTAAGCCAACTCTTTTATCTTCTGGGACCTCTTTGAAGTCCAAAATTTCCTCCACTGTAGCCAACCAATCCAATAGATCCTCTGCTTGCATTCCACCATGAAATTCTGGGATATCGAGTTTCAACCCGGCGTCCCATCTACTTTGGTTGATTTTGCATCTTCCCGTCGTGGAGTTTGTGGAGGTGGTGGTCTTCTGCGCCTTGCACCAAAATTTGCAAAAGGGTTATAGAAAGAGATGTCTTCTTCTGCCTCCTTGTTTTCCTCCCAATCCTCCTCATAATCTTGTTGAGCAGCAAAATTTTGACGTCTTTGCGGGGACTGTGGAGGCCTTAATTGTTGCTGGAATGCTTGTCGTTACGTTGTTGCTGAAATCCAAGTCGTAATTCTTCCATCATGCGCATTAGTTTCACCGAATTGAGTTTCATGTTGTGCTATGGCTTCTTTTATTTGGGCTATATCGTCGCGCTCAATAACAGTTTGAATAGGAGCAGTCCTTCGCTTGGCCATTTTTTTTATGGTTTAGGAAAGTAACCAGTGCTCTGATACCAACTGACGCAACGCACTGGTGGGAGAATGGGTAGGTAAAAAGGAGTAGGAGAAAGAGGGGGGTTCACTAACTCTTTGTGCTTGGAATGGCCTGAAAACCCAAGTGGTTAGTCTCTTAGCACCACTCTATAAGTTGAAGAGAACTAAGAAACTCAACAAAACAATCTCACAAAAAGAGAGGCACACGAGAATAATACTCTTCTTCGATTACTTTTCAGAATACCCCTCCCCATTTGCTTTACAAACTCGCTATTTATAAAGGCTTGGAACATTCTACCAGTCATAGATACATGAATAACTATTAATTAGAAATATTAATTAGATTAGAATATTAGTTAATCATACAAGTATCTTCCAAAATACTAAAATTAAATAAGTGAATATATCTTCCAAGATATCCAAATTAAATTAAACTTTGGAGTGAATGAACCTTGTTTAATAGGTGTCCACACCATCTATACAAGAACTTGTGATCATAAGGTTTTTTATACAAAGAAAACCTAGAGCTTATCTTACTTCTTGGTAGAAATGTAATTACAATAGTATATATATAGGGCCACATGCTATTTACTTTTACTGGATCATTCATTAATGCTCAAACCTGTGTAATAGAGAATTGTTGAACTGAGAATTTAAAGGCTATATCTCATTCGCTGTTTGTGACAGGAGAAGGCAATGCAAGAGGAAAATGTCAATTTAACGAAGAAGGTAATTTAGTTTGCTAGTTTTGCATGTTTTTGGTTTGTATAATGTTGAAGAAAAAGTAACCCTCATGTTTTCTATGTATATAAGTTCTTAAGTGCAATAAAAAAAAATAATAATAATTTATTTATTTACTAATTAATATTTCTATTTGGTTCTTATCAATCTCGTGGCCTTTCATTAACCTGTAATTAGTAGGACTTTCACATCTTCTTAATCTAAATGTCAAAAGAATTTTGTGAATCTTTCTGAAAGATACATCGATCCTTGTATGTTGGCACGTAATAAGGTAAGTATTTTCATTATGTTATTTGCAAATATCTAGATAAAGGAAAAGGAGAAGACAATGGCACATCAGGCTCAGTGGGAGAAGCAAAACCCTGCCCCTAACTTGTCTCCATTCCTCTTACCTCAAGATCTTCCCTGTATATACACTGGGTAATCCTCGCATGCACTTTTAAACCTCAATCTTAGCTATAAATCTCACTCACCGTGCAATAAAGGAGAGAAATTTATATCCCAATTACTATTTTATGGTAAAATCATGATATGATTGAATATTTATTGACAGTTAGGCAGGTGATGCTTCAAGTACTAGATATATACATTAACTGTTGTATCATGTGATATATATATATATATATATATATATATGCAGTGGCACTTACCATGGAGAAACATCAAATCAAGGGATGAGGAGGAACGAGCTCGACCTCACTCTTGAACCTATGCGTGATGTGTGTATATGGTAATATAAATTATGTGATTCGGGTAAGAGAGAATATATATATATATATATACCCATCTTATATATTCTTAATCTCTTGTTAAACAAACCACGCATATGTCGATGAAAATTCATTGCCAATTTGAATTTGAGTGATCTACTAGATCTATATGAATGTAACTACAAAAAAATTGGTCACGACGGACACTGCCGTCGCCGATGACCTTTTTCCTTGTTGCATGTGTAACCTCCTCAGGAAATGTTGTGTTGCTATCTAGTATCCTTGAGCTAAGCTGGAGGGATGACTCTAAGATATATGGAGGAAAATGAACCTTCCCCTCCTCTAGTACTGGTCTGCATGTAATGTTATTGTTATGTATAATTAATTATTTCTTAATCAACTCGACGTCCCATGTACAACTGTTTCTTGCGTGTTCTTTGTCAAGTCTTTGTAAGCTAGGCTAACCCCAATGTAAAAATTCATCAGAAATTTTGCCTTAAAAAAGCTAATCAAGTCCCGTTAATGCTGGATCAAATGGGCAAGTAAAGAGTATAGCTAAAGGTTGGAGTAATATTGATTGTGCAAAGAAAGTATGTTTCAGAAAATATCTAATGTTGCCCGCATTTGGTTCTCATTCCTTAGTTAGAATGGAGTGAAATGGATGATGAAATAGAATGAAAATATAATGGGATGAAATGAGAATAGTCATTCTCTTGGTTGGTTCAATCCTTTAGAAATGGAATAAATATTCATTATTAGGAAACGGTTAAAAAATTGATTAATTAAATTTTAGATAGAGAAAGTAAAATTAAGTGAAAGACAATTAATAATTCTAGAGATCGAGAGAAAGTGAAAAAAACCTAGAGAGAGCAGGTAAAAAATTTCTAGTGTGAGATAATAAAATTTTAAATATATATTTATAAGACAATATGGTTACAAATATATTTTGAATTAGAATAATGGAATCACTAAACTCACCTATCTAGGAGGGAATCAATTGGTAAGAATGGAAGGGATAATAGAATGGACATTCCATTCCTACCGATCAAACAAATTGACCAAAAGTCATTCTTCACAAAATGAAATTGATTTGTATTTAGAGATTTGCATTTAATTAATTTTTTTATTTTAATATGACTTAATTTGTCATCATTAATTTTTGATTTTATGTTAAAATACAGGTTCAAACCTCTATTTTCAGAAAAAGCTAGTTATCTGAAAATGTAAGAGGGAACTCCAAACCCATATCAACTCCACATTCATATCCCATACTACCATGTGGTATTGATAACATTTTAATGCAACCTTGACATCACTCATCTTAGTCAGGCTAAATTCCCCATTCACACCGCCTTTAGTTAAATGTGGGTGGGAAAAGAAGCTTTTATACGCAACAAAACTCAAGTGAAATCGAGTCGCCTTCATATAAAAAATAAAATTAAATTAAAATTAAAATAATGTGAAAGATGTTATCCGAATGAAATAATAGAGGCAAAAGAAAATGTTAATATGTTATCAATAATTGGTCTCAATACTGAGTTCATTATTCAATATTCTCTATTTTTTGGTACAATGTATAAACTCTTTAGTATCCTGTTGTGGGCCCAAGTGTAAAATTAGGATTCACATGATTTAATTGAATTACATGCATAATTAAGGTTTCACGACCTCATTAAATGTGCAAATTAGGATTCGCATAACCTAATTAAATGAAGACGGATAAGTCAGAAATAAATGGGCTAGACCCGAGAGAAGCCTTCACGTGTTCCAAGGCAGAAGGCTCTTGGAGACGGCTCGTTTTGAGAATTGATTGATGGATTGGATTGATGACTAGAAGGATAGGGCGATATGGACATTATTTTAATGACAAAATGGTATTTCTGGAATTTTTCTGAAGACATGTGCCTGGCATGTGATTACTTAAATTCCAGGAAACTCTATAAATACCCCTTCCATTCTATGAAAGAGGGGACCTCTCTGGAGACTCAAGACTTGGACTCTTGGAAGATCAAAGACTCTTTTTGGTGGCTTAAGGCTTGGATATTCCACCTAAAACACTACTAAAAAAATGATCATTTGTGATGGCCTAAATCCATCACAAAAAGTAGGAAAATCATCACGAAAGGTTTACGTGATGGCTTTAAGCATCACAATGGCCGTCTTGTATACGCTCATCATGAAAGATTTTACGTGATGGTTTTGGCAATCACGTAAATGCTTAGTGTTTTTGTGATGATTAATACAATCACATTAATATATAATCTATTGTGATTGTCAAAGTCATCACAAAAAAACAAGACTTTAGGGATAAAATGTAAGAACGTGAATCTATATTTACGTATAATTTATTTCACTATATTAATTATAACTATATTAATTGTATCAAATGATACTTGTAGGATTCGAACCCTCTCCCATTTGCAAACTAAATAACGAGTATTACCACTACACCAAAGTCCAGATCATGATTATAATTTTAAAACAAAATATAAAAGGAAACATATGTGAGTTGACTTACTAAACAAAATTACTTTCAAATAAGATTTGGTGATTGCAATGGCAGTCACAAATACTCTATAATGATGGTAAAATTAGTCATCACTAAGAGCCATCATATATTGTATTGTTTTGTGACGGCTTGAAAATTCCATCACAAAATACCTTCTTTTTGTAATTGCAAATAAAAATCGTCACAAAAATCTAACTTTTTAATGATTGTCACGACCGTCATAAAATATTGTTTTGGTTATTTCTTATATTAAAATATTAGTGATAGCTTAAATGCAATCACGAAAAGGGTATATCTATAAATGATGGCTTAGTGCGCCACAAAAAGAAAATTTATTTTGCGTGAAAAAATTGGTGTGATTGACATGGCCATCACAATTATAATACATTGATGGCAAAATTAGTCATCACTAAGAGCCATCATATATACTATTATTTTGTGATTGCTTAAAAAGTCCATCACAAAATACTATCTTTTGTGATTGTTTTTAAAAACTGTCACAAAATTCCGTCACGTATTCTTGTTTTTCTAGTAGTGAAAGTACTAAAAAGATTTGAACACTCTCTCAACTCGAAGAATTGAAAAAGGCTCTTGGAATCCCAATAACCCTAACACGGTTTCCGGATTCTAGGAGTTCTGCCACGCGTCGTTGGAATAATCGTCCACCTGTCGTTCTCCCCTCTTCAATCAATCAATCAATTCCGTGTTCTTCGTGGATTTCTCTCCTCCTCAGCCAACACGAAACTCTAACCCTAGCAAGGTACAATTTTCTTCCCCACACCTATAAAATTTTATACAATGATGGGATATATATACATGCATGTTCTCTCATAATTATGAACATGGCCATAAAAGGCTATGTCAACCTTGTACTTCTGCCAGAGTTTTTGGTTCTGCAAATGATCCTTCGTTAGCAAGAAAGATCAGCCATGGTTGCTTTGGCCTATCCACAGATGCCAATCAGTGTTCAATGAAATTATATTGCTCTGTTCCCTCCCCTCCAATTATGTTCCGTGTCAGCTATGCAGAACCGGAACATGCCATAGTCAGTTGAGTACCCGGTGACAGCCATTTTAAGCACTTAAAAAGTAGTTCCTGCGGGCTGCGACCTTGGGATAAATAAAGAGTTCGGAAAAAAAGTTTGCTGGTTAAACCTCTACGGTTATAAAATAAGTGAAGCAATTGCGAAAACATAACACATTATGCAAGCAGATAGATCTGAGGATGACACTTAAGAAAAGCATACTGCCATCTGGCAACCAGGAGGAATATTACCAAGTACTTCAATTATTCAAACTCATACCAGAATTTGGCTCCACACAAGTTAACACCGAGTCATTTAGCCACAATCTTTTCAAAATTACACCTCATGAAAGAGTATGAAACAAATATGATAAAGGGTGTTATAGACAATTAATATTATATTTAATGTTATAGTATATATAACAACAAATTTCTCTTGATATTAAATACTCGTGACATGAGATGGGAGGGTTTTAAGAAAGGAGTAGCATATTATTAAGGAAACTGTTAAATCCACAACATAAAATGTTATTTTCATAACAAAAGTGTCGTTATAGATCCTAAACCGTCGCTATACATCTACAGCGACACCTTTGTTGTGAAAATAACATTTTATATTGTGGATTTAACAATTTCCTATTATTAACTCTATTTTGTTGCATACAGTTCCATCTTAGTCATTTTTCTTTAGCAAATGCGAGTGGGCCTTCGGTTTGAGATCCCTGATCATTCATAAAAAACACATCATCCAAAGAGTGAAAAAAAAAAAGAAATATTGTTCAAACTTCAAAATCCACTTGCAAGTATAAATAATTTATTACCCTTCATCAAAATTGTCTAGAGATACAATAAAGAACAACCTACACCGGAAATTTTTGCTACTTCCTCCCCTTGAATTCAGAAGGCATCCAGTCCAAACCCTTGGTTCGTTGAAGTTAAAATAAATGCACCTAGATATACACTGCTCTCAAGCTCTACTTACTAAAGGCAAAACTTTCTTTGTTCTCTAACGGCTTACTATATGAAATTAAAGTTTGCTTCAAACAAATGGAAAGTACATACATGACAACAAGGCAAATTCCTTGCATGTGCTCCATCATTTCCCCAATACATGCAATGATCAGTGGCGGAACCAGAACCTATTTTTAAGGGGGTCAAAATACATCAATAAAAAAAATTTATTTATTGACGCTTGAAGAGCTTCTTTCGGTTGTACGAGTGAGAGGAGACAATTGTATCATGCGAGTCTGCATAGCTTAAAAACGTCTCAAAATTTGTTTGTTTTCAATTGTTGAAAAAATATACTTCTCAATATAAACTACCAGACTATCATTCATCCACTCGTCTCCCATTTTATTACGTAAGTCAGTCTTGACAATTTTCATCACAGAGAATACTCTTTCAACAGTTGCAACTGGTAAAACCAAAGCCAACTTGATCAATCGATATACCAATGTAAAAGTCATGTCTTCTTGTTTGAATTAGCTTCTTAGCAAGACTTCCCAAATCCAAATTTTCAATCCCAAAAAATTGACTATCGCATCGCATATCATGTTCTACAGGCTTCAGGGTTAAAATTGTATTTTAATCTTTAAATTTTCATCAATAATTAATTATACATTATTATTTAAATAATATATATATTTTTTAAAATAATTTTCTTTCTACAAATAATCATATCCCATATTAGTCTATTAATTTTATAACAAAATCGTGCTTTGCATAAAATTTTAAACTAATATCATTAAAATAAAAATAATTATGCTAAACTTAAATATTTTATTAATAAAGTGCCATCATCTAAACATCAATTGTTTATATGCTGACATTACATACAATTTTAGTACTACATAAAAAAACGAAAATTTGTAATTCGGAATGTAGGGAAGCATTAAAAAGAAAAGAAAAGTAAAGTAAAAAGAAAAAAGAAACCGAAAAAAAAGAGAGGTGGAAAGTAGAAACTGCTGATCACAGCCGGCGCTGGTTGGCTCAGTGGCTTCCTGCTTCCCGCCCCGGCCCCTGCCCCTGCCCCTGCCCCCTCCTAGCTCAGCCTGGACCGCCACCCTACCGGGGTCAGCTGCCCCGCCTAATTCCGCCTCTGGCAATGATGATCAAGTTGAATAGAATTCGGAAAAGAATAAACCCCATGTGCGCGCCATAAGTATTCGTTTAGACTGATTGGAACAATGGCTTATATGAGGGTACAGCATCAATAATGCTCAGATATCAACAGTGCTCATGATGATTTCAGCGTAGCATGATTTCAGGGTACAGCATCAACAGTGCTCATACCATAATTTGGCTCTATTCTCAGCAGGAACATAAAATATAGTATCGGCTAAAACACCACATTCTCCTCCTGAATCCATGTTACTATAGAAGGATCCTGATCCTGGTCAGTCACGCTCATGGTTTCCGCTGAAGGACAGATCATCATACCACAGTATATGATTAGATACAACGTAAGATAACATTATTCTACATATTATTCTTATTTTATAGATATATATTTTTGTCCAAGCAAAAAGTAAATTAATAAGATAAGCTTAAACAAAAAGCGCGAATATCTCTCCCAAAAACCACTGAAGGTAATCTAATCTAATGGACTGAAGCCCAACTCTTATTGGGGTTTAAGACAATGTAAGCTAAGCAGCAGAACAGAAGCTGGGCCTGGGAAGAGTGACCCAATAGAACTTAACGAGGGCCAGGATCCGTCTCTCAGCCCATATTGTTTCTCTTTGGTATTAATTAAGTAATTCCTAATTCCTAAAACCCTAACTCGTCCCCTCTTCTCTCTCTGTTTCGAAACACAGGACAGACGACAAGCTAAGCTGAGCTCAGGGACTTGGTGGTGGAAGAAAGTAGATACAATGGTGAAGATATTGAACCCTTCTGCAAATAATGACGATGGCGGGAATAATAAGAAGAATAAGAAAAAGAAAAATAGTCAGTTACGTCCCGACTCCATAACTATGAAGAAAGTGAAAGCTTCAAAATCAAACCCTTTTGAAACCATTTGGTCTCGTCGCAAATTCGATGTCCTAGGCAAAAAACGAAAAGGAGAAGAACGCCGTCTTGGTCTTGCTCGCTCTCTAGCTATGCAAAAGGCATTTATTTTTTTATCCCTACTCAATCTGTTATGCTGTCAAATCTCTCCTTTCCACAAAGAGAGTCTAAATTTACAAACTTTAATGATATATTTTTGTTTTTACCTCAAATTTATTGAGGGTTTATTTTAGTAGTGATGACATGATAATGAAACTGTGATCGTAAACTAGGTAACTTTGTGTGATTTTTTATGCCAACACAGGACCTTTTTTGGAATAAATGTTTTTGCCAAATGGGTGTCTTTTGTGGAAGGAGTAATATATAATAAGAATAATAGTTTCAAACACATGAAAACAAACTCTGAAATGTGATTCATTGGATTGAATTGCAGAGAACAAAAACGCTACTGAAGGATTATGAGCAGAGTGGAAAGTCGTCAGTATTTGTGGATAAGAGAATAGGAGAGCAAACTGAGGGTCTCCCTGAGTTTGATAAGGCCATTTTGAGGTCCCAACGTGAACGTCAGGTAAGTATTTTGCAAATGATTTGGTCTATTTGATAACAAGTTCAGATTATTATTTTGTTTGGTTCCTGAGAAAATTTAATAACCTCAACCAAGTAAAATGAAAGTTCAATATCTTGATAGCTTATTTTATTTTTCTATTTTCATTTTGATAGTTGAAACTTACAAAGAAAAGCAAGTATAATTTGTCAGATGGGGAAGAAGATGAATTAGATATTCCAGGTGTTGGCTCATTTTCTGATAAGGATGACTTTGAGGATGAAGTACCATTTGACGATGATGAAGATGGAGAATTTACTGAAACTGGAAGTATGTCTGCATTTCTTATTATTTTGCCTTATCCAATGCTTCTAGATTCAAAACGAATGTCACAAGCAGACTCTCTAATAATAATTATTGTGTGATCTAAAAATTATAAAAGCATTGTATTTAAGAACATACCTTCTGACTGACTTCTCTGATGGATAGTTAAATGATCCAAATGTTGTAGTCTTATGTTTATAACTAGATTATCCTATTTTCCTTTTGCAATTTTTGTGTAATATGTTTTAGCTCTACCAGTTCTGCCTCTTGAAGTATAGTTTCCTGATTGCTTCAACTTTTTTTCCTGAAAAATAATTTCTTATCACTTGGTTTGTAGTTTTGGAATATTACTTTACTTCCTTTATACCAATGTACTACTGTTAAATTTGTCTTGTTATCAGGAAAGAAAATGAACCTATTCACCAGTTGGAGCATTCTAGAATCAGAGTCTTCCACACTCCATGTTGATGGATTTACTTGTTTGACTGTTTCAAATTGTAAAAAAACCTCAAAACCACTTTCTAAAAAAGTGCCTTATATAATGTGTCCTTAAAGGCTGAAGGTGACACTCTTGTCTCCATCCCATTAATTAGTATATTCCAATAAAATCCATTGCTACTGCTCATCTTTGCACTATGTACACGCTATACACTCTTGCATTTTATAACATAAAAAAGTAATATGAAAGAATATATGTATGCATTGTATAAAGAGTGAGTTAACTTGCATTAGTAATATCGATTCTCTTCATGACTGAAGCTAACATACTTAGATTGTTAGATTGTGTAACCCCTTTATTGTTTTGGTGAATTTGATAGATTTTGGTAGTAGTTACAATTGCTCAGTGTTTGTTTCCTGTTTCCGAAGTTTCTCCTATTGGCCTTAATTAGCTGTCTTCTTTTTTGGGTACAGAGAGATCAGCCATATTAAGACATCTTACTGGCCATGGTAGTCAGAGTACTCTGGAAACTGGTTCAATGGAAGGAGAAGAAAATGTGAGTTGCATTCTACTACATCAGATTTTGGTCTGTTCTATCTATGCATGTGTTCTTTATTTGTCATGTTCTTCTGTTATTTCTCATGTTTCCTTGTGGTTGCAAGATGGTAACAATTATTGAACACACCCTAGCTGTTGTTTGTTTGTGTAGTGTTGCCTGTTGATTTCTTTGTTGTAGTTATTGGCAGGCGAACTTATGAATAGTAGAAAGAAGTTGAATTGATTAGTGGCTTGATTCTTTACCAGTTCCATATTACTATTACAATGCATTTAAGTTAACATGTCTCCCTCTCTCCTCTCCATTATCTCTGATTTGTTTATATTTGGTATTAACCTGTATAACCTCTTCTTTTTACATTTTATTTCAAAAGTGTCATCATATAAGTAAATGCTATTGTTTCCGGACTTCATTCTGATTAATGACTTTCTGTTCCCAATAATATTTTGTCCGTGAGTCTCGCTGGCGCTGCAGCTCTACAAAAGTAGGTCTGGTTGCTATAGTTGGTATCCAGTTTGCATACTATATTCTGCTTTTAATTTATGCCCAGTTTAAGATTTATGCACATGTCTTTCTTTTTGACCTGGGCAGGTGGTCACATATATTATTTGTTTGTGGCTGTAAAAGTTTTTGGATCATGTGGTTCTTATTCCCTTAGCATTTTTTATATTAATGTTTGTTTTTCTGTTTGTAGTTTCAATGGATAAAACTGCAAATTAGTCTACCTTAGCATTTTTGTTGCTATTCCTCTACCATGAACACTGTTTTTGGTCCAGTCCATGTGTTTCTCTTGCCAATATTTGTTATCATTGCTCCATAAGAACAATCATTTTCCTACCCAGGAATGGCTGATATGCTTAGTTGTCTTTTAATCTCTGTTTGGAGGGATATTATGCAGTACAGGTAAACAAATTATGCCTATCTTTGTGTTGATGTGATATCTTTCCTATTGCAGAGGCAGAAAACTAAAAAAGAAGTGATGGAGGAAATCATTTCAAAGAGTAAATTCTTCAAGGTGATGGCCAGTGGTATCTTAATATCTTGTCAATGTTGGCACTGCTACAGTGAGGATGATTAATTAACTTACATGTGAACGTGCATGTGCGTTTTCTTACCCTTGTCTCCTCATATCCTACCAGGCACAAAAAGCAAAGGATAAGGAAGAAAATGAACAGTTTCTTGAACAGTTAGACAACAACTTTACATCTTTGGTACATTCCGAGGCATTAATATCTTTAACGGACCCAACCAAAATGAATGCTTTGAAGGCTCTTGTGAACAAGAGCACTTCAAACAATAATACAAAGAAAGATGATGTATCTTCCACTCCGAACAAAGTTTCTTTTCAGCAGGTATAACTGCTTCCAGGTGATCATTTTATTTATTTATTTTAAAATTATTATTGACTTTTGAAAGTCAATTTGATTTGAGATATTTTCAAGCTCAATAACTCAATATTGATATGATTCATTAAAAATTATGATCTTATAATTAGCATTAATATATAGGTTAGAATATTCATCATTATATTGATTAAAATTAAATAAATCTATGTCAAATTTGAGTTTTAAAATGTCTCAAATTGACTTCAAAAAATAGTCTTATATTTTGGAACGGAGGAAGTATCAACACAAAACCATCTCAAGTTACATGAAGATTATTGAATGTTGTTTGAATAATATCAAACTGAGTTCAGAATATTTGTTGTATGCAATATAATTATATATAAACACATGTTTTTATCTAGTTATTAATTTTTAGTAGTTTTAATTATTATTCCCGTGGATGGATTATTTTTGAAATTTGATTTGTTACTTGTACTAGAATTGCACATTATCAAACATTGAACGAAGTTGGGTCCTCAAAAATTATTAATTAATAGATAACTAAGTTATCAAATACCAACTATTAGTGAATTGTACCATAGTTTATTTTTCCACACGGGTAAATGACACTAAAAACCAACGAATTTACACGTATTTTTTGTTTTAAACAACCAAATACAATTTTTTTCAGTTAAACATCAAAGAGATAATTTATTTTCACACTTTTTTTTAATAGGCGTCAGTTAACCAAAGTTTGGCCGTCAATTTTTGTTGAGCTGGCTTTTTAAATCATTCTTTTCCCAATAAATAATTATGTGGATATTGTGACATGGATTTTTAATGATGTGGATTTTTAATATTTGGTAGCAAAAAATGAAGTGGCATTATGGCATGACTTTATTTTTAAAAAAAAAAATCTTTCAACATGAAACTAATATTATTATTCATCTCCTACATCACAAAATCTGCAGAATTTTGTTTTTTAACCCTTTACCTTCAATCTACATCCCAGATAACTACCATCCTCATCCCACCTCCACCATTCCACCATCCCAACATCACTAGCAACCCATTCGGCGAAGAATGAGCCTCTGTTCAGAGTCTATAGTCCTACTTCCTTTCATATTCTCTTTTAGATTTAGATCTAGATTGGTGCAATAATATTTTTTCCCAACAACGTATAAGCTCTCTCCAAAAGTTGAAGTTGAGCATTACTCGATCTTCATATCAATGCCAATATTTCAGATTGCTATGATGAGATCTTGAATCACTCCGGGGTGAAGGTAAGAAAACTCTAGATGACGACCAAGGACACAACATTTTACAACCCTATGTATCTCTCTGTTATCACCGCTCAAACTTACTTTCGATTACTCCCAATGCTTCGATCTATTAACAGATTTGTGATAAGATCTGCCACATTCTCTTCACACGCTAATAATAAAGAATAAGAGAAATTTAAGAAAAGGATCGGGCAACCATGGAAGAGGTTGTAAATCTTAAAGGTAAGAAAAGCCCCAAATTTCTTGATTAGGTGTAATTAAGGTGGTGTAGTTTAAGTCTGAAAAAATTGTAAAGCTCTCATCTCTTTGGAGGGGAAGGATTTAGTTTAATTAGCACATCTTATTGTTGCAGAGGTTGGTCATTTAGTTGATTAATCAATTCAATAGTGAAAACTTTCTCCCTCTTTTACTTTCTATTAATTTATAATATTTTATTTATAAGTGGAGCAAAAAAAATATTAAAATTAAAATAAAGCCATGTCATATTTGTTTATATCATTTCTTGTTGCCAAATATTTAGTAAAAATGTCACCTCAGAATTTTTTAACAGTCAACCGCATTTGAATCACATCTGTTAGTTTTTATGGGGAAAATGGAATCTCTCTCAAATTTGAATTTTAATGGTTAAAACAAAAAATAAGTGGAAGTTCGTTGGTTTTTAGTGTCATTTACCCTTTCCACAGATGATAACGTCAGATGCAACTGTAAGCTTCAAAACAATATTTGTTGCCATGTCTTTTTTTTAATACATGACATTCACTTTCAAATTGATTCTGGCAGGAAAAACCTGATGCTTACGACAAACTTGTGAATGAGATGGTATTGGATATACGTGCTCGCCCATCGAACAGGACAAAGACTCCTGAAGAAATTGCACAGGAGGAAAAAGAGCGACTAGAGCAATTGGAGGTATATTTGGACCGACTAGATATCCCTTTGGGGATATCTTGTTCTCCAAAAAAATATTGCATTGGAATCTTTCCGATTTTTAATGTGGTTCTACCACTTAATATGACCTTCACAGATGCTATTTTTAGTAGTATTAATAGGAACGAGAATTGTGTGATTGCTCTTGGATATTTTTTTAATGAGCAAAAGGTTGAATCCATTAATTGTTTGGTGTGCAGATATTCACTATTAAGGTTTCCAATTTTTTTATTTGGATCTTGTTGACCAGGAGGGATTGTATTCTCCTCTCCCTACTAAATCAAGTGTAATCATTTTACCGCAGTCTAGTACTTGTCCTGTATATGATAAACTATATTTTTTAAGAATTAGAATACTGGAGAAATATTCTTGGTGGAATATCTTCCATAGGATCTTTACTTTTGCTTGTTTAATGGCCTGCAATTTCAGGAAGAGCGTCAAAAGCGAATGCTTGCTAATGATGACTCAAGTGATGAAGACAGTGATGGTTCCAATGATAATGATGCATCTACCCAGAGGCTAACATCTATTTCTGGAGATGATCTTGGTGACTCATTTGCTCATGATGAAGAACCAAAAACTAAATTGGGTTGGATTGAAGATATTTTAAGAAGAGAAAATGAGGATGTGGTTGAGAGTGAAGATGGTACATCTTCTGAAGGCTCAGAAAGTGCTGAAGACGATGGTGATGAAGATGAAATTGATAAAGATGATGACGAATTCGAAAAAAATGGATCTTTGAAGGATTGGGAACAAAGTGATGATGACATATTTGACACAGATTTGAAAGTTGGAGGAGGAGCAGAAGAGGATGATCATGATGTTGAAGAAGACAATGAATCAAAAGGGCATAAAAAGGTATTTGAAATCAAGCAAAGACAACTAAATCTGTTAGATTCTGATAAAGCGAAGGCAAATTCCAAACAGCCATCAACTCAACAAGAGGACCTTCCTTATACAATTGAAGCTCCAAAGAGTTTGGAGGAATTATCTTTACTTCTAAAGAACCGATCTGAGAGTCAGATTATTGAGGCAATCAGGCGAATTCGTACATTCAATGCAATCACTGTTGCTGCTGAAAATCGAAAGAAGATGCAAGTATGTACTACTTTATATTTGCTTTGATTTAATTATAAGTGAATATGTTCATTTGAGAGAATGTGTTCATTAAATTTATGTTAAGGAAATTCCCAAAAAAAATCATGAAATTGTGTAAGATTAGTCATGTTAGTTCTTTTCTGATAGTTCCGAGAGTTTATCTGTACTTGAGATTGATATATACCAAATTCTTGTATGTTCCTTTATTGATTCATGAACTGAAATGCCAATTTATTTCTAGGTCTTTTATGGTGTACTATTGCAGTACTTCTCTGTTTCGGCAAATAATAATCCAATAAATTTTAAGCTGTTAAATTTGCTTGTCGAGCCATTGATGAAGATGAGCACAGAAATCCCATACTTTGCAGCCATATGTGCTCGTCAGCGGTTACTTAGAACGCGGACATTGTTTTGTGAAGATGTTAAGAACTCAGGTTGGCCCTAAAGATATTTAAGAAATTCTTGTTCTTCCAACTGTAAAGCTTTCCATTTCTACTACATTTTCTAATATGTGGGTTTCTTTCCATTTTGCAGGGAAAATTTGTTGGCCTTCTTTGAAGACACTATTTCTGTTGAGGCTCTGGTCTATGATATTTCCATGCTCTGATTTTCGCCACGTAGTCATGACTCCAGCAATACTGCTAATGTGTGAATATCTGATGCGTTGTCCCATTATTTCTGGTCGGGATATTGCAATTGGTTCCTTTTTATGCTCTATGGTTCTTTTTGTAAGTGCCCTTGAATACGTATTTAGTTTTGAATTCCTTTCAAATGACATACTTTATAGCTTATAAATGAAGGATCTTGATAATTCTCCATGTTGCAGCTTGAGTGTAATGGTTTAAAACCATTTTGTGGCACAAGATTTAAGAAAACTCAAAGAGAAGGGATTGTATAAAATAAGTACCAATTTTACCCATAGTGCATGCAATTACACTAAAAAATATCTCTCTCTTTTTTAAACTTAGTGGACCCTAATTTAGTATACTTTTGAGGGTAAATTAGTCTTTAGACTTATTTTATATTTAACTTGTGTACTTTTAGACATCTTTTTGTAGACAAAATATTTTGTACTTAAGGACATCTTTTTGAAGACGGAGGGAGTGTATCCTTTCTTTTAGAGGTATCTTTATGACTGTTTTGTGTAGAGATTGTAGCTCTTTTTTTATTTTTATTTTTTACTCCATTGAGGGTGGACTTCTTGTTCTCCTTTTTATTGTATCCTTTCTTTTCTATTAACAAAATTTATTCGTTCATAAAAAAAAAGACAGGGAGAGTGAGTGTGTGTTTGTGTATATATATGTGTGTGTGTGTGTGTGTGTGTGTGTGGCAATAGTACGTCTTAAACCGTGCCACAACAAGGTTTTGAACCATGACACTTGAACTAGAAAAGACGGGTACTATTAGGCACTTTAAAAAAGTTTGATTGTGATGCTTAAACATACAACTTTTAATTTAATGATCATGAACCTCTTCTTCTTGGTTTTAACTAAAGTGACAACTTCGCTGTTGGAGGGGTAGTGGGTCTTAACTTTTTTGTTTGCACTTTTACCTTAATATGTCAATATATTTAAAAAGCTTGTAGTTCTTTGTATTACTCTGCTGGACATATTGTTAAGAACTTCTAACAATTTTTGGATCTTATAATCATGAGCTCTATAAATTTATATTGATATATATATATATACATATATATGGGGGCCGATCCATAGCCAATGTTGTCAATTTTAGGTTATCTACAACACATCGTGAGCGTCCATCCGATGATCTAAGGATTTAATAGAGGTCCCGTCTGCAGTTTAGTTTTCAGTATTCCGCAGTTAAATACTGCGGTCGGTACAAATGTCCAAAATACCCTCCTTTTAAAAGTCTCTCGTCTGCAGTATTAAACTGCGGACGCTAAGTATTTTTGGCAACTTGGGAAACGCCGTCGTTTTTGAATAATTACCGTCTACAATATTAAACTGTTGATGTTAAGTATGGTAGACCAATTGGTCAACGACGTCGTATTGGTCAAATTCAAATTTTTTTAGTTTTTTAGACTCCGCATTATTAAATTGTGAATGCCAAATAGTCTACAATTTCATTGATTCACTCTTCGATTGTGAATCAATGAAAACTAACATAAAAAAACATGTTTACTTTCTCAATCTAAACTTATAAATCTCTTAAATGACCCTTGAAACTCTAAATTCACCATTTTGTTCTGTTCTAAAGATCACGAGATGAATGTCTTCAGGTTCGAGCACCGATAACAAATGTCTTTGGGTTCGGGAATGTTTGGGAGTTCTGTTTCAGAACAGATGACTTCAGGAGTTCAACAAATGTCTTCGGCTTCGGAATGAATGGCTTTGGTTCATCTTGATTTGGGTTTTCTTCCTTAAACGAATACAGGTGAGTTTCTTTCATTATATCATTGGTCACATCTTTCTTCATCGTCCAACCCACAAATGGCACTGTGCCTAAGATTCAAGATTTGATTGGTGACCACAATAGTATTAGAAGAATTTTGCACCACCACCGCCCACTTCCGTTTTCCCTAACCTTCGTTTGTTTTTGTGCGTATTTTTCTCTCACTACCAATCTTCTAAAAGGCGCTAGGCGGGCGGCCGTGGGGCTTAGGCGGGATCTTTTGATTTTAAGCCAATTTTAATGTTTTTTCTTATATTTATCCAAACAAAACAATAATATAAAGCAAAACAATTTATAATAAAGATAATAAATGTCTTTGCTTAAAGTTCAAACACATATCTTTAACGTATTACTTTTTTTCATAAACAAGATTGCTATTAAATAATAAAATTTAAAATTTCAAGAATTCAATTCAATATTAAAATTTAAGAAACTAAACATAAATTTAAGAATTATATTGAATTAAACTAAATATTACAAATGTATCATCATTTATATAATTTGAAGTTGTACAAGTTCAAAAAATTACAACTATAATAAAATTATCCATTTTGACTTGATCTTGTTCATTTCTTGTTGTGATTTGATATGCTACAACCTACATTATGAATATGGTCTGCGATGAAGTCGTCGGAGCTGTGATGGGTAGAAGGAGTCTCGATCGAGTCTCGCGATGGGTCGAAGATGCGAATCTGTCTCTTTTTGTCTGCAGATAAGGGTTTCTTTTTTAATCGATTTCAGTCTTTCACCTTCTTTTTTATTTGATGAGGGCGACGTTGTTAGACGCCGAGCTGTCTAGGCGCCCACCTTAGCAGCTCTACCTTAAGTTTAATACTGCGGACGATATGAAAGCTTTAAAAACGACGTTGTTTTCCAATTGACCAACCACTTAACGTCCGCAGTTTAATACTATGGATGAGGGACTTTTACGAGGGTATTTTAGACATTTGTCCTGTCCGCGGTATTAAATTGCGGAATGCCGAAAACTAAATTGCGGACGGGGCTCTATTTAACCTCACAATCTACGGATGGGCGGTCACGATGTGTTGTAAGGATAACCTTAAGTTGACTACGTTGGCTATGGATCGGTTCTATATATATATATATATATATATATAATCTATAGGAGTATGCAAATGTAATTTAATGAAATTATAAGATAAGTGATCACTGAGGACTGTAGAGGCTGTATCATGAAATGCTGTTCTCTTAACTGGTTTTATGTTATATTTTATTTGTTTTCTCCTTAGATATGCAAGGATTGTTAAAGGAATTAAGGTTGGTCTACGATATGGTTTGATTTATAAGAATCAGTAGCTTCTGTCTATGGCCGCAGTTGCGGTGCAGGATCTTTCTTGTTTTCCTGCCTTTTTTTATACACTGCATGTACACAGGCAGCGCCCCCTTTTGGCGTCTTCTGTTCGTATATATCTTTTTACTAATCACAAGAAAAAAGAATTGTGAACAAATTAAAGCATTTCTGGAATCAAAGTAACAGAAGACTGAAGCTTATGGTACTATTCAACTGGATAGCTTTTGAATGACGTTATAAATTAGTGGCTGTTGCTGCCCTTTCCTTTTGTATTTTTTTCAGAATTTTCTGAGGTTTAGAGAACATAATTTTGAGATGGAATTAAAATGCTTGAAGTTAAATAAATTGTTATGCATTTGCTCTTTATTCTTTAATTTACTATTTGTCTTTATTGAATATTTTTCAACGTACCCAATACCCATATTCCTCAGATTGATTTTTAATGACTTCGTAAAATTATCCTGCAGGTCACTAAGCAGTCTCGAAAGTTCTGTCCCGAGGCCATAATTTTTATACAAACTTTACTAATGGCAGCACTGGATGGAGAATCTGGATTGTTCCAAGATTCTCAGGTATGGCATCAGCCCTATTGGAAGTCTGCTTTCATGTTGGTAGTTGTGTGATGTTTTATTTTTTGTGGTTGCTTGTTGACTTTACCTGATGGAAAGTGCTTTCCTAAAGTTACTTGAAAAACTTACAAGTTAATACTTTTGCAGTTATATCATCTAATGGAACTTAAGGCACCCAAACCCCTGCTCTGTATACAAGGTTCTCTAAACGGGATTCATCCTTTAGATTTCCTTTCATTAATGGACTTGCCAGAGGATTCCTCCTATTTCTGTTCTGATGAATTCAGGTTATTATCTTGAATCTTTATTAGGCAGTTCTTAAGAGAGTCCTTAATGTTCTAATTCCTATGCAAGTAGGTGTTGCTGCCTTGTTTTGGATGTATTTAGTCTCATATGCAACCGTCTAGTGCATGATTTATTGATGATGGCATAGACAAAATTCTCTAAATGGACTGTACTGGTTTATATGTTAGCAGTTGAAAAAGGTATCATATTGGGTGTTCATCAAAATACATGATCTATACAACTATAGCCCTAATTGAAAATGTGGCCATCAGATAGATGCTTATGGTATATAAGTTGCAGAAGTTGTATGTTGTCCACTCAGAAATTATCTTCGTCTTACTTATTAGAGAAGAAAAAGAAAAAGCAGGCATGATAGATTTAATAATACTGCTTATCGACTCTATTTACACTGTTGATTTTCTGTGAAAAATAACCCTTCAGGAGTTGATTGTATTTATGAAGGATTAATTATTTCCTGTCATTCATGAGCTGCTGCAGTATTTAGGATATTCTTGTTCTGAGATATTCTCAGTTTGATAAATGGATTCTACCATATGCAGGGCCAGCATACTTGTAGCAGTGATTGAAACACTGAGAGGATATGTTAACGTTTATGAAGGATTTAATTCGTTTCCTGAAATTTTCTTGCCAATTTCGAAAGTATTGCTTAAACTAGCAGCACAAACTCTTGTGCCAAATGAAATATGTACGAAAGTGAGGGATGTTGCTCATCTCATAGAGAAGAAAGCTCTTGAGCATCACATGTTACGTCGGCCACTAGAAATGAGGAAGCAAAAGCCAGTGCCTATAAAGTTGCTTAATCCAAAGTTTGAAGAGAAGTAATGAAACCTTCCCTAACAACTTTTCTAACACTAAGAAATGCATCTTAAATTGAGTGGCTGAAATTGACCGTTTAATTTTTATCTTATTCTCCAGCTTTGTTAAGGGAAGAGATTATGATCCGGACCGTGAACGAGTTGAGAGTAGAAAGCTTCAAAAACTTATAAAAAGGGAAGCTAAAGGGGCAGCTCGTGAGTTGAGAAAAGATAATTATTTCTTATCTGAGGTGAAGGCAAAAGATAAGATGCGACTAGAAGAAGAAAGAGCCGAGAAGTATGGAAAAGCAAGAGCTTTCCTCCAAGAACAAGAGCATGCATTCAAATCCGGGCAACTTGGAAAAGGCAGAAAGAGGAGGAGATGAGGCCTACTTTGCAATGCTTTATTACTGGTGGAGTCTCTTGTTCCATCAACCAAGTACTTCCAGCTTCAGGTATAAAGTGATCTATAAAGTGTTATTTCAGCCGCTATCTTTATTATTGTCCAATACCTAAAAATCCCTTCACGAGTGGAAAACAAACTTGTATCAGAATTACTTTAATCGAATCTGTAGTAGGCTAGGTTTTTTTTTATGGATTTTATATTCATCTGTATTATATTTTGTTGCTTAATGTCTGTCCTCTCTTATTGCATGCTAAACTATTTTGAATGATTCCTTTTTCTCTTTTTATATGCAAGTAGTATTATACCAAGTACTTTTCATTATCATCATATTGTATGGCTTTTGTTGCTTCACTTCATGCACTATGATTTCTCCTTGGATGCTAATGGACAAAGATCCCTTTTCATCAAAAGAAAAAGAGTGCAAAGATCATTTAATCGAATTTTGTTGGTCTCTTTCGAAATATGTCTTGGCAACATTCTACTTTTACTTGATTTAATTACCATTTTGCCACCTTATTAGCCTTTTGGGGCAAATGACAAAAACATCCCCGAAGTATCTCCTCGTTACAAAAACCTCCCCTGAAGAATCCCTCGTTACATAACACCCTCTGGATTCCATTTTTGCAAATAAAGAGTCCTTCAAGTTCAAGTAACCATCCATTTCAAAAAGCACTCTTTCGAGGAGATGCCTAATTGAACAGAAAATGTTACTGTGACTTTTTAAATTTGCTGACATGGTACCATCTGGCATTTTCTGTCCGACATTTAGATGGCATCCACTTAAAAGGGTGGTTTTGGTAATGGATGGTTATTTGAAGGGCGCTTCATTGCAAAATGAAGCTAAAGGAGTCGTATTTGTAAAGAGTGGATATTTTGGGAGACATGGTATATGCCTTCCTGACTTGATGAGGGAGGAGAATTGGAGTTGCTTTAATAGGGTTGATAAATACCTCAACCAAGAAAATTTTCAACTTTCAATGCTCTGTGTACATATAATCTCCTTTATGTATGCTAAATCAGCCTCTGTTTTTTTGGGTTTGCCATTCATTTTCTCTGTTTTTCCTTTTCAGTTTAAATAGGCATTCAGACAGCTGCTTCCTACTGGTGGGGGCTAAAATTTTTGGTGAAACCACAAAACTAATGCGGTGATGCATCTTGCTGCATTGGAATTTTGTGCTGTTCTGCATCAATACTACAATTGCATTGCGAGGACTTTGAAGCTTCCATTAGCGTTTTACCATCACGATGGAAAAAATTATCTCGGCGTTCTTTGTACCATGACACTTATTTGTACATCATCGTCATATGCAGACACAAGTTTTTCGCCGAAGGTGTTGTCTAGTTTCTGAGAACAGTTGGTTGTAATTGGGGTCAACTCGGCCACCTCTATCTACCTCCTGCAACCCTTATACAGGGTGACTAATTTTTTTCTTTAAAAAATCAAATATGTAAGTTTCTGTGATTGCATATACTTCCTTTAAATTTGTAACATCAGCGGGTGGGCCGTGCTATGTTTACATCAACTTGATATAAGTGGTAGGTCATATCATTATGTGCCTTCAATGCAAATTTCAGTCTTGAGTTTTCCTTGTTGGATATACTGAATCGTAAGATTATTTTCTTTGCAAATGTCAGAGTTGTATACTTGTTTCATGTTTTTTTCTAATGATAATAAGCTGTTATTTTAGTAGGGTTAAATGGTTAAGTGAAATTACAGCCAAAAAAATATATTTAACATTGTTGTTTAAACCAGAAGCACTATCGAAATCTCTCGTTCTCTCTAATAAAACTGCAATATTAATTAAACTAATATTATTAACCACTACTTAATGAGATTATTAACCAATAGTTATATCTAAAGGCCCATGTGATTTAATTCAACGAGGTAGTTGATCGAGCCTTACTTCATCACTCACGGGTCACTGCACTCAACTGCCACGACAGCTGACAAGGCATAAGCAACAAAATCTGAATACTTATATCTCTGTGGTGGTCATACTGTCCTTTTTATCCTGTCTCTAGTGAGGCTATATTGATAGTCCACAAGTTCCTCCTCTGGAACTATATTCTCATCTACAACAGTAGTAGTAGTAGTAGTAGTAGTAGTAGTAGTAATAGGCACATGATCTGCACTATACTGTAATTTATGAATATGAGGAAAAGTTACTTCAAGCTCCACCTTCTGACCAACACTATCAAAACCATCAATACAAGGAACAAAGGATTCCTTGTTCTAATGAAGCATAACGGACTCATCAAAAGTAATATCTATGTTAATGATGACCTTTGTTGACTTCTGATCAGTACACCAAAGTTTATCACCCTTCACACCATAATCATAACCAAGAAAGATGCATTTCTTTGCTCTAGGTTCAAGTTTTTCTTCATTCACATGTGCATATGCAAGACAACCAAATACCTTTTTCAGGGGTCTTACGTTCTATAGCTGTGCAAGGAGAACAATTCACCAAAAAAGAAGTTGTGTTAATTACTTCAGTCCAGAATTTCGTGCATAAACCTGCATTTAACAACATGCACCTAACCTTCTCTATCAAGGTTATGTTCATCCGTTCTGCAACTCCATTCTGCTGCGGTGTCTTCAATATTGTACAATGCCTAGCAATTCCTTCATTCTTGCAGAACTTATTGAACTCAGTCTCACAAAACTCTTATTTGTTCTGAACCTTTTAATCTGTTTTCTTGTTTGCTTCTCAACCAAGTCTTCCACTGTTTGAAAGTCACAAAAACGTTATTTTTATGTTTCAAGGAATAGACCCAAACTTTCCTGAAATAATCATCAATGAAGGTTAGCAGATAATGTGCACCGCTACCTTTGGAAGGAACTCGTGAAGAGCCCCATAAATCTGAATGAATATAGTCCAAAGTCCTTTTTGTTCTATAACCCGCAGTCTTGAAACTAATTCGTTTCTGCTTCCCCAAGACACAATGCTCACGAAAGTCCAACTTTCCTATTTTATGTCCAAACAAAAGACCTCTCTTACTCAAAGCATCCATGCCTCTTTCACTCATATGGCCTAACCTCATATGCCAGAACCTGGTGGTGTCATCTGCAGTAACTGAAGAACAAATTGCATCTAAATCTGTAGTTGTAGAACCCTCCAACCAGGGGAAGATCTAGGATCCGTTCTCAACAGGGGCGAATTTTTTTAAGCTGAAAATTAAAGTGAATGGCTAAAACTTAACGAGTTAGAGAGCAAGAGTTTGAATACATTATACACTCGTGTGTTTAGTTTTTTTAGCGCAGTAGTAGTTTAAATTTTTTTTTCCCTCTATAAGTTTATCAAGTTTTATTTTGCCCTTGTCCTTATACCTATAAAAAAAATTAAAAAATCCCAACATAGGTATTGCCTACTCTTCCCTCTTAATAGATTCGCCATTGGCCTCATTACCACTTTGAGTTTCGCTTGGTTTATGTACAAATATGGTTTTACAATTTTTTGTCTACCTATTTTTTAATAAAAAAAATAGTATTTTGATGTAGAAACAAACATTGCAATTGATTTGCAGCAGCATGTACGTGATAACATATCAATTTATATAGCAATGTAAATTATTTAGTCACAAAATTTTAATATGAATTAAAAACTAATAGCTAATTAAATAAGTGGACGTAATATCTACATTATAAAAGTGAGAACTCAATGGGTTTAAAAAATAATCATAACAAACATGCATAAATAGTTTAATCAACTTAAAATATGCAACTTGCATGACATTAATTTCAAATCACTCCATTGCCATGAATCTTCTACAAGAATTTGTTAACCGATTTATAACTAGTCCTTAATTTCCAGTTGGTTACTTGTAGACAACAACTTACATTTACGCAATTTATCACGAGGAGCCAACTAGCCAAGTGAATTGCAGGAAAACTAATGAATTTAAAAGAACCTCTGCACTGCCACAATCTTCTTCTTTTCTTATTCCTTTTAAACAAATTAATAAAAAAGTTTTTTAAAAAAAAGGTCGATCACAAAAATAACTAATGAATAACACAAATAATCTTCAAAACAATGATTGAAGTGAAAAAAGTCCTAAAAATGTCTAAACTAGATATATCAAAGTTATAAACTACTCTCTCCGTCCCCAAAAATATGAACAAAATACAATTTACACACATATTAAGAAAAATAAAAGTAGAGGAAAGAGAATAAAAAAGTTCTAAATTTATCCTTAGTGACCCTACAAGATTACATAGAGTGATGAATACTTTTATTTTTTTATATTAATAGACCCCACTAAATAACATATATACAATTCACTTTATATATTTTATCTCACCTTTTTTGAAACAAAAAAAATTATATATTTAGCCATCCTTTATGGGAACGGAGGGAGTAGTACATTTCATCTAAAACTACTTCATCT
The DNA here is from genome assembly GCA_020205605.1 of Panax ginseng. Lineage (NCBI taxonomy): Eukaryota > Viridiplantae > Streptophyta > Magnoliopsida > Apiales > Araliaceae > Panax > Panax ginseng. Next base: position 4,340,766 of record CM035127.1, read on the forward strand.
CATTGGAACAATAAAATAGATTAACAGATTCATTTCAAATGAAAGTTACAAAACAGATTCATTTAAATTTTAAAATTAAGAGTAAAATATAATTTTTTGCCTCCTCTAAGTATAACTCTTTTATTAATCTGTCCTCTTTAAGTTTATTAAATTACATATGTGTCCGTCCACTATACCTATAAAATAAATGTCATCATAGACAGCGACCTATGCTGCCCAAACATAACATAGGTCCGCCCCTGCCTCCAACTTATATAAAGTACCGACCATGATTCCTTTCATCAACACAAGAGAGCCTCTAATAATCTTCATAACTCCACCTTCAACTGTGTATTTACACCCATATTCATCTAGTGTACCCAAAGATATGAAATTTTTCTTCAAACCTGGAATATGTCTAACATCTGACAATGTCTTGATTATGCCATTATGCATTTTAATTTTATTTTTTTCAATGTCAATTGCTTTACATTTAGAATTATTTCTCATCAAAACAATTCTACCATCAAATGGTTCATATATGGAGAACAAATCACGAGTATGACACATATGATAAGAACACTCAGAATTCAAAATTCAGTCACTGCTAAGTCTTTCTTTGTCATCGGCTACTAACAAAAAGATCATCACTATCCTAAGCAACACTAGTATGAGCAGCCTTTCTTGCCCCCTAATTTTGCTGGTTCTGCACATTCTATCCACTATGAATCTGACCATGATTGTCTCCTCTCTATTCTTTATTTTTCAACTTTGGACAATTACACTTTATATGCCCCTTTACATGACAATAGTTACAGCTGCAATTCTTATTTCGAGATTTTGATCTGTGTATTGCCATATTTTGAACTTCTCTCAACTGACCTCCCTCTGACAAACAATCCAACACCTTCATCGTCACTTTTACCAAAAGTCATCTCAGAATCTAGTTTTTGTTTACTCATAAGATTCGTCTGAATATCCTCAGTTGAGATAGTGTCTCTACCATAAATTATAGTGTCTCTAAAGTGCTTATATGAAGGAGGTAATGAGACTAACAACAATAGGGCTTAATCTTCATTATCAATATTAACATCAATATTATGTAACTCAGTTACAATTGAATTAAACCCAGTGATATGAGATTCGATTTGAGTACCTTCTAACATGCAATGTGTAAAGACGTCGTTTAAATCTTAATCTATTAGTGAGGGACTTCGTCAAATAGAGATACTCTAATTTCTTCCACAAATCAGCAGTTGTAGTTTCCGCTAACACATCCTACAACACATCATTCGAAAGGCACAACTGAATTGTCGAACGTGTTTTATCATCCATAGTTTTCTATTCTGACTCAGACATCTCGCTAGCTTTCTTCGTCTCCCATTCGTATCAGACATATCTACAAGCTTCATTGGTTTCCCTACAATGATTTTCTTCAAGTCTTATTGAGTAAGAACAGCCTTCATCCGAACCTGTCAAAGACTGAAACTAATATTCTCGTCGAATTTGTCAATATCAAATTTAGTTGATAAAGTCGAAATCAATACCATAGTATCTTTTGATAATAACCAATCTCTTGATACCAGTTTGATAGTATGGATCTATAATCTCTTCTTGAGTTTTGATTTGGAGGGTCCAAATTAAAACTCACAAACACATCCCACCACCGTTTGTGAGTTTTGATTTGAGGAGAAGGGAAGGAGAGATGAAAAAATTGAACCCTAGCTTTTGATTGATTTCTAAATCTGATGAAAAAGTATTATATTTAAGAACATACTTGTTGATTGATTTCTCTGATGGATAGTAAAATAATCTAAAAGTTCTAGTCTTATGTTTATAAGTACTAGATTATCTTATTTCCTTGTATTCCTTTTGCATTTTGTGTAATATATGGAAAGAAAGTGAACGTACAGTTTCTTGAACAATACTTTACATCTTTGGTAGTTGGTACATTAAACGACCCGATGACTGTTGCGATCACCATGGGGTGTCAGGAACGTACGGCAACACCACCAACAACAAAGTGTCGGCTGAGCAAGTGGGGATCATAATTGGAATCGGGAAGCGGAAGCGAGATGATGAAAAAAATGCTACGAATGGAAGGGGGAATAAGGCCAAGTCCTTTCTTTTTGATACGGTGTAAATCCTTAGAAAAGTCTCCTGCACAGGCACCGGCACCTGTAAACTCTATAGTTTTCACTATTCGGCCAAGAGGAGGAATCCTTTGAAAAGATTTGTTCTTTTTAGTGTCAATTCGTTGCTCCCATGGTCATGGCAAATGTGATGGATGTAGAGCTCATCATCCAGGACAGCAGCGGCAGCAGATAGAGGGGAGACATCGTGTACAGCATTAGCAAGCAACATATGATTGTCCCCTGCCCTACCTAGTTGAACTCATTATCGTTTAGTGTACAGCAAGCAACACATGATTGTCCCCTGCTTTTATAATTGCTGCCAACAGAATTAAGCATACATAACACAATTCATTTGTGAAAAGATTGACACCTACCTAGTTAGTTTGTGTCATTTAGGTTAAAGATAAAGGTTCTTAATCCATTCAAAGTGCAGAACATTACAGCAAATAAACAAAATTCAGTGGCGTTTGAGTTTGAAATATTAACAACTATGGTTGCTGTAGGAACCTTTATTAAGAGATCTCCAACATGAGGAAGAAATCAATGACCAGACCCATGGATGATCATTTTCACATAAGATATTCCCAATACTCCATCCTCTAATATATTTATGGCTCAAAATATATGGTAATATTACTATAATATATAGTACTACATTCCTCCAAATATTGGCAAAGTTCTGATATGAAATCAACTTTCATGTTTCTTTGAAATATATATATGTTTCTCCTCTTTATTTGGAGTATGAATGAAGTTTCTCTATTGGCATGCTTCTACAGCTGACTTAGAAAATCAGAGTATTTTTGCAGAAATACTGAACAATAAAAATAGAACTTATGAGACGTATAAAGGCAAAAAATGGCAAAAACTGCGTAAATTGGTCAATCACGCAGAAAGCCTAAAAGTAAGCTAAGCTCAAGTGACATCATCATTATTATTTCTGCGTTTTCATGTTATACATGTATATATATATACACATACATATATATTATGCCAATTAAGGAGTTTCATTTAATTAATAATTTGAAGGGATGATTATATGCACCAATTCATGTAGGAGGTGCGCAAGGTTTTTGGATAACACCACCCAAATTCTCAAGGTCTTGCTAAACTTATAATTCTAACTTACACAGCAAAGCAAAGGAAGGGGGACCCCTGCAGATTCTCTTTGATGAAAACATGGGAAATTACAAATTGCTTTACAATTAATCTACCGACCTAGCAAAAAAGAAAAAGAAAAAGAAAAAATAACTACTAGGAGTACAATATAAGCTTCTCCATGAGTTAATCTAAATCACGGAGGCAATGAAGAAATGCTCAACAATACAAAAACTACTAAAATAAAGAATAAAATCACCTGTATGGGAGAAGATGGAACGCTTAATTTAGTTCATATTTTAGCATCATGAAGTTGACAAATATTTCTCCTTCATGCGGCTGATGAGCTTAAATTTTTCCTCTGCTTCAACCTGCTGACGAATGTCAGATTGCAAAGCTCGATCAGGGTGAAAACGTAGCAATGCTCTTTTAAAAGCTACATGCACCTGAAATAGTTGTTGCTAAACTTTAGTAAATTGTTACAGCCCCACAAAGAAAAACACATGGAACCTTAAAAAAACCATTACAACATCAGTAATAGATTCAGATAACTACATCTAACCTCCCTCACAAGTAGGCACCCTCTAGATAAATCATCATATTGCACTTTCCCTATAGACGACACTACGACAGGGTCAAAACAACCTTACAAAAGCTCTGAATACCTTTCAAACCTTTTCCTTTTGACCAATATTATATATGTTGTGCAGGAGTATGTGTCTACAGATATATAACATTATATTATAAATTTTGAAGTTCAATTTGAGACATTATCAAATTAAAACTGATAATGATTCATACAAAAAGTTACAAAAGAATAAATTTATCACTAGTAGTATTTTTTTGATAGTTTACAATATTCATTATCATATTTACTAATATTAAAGGAATTTATATAATTTTGAGTTTGAAAATGTCTTAAATTGACTTTCAAAAAGTCAATAATGATCTTATATTTTGGAATGGAGGGAGTGGGTGTCCATGTGTGTGTTTGTGTGTGTGTGTATATTACTTTATTTTATATTTTTACCTCTACATTTATTTAGTGTCGAAATTATTGTTGTTATGAGTTAATTTAGTCCTCTATTTTATTACTTAAAGTCTTTACTAATTAGGAATGCTATGTCATAAGATTCAGGAAATCATTTTCGTAAAAGAAAACGTCTACGTTTAGATTGGAGTAATGAAGGTGGGAATGGAATGAAAAAAATTGTGTTTAGTTGTGATTGGAATGAAAAAAATTGTGTTTGGTTCCTTGGGGGAGGAAGAACATATGGAATAACTCATTCCAACTAGAATGAAATGAATCATTCTACTCTTCATTCCATTCCTTCAATTCAAACGTAGCATTAGAGTATTTCTTTTTCAGCATAATCAAGATTGTACCCCAATATAGAAAAGGGAGGGGTGCGTAGGTTGACTACGGATATAAAGGCTGCCACAAATTCTACTATGGCGGTGCTTGATGCTAATGGCTCCAACTCTAGATATAATTATGACCTGTGATTTTATGTTGCTTATGTAATCAGCTAAGAAAAATGGATTCCAACACCGATTAGTGTAGCCAAAAGAAGTCTCTTTCCTTGGCCTCCCAGAGAAAATAGGTGAGACTGTGTGCAGTGCACCATAAGAATCTCAGGCAACAGGAACTACATCTTGCTTAGCACAGACAGCCTTTGCCTAGAGTGCGAAGCAATAAAAAGATCTTTTTTGCCCTTTTTCGAGTTAACCAATTTATTGTCACTTATCTCCATCAACTAACCAATGTCACCCATGTCCCTTATAAACTGTTTGTTATCTTTATCTCATAAATTATTCTTTCCATCCTTAACCCTTCTTGAAATGTCTTATATCCTGTGTATCCTTGCAATAAACTAAGAATAGGCTTTGTAGTTTGCTAACAGAAACCAAATGTGTCTTGATATATTAATACCAGAGTTCTGAAGAACCAACTAATAATAATGAATCAAATTTGGTGATGCTTATAACTCTTAACGGCAACAGGCAAAATGTTATGAACCTATTTCACCCGAAAGGGGGGAGGGGGTGGAAACACATTTCAAAATTTTAAATTACAAAGAAACTTTATTTTCTATGTTCCAGCATGCAAAGCTCTATCAAAATTAGGTTTAAAAGGCAACAAATTTGATATTTTGATACTAACCTAAAAGGTAAATTTGAGAGATTTTTTCTGGCATTACAGAATCAAAGCATAATTAACATCAGGGAATTCAATCAAGCGAAATTTAAAAAATTAACAGGCAGGGCATTCAATCAAGTGAAATTTACATAAGCAGGCATAAGTGACAATGCATTTGCGCGGGTGTTCTGAATTACTTAAAAGTCAATATAATTGGGCTTCATTTGTTTTCTGCATTGTGTTTGCAAGAGTATGCGCTGAACAGAAAGAGTCTTGCTCACCTCATTTGCACCAGAGTCACCAGACACATGGATTCCTAGACCACGCAATATCGAAGCCATATCATGGCAAGTTGTTTCCAGTCTATTAAGGTCCTTCCTAACTTCAGCACGCAGTTGCTCTTTCAAGTTCAAATTTTCCTCGTCCTTAAGTATACATAAAAGCATAATTAAAGATCAATCTTGATAAAATATAAAAACCACCAGCCAGAGGAAAGGGATAAAGCAAATGAGCTGCTGACATATGCAAGATGTAGGGCCAAAGAATAGAAGGAAAAGATAATTTAACACGACATATTAATTGCAATGTGCAAAATATGAGAAAAGAGAAAACCTTCTTCTGAGTCTCACGCATTTCTTCTACACGTTGTTTTTGCCTTCGCTCCATGTCTAACAAACGCATGTTTTCTGCTCTTTTTCTTTTCTGCAACCGCTTCAATTGTTTTGCTTCTTCTGCCTAAAGAAAAAGATTGACCATAGTATATATCAATAATGGTTTATCCACTTGATGACAGGCATTGCTATTTCATACTTGAACAGAATCTAACACTGCTATTTTATTACACAGGTGTAATGCTAGACATTGTCGCTACCAGTCTACCACCAGAATTACAAATAGAAACAAAAGTTCTCACGAATTAGATATAGGAAAGGGAACTGGGGCATAGATTTTTTTCTTTCATTCAACTAGTAACAGATGCAAAAACTACTTGTCTGCTCTTTTTATTTAATAATTGGAGGACACTTGGCAAGAGGAAGTGAGTGGATTATATGGTTGTGGGTATAATTTAAAGAAATTCAGAAGTATCTAGATTATAAAAGGTGATGTAACACAAGGTGGAAAGAAGAAATGAGAGTTACCTATCTCCACACAAAATGGGTAGAGAAACACACACAAAAACACTAAGAATATATCCAATAATCTGAAAAAATAATGAAGAGTTGCAATGCTTAAATAGAAATCCTAAACTTGGAGAATAAGTAAAAAATCCTAATAAAAACTCCCAAAATGTTGGAGCCAAGACTTAGATCTGCGTCACTTTACTTTCTAATTCCCAAGTAAACCATAAGCTAGCACCGAGCGAAAGCAGATTTTGCCTTGCTAATAAGCAACTCCAAAAGTATGGCTCCAGACTCCACGCCAAATTTACAGACTCGTGTAACAACAGATATCCACAAGATCTGTTCATAAGTTTCCCAGAACAGTCTCTGTAGATCAAATGGAAGTAGCTTTACAAATTGTAATGCCACTTAGGGTACTTTGCAAAAGGGGGTTACTCATGAGATAACCCCTACTTTAAGTATTCTCTGCTCTCTCCTTCCCATATTCTTCTTATTCAAGCTATTGAGATTACTTCACATCTCTTTAATTCACTTCATAAAATCTTTGCCCAACCTGTTCAGTAAGCCATGACACAAAAACCTAGAAGAAATCAGAAAGCTAGTGTGCTGCCAGGTGGCCCTCTGTGTAGGCATTGGATAACAAACACCTGTTTCCACTTGTTAGTGGTGACCCCATTTTCTTGCATTCTTTCTATTCTGTTTATAAATTTATGGTTTCAACCAAAAATAAATATTATATCAATTAGTGAAGCCAAACAGTAGACTCCTTTGTAAAGTTATGTGCATACAAAACTAAGTCAAGAATTTCAAAGTTCAATGAAAAGGAAAAAGAAGAAAAATGAAGATTTACTCAAGTTTTCTATTGCATAAAGGTTCAGAAGCAACCACTCACTCAAACTAATAACAAACAATTTGCAGCACTCAACATAGGATCCATCACACTAACAAAGAAAATAAGAAGAAGAAACAAACTGAATAAACTACAAACCTGAATTTGTAATTCTCTTTGCCTAGATGCCAACTCTTCCTCTACTGAACGTTTGTATTCATCCGTCTCCTTGTGCATTTCACGGTTAAAAAACACAGAGTCATTACCTGTATCCCCAAGACAAGATTGACTATTAAAGATGTCATTTTTCTTTTCCATTGAACAATTTTTATAGGTCTTGTTACCTATTCCAACATCTTGATTACTATCAGTAGATTCAGTACAAGAACGGGAAGCACTAGCATAATCCCTCATGCCAGATTGATGACCATTACAAATATCATTTTTCATTTTGGAAGTGCTTCCTGATTTGCCATTTGCAATAGAGGGAGATCTATCTACTTCCTCGTAACTACTTAAACTTGGGGAATCAGAGTCATCATTACATCTGTCAGATTTTTTTTCTTTTCCAATATCTTGGAGACTATCAGTACAAAACCTGGAGGTACCAGGCTGATCATCCCCGGTGAATATATCATTTTGCCTCTTTAAAAAAGCTTTTTCCCACTGCTCTTTAAGCTTTCCAGAAGAACCTTCGAACTCAAAATCAGGACAATCATCATCACCATCCTCATCAGATGAACCACTCTCTGAGCTGGTATTCAAACCATAATGATTGCTGGTGGAAGCTTTACCAGAGTAAGTTCGCTTGCACTTCGATAACTTCACTGGAAAATTATTTTCCTGAACAAACTGACCCTCATCCAAATTGTTGTTTTCAGTGTTTACGTCATCATCATCAATGCATATGACAGTTGTGAATGAATATTTTTCGTCTTTCCTTAGACCATTAGAACTCGAACCTCGTAATCTCTTTGGCAATAATTCAGGAACATCAATGATAATAACATTATTGTAGTTATCACTATCGACATCAATTATAACTACATTATCCGTTACCCCCTTGTTCTTGCACTTTTTTAGAGTCTTCCCTCCAGAGCAAGTTCTTGGTTGAGGTTGGCCTATAGAGATCCCTTTTCCTCTCATTTGCCACTACATTAGAGAACAACAAGGAAGTAAATGGCAGTCAGACAAAATGTCACAATAATACAGCCGAAATATCATAAAAACAAAGATTTAGACCTTACAATATATATCAAGTTAGGCACATGTTGATAGTTAGTGACCAAGTTAATTAATCAAACCCTTATACAGGGCAAATATGTGTTAACATTTTATCTACCAAAAAGATAACATAGAATGGATATTAAAAATCCTCTAGACGATCAATGATGAAGAAAACTCACAACCTTAATCTGGAAATCAAACTGTCAAGGTCCATCAATCACCGATCAATTTTAATAAGTCGTATATCATATTTTGTCTACTATTATACAAAATTCATAACAAGAAAGTAGCAGATTGTTAAGATTTATTATTTAAGTTTGGTAGTTCTTGTTTGTCCTAGTCTTTAGGGATTTATTTAGTTGAAAAGATCATGCTTTTTGTGCCTAAAGAAACTGCAGAAAGTGGTTTTCATTGTCCTGTTTTTATAGGATCTTAAGTTAATGGTAATTGTGTTCTGTTATTTCTCTTCATGTGTAATGCCTATTTATAGGCTACTTTTATCAATGAAATTTTATGAGTTTCCAATTCTTATTTTTTGTATCAGTGGTACCAAAGCCACGCATAGGAGAGAAAAGTGTGAGAGTCCTGCAAAAGTGTGAAAGTCCTGCAACAGAGTGAAAGTCCCCAACCAGTCCACAATAGCAAAGCAATGAAGTGATGGCTTCAAACTCCAATTTTGTGCAGGCGGCAATCACACGTTTTGATGGTCACTATGACCATTGGAGTATGCTAATGAATAATCTTCTGCGGTCAAAAGAATATTAGCTCATCGTTAAATCTAGAATTGGAGAATCAACAAAAGATGCAGTCTTGACAGATGCCCAGAAAACAGAGTTGGAAAGGAGAAAGCTAAAAGATTTGAATGCAAAAAATTATCTCTTTCAGGACATTGATCGTCCCATCTTGGAAACAATTCTTAGCAAAAAATGCACTCTCTCTTGATGATCTGCAGAGCTCCTTGTTGGTCCATGAACGGAAGATGAACCGAAGTTCAACTTCAAAGGAATGAACTTTGAAGGCTTCTACCTTTACTAGTTTCTCAAACTCTAGAGGAAGGGGTAGAGGTAAAGGTAGAGGAAGGGGAGCTCAGGGAAATAAAGATGGCTGCAGGTATTTCAAAGCCAATGATGATCAATTTTCGCGCAAAGGCAAAGGACGAGATCAACATTTTGACAAATCCAAGGTAGAGTGCTTTAGGTGTCATAAATCTAGACATTATCGTTCTGAATGTTATACTAAGCTGCCTAATGACAAAGAAAAGGAAGAACAATCGAATTTTGCCAAAAAGAAGGAAGTGGAAACTTTGTTGATGGATGTTCAAGTTAATCAAGAACTTGAGTCTGATTTTTGGTATGTGGATACGGGTTGCAGTAACCACATGTGTGGAAGTAAGTCTTATTTCTTTTATTTAAATGAAGACTTTCATTCTACAGTAAGTTTTGATGATTGTTCCACTGTGAATGTGATGGGAAAGGGTGATATTAAGATAAGAACCAAGAATGATCTTGTAGAAACAATTTCTAATGTCCGTTATGTTCCTGATTTGAAAAGCAATTTGTTAAGTGTTGGTCAATTACAAGAAAAAGGTTATGTGATAATTATCCAAAAAGGTGTTTGTGAGATATATGATCTTTCAAGAGGAGTATTTGTTGTTGTCCGGATGACTTCAAACAGGTTGTTTCCTTTGAAGATAAGAACATCTCAACCTTGCTTAATGGCTGAAGTAAAAGACCTTTCATCGCTTTGGCATTTTCGCTATGGCAACTTGAATTTTGGCGAATTAAAGACTCTCCAACAGAAAGATATGGTGACGGGCCTCCCTCAAATTCATATTCCTTCTCAAGTTTGTGAAGAATGTGTTGTTAGCAAACAACATCGTTCTCAATTCCCTCAAGGAAAGTCGTGGAGAGAAAAACATGTCATGAAGCTGGTACATTCCGATATTTGTGGACCGATAAATCCATCTTCTAATAGCGGTAAAAGATATTTAATTATTTTCATTGATGATTATACTAGAAAAACATGGGTTTATTTTTTGCAAGAAAAATTAGAAGCTTTTAGTGCATTTAAAAGCTTCAAGGCTAGAGTGGAAAATGAAGTAGGAAAAGCCATTAAAACTCTCTATACTGATCGTGATGGAGAATATAGCTCAAAAGAATTTGAAGGTTTTTGTGATGGTCAAGGTATTCGAAGGGAACTCACAGCTGCTTATACACTGTAGCAGAATGGTGTATCAAAGAGGAAAAATAGAACCTCTTCTGGCGAAAAGCTTGCAAACATTCACTGTTCTAAAAATCGGCCTAGGGTCTGGCGCCGCGCCTAAGGCCAAATTGGTGAAAAAAGCGGGCTAAAGCGGCGCTTAAAGCGGAAAAAAGCGAGCTGGCGCGAGTTTTTTTTTAAAAAATTACTACAAAAACCATATCTTGATATATTTATTTTTCTAATGATTTACCATATTCTTAATGCAAGTTGTAGCATATCAAATCACAACAAGAAGTGAACAAGATCAAGTCATACTTATTATATGGTATTTGTCATTTTCTTTAAGTCCTCAATTTTGAAAATTACACAAATTAAAATAATTTCATAATTAATAATATCAAATGTCTCATTCAATAAACTTCACACTAATTTTTAAAAATAACATTTATTTAAATTTTTGAGAGAGAAGAAGTACGTTTATAATTATATATATGAAGATATCAAAATATTTCTTACTAGTTACTACTTACTAGTAACACTAATTCTATAATTTAATTATTTCAAGCAATGGATATATATCTTACTACTCAATTGCAATTACTACTAATTCTATTATTTAATTATTATCTTTATTATAGATTATTTTGCTTTATATTATTGCTTTGTAGAATAATGTAAGATAAAATATTAAAATTGTCTTAAAATAAAAAATCACGCCTAGGCCCCCCAGGCGCTAGGCCTCCCCTGGCCGCCCGCCTAGCGCCTTTAGAACATTGCAAACATTCCAAATAATTTTTGGCCGGAGGCCGTGAATTAGAGCATTCATGTGTTGAACAGAAGTCCTACCTTTTCTATTCAGAACATGACACCCGAGGAGGCTTGGAGTGGACGGAAACCAGCCGTAGATCACTTCAAAACTTTTGGTCGCATTGCTTATGCACATGTCCCAGATGAGAAAAGAAAGAAGCTTGATGATAAGGGTGAAAAGTAGGCTTATAAATTGTTCAATCCACTCACAAACAAGATCGTGACCAGCAGAGATGTCATTTTTTATGAGAATAACACTTGGAATTGGAGCAAAAATTGTTCACAGCAACAGCCAATTCCAGCCTTTTTTTATGGAGAAAACAAAGAAGAAATGCAACAGCCTCTACAACAACAAATTTCAACAACTAATGTTCCCGAAAACTCACCAACTCCAACAGTTGCTGAAACTTCATCAACAACAATAGAATCTACTAATGCAGTAGCTGAATCATGTCTTCGCCGTGTTCAAAAGAGTCCCGGATGGAAGACAGATTTTAAGGTACCCAGAATTGACCAATCCGAGGATCAAAATACTTTGCATTGTTTTTAGATTGTGATCCAACAGTTTTTAAAGATGTTGTCAAAAACTCAAAATGGCGAAAGGCGATCGATGATGAAATTGCCGCTACTGAAAAGAACAACACTTGGGAGTTGACTGATCTTCCAAAATGACACAGACTATTGGTGTCAAGTGGGTTTACAAGACAAAATTGAAGGAAAATGGAGAAGTTGATAAGTACAAGACTTGACTCGTTGCAAAGGGACAAACAAGAATTTGGCATCAACTACAAAGAAGTGTTCGTTCCAGTAGCAACAATGTTCAAAAAATCCCTACCTAGGCCCCGCCTAGGTCCCGCCTTAGCGCTAGTTCCCCCTCAAGCCTCACTTTAGGTCTTGAGCCCTCCTCGGCGCCTCCTAGGTGTTAGGCTCCCGACACCTCACCGAGGCCCCAGGTGACAAACAAATCCTCTAGAAAATTAAAGTGGGTCTAAAGCGAGAGTTTTTTATTTTATTTAAATAACTACCCAAACCAGATCTTGATATATTTATTTTTCTAATGATTTACCATATTCATTATACAGATTGTAGCATATCAAATCACAACAAGAAGTGAACAATATCAAGTCAAAATGAATAATTTTATTATAGTTGTAATTTTTTGAACTTGTACCAACTTTAAATTATATAAATGATGATACATTTGTAATATTTAATTTAATTCAATATAATTCTTATTTTTATGTTTAGTTTCTTAAGTTTTAATATTGAATTAAATTCTTGAAATTTTAAATTTTATTACTCCATCCGTCCCATGATAAAAGTCCTTATTACTATTTTGGGTAGTCCCATGTTAAATGTTCACTTTCCTTTAATAACCAAATTTTTATAATTTTTTTCCTATCATGCCTGTAGCACTAAATATCTCATATTTTTCATACTCTAATCCTCTCTCCATATTTAATAAGTATGGAGAGAATATTTTGAATTGAATAGCTAGAAAGTCACTCTCTCACCTACATTGAAAATAATTAATGACATTATTATGGACAATTTTGTCATTTCATTCTTATTCTTAATATGCGTGAAAAGTCCACCAGAACTTTTATCCTGGGACAGAGGGAGTATTTAATAGCAATCTTGTTTATGAATAAAACTAATACGTTAAAAATATGTTTGAACTTTGAACAATTGCATGCTTGTGTTTAAACTTTGACATTAACAATATGGATATGTGTTTGAACTTCAAGCAAATGCCTTTATTATCTTTATTATAGGTTGTTTTGCTTTATATTATTGTTTTGTTTGAATAAATGTTAGATAAAATATTAAAATTGGCTTAAAATAAAAAATTCCGCCTAGGCCCCCTCCGGCTGCCCGCCTCCCGCCTCCCGCCTTTTAGAACATTGAGTAGCAAGGCTTGACACTATTCGGTTGGTGTTATCCACTGCTGCCCAAAACTCATGGCTTGTCTATCAGCTTGATGTAAAATAAGCATTTTTGCATGGGAAATTGGAAGAAGAGGTGTACATAGTTCAACCTCCGAGAAATATGAAGCAAGGTCACGAAAACTAGGTATACAAGCTAAAAAAGGCATTATAAAGCTAAAACAAGCACCTAGAGCTTGGTGAAGGTTTTCTTAAATGTCCTTACCAACATATTCTCTATATTAAAGTTGGAGCAGATGGGAAGATTGTTATAATGAGTTTATATATTGATGACCTTATTTATGTTAGTAATGATGAAGTCATGTTTGTTAATTTTAAGAAATCTATGATGATTGAATTTGATATGTCAGATTTGGGGTTGATCTTAGCATCAAAGTAGTGCAATCTCCTGCTGGTATCTTTATTTGACAAAAGAAATATGTCTTGGAAATTTTAAAGAAGTTCCAAATGAAGGATTGCAATCCAGTTCAAAACTCCATCTGAACTCGGTCTGAAACTCACAAGATACGGAACAGAAAAAAAGGTGAATGCCACTCTTTACAAGCAAATTGTTGGAAGTCTTATGTATTTAACGTCGACAAGACCAAATATTATGCATGTTGTTAGTTTAATCAGCCGATACATGGAGAATCCAACTGAAGTTCATCTCTTATCAACAAAGAGAATTTTTCGCTATTTGAAAGGTACTGTAGATTTTGGAATTTTTTATAAAACTAGTGGAGAATCAAGTTTGATTAGCTTTTCAGATAGCGACTATGTTGGAGATATTGACGATTGAAAAAGTACTTCTGATTTTTTTTTTCTATATCATGGTCATCAAAGAAACAACAAATTGTGACTCTGTCAATCACAGAAGCTGAATTTGTTGCAGTTTTGCATGGAAGGAGTAAGCATATTGATGTTAGATACCATTTCTTGCATGATCTTTGCAATGATGGTGTAATTGATTTGGTGTACTGTAAAAGTGAAATCAGGTGGCTGATATTATGACTAAACCACTTAAGCCAGATGCTTCAAAGAATGCTTGGGTATGCTCTTCAAAGGATGTTGTTCAAGGGAGGGCGTAACAGAATTGTTGAAGTCTGGTTATTCATCTGTTTATTCCTAAACTGATTTCTGCAGATATCAGTTTAAGGGAGGGTGTTAAGATTTATTATTTAAGTTTGGTAGTTCTAGTTTGTCCTAATCTTTAGGGATTTATTTAGTTGAAAAGATGGTGTTTTTGTGGCTACAGAAAGTGAAGAAAGTGGTTTTCATTGACCTGTTTTTATAGGATCTTAAGTTAGTGTTAATTGTGTTCTGTTATTTCCCTTCCTATGTAATGCCTATTTATAGGCTACTTTTATCGATGAAAATTAACGAGTTTCCGGTTCTTATTTTTTGTATCAGATAGTATATAGAATCCATAATTGCATCTCCTACTGAAGCAGAAGCAGAAGCAGCAGCAGCTGACGATTGAAAAAACTAGGGAGTCAACTATATCAAACATAAACCCTAACTACGTACAAATATTAATCACCCAAAACAAAACACATAAATTATAAATCCTAATGATACGGAGGAATAAAATTACACCTCAATTCCTACTCAGAAAAGAAAAGTGGTGAAGATTCGAGAAACCAACGATGGAATTAATCAAATTGAAGATTAAGAGTACGAAATTGAAATTGAAATTGAAATTAAAATTAAAATCAAAAGATGTTACCTGGTGATAAAATTCGTTAATCTCTATCTACAGCTACGAATGGAACGTACGGGAAGTGTTTATAATTTCAGTTTGTATGAATCTTTGCCTGAAGGGGAAAAACCAGAATAAGGCCGTGTGCTGTTTTTGTTATTGCGCTTATTATTTTTAATTTTTGCACAAATGTTTATTCTCTCTCTCCTAGTCTTCCTAATGGGATTAGGACTACTAATAAAAAGCTTAGATTAAATAAAGGGTGTATTATTTTGACATAAAATTTTGATGACATGATTCTCTCCTACAACTCATTTTTTTTACGTATAAGAGGAATATCAAAAACTTGTAAAAATATCAATTTTCTAAATAAAACGATTAGCTTTTTAAGAGAGCTATTGGGATTTGAGGGTTTAATTAGATGAGATGAGATTGTAAGTGACGTTAAACGATCAATTAAGGAGAAGAGAGAGATGATATTTTACGAAAATTGTTATTTTTACAAGTAAAATTTAATATTTTTACAAATTTCCTCTCATACTCCTCCTTTATAAAATTAAAAATAGAATTCCAACCAATAATTTAGAAAAAGAGCTCTTAATTGGACATAAAAATTAAGCATGAGTGCTTTACAATTTTATCTATTTGTATTGTTACCCCTCTTTTAGAGTCAAAATACAAATAGATTAAATTATAAAGCATGCATGTCCAATTATCACGTGTGCATAGAATTTTTCTTAGTATTAAAAATGTAGTAGTTGGGCCGTTCCAATTAACTCAAAAATAAATAATGATATATTAAAAAAAAATTACAATATATTTATGTGTTTATAACTAATAACAAAGTACTATATTTTTAACTTTGTAATGAATAGGGGAATTTGCAATGCGCCACAAATTTGAGAATTGAAGAAATTGTTTGCCAAGTTTTTGTTGTTTTTCTTCTGCTTAGTCGTCAATTACTTTAATTTATTACAAAAGAAATGAATGTTGAACACTCACATTCATATGTTTGAGTGTTTTAAAAAAAAAAAAAAATCTTAATATTTATAAAAAAATAAAAAATCTAGTCTCCTCATACACAAAGAACATTTTCTAAATCTAATTGATGCTTTAGATATATATTACAATCAAGGGCTCCATTAGGTTGAGTGTTTGGCTTGATTTTGAGATTTATGAATGTAGGCTCTAGATTCTCATATACTGACTGCATCAAACTAAGAAAAATTTGTTTGAATGACAAATATCAGGGGTTGGTCGGTCGGTTTGATTTTTAGAATCAAATTTCTATACCCATTTTTTCTTGACAATTCCAAGTTCCAACTGATGAGGCAAGTAATAATAATATCCCCTTGGTTTAATAATCAAAATATGTATGCATGTAGTACTTTTTGTTAAGTACTCCATTTATTATCGTGCAATGGAAAAATCAAATACTTAGACTGAATTTCTTCTAATCAATTTGACAATTAATTTACTGAGTTAACTCGGTTAATTTGGTAACTCAGTTGGCTTGCAATTAATCGGATTTCCTCTTTCTCTCCCACTTTTCACAGAGTTCGATGTTTCAATTTGACGCTTCCTCTTCGGTTTCTTACTTCAATTAAATCTGTCTCTTCTTCTCTTCTTAGTATCAATTGCCTTGATGGCTAAATTGAACCATCCTATTCTTCTCCAAACAGAAAAGAAGAGGAAGCTCCCAATCATCATCGTTGCGATCATCAATGGCAAGGAGGAAAAATTCTATGTCGGACAATAATTATGCGGCTGTGAAGAAGCCCCAATTGGCGACAAAGCGGCCTGCTCTTTCGCCCATTTCTGCGCAGCCTCAACTCTTACCCGTAAACCCTCTTCTGAAAACCCTTTGCTTTGCAACAATTCCAAGAAAAAATCTCGCTGGGAATCCCCACAAGGATTGTTTCACCGCCGACTGGGATTATGCTCTAAAGATAATAATCTTGCAGAAGCGATTCGCCTTTACGACGAAGCAAGGGTAAATAATATTCCACTTACTGTTCACCTTTATAATTTTTTCCTATATTTGTGTTCGTTAGGATTAGAGGTTGCTATGGATTTGGGTTTAAAGAGGGGTTTTGAAATATATAAGCAAATGGGTATAGATAAAGTTGTTCCAAATGAGGACTCTGAATCTGTAGATAATATTAATTTCTGCTGACTTGATGTATTTTTTTGGGGGTAATATATGCAAGTATGAAATTGAAATGATTTTACTGACCTTCTGTTTTGTTAAATATTGTAATTGCTTGAGATGTTTTTTTGGTTTATGCATGGTTGAGTATTGCATTTTAAGTGTTTGATAAAATGAGTGAGAAAATATTCATATGTTTTAATTTATTGATGTGAATACACGAAGAAGACCTTGACGTGTCCTGATCTCTAATTTTACAGAGGGTGCTTAGAATCTTATATCTTTATCTTCTCTTTTCCACTGCATCCTGTATGCCCACATCTGTGGTAAGTTGAATTCCCCCCTCATAATAATTCATAAATTCAGTTGTACAATAGTTTTTGTTGTAAGGGAGGAAGTGGTTTCAAAGTTATCTGATGCATGAGAAAGCCTGGATTTTGGTTTTAGTTAGCAGTGTCTTGATTTAGTTAGCAGGAAGATGCCAACAGACAAAGATTTTGTCTTCATCAGACATCGACATTACATGTTTTCCTGATTATCATATCACCTTTTCATCATGTATTCTGTTTATAGGCTTTATTACCATTTTATAGCATTATAAAGTAGATTACTTGGTCTACAGAGCAAAATGAAAATCAATTATTGTAGCAATTAGCAAAAAAGAACTTGAAGAAAATAAAATATTTGATAATATGGCTTCTTTCAAGCATTGTTTCCCCTTAAGTAAGTTGCCTATTATTATTGTCCATATTCATCATATCTTGCAGTAATCGATTTCTATGTTCCATTCATGAAGCATTCTACTAGAGTATTATGCAAATAACAAAATTCGAGGGGATGCGTAAGAGAACCTCCTTACATGTTTTGGTTGAATTATTTTCGCAGGTAGTAAATTTAGTTGGATATAAGATGTTTTACTTTTGGTATCACGGATTTATTCCTTTGATGTTGGTTCATTTCTTCATTTCTCTGTGGCTAATTTATTATACAGACATAAAATGAAATAATCACTTCACATAAACACATTTTCTTGCTTTCATGTAATGAATAATGATTGTTTTACCAATAAATTTTGACTTAATAGTAATTCTTGCAATTTCCTAAACTATAGTTCTTGCATGCTCTTTGAAATCAAGGAGATGGGCTAGGTACCATTGGAAAAGCTCTCCATTACTGAGGAGGAACACCATTTCATCGTGATCATACTAGGGTTCATGATTCAAGGTGGAGATATTGTCTATGGCAATGGGAAGGGGAATTAGTCTATATATATGGTGGCAGCTTTCGCGATAAAATTTTTAAGATAAAGCACTCACATCCAGGTCCGTCACAATTTTTAAAATTATTTTATGTTCTACATTATGGAACATTCACACAAATCAATTCTAGACTTTTGAGACATTTCTTCTTTAAATTTTTCTGAAACTATAGTTCTTGAAGTTGTTGTCTCCATGGTGAACCCAGGACCTGATTTTAATGGCTCACAATTTTTATCACCACAGCAAAGGCCAACTGATCTAGGGAGTAGAGTAATGATAAACTAAGATTCTTTAGTTATTTAGGTTCCTTTAGTAAAGAAGTATGACCTTCGTGTTTTTTACGTTTTTAGGCCTTCGCGTTGTATCACCGTAAGCTTCAATGATTGAAAGCAACCGATTTTGTTTTTGTTTAATTCGATCAAGTCGGTCTCACAATTTTATTTGATTAAAGCATTTTATTTTCTATCTTGGTAGCTTAATTTGGCTCTCAACCCGATGACATGATTAGTGTATGTTTTTTTCTCTTAGCCGCTTTTCCTTCCATTTGAGATCTTTAAGTTACAATATGTGAATTGTTGTTATTTTGTTTATATATATATATATATATATATATATATATATATATATATATATATATATATATATATATATATATATATTTCAAGTAGTGTTTTAATGGTTTTAGCATTATATATGTATGTATCTGATTGTTGGTAAGGATTTTGAAGGTGCGAAAGGGAGTTACACTAATGTTGAATGGAAAGAAATAGTATATCAATTGAAAACCAGGCAATAAAAGAGAATATTGATAGTAAATCGATAACAATCGAAAACAATTGAAGATATTGATTGTGTTTGAAACAGGTTTCGTTGCATCAAAGGATTATTACAACTATTAAATTAGCTTTATCTTTCTTGGGTATTTTCCATTACTTCAATCCATAGCAGAGTTTGACTTCGAAGTTCACCACTGGTATTTTAAAATTTAACAACTGTGAGTGAAACCTTAAATTTTTTTCAGAATTATTCATATAGGATTGTTACTTAATTCAGTTGATTAGTGCATTCCAACTGACGTTCTTATGCTTTAATGAATGTATTTTTTGTTAGATATATTTAGATTTAGGTTACTCATCTATTATAGAAACTAGTCCGTGCATTGCACGGGCTATCAACTAGTAGTAATAGTAGCACAAGCAAACAGTAAAGGGCTCCAGTTGCAGATGCTGCAGTTAGGGGTGATAATCAAGCCAAGTAGTTCGGTACTCGACTCGAGATCAGCTCGAAAATATGATCGAATTCGAAGTTGATTCGAGTCGAATCTGATCCATACTCGTTTTCTGTTTAATGATACACGAGTCGAACTCGAGCAGACCAGTGTTCGCTCATATTAAGGTTCGAGTATTTCATTTTTTTCTCAAACCATACTCGATACCTGCTCGATGGATCATATTCGAATATTGGTTTGATCCATGTTAGTAAGATAAATATGTGATATTTGTATCAATCTTTATAATTTATAAAGTGTAGTATGAAATTGTGTAAACTTGTACTTAAATAAATCAATGAATTAAATGTCAATTTATATTATATTCTTTATAATTTCAATACATAAATAAAAGTGAAAAGGTTTTATATATAAATATTAGTTAAGTAACCAATTTAATATGTAGTGGTGAAATGGTTCATATTCGAAACTCGATTTGAAGGCTCATGAGTAACTCGCTTTGTAAACGAGTCGAGTACTTACGAGCCGAGTAGGTCCGAGTAATGAATCTGGCGCAAAAATATAAATCTCTTATCGAATCCGAGTCGAATTCGAGCTCAATTTTTTCGAGTCGAGTCGAATCTGAGCATGAAGGTGTTCGCTGAGATTCGACTCGTTTGCACCCCTAGCTGCACTTCAACTTTCCCATATCATGCATGCATCATGCATGCTATTCTTCCTATTACTAATTGTTGGGTCATAATATTTCTCCTATCTTGGGCCGGATAGATTGGGCCCATTTATCAGTATAATCTATTGGGCTTTTATTATTAAGCCATGGGACTCTTTGAGCCCATTTATTGTGTCAACTTTATTTAATTCTATTGACCGGGTCGCACTAGGACGGATCGACCCATTAGATATTTTAATATCTCATACTTTGACTTGTGATGATGAAAAAGCATGACAATTGACCAATCCTCCCGCCATGCATTAATGTGGATGGGATCATAGCCGTGGTACGAGAAAACAAATGGCCAAAAGCGGTAGATAAACCTCGATATAGTTGGCGGGGTCCATCGGATCGGAGGGGTGTCGTAGTAGTAGTGGGTGGCACAATAATCCAAGCAAAAGTAATATAACTTAGCAGGAAGCCATCGATAGAGGTATGTTCTCTCATATATTGATGACTCATATTCTCCCATACACACGATCGAGATTTTAATTCTCTCAATACACTAGACCATATATTCCTCCATTGTTAACCTTGTGAACACGTCTTTAATTCTCACGCTGAGCTATCCCCGACGGAACCGTGGTCGCAAGCTTTCGGTGTTGACCGTGTTTCTTGTCTCTTGGGGATCGGGGCGTCTTACGTGATTGGGGCGGAGAGAAAGATCTTAGCGTTAACATTGGCGCTAGAAGGAGGGTTTTGAGTTCTAGTGTCATAAAAATTTTCAATCACAATCGTTTAACCTACTTGAGAAGATGAGGAGGAGTAGGGATGGTACACCGGAAGGCGGCGATGATGGTCATTGGCTAAATCAACGCCTCGTGTTTGATGAAGGATCGTTTGGGTCCTTCTAAGAGTCTTCACGAAACAGACGGCTTCTAAGCATAATTCGGGATCTCCGTCCAGAAGATTCAAGGGCCACGAACGAAGATTGGTTTTCGATGCGAATGAGGAGCGAGGTCATGGTCGAGGATGTGGAAGGCTCGCCAACCAAGATTCATCATAAGTAGCCAAGAGATAGAGCCGCCAAGTTGGCGAAGATGGCGGTCGAAAGCGAGACGAAGCCATGACGGTCCTATTAAAGCAAAGAGAAGATATAGCCGAATGAGATGCTTGGTGGGCGGAATTACAAGACGAAGCATCCAACCATGATCAATCGAAAAGAATTGATGGGCATAAGGAGGAGACTCGACGAAGGGGTAAGGAGTCGAAGAGGTCCCCGCGGGTTTCTAGGGATCATTCTCGAAGTAGGAGAAGATCGAGAAGCAGAACTCCCATGGCCTCGAAGAAGGCGATAATGGCCGTTACTTCTCAGCATCGAGATGATCATCATCAAAGGAGTAGGTCGAATGAGGTCATACCCGAAGTCCGGGTAATGGACTATCAACGTGATCATTCTCACCACAAGGAAAGAGTTGTGTACCGAAGCAGATCAAGAAGTCCTCAGAGGCGATGGGATCGGCGGGGAGGGTCGATCCTCTCGGAGACATAATATTGTTCATGAGAAAGAGGCCTCCGCGACTGAAGGCGTTGATTTTCTAGTAAAGGAGCTTAAAGAGCTTAGAAAACAACCTGGTGAGGTCCAAAGAAAGAAGGACGCCTGGAAAGAAAGCATCCCCTTTTTCCTCAGCTATTCTCAAGGAAAAGGCGGATATCACTAAAAAAATGCCTCGCATGGAAAGTTACGATGGAACCGGAGATCCTTATGACCATAGCAGCGTTCGAATCGACTAATGGACTATTACGACTTCAATCGATCTTTGCCAAGTGCCACACCTTTGTTACAACGCTTTCGTAAAAGATGCGAGATGGTGGTTTGGGAACTTTGTCTTGATTCCATATCCTCATGGACCGAACTTTGTGATAAGTTCCATGCTGCGTTTGAGAACAGCAGAAGAAGAAAAGCCCACGGGTTCTTTAGCACAGATTCGGCGGTTTTGCGTGAATCTTTGGGCGATATGTAAAGAGGTTCAGAGAAGCAGTCGGTCAGGTGTCCGATCTTAATGACCTCCAGGCTGTAGGTTTGTTCCAGAATAGATTGGATCTGGTCAAGTCCGAAAAGTTGGTGAAGAAGTTGATGTTCAATCATCCGAAGAGCTTGGCCGAAGCCTTTGACAAAGCGAAGGCTACATCATTGTGGAAGAAGCTATGAACAGCCTGAAAAATCCTCTTTCGGGTCAGGGGAAAGAGTCGGTGGCTCCTAAGCCTGAAGTTGAACAGAGGAGAGCGGGGGGTATAATGATCGGACGGAGGCGCTTCAAAAAAAATACAACAATTCTGGCGGCGAAGCGATCATCCCTCCGTTTCGGCCGAAGGTGAATAAGATCTACACCAAACTAAACAACGATAGATCGATAATTTTGGATCGATCGAAACCAACCTTTCTTTGAGCCACCCGTGATAATTACCGAATCAAGGGGTAACTCTCGTAAAGTATTGTGGCTATCATCAATGGCCGCCCACGACACTAACGAGTGTTGCAATTTGAAAGACTTTGTGGAGAGGAAGATTAAAGACGGCTTGTTGGTGCGGTATGTGGTAGTAAATAATCAAGAGCGTTAGCAACCGTCTTTATTCGAACGGTTCGAGGGCTCCAAATCTTTAGTGCAAGCATGTTATCGATGTGATAACCGGGTGGGTCCGCGGGGAAATTGATAGGGAGAAGAGAAGGGCTTACACAATTCGGTCATGACTATGACGTGATGCTCACTGAAAGCGAGATAGACCATTCCCGGATCGTCATATCATTTACCGACGACGACTCTCCTTCCGATCCCATCGAGCCGCATGAGGGGCTTGGTGATCCACAATATGAAGTGGGCACGCAGTGGACATGAAGCGCGTGATGATGAGACAATGGATCTTCATGAGATATCCAGTATGCCCACGCTATCGGAGGATGCACCTCGACGCAGCGTAAAATGGGAGGTCGGGCAGAAGCTCCTTTATCTGGCTTAAAGAATGATCCGTAAAAGTAGCGAGCCTTATTGAACTCCGGTTGTCTTGACACAATACCTTGGAAGTCGAAATAGTGTGTAAATTCTATGTTGTGCACGTTGATTCAAATTTCTTACAACGCTATCTTTGGGAAGACCTACTTTAACTGCTCTCCAAGTCATGTGACCTCCATCCTCATTTCAAAATCAAGTTCCCCAACGGCTCATGGAGTAGGAGAGGTGGCAGGGGACTTGGATCTGGCCCGACGATGCTATCGGAATGCTGTTATTTCCTCCGGAGTGGGGGTCAGCAAGCAAAAGCAGGCGATGGCAATTGAGATTGAGCCCTTTACCGAAAGTAGTTCCGAACCGATGGTGATTCTGCGGAGAGAGCGGAGGAGGTCGAGTTGATCATTGGAAAGCCGAAGACAAGACCGTGAAGATCGGTTCAGTTTACGAGAACCTCTTCTGACAAACCTTATAGAGAAACATTCTTGTTGCTATCGGATATTTTGCATGGGAACCAAGGACATGCACAGAGTTAGCCGGAAGATAGTGAGACCGACTGAATGTAGATCCTCGAAGAAGCCGATTCGGCGGAAAAAGGCGGATCTTTGCTTGAAAGCGACGTAAAATCATTGATGAGGAAATAAGCAAAAGTTTGTTGGTGCCCGACTTCATCTATGAAATTGATTATCCCGAGTGGATGGCGAATGTGGTGTTGGTGCGAAGCGAGAATGGAAAATGGGGCGGGTTTGCATCGACTACACCGACCTCAATAAAGCTTGTCCAGAAGGACTTTTATCCTCCGCCCCATATTGATCGACTTATCGATGCCACTTCGGGTATGCATTACTAAGCTTTATGGATGCTTTTTCGGTTATCACCAAATATCCATGCGTAAAGAGGACATCCCAAAGACCGCGTTTATTACACACCGATTCGATTGTCGCCTACAAGAAGATGACTTTTGGCCTTATAAATCTTGGAGCCACTTACCGGAGAATGATGAACTTCATCTTGATAGGCGGTTGGGAAGAAACATGGAGGTATCGTTGATGACATGATTGTGAAAAGCATGCACGCTTGAGTCATTTAGACGATCTAGAGGAATGCTTTCGATCGTCGTCATCGTCAACTAAAACTTAATCCGGCCAAATGCACTTTCGGCCTCGGTGCAGGGAAGTTTCTGGGTTATCTTGTTAGTCAAAGGGGTATCGAGGCCAACCCAGAGAAGATTCAGGCCATTCTTGATATGAAGACTCCTCAGTCATTCAAAGACGTCCAACGTCTGACTGGCAGGATTGCAGCATTAAGGAGGTTCGTCGCCAAATCTGCAGAGAGGTGCCTTCCTTTCTTTGATACTTTAAAAGGGCCGAAGAATGCGAAGACGTTCCAGTGGACTTCAGAGTGTGAAGACGCATTCCAGAGCATAAAGGCGTATCTTTCCTCGCTCCTTTATTGGTGAAGCCCATTCCAATGAGAGACCTTATATCTATATCTCGGCGGCAAGTTCGTTAGCGGTTGGAAGCGATCTTTGGTTCGGAGAGATCGATGGAAGACGAGATCCGATCTATTATGTTAGTCACGTCCTGCGAGATGCTGAAACCAGGTATCCAAATATTGAAAAATTTGCCTTCGCTTTGATAATTGCTAGTAGGAAGCTTCGGCAGTATTTTCAAGGTCGGCTCCTGGTTGTCTACACTGATCAACCATTGAAGAAGGTGATGGGCAAGCGAAGTTTGAGAAGGTTAGCGGCGTGGACAATGGAGTTATCACGATTTTCATCGAATATCATCCACGAACCGCTATCAAAGGCCAAGCTTTGGCGATTTCATAATAGAATGTTCGTTCACGAAGCGAATCTTAGAAGTTCTCTGGAAGGCTGAATCCTCCGTCGAAGATTCTGAGCTTCTTTAGCGAGATCGAGAATGTTTGGACCCTATATGCAGATGGTTCTTCTACCCTAACTGTTAGTGGGGCAGGAATTATCTTGACGAGTCCGGACGGGTTCAAAGTTCAACAGGCCATCAGATTTGGATTTAAAGCGACAAACAACGGCGAATATGAAGCGGTCTTGTGGGTGTTCGATTGGCAAAAGAGTCTAGAGGTCCGAACCTTATCATCTACAAAGTGACTCTCGGTTGGTTGTCAAGCGGCTATCGGGGACTATGAAGCTCGTGGGAATCGAATGATCAAGTATTTAAGCGGAGTTAAAGGACCGAAACTTGATGATTAACGTCGTCGCAATTTGTAGGGCATAGAGCGTAATGACAATTCTATCGCCGATGCATTGTCGAAATTAGCTACTACGGATGCGTAGATGTTTTAACGGATCGATTTACTTGGAAGTTCTGCATGACAGTAAGTGTTCAAGATGAAGGTTTGTGATGTGTATCGAATCAACTAATCTATTTGGATGACCCCTACATCGAATATTTGACAGATGGCGTCCTTCCTTCTTGGATCGAGATGTTAGCAAAGAAGATCAAATACAAGAGCGCTAACTTTACTCTTATTGATGGCGATCTTTCTGATTGGCCTTTTCTTCACCATTCTTGAAGTGCACTGGTCCCATCCGAGGCGGAATATGCTCTTCGGGAAGTTCACGAGGGCATTTTGCGGAGATCATATGGTCGCTAAATCTTTGGCTTACAAAGTACTTGACAAGGATACTATTGGCCTACAATTTTCAAGGAAGCTACAGAGTATGTCAAGAAATGTGAAAAGTGCCAACTCAATGATCCGATCCATTATCGACCACACCTAAGAGCTATACTCGATTTTATCTCCTATACCCTTCATTTGTCTGGGGGTAGATATATTGGGTCCATTGCCTAAAGCTAAAGGTCAAGTTAGTTTTGTCATAGTTCTTTATTGATTACATGACTAAGTGGGTAGAAAGAAGCCGCTTGAGTTAATTACTGAACAAGAATGCTTGAAGTTCATAAAAGAATCCGTAGTGTTTAACTTCGGGATCCCTAGAGTATTAATATCGGACAACGGACGTCGGTTTAGGGATCAAAATTTGAAGCATTTTAAAGGAGTTGGGGATTCAACATAAGAAGACTTGATGGCTCATCCACGATCGAATGGCGAAGTTGAGGTGACTAACAGACGTCACTGAATCAGGATCAGCCTTGAGACTAGATGAAGCTAAAGGAAGATGGCGGAGAGGAGGCTGCTCGGTGTGTTGTGGGCTTACTGGGACTACACCAAGGACTACCACCTGGGATTCACCCTTTCGACCGGCCTATATGGTATCGATGCCTTAGTCCCTCGTCGAAATCGGATCTCCAAGTCTTGGTCACCAATACAAAGAAATATACAATGACGAAGGATGAAGGCCAATTTAGATCTACTAGAAGAAGTTAGAGAGGTTACTCTACTTAAATTGGTACAATTATCAACGGAGAATAATGAAGCATTACAACAAAGGAGTCAAACTTGCAGTTCAAGTAGGAGACTTAGATCTCGGAGAGTCAAGCTTCACACCTCAAAATACTGGGGAAGTTAATGCCAAACCGGAAGGACCATATGAGGTGATCAAGTATCCAAACAAGGCACTTACCTAGGTTAAGGGCATTAGATGGTTCCGAAATCAAAAACACTTGCATTGGGCGAGCTTTCGGAAATACTTTCAATAAAGATCAAGTTAATTCATCTAAGTCTCATATATTATTGTTCATTATCAATAAAAAGAAACTTTTTCACTATTGATCCTGCTCCTATTTTGTCCTATGGTCACTATGGTGTAAGGAGGTATGGTAGGACTCATTGCCATTCGATGGCGGCCCATTTGTCGTTTACTACCGAGTGGTGAGCGAAGGATCCTATATTGATTTTACCAGGGTGGTAAATCAATGGTCACTATTGGTCCTGGTCCTATTTTGTCCTATGGTCACTATGGTGGTGTAAGGAGGTATGGTAGGACTCGCTGGCCATTCGATGGCAGCCCATTTGTCGTTCTACCCCGAGTGGTAGACCGAAGGATCCTATATTGATTTTACCAGGTGGTAAGTCAATGGTCACAATTGGTCCTTATATCTCGATCCTTATATCTTGGTCCTTATATCTCGATCCTTATATCTTGGTCCTTAAGTCTCGATCCTTATATCTTGGTCCTTATGTCTTGATCCTTATATCTTGGTTTTCGTATAATTGTTTCATCCCGAGTGGTAAACAAATGACCGATCTCACACTTCTTGAATGCCGGATGAGTATTTGGTACTTTATTTTATTTAAGTGTTGAGTTCTAAGGCCTCGTCCCTTAACATCACTTTATCTTCATATATGACATGCTTATCTCATTATATGACATGCTTAATCATTTGAAGTTAAATCCTCGAAAGGGTTTTTGTATACTTGTCCATATAAATTCATAATGAAGTATTGACATAAAATAAAAAGTACAATTGAAGTCATAAGGAAGAAAATCATTTCTCATTAATATTTAAGTTCATTTACAAGTAAGGAAATAACATAAAATTTCTACAAATATTCATAATAAGACCTAAGACAATCCATAAGATGGTGTTTCAGGTAGCTCCATCATCATCCGAAGAGTCCAGCAGGTAAGGATCTAAGTTAGCCTTGATCAACCTTTCCTTGCCAAGACTTCGGCAGAGCTCGTAGCTTTCTTTGTGAATTCTCATGATTTCTTCATTTATTTCGTCTGAGAGTTCTATACTCTTCACAAATTTCTTTCACAAGAGCATCGGTTAGAAGGAGGCCCAAGGTCTGAAGAGCCTTGAGTTCTCGGATCTCTTGCTTCGAAATGCTGCCAGTATATTCGATTTGAAGCTTTTCATCCTGCTCCAACTTATGGATCGTCTCCGGTCAAGATTTTAGCGTCGGACTTCAACTCCTTTATCTTATTCATCCTCGCTTCACTCCTCTGAACTAAGTCGACGTTCATGTTGACAATTTCAATCTTTGAGCCTTAGTCGACTTTAGTTCTTCCTTGAGGCCTTCACTTCTCCCTTAGCTTGGGCGACTCTTTCTCAAGACCTTCATTAGTATGAAGAAGGCCTTCACGATGAGTCCTTTCCCGAGCCGTAGGCGATTTCGGAGGAATTTTCCTTCTTCAACGCTTCTCCTCGGATTCACTTGGAGAGATCTGGGATGCAGACGTCCAAAGACGGACATTTGCTGTTCATGTTCGGTGTTATTCAATCGACGGATGTATGAATATGAAAGTAAATAAGCAAAGGAAGAGAAGAGTCATTTACCTTAGCCAAGTAGCTCATGCCTTGTTGAAAGCAAATCCCGTTGAATCTGTTCCGAACCGATGGTCATCGGTCTCATGAACAAAGGCCTCAAACAAAGTTGAAAGGGAAATTGGCATTGAACCGAGGGCCACATAGTCGGTGAACCCATGGCATCATCTTTGAAATTCGGATGTCATTGGTCCTTGAGGAGGAGGCATAGGGTATTGCGAACCCGGTGAAGGATCCGCATGCATTGCCTCTAGAGAAGGTGGTCGGTGGCATTGGCTCGGGGAGTTGAAGAAGGTTCGGAAGTCGAAGCCGAAATTTGGCCGTCCGAAAATTTTTTTTTTTTCGGAGACGGAGAAGGGTTTGGCCCGACACTTCTTCGGCCGCTAGGTGTTGGGGTTTCATTTAATGGGCTGGATGTTGAAGGAGGGGGAACGCGGAGTTCGTCGGCAGTAAGAGGAATTATTTTGCTTCTCAATTTTTTAGCACGAAGGACTTTCGCCCGATCGTGTGGAGGAATGTCAAGGAGACTCCTCTTTCTTAGATTTGGTTCAGAGGTTGGTGGAGTTGGTTCAGAGGTTGTTGTGGGTTCAGTTGAAGGAATTGTTTGTGGGTTTACCTCAGGAAGTACCTCCTCGTCGCTTTCAGGATTTATCTCGCGAGGAGTCCTGGCCCTTTTGGCGGCCTTCTTCTTCCTTGGCGAGTCGGAGGACCGCCGAGGATGATAGGATTATCGACTTCAGGTCATCATCCCGAAGGGAGTTAGTGTTGGCTCGAAGGTGGGGGTTCGATTCGGGAAGGCTCTCATTAGGGGAGTTCTTCATTTGCATCAGCAATCCTCCCCGCCAAGAAATCTTCCAAGTCTTTTACCTCCGAGGAAGTTGGTTTGATCAAAGACACCGCAAATAATCACAAGTTAAAATCCGTACCACATAAACATTTCAAAAATTATATCACGAGAATGGTCCAAGACTTACGTTTATGGTCATACAACCATGCTTGCTTGGTCAAGATGAAGTGAAGCTCCACTCTTGAGAAGGATTTTATTCATGAAGTCGCCCATCTCCTCACGCCCCCTCGGGGATGTCACCGAAGTCGTGAGAGATCGCTCCAAAGTGGTCCAATCGGAAGGGAAGAGATTCGGGACCAAATGACGAAGAACCATTTCTCGTGCCATCCTTTGTTGCTTCGAGGGGTGCTCATCGAGGCCTCTTCTCGAATTTCGAGTTTGGGCGTGGGGACTTGCTTGCTTTCAAGATTTTGAACCCTCGTTCTCGGGATCTGCCAGCCGAGAAGAGGGTAAAGAAGAGATCAACAGAGGGGGTAACCCCTAGTTCATGACAGAAGGCGATGAACGCCAGTATATGGATATAGGAGTTGGGCACCAGTTGCGCGAAGCCTACTCCAATAAACCCTAGGAGGGTAACTATGAAGGCGTGGAGGGGTAGGCGAACCCCCTTTTCCAGCAGAGTAGTCGGCATGGCGACCCATCCGTCAATCGGTTTGAGATACATTCGCCCTCGTGAGATGGAGCCCTCATAGCAAAGTTATCCGGAACATGATCTGAAATCCTAGAGGAGTTCGCATGATCAGATTCGAAAAGCGGTGGAGGTGATGTTGGCGTGAGGAAATTGTTCCCCATCCTTGAAGAAATCGATTGGGAGATGGTGGATTGGCACTTGAACCCCTTGGTTAGGGGTTTGAGCGAGAGAAGAACTTGAAGGGTTTGGCTTGGATTCACCATTGTTAAGTTTGTGAAAGCTAAAGAGAGGTTTTTCTGAGAGAAGGAAGAAAAGCTCAAAGGTTCAATTTCAAATCGATGGGTAAAACCGTCGATTTTGGTGAGGTTTACCTTTTATCTTGACAGGTTACACGCGAGGCGAAGTGACGCATTTAATGTCGATAATAATGGGAATTAAAGTGGAATACGTTTGGATGACCTTTGAATATCTTATCGATTGGGCTGATTGTTGGATCTCTATCTTATTGGCCCATGCCGCTTCGATTCGAGATCCTTTATCAAATCGGGCTTATTGCTTCGGGTATCCACTTATCCGATCCTCCTTATTCCACTTCAGTATGATAAAAGTGGGTATGATCCACTTATTTCCTATTTTTGAGCCTTTATTAAATTCTAAATATCATGAATCTTATGTAGTTTTCCATTAAACATTTTGTTTAACTAAAAAACTAGGGGTAATGTTGGGTCATAATATTTCTCCCATCTTGGGGGCGATAGATTGGGCCCATTTATCGATTATAATCTATTGGGCTTTTATTATTAAGCCATGGGACTCTTTGAGCCCATTTATTGTGTCAACTTTATTTAATTATATTGGACCGGATCGCACCAGGTGGATCGACCCATTAGATATTTTAATATCTCATTACTTTGACTTGTGATGATGAAAAAGCATGACAATTGACCAATCCTCCGCCATGCATTAATGTGGATGGGATCATAACCTACTACGTGAGGAGAAAACAATGGCCAAAAGCGGTAGATAAACTCGATATATAGTTGGCGGGGTCCATCGGATCGGAGGGTGTCGGTAGTAGTGGGTGGCACAATAATCCAAGCAAAAGTAATATAACTTAGCAAGGAAGCCATCGTATAGAGGTATGTTCTCTCTCATATATTGATGACTCATATTCTCCCATACACACGAATCGAGATTTTAATTCTCTCAATACACTGTAGACCATATATTCCTCCATTGTTAACCTTGTGAACACGTCTTAATTCTCACGCCGAGCTATCCCCGACGGAACCGCCGTCAAGCTTTCGGTGTTGACTGTGTTTACTGTGCAGGATCAGGACGTCTTACGTGATTGGGACGCGGAGAAAGATCTTGGCGTTAACACTAATATTGGGTTATGTATGTATAGTAATGGCTTTTACAGCAATTACATTTCTAGATTCAAAAATATTAAAGTTTTTGTAGAGTTGAGACCAGCTTATGAGAAAATTGTTATGTGATAAAATTGAAGTCAACTCTTAAAGAATAAAATATGCTAAATGTACATTATTGTTGATGATCATTCAATACCAACATAAGATTGATCTCATCTGCATCAAAACGGTATAGGTAGACTCTAGCAAAGAAGGCCACAGTACTAATGGAGAGAGAGCAGAGGAATGGGATCTTTATTATGATAGTATGAAGCAAATGATGAAGACGGCGATCCAGATCTGACATTGGTGCTCCATTAATTGCCCTCGGCAGAACCTGTGGGGTGGCATTCTTTACCTGTAGAGGTAGAGGTAGAGGTAGAGGTAGAGGGCGAGGAGGAGCTCGTCTCTGCACACAAATTCATCTTTTGGGTCAAGTTTGGAAAGCCAGGAAACTCATTATCGGATCCCTCTCCATTGCTTTACCTCCTCTACTAGCTAAGCCTAAGCTTATGCTATCAAGATTACGAAATCATATAATATGTCACGCAGTCAAAAATTTTAAAAATTAAAATGTGTGCTATATGTTTCTCACATGCTTTTATTTTAATGATAATATGATTAATCAATGGGAGCTAGCATGATTCAGCCTGAATGCTGCAAAAAATAGAAATGAATACTCGCTATAAACTAATTATAACGTATACTGTTATAGCAAGTTGTTGATCAGCCATTCATGTGAGGGAAGAGATGACTGCTCTGTTGATATATATATATATATATATATATATATATATATATATATATATAAAACATATTATAAACATATCTTCTTCTGTTCTTCATGTGACAAAAGGAATCAGTGAATACTGCATGCGTATATTTGCAGATAACAAAGTTTTCAGTGACAGAAGCTCAAGATGCACGTGCCATTTATTTTAAATAGATTTCCATGCTCATTAATTATCAACTTTCAATTGTAATAATATTTGATGATTATTATTAGAGATGTAGCCACCGCCACCGATCACGGCCACAAAAACCGTTTATATATAGTTAGTGATACTTGTATGATACACATCATTATTCAAAGTCTTTGATTTTGCAATGACTACATACATATACAATTAAATACTTTGGACCACTCACAGAATAATCGATTCTTGACTAGTCCAAGCAAACATTAAATTATGGTCTACGAGTTCTGTGCACATTTGTCTGTCTATAATTTCCCCCACTTTTCTCTCTTGGAAAATGGATTTCTATCAAATGAAAATGGAGTATAAAATGTGGACAAAATACAAGCAGAAGTAGTATCCACATCACATGGGAGTGCTTGAATGGAATGTTGAACTAGCTAGTAAATCGTTTGCAAAGGAAGATGTGGATTGATCAAGATCATCTTCATTCAATCTCATGTCCTTCTGAATTCGGCATGGAATTAATAAGTTTGATGGTAACACACGGGTTATAAAAAGAGGATACACGCATAATTAAAAAGGTATTATAGGAAAAGAAACTGCTGCTATGCATTGCTGACTTTCCTCTGAGGTGAGGTGGAAGTGTGGAACCAATCATATATAGTGAGACAAGCCACAAGGCGGTACCCCACATCAACCCTCTTTTAGACCACCAATCTCCATATATATATATATATGTTGAGTGGGAAGAACGCATTGGATTAGATTTCTTTTAAAAAATAGAGACTAAAGTTCTCCCCTCTTTCCACACGGTACTTAATTGTTTGTTTACATTTACATATTGGTTTTCAAACAGAGCACTATGCTCCCATCATGTAGTCAAAAGAAGAATGGATTAGATTGCTTTCCCATTTAGGTGAGACTGCTTTTTGGATCAATGTTTGGCACAATAGCAATTGGCAAAAGAAGACCAGGTTTTGGCAACTACAATTACTTTATCCCAATCACAGAAATTTCACCACTATTGTCTTGCTGTCATATTCAGAATAGAAATGGAATATGAGATTAGCAACCAAATCCGTCCTCAGTAACCCTTTAACAATAATACATATCATGACTAATGATACGACAGCAGCCAACCACCACCGGGCCTTGGCCGACTTTGATTGTATCTAGTAAGTTGGTCAAGTTTGATTAGCTTCAACCACGCTGCAATATGCAAGAATTTTGGTTGATGGATTCTTATTTCAACAACAAGGTGGTTCTAATTTGGTTTTGAATTTTATAGATGTATATCATTATTATTCTCCAAGATTTTTTGGTAAACAATCAAAAGATTCAATTCAAACTCCAGTCTTGCCACTAACATCGGAAACAAATCAAACAAAGAACAAAACTAACTAATAATCATCCCATAAAATTAGATGGAAGAAAGTTACTGTGAACAAATCATTCAGTCTTGCTTCCTAGCCATAACTCAATAAAGTTTTTCCACCTTTGCTTTCGTAAGTTCAACTTGGCGTTGAACCAAATCCCAACACATCGGTGAAAAAGGGAAACGGGTAGTATTTACAAGCACTAGACTATATCATCTATGGTTTTACTACCTCCTGATGCTAACTGCTAAGTCATTAGAAGTCTCAAAAAGGCCGAGAACTGTACTTAAAGGTTGTGCCATGAGGGGGTTTCTATATACATTGGGAGTGAGCAACAACTAGTAACCTTAAGAGTATGACCTCACCAAGCCAAAATTGCTAAAAGACCTGGACTTAAACAGACCACCAAAGAGGAACCTGGTAGGAGATTCTTGGGGAACTTGATTTAACTCTTCAGTGTGGCCTTTTACTTGTAGTATAGTCTGTCCAATTGCTTGGCGGATGGAATCTATAATCTTGGTGTCAACGGGATAACCAGATGCGCCGCGAACATAAAATGTATTGACAGCTTTCCCTCCTCTAGTTGCAACTTCTGCTCTGGTGACAGTGAGGCTATTCTCGCGGAAGATCCTAGTGACATCAGAGAGTAGTCCGAGTCTGTCCGTTGTGCATAATTCTAGCTTCAGCCCCTGAATTAAAAAATACATTGGTCAAGAAGCCTTCCTTAGAACTGAAAAAACAACAAAACAATGACGTGGAAACTTCTGTTTTTTGCTAATGATTATTTGCTATTGACACTAAGAATTACTAAAATAGTATATTCAAATAAAAAATGAGAAGATAACATACATGTTAGCATAATTACAGAATAATTCTTTAAACAATACAAATGGATGAAAGAGAACATAAACGCATAACAAAATGAAGCACTTGATGTGACAATATAAATCATAGTAACACGAGACTTGTTTAACGTTCTTATATTCATAGAACTAAACACAAACACAAGTAGCCTACTATGTTTCAACCTAAACAGAAGCCACAAGTGAACCCTCTCTATCAAAACTTCCTAGTCACCTTGATTACAAATTTACCGCAATTAAGTCCTGGATATCAATTGAAGAAAGATGTGATTTAGAATGATGATGCTGCTGCTCTTACCTCAGATACTCTTCTTTCTATGGCTGCTTCAAGACACTGAACCACTCTTTGTCTCTCTGCCTCTGATTTGACAGGAGATCCATCTATATGTCTGATGCAGTATTCCTACCAATTCAACCAGAAATTTTATCAGCTTATATACTTTAAACAAAATAAAAAGGCTACTTACTCCCACAAAATAGTTCGGAGATCAAATGTATAGATAAACATACTAGAGTATCACTAACCTGGTGAGCTTCTGGTCCTGCAGCGTCGACATTGCCATGAAAAACTACATACTGCATGTCCGTCAAAGTGCAGATAGCGTCAAAGATAAGTTTGGGCCTATCCTTGCACCGGATTGTGACAACCGAGTAATCTTTGTCATACCAATTAACAACGTTAACATATGGCCTTAATTTTTCGTCCAACGCTTCATCACTACCTCGTTCATAGTCCCGATCAGCAAACATCATCTGGTGAAGCCTTCTCTCAGTGTGGACAACCCCATGAGAGACTACAGTCTTCGCTATCCTTGACTTGTTGCTGCCATTAAGAACATTGCGTAGTAGTTGCTTAATCACAGATAGCCTCTCTGGATTAGTAATTGCAGCCCCAGTTTCCTCATCAGTTACTTGCATTACAGCTGCAGCCCGGGTGTTATGGGTCCACACCTCAGCACTCACTACATTACATTTGAGGTGGGTGAGAACAGCACTCATCTCAGAGAGTAATCCAGGCCTATCACTTCCTATTAACTCAATAACCGTGTGGTCCATGGCAGATTTAACCCCAACAGATCTTCTCATAGAATAAGCAAAACTCGAATCTGGTCCAAGAGCCTGAAAATAAACTCAAGGAATCAATTGAGTTCCTATGTAAAATCACAAGACAAGTAAAACAAGATTGAAAACAGCTCACCTTCTGAATATAATCCAAAACCTCTACATCTGCTATTTTGTTCCCATCTTGATCAGTAACATTGAAGACTGGCAAAAAATAAGTGAACAAAATCTCACCATAAAAACCAAATTGAACCATTTTCACAATAAAGAAAATAAATTATATAGATAATTTAAGGATAAAAGGGAAATGTTATTAAATACCATCCATAAACCAGCCTCCATCAGAAGATATGTAAGCTTTAGTAATGGTAAGGTTTAGATCAGTAAGAACTTGTACAACCTCCAGAAGTATTCCATGTTCATTAGCACTATCCACCTGCACCGTAGAATGAAATAAGTATCATAAATATGAAGACAAGTAAATTGCATTAATGATAACAGAGAAGATAAAATGGGGTTAAAACACGACATACCTGAATAACAGTAGCATTTTTGCAGGAATCATTATCAATTACAACTCTGACAACACAATAAAGGGGTAAAATGGAGTAAATCTCAAGTTATTTCATATGAATTGAAGAGACTTTTCGTACAGAAGAAAAAAAAGAGAAGAAAATAGGTACCTGGGTGGGTTCATCCTCCTAATAAATTTCTCATATTCGTCATCCATGTTTTGTGAAAAACTCGTACAGGTCTCTGAGAAAATAAATGTAAGAGTTCAGATGGAAACTAAGGTGAAAACAAGTTATCAGAAAGAAGTGGTTACTATTATACACAGAATCACCATTACCAATCACAAAAAAGATACCGGAGCAACTAGCAAGGAGTGTGAAGCAATTTATAAAGAATATAATGAAAATAAAACTGACCAATCATGAAGATTTGAAAGAGGACCAGAAGAACCCAGATACCAAGATGGCCAATTAAGAAGCCTTAACCTACACAAAAAGGTGTTTGTGCCTCTATTCGTGTGGGGTGGGGTGGGGTGGTGGGGCTGTGTGTGTTTTGTGTGTGAAAACCATAGCCCCATCAAACCATTGAAACACAAAAGCAGAACCAAATATTCAAGACAACAATTGAGCGAAGGTAAAAAAAAAAAAGGAAGAGGAAGAAGAGCACAAATACTATATATAAATCAGAGATTTGACAAACCCAACCACCCAAGGACCAAGGTTCAATGAAAGTAACATGTTTCAGACAACTAACAGAATCCACCAAATCCCAGAAAAGAAAACCAGAGCAAAATAATTAATAAACAAAAACCATGATTTAAAGTGTTTTAATTACCAAACCAAAACTAGTGGCGCAACCTTAAGCCCAAAAACACCCTTCGCCAAATTAACAAAAACAACCGCCTCAAATCTCAAAAACGAAGAACACAAAATAAGAAGGCAGAGCAAAAACGGAAGCATACCCATTACAATTCTTGAGGATTCTTGATCTGGGTAACCAAAATTTTATTGATTCTCTAAACCACACAACAGGCAAAGACTTATAACAAAGTAACCGGGACTGAAAAGGAAGAAATGTTTGGTCCTCCAAATCTCTCTCACACAATATATAGATACGTCCTTGTAAAATAAATATATTCTTGCCTTATTTATAATTAAGAAAAGACAGATACCATATAATACAGTGAATCAAAGGCTCTATGACACGAAACTAATTCTAAAATCTGCAACTTCTAAAGTACCCATAGATACAATATATTTACTCTCTCTCTCTCTCTCTGTCCCACTTGTTTTCTCTCTCTAAAACTAATCCCTGATTTTTTTTACTTGTATGTATGCAGTATGCAGTATGCAGTATGCAGTATGCGTACGTACGAAATATGAACTCTCCCTCTCCCTCTCCCTCTCTCGACTTTCTATTTTCAGTTTCTCTTCTAAATTCAGGCCTCAGTAGTTGAAAAGAAAGTTCCCAAAAAAACGAGGAGAGGGAATTATTATGGAAGGTTTGACTTTCAACTATCTAGCGCATATTAGCGACGACCCACGGTGTTGGGGGGTGAGGACGCGTTGCTATCTGCTAAAGTGAGCGGACAGTGAAAATCGTTTTTACTTGGCTGATTTACATTTTACCCCCCACGTGCCAGCAAAAAAAAAACGGAATCGGGTAATAATCTCCAAGGTTTATGGGACATTGACAGAGAAACAGAGTCGAGGAGTTTTAAATGCTCATAGTACTTTTATAACGGTTGTCACTGAAGACTAATATGTACTGGTTGCAGTTATTATAAATGAATACTTACCGGTTTTAAATTTTTAATAACCACTACTAAGAGATAAAATAAAATTTAAGAGATTAAATAAAAATATTTAAAAAAAAAAAATAATAATATAATTAAATTTATAAGGGATAAAAGAGAATATATATATATATATAATAGTGGACACAAATTTATCACTGACGTAATGACATGCATAAAACATATTATTAATTCCGTTTCTAAAAGATTATTGTTTTAGAAAGTAATTTTTATTTTTAAAAAATTGACGTTTTGAGTTTATCAATACAAAATAATTATTTTTTCTCTACTTTACCCTTATTTAAAATTTTCTCCTATTTATTTTGACTACTCCCTTGAATATAACATTGGGATAAAAATTAGAATTAATTGAATGGTATACTCCTTTTTGGAATCTACAAAGCTAATAATTGGTTGAGATAGTAATAATAAGGGTAGTATAGTATTGTTTATAGGTATTAATTACATACCTAAATCTATGTAAATTAATCCTAAACGATAATCTTTTAGGAAGTACTATTATTCTAACAATACTTAACCCTTTAAGTAATATTTATTATTTTTAAATTGAGATTATTAATCATCTAAATTATTTGCATGATAAAAATTATTGTGTTTAATAACAGTTTTTTATCACACGATTTGGCCCAGAGTTGTGAGTTATGACCTTGGTGCTACTCAATCCATCCGTCGTGATGACCTTACTCTTCTTACAAATGAACTTTCTTTAATTGAATTAATATGTTTAACTAAAGGAAAGTAATATTTGGGTTCTTAATTCTGAAATCGGTTTCAATATTCCAACTTAAAAGAAATACTATAAAGCCCATTTATTGTTTTCCTAATATATATATATATATATATATATATATATATATAACATCATAAGCTTAAAAAAGAAAATTAAAATTCATGATAAAGAATTTACGGTTGGATTGAATTTACCATTATTATAATTTGAGGTGTAATAATAATTGGATAAAGAGTTTTGAAGTTGATAAGAATAAATTATGCGAGACGGTGAGGAAGTTCAAAAATAAGATGTAACTTAATTTTGTTGAAAGATATAATTAATAACTTTTTTTTAATCCTTTCTTTGCACTGTCCTCCCCTAATTTTCATGAAGTTTTTACGATTAAAAGCCAAAACTACTTCAAAACCATTCTCATAAATAAATTAAATTGCTCCAATCGTTAGAATAATTCTTACATAAGTGATAGTCTGACTTTGTAAAATTAATTTCCGGCTAAAATTAATGGTCATAAATTCGGGTATTAAAACATTAATTACTAAAATTGTTATTTTAAAAATTAAAATATCATAATTTATATTTTTAAAAGTAACTAAATAAAAGACAAATAGAATTTTAATTTTTATTTAATTTTTTTTTGAAGGGGTTGCCGTGGCATAAGGAATAATAATCTCAGTTACTTATATATAATAATACTGGTAGTATTGTTTATGACAAGTAGGATTAGTTAGCAAATTGAAATTTGAATGGAAGTGAGTGAGCCCACATGGTTGCCTGCTCCGCCCGGTCAAGATTGGCTGCGCGCACATACGCTTGTCTTCCGCTCCATGTTTGCCACATGTCTCTCTGACTCTCTCCACCACATCCATAACCATTCATATCCCTCCCTCCCTCCCTCCCTCCCTCGTTCGTCTATATTTCCTGTTCCCAGTTTCAGGTTAGCTACTGCTAGGTAATTATATATATATATATAGTCCGGCTATATTTAAGGAATCATTAAAAGCAAATTAAAAATGAATTAATTAGCGACGACTCGTATATATATATTCTAAAATTATGATTATTATTTATTTATTAAAATTAATATAACCACAATTTATATATATATATAATTTTTAAATATTAATTAAACATTATATACCTAGTTAATTATTTGGAGGATGGTCCACGGCTCCATGCATACACTTTCGATTACTGTTAAGTCTGTTATCGTTTGCGGACTTTGTGTTGTCCTCGTCGTTATAGTTGCCTTAACCCCTGTTTGTGAAAAAATAATACACCACTATGTAATTAATAGTACTATATAAGTTGTTTAAGACATAATTACTCATATTAATATTTTTTATTAATTTTAATATTATGTAATTAATATTAGTTTAAAATTTCATTACTACTCATGCACTAATTAATTACTCTTTCTCCTCTTTTTCAATTACTTTATTTTTTAGAGGCAAAATAGAAAAGAAATAATTTTTTCTCCTAAATATATATAAAACGTGAAAACAATTTTTTTAAACGATTTA
Organism: Panax ginseng; assembly: GCA_020205605.1. NCBI lineage: Eukaryota > Viridiplantae > Streptophyta > Magnoliopsida > Apiales > Araliaceae > Panax > Panax ginseng. The sequence continues at coordinate 4,381,124 of CM035127.1, forward strand.
CATAATAGAAATGAGGAGTGTTAAATAAGCTTAAATTTTAATTATTTTATTTAACATATAGAAAAGATTTTATTGTTTTTTATATTTGGTGCACATTTCAATGAACTTTAACTTTGCTATTTAAATTTTCATTTTGACGTTTTAAGTTAACTTATAAAATCTAAAATTTAAAATTAATATAAACTTATTTAAAGTTTTGATAATAATTACTAGTATGATAATTAGTAATATTTTTTAAATTATTTTACAATAGTTATAGTAAATTAAATAAATTCTTATAATTTTAAATTTTAATTCCAAACTTACATATTAATTTAAACAATAATGTGTTAGTCTTATAGTAAATAAAATAGTATCACGGCGTCTGAAGAAAATAAAAACAAATACTCCCTCCGTTCCTTAATATAAGTCGTTTTAGAGAAATATTTTTATTCCTTAATATAAGTCGTTTTAGAATTTCAAGTAAGCATTAATTGCTTAGTTTTCAATATTACCCCAAGTATTAAATATAACTTTGGTTCTCACACTATTTTCTGTCTAATAAATAACAATCTCTTCTTCCAATACAAGGGCAAAATAGACAATTGATATTATAGTTAATGTTATACAATCATTTTTTTAATATTTGTGCACAACTCTAAAACGACATATAGTAAAGAAGGAAGGAGTATAGTTTATGTTAATTAGTCAAGAAAGCGCATATGTATATGTCTTGTTTTATTTATTAAGGAATTGGTATATATATATATATATATATATATATATATATATATATATCTTACAGTAAATAAAATTGTTTTTTCACACGCTAATGGGTACCAACCACACTCATGTGAAATTAAGACACCTTGAAAGAATATAATTTTTAATCTGTATATACGAATAACACTTCCCTATTTATTACTTCATCATATATATCCATTTTCTTTTTTATTTTCTCTTGTGAAGCCTGAAAGTAGTGAATCATATCATATGATATGCATGCCTTATGATTTGTATAATTAAGCCTGAGGAGTGGATTAAGAAATATATATATATATATATATATATATATATATATATATATATAGGAAGCTGGATCTGTCCCTACTCAGGACGGGTTTAAAATCCGGACCCTTTTTACATAGATTATGGAACTTGAATTTTTACATGTCTGATGTTTTGGATACATATAACAAAACATGTCCCATGCAATCTGTCATAGACATATTTTTATTATATGTATCCAAAACACACTAAAAACAATGTATTATATAAAAATTTCAGTTCCATAAATTATTAAAAAAAAAATTAGTTGTTTAAAAAAAAAAGCAAAAAAAATTCCGGACATTAGATCTGTCCGGACGTCCGGACTGGATCTTGTCCCTATACATACATATATATATATATATATATATATGGACTATATGTATATATACAACTGTGTAATACACGTATATGGTGACGATTTTTTTGAACTATAGCGACGGTTCAATCGTGAATAAATATCATAGAAACGTAGAGTAATATAATGACGGGTGAGCAAATCGTTATAACCCAAAAAATTATAAATGTAGAGATAATATGTACTTCTGTGATTATATGTGTGTGTATATATATATACTCCATTAAAACTCGTATATATACGACAATCTTTGCGGGACTGATGGAAACACAAACATTATATACTATGCATGGGACATGCCTCCGGACTGTTTTATGCAAATTGTCTGAAAATTACTTTCTAATTGCATGCATTCTTTATATTGGGTTTGGATCGAAAGAATCAATATTGTCAAAATGAATTTAAATTAAAAAATGTATTTAATTATTCAATCTGATTGATAAACCATTTCGACAGAATAAAAATTCTTCATTTCAGCTAAACATATACTTGAAATGTTAAAATATCATTAATTTAATCATTACGTTTGAATTGAAAGAATAAAATGAAGAGTGGAATGATTTATTTCATTTTTGTTGGAATAAGTTATTTCATATGTTCTCCTTCCCCCAAGGAACCAAACACAATTTTTTCCATTCTGTAATCGCAATCAAACACAATTTTTTTAATTACATATGAATGAGTCATTCTATTCCGACCTTCATTACTCCAATTCAAACGTAACATTAATGTATTTATTCTTTCGATCTTAATGTAACATTCTTCCCAATGAGACCATAAACACATGGTAACTTCAATTGTGTCTTCCATCCATTAGAAACGGCATCCTTAATTAACTCATCGACTGAATGGAAGAGTTGGTGTGATTAATAAAGAAGTTGTATATTTTTTCCATGGATATATACATATATATATAAATGTAGCGAGGATAATAAATTCTTTCAATACAATCTGTATATTTTAAAACAAAATCTAAGAAATTTTGATTGTATTAAATATTGTTTTATTATATGATAAAAATTATTTAGTTAGTTAATATAATCAAAACTCTCTTTGTTTTTCTACTGCAATTAAAGATGATAAATTTTCATTGAATATTTTTAAATTATTAGTTTATAGGGCAGTATTTATAAAATCCATTCGTGTATCAATGGATAATGAATTAAGGTGCCATGTCTATAAGATGTGCACTTCACTTTGCCTTGTTAAGCCGGGGCATTTCTTGTTGTGGCAGCTCATAAGGACACCACCAAATGTAACCACCACCTACAAAAAGCACACAATTAATTGAGACGCAAAGCTAAAATCATGGAAATTTGTCGAGAATATATATATATATAGAACAGATCTAAAGTATATATATTTTTTAATTAAATAATATAATTTTATTAAAATTATGTTATTTTAATAATTATTTAAAAAATAAGTGGGGCTGCGGGTGATTTTTTTTTAAATAAAAGGAAAGTAAGTTGAACCACTCTTTTTTAATATTATTTTATTTTAAAAAAAATCATTAAAATGACATAATTTTAATAAAAATATATTATTTAAAAAAAATATACTATTTAAGAGATATATTTTAGATCCGTTCTATATATATATATATATATATATATATATATATAGATGTGTGTGTAGGCGCGCAATTAATTTCCAGCAGTTTCCAATTTAAGGTGGCATGCATCATCATCCAATTGAGGTCCTAATTAGATTCTTAATAGAGGAAATACTATTTCATTAAGTGGGCTGCCAATATATAATTTGTTCTTATTCTTATAATGGATTACGTCTTTAATTATCCTAACATGGCTCTCCTATCTATTGGGGGTTATATATACTATATTCAATGAGAACTCAACTGACTATTGTTGGTAATCAATTTATTATTAGTTGCATTCACATATGACAGCTGCTAGTACTACTATATTACACGGATCGGATATCTTTTTTCTAATTTAATTGGTGGAAGTGGTTGATTTTTCTTATTTTGAACGTTATTCCGGTCAACCTTATCCTACCTCCCTATCCGACCTATAGCTAGATTTAGGTCTATAATTTATTATGAGTATCCAGTTTAGGGAGGATGCCGACATTCATAGCAGTTTCATTATCTTTATCCTTACTCTGCAGTGTTTTTAGTGTTTTTAGGTTATTTGTAAAATAAAAATTCAATTTTTTCACTATTATGTCTTGACAAGGCTCGCTTATATTGATTCCTTAAATAATAAAATTTAAAAGTTAAAAGTTAAAATTTCCAATAGTCAAAATATCAAATTAATAATAATCTTATAATTTATAAAAGAGAGTATAATTTATCAATTATATTTCAACGTAAAATAATATTTATTTTATTTTAAATTTTAAGTAATTTATAAAGTGAGTATTGAATGGATTGTAGTTGCAAATGTACATAAGATTAATATTAACTTTTAAAAAGTTAATTTGTGATATTTTTAAATTTAAATTTAATATGATTCATTTAAATTTTGAAAATAATAAATTTTATAATTATCATTACGTTTATAATATTTATAATTATATTGACATAAATTAAATAAATTTATATCAATTTTAATTTGAATATGTTTGAAATTAATTTTTTAAATATAAGTCAATATTAAGTTTATAATTTGAAAATAAAGTAGTAAAAAAATGTCAAGATGTGTATGATTGATGAGTTGTCCACTTAAATGAGGGTGTGAAATGTCATTTTGTATATATAGATAATGATCTTTTGACTCCCTCACTTTGGGGAATAAAATCCTATATAGGGATTAAAATAGAGAGTCAAATAAGGACAAGGAAGCTGTTGAATAATGATTTATTGATGCATTCTTCAAAATTGAAAATAAAAAGTTAATTAAAGAAACTGTTGTTAATGCTCTTATGCTACTAGTATTTACATCCAGTTCCAGTTCCAGTGTGAGACAACTTTTTGTATAAAATTATCCCCAAAATGATTGATTATAACCTACGTTTTTAAGTATACAACAGTAGTACATACACTTGTTCCATCTCAAAATTTAAATTAATTTTTTTAATAATAATTTATATTTTAAAATTTTAATATATATTAACTTAAAAATTATATTAATACAAGTGATGTGATAATAAAAAATAATGTCAAATTAAGAATATTATGACACCCTATAGACTATAGTCTTAAATTAAAAATTAATCTCTAAGTTTGAATAATATGAAGAAAAAGATAGATATATTTTTAGGATTAAAAAAATAGTAAGGTCTAAAATTGTACAAATTAATTTCACAAAATTATTTTGGTGGAGCAGTTAGTATAATAATAAAATATAACAGTTGATATTGTCAGAGTATTGAATTTGATTTAAAATATAAACCCTTATAAAAAATATTGTTCTGACAAGATAATTTCCCAAAATATATTCATAGTAAAATATGGTTTTGCAGTTATGGAAATGGCACCGACTGAGAAGCGGCAGGCAAGTTGATGAGAGCTGAAGTTTTCACGTTATGGACCACGTGTCACCCATAATAGATAAATAAATAATAGGAGTATCTTGTTTATTCCTTCGACTTTGGAAGACATACATCTTCGCCTCTACTCTAGAGTCACGTTGCTCATGGGACACACACACTGCATGCCACCTCATTTCCACGTCACAAACCTCCAAAAGTGTTTGGTCTGGACAAACATGGAGATCGATGCTTACTTTATACACACTCTTTTTAAAATTAAAATTTTATTTATTTCTAATTAAAACCATATATATATATATATATATATAGCTTAACTAAGAACGACAACATAATTAATAATATTAAAATTAATTAAAAATGTGTTACATTGTCTTACTATCTATCTATATATACTACCATTAAAAGAAATAAGTTTCTATTTAAAACAAAAAAATTGAAATAAAACTCTTAGAGAATACGTACGCACCAGCATTATTCATTTTTTTTTACTAATATGATCTAAATTGTTATCTCCCATTTTATGAAACTACAAGTCTCCTGTTGTGTGCATAATTATGGCAAATTAAAATACATTTCACCAAACTTACAGGATGATATAAACAAAAGATAATTAAAGAGGACAAATTAATCTATATATATATATTTACTTGTATAAAAATTAATCTATATATATATATTTACTTGTATAAAAATTAATCTATATATATATAAAAATTACAAAACAAAGTATATATTTACTTGTAAGATTTCTTATAAGCCAAAAATGGATGGGCAAATTGAGCCACACCGACCAAAACCCATTCATTGAGATATATATGTCAAGATTTTAAAATGACTAAAGAATTGTATTCGCGATTTTAGGAAGCTTCCGCGCTAGGCTACTCAAACCGCACCGCTCGATATATCTTATATATTATATATATGTTTTTAGATGTTAAATAGACAAATTCCTAAAAATATATTAGACAATTTTAATTATATTTTCTACTTTTAAACTTTTTGTTTGTGGCTAGTTAGAAATATTTTTAATTGAATTACAATGGTTTGAACAATGTTGAAGCATTCATGAGTAACATATTTCAAACCTAAAACTTGTTGCTTGATATTATTATGTTAATTTCATGTATAGATTATTATACATAAAGATGAATTTGATTTATTGAAATTGGTTTTAGGGCGAAACCGAACCAAATAAAATTGAATTGCAAACTCCACACCGCATCAATTACAAGCAGTATCATGTGCGATTTTAGAATTGTCAAACTGCACTCAAGCGGTATAATGTGCACCAAATTGCATCATGTTCTATGAGTCTACAAAGTTTGTAATAACAATCAATCACATTATTTTATAAACAATTTTTTAAAAGATTCTTTTATAATCATATATATATATATATGATAATATTTAGTGAAATAATGAAAATCTGATTAAAATTAGAAGCTAGGTGAAATTAAATAAATTGGGTATAGAAAGAATTATTTAAATATTTTGATTGAATTTGCTCACTAGTGTTAGTGTATGTTTAGTTAGTGAACGTGGTTTTAAACATATTTAAAATTTTTATTTGTTTCACAATAATTTATTTTATTTACAGATATAATATTTACACAACAAAAATAATACAATACAATTCGTTTGAATGTTGAAACGGTGTAAAGGTTAGTAGTTTTATTTAAAAGAGTGGTTAGTATAAAGTGAATTTTTATTTCATATTCAATACAGTACTGACACATAGACAAAAGAATAATCTCTTCGCTGTTTAACAAGGGAAGGGAACAAATGTTTATTTGGTAGAAAAGAATTGGCGCGAAAAAAAGGAAACGGAGAGGGACAAGTGCTGCAGGGGGGCAGAAGGAGAGAGTGAGAGATTAGAATCAGAACACGTGAAGGGCAGGGCAGGGCAGGGCAGGGCAGGGCAGGGCAGGAAAAGGTTAGCCCCTCCCTCCATGTGGTCCACGTCAGTCGGTCGCCTCGACAAGAGCTGCAAGGATGCAGCTGGTGGAGAGAGAAAAAATAAAATACTAGTAGTAGTAAAACACCCACCCACACCTAGTCCACGTTCCCTTTTTCTCGCTTACACACTCATTGATACACCCTTATAATTTGAGTCCTTCTAAAGGGATATTTTTTTAGTGATATTTTTTTTAATTTTTTTTTAAAGTTTTTTTTTTATAGTATTTTTTAAAAAATATATAGTATTTATTTTAATTGAAATTTTTATAAAAAATAGTGTTTTAGGTATAATTTAGATACATACAAGAAACAGGCTTTGTACAGTCTGTACAATCTTGTTTTTTATATGTATCCAAATTACACCTAAAATACTATTTTTTATAAAAATCCAAATAAATAAATCTATATATTTTTTATGAATATTACAACAAAAAAAAAAAAAAAATAAATTAAAAAACTGTCACTAGAAATGTCACTAAAAAAATCTCCTCTAGACTTATTTTTATAATTTATATTTAAATTTTAAAAAAATTAATAAAATAATTTTCAGAATTTTTAATTTATATATATATATATATATATATATATATATATATATATATATATATATATATCTGCAGGCTGGAGGTCTAGTCTTATCAATAATGACACCAATTTAAAAGCTTTCTTTCAACAATCTTTCCTTCATTACTCCTATAACATAAATTCCTTTTTCCGGCTATAAACAAAAGAAAAATAAAAAACATACATGCATATTGAAATAATAATATTACTATCATATAAAAAAAAATGACATATTACGTGCACACACATATATATTATGGACATTTGTCTAACCTGTAGAATCCGCAGTATATATGTAAATATTATGCGATATTTTTTCAAGTGAGTAACATTGTTTATATTATAATTCCCGGGTATTAATTCGGATCTGCCACGAATCTCATGTCTTTAAACCTGCCAAAGTACCACTCTCTCTGTCTTCACACTGAATTAATTGGTAAAAATATTAATTAGGAAATTTATATTTTTATAAAAAATAATTATGATAATTTTATAAGATCCCTGTCACAATCATGTAAATGAGTAAAAATTTTAAATTTTACTTGTAAAAATATAAATTCTTAAATATTACTGATGCTGGCTATTGTAGTTGCATTCTTAAAAACATACTCCTCCCCGCATACATATTCGGATTGTAGGACGCTAACTAATATAGTAAAAATAAAAATTATGGTGGTAATTAAGTTGAAGATAACTTTTTGTTTTATATATTATTATGACGGATATAAATAAATAAAATTCTTAATATTACGGATAATGTGGAAGCAGAACTGAGAGAGGACGAAATCGAAATCCCTGTTGTGATACATCATGTAAAAGCGTGGTAACCAAATCATTACCTAGTTTATTTATTTTAAAAAAACTTAACTAAATAACTAACTAACTCGCTGATGGAGTAGGGAGTAATTTAATAGTCATAATTGCATTGGTTGTTTCAGTATAAAGTGACATAAGTGGTGAATGAATGCATGGCTTGCTTGCTTGGTACAGAAGCCATTGTATTGTATGCTACGCTGCGACCCAGCTGGCTTTAACAAAACAAAATCTTTCTAGCGTTGGGCTACTTAGATTTGTTGGTTGAAAAGTTGGTCGAATAGTTATATATATATGATATATCGAAGATGGGGATGGGAGCAGTAGTTGAATAATGTTTAGTGGTGTTTACAGGTAGCAAGCAAGGTCATTAATTTGTTAAATTTTCCCTAAACAATTTCTCGACTCGCAGGGAGGGGATGGGAGGGGAGGGGAGGGACCGACCACACGTCCAAACCAACTTTTATTTGATAACCAACAACACTTTCTTACTTCACAGGCTGTTCGTATTGTTGGATCAAATGCCCCATCAGAAACTTCATAGCACATGATTTTTTTGTGTTACTAATTAATTTCCTCCATTGATTTTGAATTTTAAGATTTCACAAATTATTTTTATTTTAAAATCAATAAGTATAATTTTGGGGGACAGCTCACTTCTACGTGTCTCCTGATCTTTCAATTGTGTTTGGTGTTTCTCTGAAACAGTTTTCTGTCCCAAATGAAACTGAGCCAAGCTTAAGCTGCCAATTTGCACAATCATGGGCCGGTCTAATTTTTCTTTCTTTCTGGTACCGTTTCGTATTTTGGGGAAGGGAGATTAGAGATTGGAAATTCCATCATCCATCATTCATCATCCATGCCTAGAGCACCACAAAAGCATTCACCAAGATGGAAATTGAACCACCATTTAGCTAGCTCTAAGCTCACACATGCTCTGAAGTAGGATTAATTGACTGGAAAAAACATAGTATGCAATAAACAAATGTTAAGTCTATGGGACAAATTCCCATTTGGACTGATATCAGATTATCAAAGTGCAAAAGGTAATCCTTCCTATTTGTTACAACAAGTTTAACACATAAAGCTTCATAACCTTTCCCATACGTAGAGTAGAAGAGATCTACTCGCACCTTTTTTCTTTTCTGAAAAGCACAAAGCCTGCAAACACTCATCTGCCTTAACATGTTCCAAAATTCCTGCTTCCTTGATGATCATGAGGAGCTTTAAAAGGATTTCTGAGGACTGAAACTGAGGCAGCTTAAGAATTAACTTCAGTTCTATCCACTAGACAATGCTCACGTAGGAATTTCTGATTGACCCAACTTCTTTCTATAGAATAGCTGTAATAAGGGTAATTAAGAGGACCAAGTCCTTGCAGTAAGTGTTGGAATGGAGGGGGCTATCAGGTTTCATATCCTATCACCAAAAATCAGAAAATATGATAAGAGGAAAATATTTTCACAAGGTGCAGAAGTTACTTCATTAATGCTCAAGGTCAGGCGTGCCCAATAAGGAGTAGTTGGGATCATCACTTCCAAGAAGAGGGATATACTCTGATCCTCTCACATGAATACTAAAGCAAGCTGCAAAAACAAACCAAAAATATGAAGACAGTTCAATAATGAATAAAGTAATATATGATGTAACCGAACTTGGTTCCGATACGTTCACCGGGCAAGCTGATCCAGTTACTTAAATATCACATTTTCTGGAACCAAAATTTCAATTTCATGAAGTTATTCCAACAGCAGATCCCACGTGATTTTCTAATGTTTGGGGAGTACCGATCAATTGACAGGACAAAAAAAAAAGAACTCACAAATGAAAGCTTAAACATTATTCTAAAGAAATCTAATCAACCTTAATTCATCCGTAGTATTAGTATATTTTCTTTACTTGGGTAAAGAATGACAGCTTGATTCCAAAAAATGTACCACACTAAAATAAAGTTTGGAAACAACTAACATCTACTTAACCATTGACAAGACGGCCACAACATTAGCCAACTCATGAAGTATGTGCTCCCACCTTACTTACATTGATAAGTACAATGTTAAATTTCTTTTTCAGTGTTTCTCCTTATATGGGTGGGGCTGGAGGTTCTCAACTCCCACTACCAAACTTCAGCATAAAACAACAAGTAAAACTATTCAACTTTAAGAATACTTCAATACTCAACGGACATGAAATTTAAAACCATACTCATTATATAGTCTGTCTTAATCTGCTGTGTTAGAGATCGTTAATACTGGGATTTCGAGATAAGAGATTCACAATTGACCCATGAAATTTAATAATAAGATATATGTGGTTAATATGTAACAACACAGAAGGAATACTGGAAAGACATACCGTTTTCTATTTTCATTACACTTTGAAGCATCGTATCCATCTTTGTTTTCATGTCAGAATTGTCATCCATGTCCGGAGCAAGAAGAGTCAGCTCTCTGTAGATATCTCGCACAAACCTGCATATCTTCTCGGCAAATTCAACTTCACCATCTGATACTTGCCCAATTGCCAATCTCATCAACTCTCCTGTCAAGTCCGCAAGCTAAACCAGAACACATAGAATCACTTCAAACATATACCAATCAATGTAAGATGATACTTTAAATTAGTTCAGACTTCAGAGTGAACAAACTATATACACACTAATGGCACACGTGTAAAATAAAATTAATTACCCCCAATAGGTAATCAAGGACATTAATCTGCAAAGGCTCAACAGCTGGATCACTTAAAGGTAGCAAGGCAGCATTCATCTCCTCAAGATTCAAAAGAGTCCCAGTTTTGCAGAAAGTACATAAGGTTGCAGCTTCAACATATTCTTGTACCTGTAGAGGAGCAAGAATAAGGAATAAATTATCAACTCTTTCTAGTATTAACAAGTATGAATGAAGTGAATGTACAACCCCAGGAGAATATGCTCGCCGTAGTTTCCAGAAATCAGTCCCCTGAAGTTCTTTCACTAATCGGGAGATATATTGATCTGTCACAGCTGCTAGATCCTTTTCAGCCTTCCCCAAAACTTCCTCTTTATTCTGTTTACTGATTCTGTTATTGGAGGAGAGAAATATATAACTTAAACAGAAAGAGACATCAAACCTATCAAACTTTTCAGTGCATAGAAGAGCCGCAACAGGAAGTTATAGTTTTCAAAGTAAGTATTTAACCAAGAAACAGCCAAAAGGCAGGGCTAGTGGAATTTGAATTATTTTGTTACAACTATAGAAAGCACCAGCATTACACTGTTACACATCAGTTGAACTTATAAAATGACTACCAGATATATATGTAAGCTTTGACAAAACATAATATATCAGCGGGCATTAAGATATAGAGAAGTAGACATGCCAAATTTTGTGGAGTATACTCACATTAACAGCAATAATAATAATAATAATAATAATAATAATAAAAAATTGAAAAGACCCAACAAAAGGAACACCTGTGAAGTACGTTTGCCGTATTGGTAAAGAGGTAAGACTCGATATCAAAGATTCAAGAAATTTATATTGGCAAGGATAATCATATTCATGTCCTTACCTGTGCACCTGAAATATGACCTTTTTGCTATTGATGGTAATATCCCGACTCGCTTTCACCACCCTTTCCCTTTTTTCATTCTACAAAATTTCATAGACTAATTAGTTAATAAATGTGAGAAAAATGCATGGAAAAGAGAAGAATACCAATAAAAAAATTATTAATGATAATAATGTAGTCATCAACCATACAATTACACTCCTTGTTCAAAACCAAATAATCCACATTAAATTGTAGGAAATCCTGTTGGGAAATTAAAGTTGCTTGAGGTTGGTATATCTAAGTGGTAACAACATCTGAAGCCCCACCATTGTTCATCTCTTATCATGATAGAAACTGGTTCATATTTTGTATTGAATATTGCCTTGGCATACAGTGATGAGCTTATAAAAATGTAGAAAGGCATTTCTTTTACCGCTATCTAAAACAAAATGAATCAGACACAATTATATACAAAAAGAAGAAAAACTAAAAATAATTATAATAAAAAGGGTTAAAAATCATTAAAACTATATCAGCAAGCAGAGGGAGATAGAGGGAGAAGGGCTTAACGAGTTGATTGAGGTAGTCAGCATAATTGGAGAAAGCATCCTTCATGGGGATGGAGGAGGATGAGTATGAGTAGGATTCAGTTGTCATTGTCCTTGGCTTTTTCAAGGCGCCTCCCAACGTAGTCTCGGTCACTGATTCAAATACGAAATAATTAGGGTTTTAGAGAGAGATTTTGAGAGGGAGAGGGGGAGGAGGGAAAGAAAAAGAGATAGAGTAACTTACGGCGATGGAGGCGCTGAGGTTTAGATGCCATGAGAGACAATTTGCGGAAGGTGGAAGAGTAGTGTAACAACATCTGTCTGTCCACACCACCACCACCTTTCTCCGCTACTTATTACTAGTACCACCACCGACCTGGCTGGCCCGCCCCCAAATAATACTCCCTCCTATTCATATTAAATATCTTTTTAGAGTTAGAGCACACTTATTAAGAAATAATTCAAAATATCTTTTATATTTTTAATTAATTATTTCTCTCTCCACAATGGTCCATAAAATTACATTTACTAAGCATATTAAATAGAGGGGTAAATGAAGAAAAAATAGTGCAATATTGCATAAGGATTCCAAAACGACACTTATATAGAATAAAATGATTTTATTAATATTTAATTTTAATTTATAAATCATTATGATCCGAATACATTTCCAACTTATTTTAACTTAATTTATAATTTATAAGTCAAATTGATACTAAACATTTTTACTTATAAATCTCAATTTAAAATAACTTATATTTTGGGGACCGCCCCAAAGCTTGAAAAATCCGATCTAAAACTTGACTTTAACTTGAAAATGTTAACGCTTTAAATTTGGCCTAAAATCAAGCACGAAAACACTAAAGATCCTGCTTATTAAGGTTTTTTGTATTTTTTTTTATATGGTTTTTATGATTTTACCCCTTTATAAGTATATGCAATTTAACTTAGAGGGTATTTTGGTCCACTGAATTTCAAAATTATCTTTATTTATATTTATATTTGTATCACACATTTTATTTTTATTTCTATTAATTATGTAATGTGTGTATATATATAGTTTTTAAAATAATAAATAGTTAACCCCTTATATCCTAACTTATTTGAACTTTAATTTTACGTTATATATTTTCGAAGTAAAATAGGAGTATAACTTTATTAAATGTAATAAAAAGTGGAAACAAAAAAGGCAGGCCTGGAAAAACTGAAAGCCTAGTCTTAGCTTGGGGACTTGATTTGGTCCTGAATTTGGCTAGGCTTCAGGCATGGGCCTAACCAGGTCAAAGTTCAAACTAAGCCCCAATCCTAAACCTTGCCCGGACCGAACTTTATGCATCCCTAAATGCTAGTACAAAGTGGTATAATGTATTTAATTGTAACAACATAATTTTTAAACTCAAATATTTATTATATATATGAATAAATGATTTTTTAGATTGTAAATTTTACAAGTAAGATTTGTTTTTAAATTGATTTGAGTAGAATATTATTTTTATTTTTGTGTCTTAATTAAAATAAGTTTATAATTTATTTGGTAAATGAATATGTAGTTTCATAGTTTGTCGTAGTCAAATTTGAGCATAGATACATTCATTCATTAATAACATACTAGTATTTGTCCTTTTCATTATCAAATATTACATTATTTTGAGCTTGATTTATAGTTAAGTTTAACTGTGAGAATCCATATATTTATTTTTTCAAGTTAAACAAATTATATTAATTTTAAGTTTAAAAAATATTTCAAATTAACTTAAAAAAACATTTAAACTTCATCTTATACTAACAAATGCTGTGTTTCTTTTATGGACAATAAAACGGGCTGCTCCAGCATGCATACATATATGTGGATGATGGTTGTGCCTTGTAGGACAAGGAGGATCTTTTTATTTATGCATGGGTACGTAATTTTATTCAAAATAAATGGACATTTTTCAGCAAGTACTCATGTATTAATTCGTTCATAACATTCTTCCAGCGAAAGCACAACTAGATATGATCATAACTCATGCCTGTCGTAATTAATTACTACTCCATTTAGTTTAATTAATTAATTCAATTATTGCCTTTCATTTGACTCCACTATATTACTATCATAAACGTACAACATGCAGGATCCATCATTTCATTTATTTTTCTCTCTTTTTAAAATTATAAGTTGACTTGTCTTGGAGTAATATTGTTTACTGACATATTTTTTTTCAATTAAAAAAACAATATTTATATAAGGGTTAATTCCTTGTATATATATATAGCTTCATGATTAACAGCTTAAGCTGGCCGACTAAAAAAGTCAACTAATTCAACATGTTCTCAAGCACTTTAATTAACTCTACTCCACAACCCAATAATTAAAAGAAAAGTGTATGTATATATGAAACAGAAATTAATATATATAATTAAAGATATTATTATGCATCTTTTGGCACCAATCGGATTTTTTTTTATTAGTGCATGGGTGATCACCTTGAAACTTAATTTTTTCTCTCTCCACCCTCCATTCCAAATCAACATGCACCAACATCCAGATATTAGAAGTGAAATTATTTTAAGCAGATCTTTCTTTTGAATACATCCTAAAAGATAAATTTATTTTTATAAATACATAATATAAAAATAAGATAAATTTGAATAAAAGATAAATTTATCTTTTATAATAAAATAAATGCACAACACTATAAATTTATTTTATAATAAAAGATAAATTTATTTTATTATAAAAGATAAATTAATGTTTTTATAATAAAAGATAAATTTATTTTATTATAAAAGATAAATTTATCTTTTATTCAAACTTATCTTATTTTTATGTTATGTATTTATAAAAATAAATTTATATTTTATTCAGACTTATCTTATCATTATTTTTTATTTTTACATTATTTATTTTTACATTATTTTTATTTTTATATTATGTATACATAAATATAAACTTATTTTTATGTTATGTATTAAATGGTAGGGGCAGTAATGTAAAAAGGCTAAAGAGAAAATGAAAAAGGGACTGCCGCTACAAGCTCTAGCGGCAGGTGGAATATTTGACCAATTTAAACCATTAAATATCTAGATCAACGGATGGGAACTTATTTATTGAACAGTGTCCGTACCAAATATTTATTAAGGATGATTACCCATATATATATATCCAAGAAAACTTCGAAAAAAGTGTTTCCATATAACAGCACGTATTTCCAGCTGGTTGTTTGTCTTTAGTTTAGATACTTGAGACAATTTTTTATCTTGTTTATTTTTGCTAGCTAGCTTGTTGACTAAATTATATATATAATCAATATATATAGAAAAATGATCCGTGAAATACGTTAGTCAGGGTGATTTTTTTAACTAATGCTCATCCAAGCGTTTAAAAATAGAGTGAATGGCTAAGATGAGGGCCCAGCCGCTACTCCCTCTAGCGACCAGCCAAATTTTTTTTATTGGCCGCTACTCCCTCTAACGGCCAGTCAAAACGATCGTGTTTTGATTGGCCGCTAGAGGGAGTAGCGGCCAACAACAAAATTTTGGCTTAATTACATTATCCTGATTATTCCTAATTATCTTTATAGTTATACTTATTAACAAATTATCCTTATACATATTACTTATAATTAATCAGTAAAATAAAATAATAAAAAATTATAAGGATAATTAATAATTATCTTTATACTTATCCTTATACTTATTAACAAAATAAGTATGTATAAGAATAGTTACTAATTATCGTCTTATGATTTTTAATTATAAATAGAAAATAGTAATTGAGTTTATATATTTAAGACCCCAAATTATTAATAAATAAAATTTATTTTCCTCTATTTATTATTTTGAAATAGTAAGGATTGATTTGATTAATGTGGATAGTTATGGGTAAAATACGCAAATATTTCAAAATAAACAAGTGGTTATAAAATATTCATTGTTGTTTAGAATATTCGTTTGGTGCGTGGAATATTCTTTATCGGCTCGAGAATATTCGCATTTGACGTATCTTGATCTTTTGTGGGCCCCATAACGGAAAAAGCGATTGGATGAGAAAAATAACAAATATAAGTTGTTTAAAAATAACTAGCGTAATTATTCCGTAAATCATCGTTAAAATATTCGATGGTTAAAACACGATAATCTGGCGTTGTTGCATGATAAGATACCAGTGCATTGCACCAATTATTGATTCTTACGTAAGAAGGCCTTTACTCAATAATTATTACAAGAGTTAATTCTCAAAGATTTTTTATTTTATTGATTCAATAATTGTTGCGTTGATATTTTATATTCTTTGTTGTTTCATAATTGTCACTATACAATATTTTCCATTATCGAAGCAATAATTCATATTATCTGAATAATATTATTAGATAACATTATTGGCAATGTCTAGAAAGTTCTGCCTAAGGAGAGGTTTGGTCACCTAATTGCTTGTGCTTGAAGAAGTAAGAGAAATTCTTATTGAAAAGCCCCTTTTCTGGGACCTGCACAGTTGTCAATATTGTGATTCGTAATATTATTTGTGAATAATTAATTATTGATTCATATGATGAGAAAAATATTTATTTTATGTGGATATAAATGGAGAAAATTTTTAATGTGACAATTGTTGAAAATTAAAATTTTATCTTTTTCTGATAAAATAATTTATTTAAATATATTATTATATTTTAATAATATAATAATGATGATATTTTTACGATGAATGTGGGATATATGAGTATATGTGAAGGAGGAGTATTTTTGTTACCAAAAATGTTTAAAACATGTTAAACATGTCGGTGGACCTCATTTATTGACTAAAATTTGATTATAGCCTGTAAAATCGTCCGTTTATGGATTTCGGTCAATTTTTGTTTGAAATTTGGAAAAACTTTCTTCTGTAAAGTTGTAGAGAATTGAATTTCCTATAAAAAGTCGCGAGATTCGAATTTTCTGACAAAATAGCTATTTATTATGAATTATTGAAGTTCTGAAACTCCGAAATAATTGATTTTTGAAAGTTTAAAATATTTTAATTATGGAAAACGTTTTTGGTGAGTTAAGTGGGTCTAGCATGTGTTATTGATTGCTGAAATCAGATCTCCAAAGTGGGCGTATGGAATTTTAACAAATAATAATATTATTTTAATAAATTTTCTGCTTTGGTGTTCTAAGCATTTTCCTATAAATAGGGTGCTTAGGTTAGAATTGAAAATTACATCAGAAACTGAAGTTTTCTCTATATTTTTCTCTCTATATATTGAGCGTATTCTTGTGAGGATTTTGATACTTTGAGTATTGTTATACGGTGCAAGTTTCCTTCAACACTATACCCAGTATTCTAGCCGGAGGTACTAATCTTTCGAGGTAAGGGATATTATTTTTTTTTCGTAATGATATTATTTCTTCAATATCATTATGCTGAAATATTGATCTGAAGTTTTTATCAAATTTGAAACTTTTGGTGTCTGAGTTCTTATTCACGATATCTGACTATTATTCACGATATCACGATACTATTCACGAATACTGGCATTATTCATCGAAAATAAAAATTTTCCTTTTAAATCTAAAATATCTATTGTGGATACTAGCTTTGATTGTATCCATGTTTTGATCACTCTTGAATTTTACACCACTATGATTATTTTTGAGGTATTTTTGGACATGGATAAAACAAAGTACGAATCCTTAATCTTTAATCCTTGTCATTTTGTTTCACTGGGATTCGTTTCTTTAAAAATATTTTTCATCATCCTCGGTCTTAAATGATGATATTATTGAATATCTTTGGCCTGTAGTGCAAAGATGAATGATTTCTGATGAATATCTTTGGCCAGTAGTGCAAAGATTTATGAGCAGTGTTTAGATGAACATGACCAACTGATGAATATCTTTGGCTGTGGTGCAAAGATGAATATTTGATTTTAGATATATATTGATTGATGTTACAGGGATAAAAGATAGACGATGAACTTTTAAATTCATACATAGAAGATAGTAGTTTGCATTCTCTACTTAACTCTTCTAATGAATTATTATTTTCCGCTGCGAATATTGATTTAAAACTTGTTGTCTATTGTATTCTATTAGATTTTTTTCCTGTTGGAGACTAACGATAATTTGTTGTATATTATCTTAGTCATAATATTCTTTACTGGACTAGTTGAGCTCACCCTTTTCCTTTTTGTTCCATTTTTCTTTTCAGGAGGAGATAATGTAGCGAGTACGAGTCGGGGGATGTAATGATGGTTCTAGAGAGAGTTGTTTAGTAGTCCTCACCATTTTTGTAAAATAATGTATCAATAATTATGATAAGGATTTATTTGTATGTGGATATTGTCTAGATGACAATATCTGTATTTAAACTCACAATTTTACTGTTGTAATAATAAAGTTGTAGTTGTTTCTGTACCATATATTGACAACTCAGAATGGATGGTGTATACCTATTTTGGGGGCGTCACAATATATTTGAGTGGAAATATAATATAAACTCAATCACTATTTTTTATTTATAATTAAAAATCATAAGACGATAATTAGTAATTATTGTTATACATACTTATTTTGTTAATAAGGATAAGTATAAAGATAATTATTGATTATCCTTATAATTTTTTATTATTTAATTTACTGATTAATAAGTAATATGTATAAGGATAATTTGTTAATAAGTATAAGGATAAGTATAAAGATAATTAAAAATAATCATGATAATGTAATTAAGCCAAAATTTTGTTTGTTGTTAAGTCTCTCCTCTACGCTGCTGGCGGCCAAAAAAAAACAATTGAGTAGAGGCCAACAAAAAAATTTTGTTGTCCATTAGAGGAGTAGCGGCCAACAAAAAATTTTTGACCTGGCCATTAGAGGAGTAAGCCATTTGGGCCTCATCTTTAGTCATTCACTCTAATTTTGACTACTAGATGAAATATAGTTGAAAAAGTCCTCCTCTGCTTAACGATTCCACGGATCATTTCCCATATATATATATATATATTAGAATGATCCATAACTTCTGTTAATTATGAGCACTATTTTAGTTAATCCTACTCCCTCTAACGATCACCAAATTTCTTTTATGTTGAATGACAGGAGATATGTTAGCTGAAATAATGCACATATCTAACATAAGTTATGGATCATTTCCCATATATATATATATATATATATATATATATATATATATATATATATATAAGAATGAATTATACGATCCATCTCACATCAATGCAGCGCACACCTGTGTATATATACTGACTCAATAAACATGTTGGACCACCTCCTTATTTAAAAGATTAACCTATAAGGTTGAGACAGGTGTGCGCTGCTAGATGATGAATCGATGTGGGATGAATCGTGTGAAGGACATGTTGATATCTTCATTGCACCTTTATACATCAGCTTTCTACCATATATGCCGACCAGGTCTGCATAAATCAAAAAATGGTCGAAGCCCTACTTGTCAAAATATAGTTAATTTTTGTGATTCCAAACCAAACAAAACTAGGGCGCATGCAGAGCTACTACGTACACCTACTTATGTACGTACATATATATTATATAGTCCCTACAAATTGCGCCCACTTCACACGGGGAAAGAGGCAACCTAGCTATACGATATGTATAAACCATTTCCTTTTTCTTGGTTTTTTTTTTTCATTTGTTTTTTTTGGTGTCTTCATAGGTTAGATTCTATTCAATTTGACTTCAAGAAATAATAATAAAATAATGTTATATTGGTGGAAAAAATGTATATATATATATATATATATATTTTAAGTGGCGGAACCATAATATTTTTAGAGGAAAATCAAAATATATTAGTAAAAAAATTATTTATTAACGTTTGGAGTGCTTCTTTCAAATTCATTTTGGCCAATTATAGTATTTCACAACATTATATTTCAACTCTTGTCAACATTTGAGTTGTGAGTCTAATGACTTTAAATACATATACATATATATATATATATTAATTTTTCCTGAACTATGAGACTATTAATTAGATTTTGAAGTTTTTAGTCAGCTGATTAGTTAATTTATAGATAAATTATAAATTGTAATATTATATATTAAAAATCTTATATTGTGGTTCTAGTTATCTTCTTTGGATACAACTGAGAGGAGCCACTCAAAGCAAGAAAATGGATTAAGTTATTCTCATTTATAAAAAAATTGATACCAAGGATATGATTAAGTCAGTAAGACAAATAAGTGTAACATTAATTAATTAATCATTAAATTTATTTAACATTATTTTATTTTATAGTAATATTGTTAATTTATTATAAGTAAAAGGACACGAGGAAGCAAATAAATTAATACCATCTCATAACAAAGATCAAATTTAACTAATATTAACATACTTTAAAAGATTCCAAGGTTCGGGATCATATGACCCCCCTCGCCCCCTAATTCTGCCCATGTATATTCTAATGTTTTTTATTTCAATAATTAGTATTAATTATGGCATCTTATATAAAAGAATCGTGACTTTTTTTGGGAGAAGGATTGTTGAGACAAACAATTATAAACCTCTAAAATTTTTTGTACACCCCTGTTATTTACATAATACTTCATTCATTCGTTTCAAATTTAGAGATACGGTTTGATTTTTAAAATTAAAAAATGATATATTAAATTTTAACATTAGTACGACTTGTAACAGTTTAGAATGAAATAAATTTTGTGATTAATAATTTTCGTTATATACTATACAATTGTAAAAATTGTTTCAATTAAAAAATTCATATCAATTTAAAGTTTAAGATGCCGTGATTTGATTTCAAAAGTCAAATTTGTTATTAATAGTTATGTCTTTAAATCTTTAAGGGAAGTTTTTTAAATTAATATTTTACTGTGCTAAAATTAATTGAAATAATTAATTATCTAATAACCTATCTTTAAACAATCAAAAGTCCACCATTCAAATTGAAAAAGCTTTTTGATGAATAAATCTTCCGGAAGAAGTCAGTCCATACACATTATATATCCTTCGTAAATTAATCACATATTATAAGGAAAGACTTAAATTTAATATAATTTCTTTAGTGGGTCCCTTAACAAAAATACAATTAGTTTTAATCTTTTGTTGTCCCCTATTGACATATCTTTTTAAATTACGTTCACTCCTCCCATTCTCAAAAGAATGAAGGGGAAAAGAATCTTTAAGAAATAAATAACATAAATTCAAAAAGTTAAAATTATAAAATAAAATAAAAATAATTTTATTTGCACAAATTATATATAAAAAGTGTGTATACCAAGTATGATTAAAGTAATATACACTAAATAAAAATGTATAAAAACTCAAATGGTAGATCCTATTTTCATCTTTTTTATATTATTTATAATTTTTTGTATAATTTGTCTACATAAAAACAATCAAGAAATAAAGATTATACTAATGTATATTTGACATTATCATAACTTTATGAGTACAAGGTACATTTGACAATATCATAATTTGACGAGTACACTAATAATATTTGCATTTAAGCATAACTTAATCATAACATTTAAAATCAAACATTATCTTTTAAATTTAAAATTCAAATATATATACTAAAATTATCTTTTAAGTCCTCCTTTTGAGAAGATCTTTAAATCTCTCCCATCCCAATCATCATATCTTCAATATTAATTTAAAACCCTTTTCAGGTTTGTGTTATGTTTGTTTTTATCTGTAAACTGTATTGCACTGCACGCACACAAGTATAAACAAGTACTCTAAAGATTGGTAAAAGAAGAAATTAATATTTTCATATATATTTTTGGGAAATGATTAGCATGAAGTTTATTTTTAGGTAAGTTGGTCAATTGGTCATTAAAGGTCTTTGACATACGCGAGATTCTACGCAAAGGTCACAAGATTCTATCATTCAATTCGACTAACTTATCAAAAATTAAATTTCATACTAACCGAGTCTATATTTTTGATATTTTTATATAATTACACTAAATCTCATCTTTATATGAAAAAGAATTATATAAAAATATTAAAAAAATATATGCAAAAATAGTACTTAAAAAAACAGGTCAAGAGTAAAGAAAAGGGAGCTGAGCTTATTAAGCTAAAGCTGAACAAAATCGTGAGCTGCAACTCGGTTGTCATGCTTTGTGTAAAAATAAAATACTCTTTTCGTTTTTAAAAGATTATCATTTTAGAAAAAAAAATTTGTTCTAATTTATTTGTTATTTATAACTTTTTTGGAGAATATATTATTTACTTTTGTATATCAACCCTATCTTCTCTCATTGTCATACTAAATTCTCTTCCTTTTATTAATAGTTTTCAACTTCCTATAAAGTGGTAGTAATGAAATTTCAAATAAATTTTAATTGTTACTCCCTCCGTTTCTTAATATAAGTCGTTTTAAAGAATTATTTTTGTTTTTTAATATAAGTCGTTTGAGATTTTTAAATAAACATTAATTGTCTAGTTTTCAATATTACCCCAAGTAATAAATATAATTTTGATTCCCTCACTATTTCTTTTCCATAAATACCATTATCTTTTTCAATACAAATGTAATATAGATAATTGATATTATATTTAATGCTATGTAATTATTTTCTTAATACTTGTACATAACTCTAAAACGATTTATGAAGTACTCCCTCCGTCCCTATTTAAATGACCTTTTAGAGATGGGCACACCCATTAAGATAATGATTGAAAAATATTAAAAATAGTACTCAATTGTCTATAATACTTTTAAATTATTAATGAATTTAAAGTACCAAAAATAATAAGTAAAGTAATGAGGAGTATTCAATGATACTAGTACTAAAGAACGGAAAATGATACTGGTATTAAATTATTTTTTTAATTCTTGTGTAAAAATTTTAAACGATAATGTTTTAAGAACCGTGAGTACTTGATAATTACCGGAACCTGACATCACTGACACCAACATATCAATTCCACTGCGGCCTCGGCCTCCTCTTTTAGGAACGGAGTACTCTATTTTTTAACTCTCTCCCTCGGCCTCCTCTAGCAGATCGATCTTATTCTCTCTCCTCTTTTACGGCTTAACAAAACAAAACAAAATCTCTAATCTCTCTCCTACGGCTAAACTCCACCCACACTTTTGACTTTATCGTCCAATCATCAATCGAGCACATAAAAGTGTTGGATTCGCCGGCTTCATTGTCAGTCTTACTTTCCGGCGCTCTTCACCAGATTTCTATGAGAATTCTTAATTCGGGATTGATGTAAAATAATGAATGCTCTGCTTCTCGATTTAAATTTGTTTCTCGAAGCACGGTAATCGATGGTGAGCTTTTGGATCTAGATCAAAAGTTCGTCTGGCGACTATACCGGCGGAGAAAGCGTCGTGGTGTTTTGGCTGTCAATTGGACCGAGGTTGTAGCTTTCCGGCCAGAGGAGAAGGGGGAGAGACTAGAGAGACACACAGGTGGCTGAAAATGGAATGTTTACAGGTCAGTAGTGGAAAGCTTGAAGCTTATAGAGCACTAAGGGCAAAGCCAAATTGATTGCTTTCTTTCTGTCAAGTACTCATTTTTTTTAATGTTCTCTGCTACCACCATTAATGCTTATCAACTGTCTATTTATTAGCTTCTTCGGAGTGGAGTTGAAATATCTTTATCCATCTTTATAGAATTATATATATATATATATATATATATATATGTAGAGAGAGAAAGTTGAAATTTTTAAATCGTTGGGGCTAGGCTTCTCCCCTTTCTCTCTCTCTCTCTCTCTCTCTCTCTCTCTCTCTCTCTCTCTCTCACTTCCACTTTGTAAAATCACTTTTTCTTTACTCTGCAGCCACCTCCTCAGATTCTGTTACTATCTTTCTGATATCCATCTATAAACTTGAACATTTTTTATTTTATTTTTTTATTTCCCTATATATATTTGAAACTTATGATATCGCGATTAGTCCTCTAGTTGCCTTATCTGCCGATCTACTCTGTTTTTTCGATGTAAGACTGTCTATTTTCCTTTCTATGATTTTTTTTTAAATAAAGTCTTTGTCATGATAATTGATTTTTTTAAAAAAATTTGTTTTGCAGTAAAATAGGCAATACAGAGGAATCAAGTGTTTGTGTTTACGGATTAAACTGGTATGATTTTGATGCAGTACCTTGTTCTTATTTCTGTTTTTTACATTACTTTCTTTCACGTATTTGCAGATTTTGTGGATTATGATTTGTATTGTGTGAATTTGTTGGGATCTGATTGAAACCTGGTATCGTATTACCCTTTGCCGATTTTAGTTTTTGATGTTGCAGTGCCTGTTTGGGCTAAACCCTAGACACAAATGGGTTTTAGATTGGGTGAGAATTAATTAACAGAGAAGAAAGATGGTTTGATACCCGCAAATAGAGCCCACTTTGATTTTTGCATTGAGAAATTTTTGGCAGCTTAGCTGTTAGATGCAAGTGGAAGTTTATGAAGAGTCCGACTTCTGTGTTGTCTTTTTCTCTGTGTGCAGAACTTGGATTCCATATGTTGTGAGGTATCTATACAAAACTTGTAATGTTGGTATAGTATATGAAGACGACTTTTTGTTACTTGTTAAAAAAAGAGAGCGGCTACTTTTCATTTATAGGGGTATACGGCTATGTTGTTTGAGTAACTTCTAAAAGGGATGAAGGATTATAATCCCATGAACAATAATGGGATTATACAATAACCGGGGGAAGTTGTTTCGGATATTACCTCCTTTTGGTTATTATGCCTTTTTTTTCTTCTTTCTATTATAGGCTAGTGTGAAAAATCAATATCAAACATAGGGTAAGGGCTCACTTAAGAATTACAATCCAATCTCCCAAACAATCACTGAAAACACACATAGCCCCAGTGTAGCATTTGATTATGAGATTGACCTAAATTTTTACAAAGGAAAGAATATGAAAATGGATAAACATGATCCTAAATGTTTATTCCGATTGGCGTTTTGTGCTACTTGCTTTGAACCTCTAGGATGAAATATTGCTTTAGTTTTTTATAACTCATCTACCCTTGTATAGTTAGTTGGTGTTATTTACTTTCTGCTTTGTTATTACATGACAAGTTTGATTCTCTGAGCTATTTTAATTGGTTTCTACTGAACAGAAGATTTTTTATTTTTTTTTGGTATCAAATCCATATTTGATGTTAATTACCTGGGAGCAGTAGCAGTACTTGTACGTTAAGTTTTTTGTCTCGTGTACTCTATTTTTTCCCCTTCCTGTTATCAGAAAAGATTCATATGGTGTGATTTAGTTCTCTAGTATAGTGCTCTCTCTCTCTGTCTATATATATATATCTATCTATCTGCTTCTCCTTATTTGACTTAGGACTTGAGGGAATTATTCATGTGACGACTACTTTTTATTATTTTCAGTTGGCTTTCTGCTAGGAAGGTGGATGTTTGCTTCGCAGCTGTTAAGAATTCTCCAAACAAGACATGCAAATCATGAAGCCTGGTAATATTCCTGGTTGCTATCCTTTCTTTCATATTGAAATCATGCTGCTTTTAAATTCTATAGTTGCTCACCTGTAATTAAGTGCGTTGAAATCATATTTTTATCTTTTATATGTTAGTGTAGTTATGTAATCCCTTATAACTGTTATCAAGAAGTTGGTTTCCTACAGCTGAGCTTAAATTCTTGCAACATTCATCAAATTTTCATACTTCGGAAAAACTGAACTAGAGAACCGAAACTCTTTCACATGGTCAACTTTCGCGAAGATCTTTATTGCTCATATTTCTCTTGTTTGTAAGCATGTTGCGCTCTTGTTTTCAAACTTTCATAAGAGTTAAAAAAGTTAATTATATGTGCAGATAAAGAACCTGAGTTTTGTCATTCAACTTTGGTCTGTAAGAATGATTCTAAACCATTTGAATAAAACAATAGTTCTTATGGTGCAGCTGAACTAGAGTCAACAATGAAGGAAAATCAGAATGGAATCTTGAGTCGCCATGGGACGAAAGTAGATCCATTTTCAACTGAGGTGAAAGATAAAGATGGATACTGGATTAATCAAGAACTTGAATATTCTGTTGCCGTGGATGATTTCACCAATGGTAATGAAAAAGGACACAAAGATTCTGCTGCAGCAAGTAAGGTACATACAGAATTGTCTCAGACGGTCTCAGATTTATATACTGCTAATAATTTTATGGAATGTGACCTGCCGGAGTTAATTGTCTGCTACAAAGATAGTACTTGTCATGCTGTCAAGGATATATGTGTGGATGAGGGGGTACCTACTGAGAACAAGTTCTTGACTGAAAGTATAGTGGATGGTCATTGCTCCCCGACTTCTAATGGATATAAGCATACTGATAAGACCAAAGAAATTGTTAATATGGATTTCCTCTTTCAAGATGGCTTCAGAGCTTCATCGTGTAAAAATTGTAATAAGGATGCTGCTAATGATTGTGCGAGTAAAGGAGAGGTTAATATTGACTTGCTTATTCCATATGGGCAAAATTCTTCATCCGAAGATGATGTTCATCATGATGGTGCTTATGATTGTCGTGCTGTTTGGCTAAAATCTTCATCAGAATCTGAAAAAGACCAAGATTCTGCTAGCTTTTGTGGTTCTGGGAATCTGATTCAATCAGGTGAAGAAAAGTGCAATGCAGCCGAGAAGACAACAGAAAGTGTTTCAAATAGCATGCTCTTGGTGAAAGAATTTTGTGAGGAAACCTCCCTCAAATTTCTGCTCGAGTCTTCCAAGTGTGTTGATAATGACGTTCAACAATCTAATCAGGTTGGTAGTCTGTGTTTGTCATATGTATCCCATTACGATGAGAGTAATGTTTCTTTATCAGTTTTCTTTCTTAAGGACGTTTCTGATGCAGTTTACTTTCAGTATAAGTTCGTTAATTGTTATTCTCTGAATGGAGGTGCCTTCTCAAAGCACAACCGTTGCAAAATATAACCCCCATCAAGATATGGAACCCTTCAAAAAACAAAAAAGAAGTAAAAATTGAAAGCAATATCAGTTGTTCAAAGTAAAATGATTAATATAATAGGCTGGATTCTCCCTAGTATGAGAAGGATAATGAGATCCAAGAGGTGCCCTTTTGTCTATTATTTAGGGAAAGTGCCAGACGGTTGGGTAGATAAGGCTAAAGATACACCTTGAGTTGGCACAGAAGTATCAGGTAAAAGATGGGGTGGGGTTATCTCATTTGCACACCTTGAAAATTGATTTTATTAGCTTGAATTACAGATATCACGTGCGCAAGCGATTTCACAAGGCCCTGGGGTATCAAAAACCGAAGAATCAACCAAAAGCAGCAATGTGGATAATCTGATTTACAACAGTGAAGTGGAGAGTGGAATCATCACTTTAAATTTTGATTCTTTCAAACTTGCAGAGAGCACCAGAGACGAGAACCCTGAAAATGTTATTGAACAACAACTTAAGTCAGAGAATAAGCCTATTCATGATGATGGGATTTTTAATAATCATCTTGTCGTCACTAGCCAAGTTAAACGCGGCGATGGAGGAGAGACTAGTTTCTCTGTTGGAGGTCCTCTATCAGATGTAGTTACTTACTCGGGGCCTATACCGTTCTCTGGAAGCATTTCTCTTCGATCTGATAGCAGCACAACCAGCACTCGATCCTTTGCCTTCCCCGTGTAAGTTTTTAGCATACCTGTGTCTTCTGGTTATGAATTACTTTGTTGCTTTATATTAGACTCCTTAATCTAACTAAATGATTATGGCTTCTTTTTTTGTCTTTCCAGATTACCAAATGAATGGAATAGCAGCCCGATAAGAATGGCGAAAGCTGATAGGAGGCATTTCCGAAAGCATAGAGGATGGAGATTGGGCCTTCTTTGCTGTAGATTCTAAATGCTTCTATTTTATTTATAGGGTTTTTAGTTCATCTATTCACATGATCAGTATCTTAGTTATTGAGTATCGTAAATATATATATTTCTCAATGTTCTCATAGGCTTGGGGTGCCATTCGCAGTAGTTTCCCAGGGTCGTGTATTAAGTTGTGATCCGGTCTCTGAAATTTTTTGTATTTATTGTTGCATCTTCATCTACTCCACAATGATTTTCAGAAATCACATTTTGTTTATCACAATGATTCATTCACCAATTCTTACAGAATAAATGATCCGCTGATACAATTGCATAAGTATACCAATTTAGGCTGTGTTTGTTTGTCTTAATGGCTCTGAATAGTTGTGCCTCTGATTCGGTCAGATGCACGACTTGTTTGGTAAACATTTTTATGCCTCGGAATAACTCTTAATAGCTAAACCAATCAAAGCCCATCTGAGCGAAAATTTCACTCTGTCGCTCGTGTCTGCCGCTCCTTCTCAAATCTTCACTCTTCTTTCGTTGGTAATCTTCCCTCCCTTCTTCATCTATTATTCGTTATTGCTTGATTTGTTCTTATTAATCTTCTTCATATATTGTTCATTATTGCTCTATTAGTGATTACTATAAATTTTCTGTGATTTCAAACCCTTTTTTTCAAATCTCCTTCACTACTTTGAGTATTTTTTGTTGGCATCATATACATGTATGATTACTGTAAATCTTCCATGTTCCATTTTTCTGGCACACGAAATCTTCGTTTCCCTATCTCTGTTTGTATCTTACTGTACACGAACTGAATTTCAAATATAAAATGAGAATTTTTGGACTGTTTTAGTTTGTAAAAATTTTCATTTATTTCGGGTGGACCTTATTTTGGAACCCCACCCTTCTGGTCATTTTCAGAATAGAAGTTTGTGATCAGCTCCACCCTTCGGGTCTTATCTTGAGGTGGAGAATGCAAGTGAAAAAATCATCATTTTAGTGTGTAAATTGGGATTTTTTATGATGTACTAATGTGTATATATGGATGGATATGATGTACTTTCATTGGGATACACTATTGTAACTTGTTTGTATGACGGGTAGAGTTATTCCTTTTGGGGTTGCTTAGTTATGTTTTTTGGATTGTCTACTTTGATAATTTGATTTGATCTAATCGGTGAAGTTTTAGGCTTTAGCTAGTGGATCATTTTGTTTTTGTTTTTGTTTTTGTTTTTTGTGAAGAGGGTGAGAAACAATTTACAAAGGTTAGCTCATTTGGTAAGTTCAGTATTGAACAAACTGCAAACATGTTAAATGGGGAGTCATTAGGCTCCATTTGGTTGATGATTTATTGATGGAAAACAAAGAAAAATGCAACATAATTTATGTTTCTATGCTAAGCTAATATGGGAAAATGTGATAAACAAAGAAAATAAGAGAGAAATTTTTTAATTTTACATGTAATTTTTATTTTACTTTACTAATCACTAGTTTATAATGTTAGAAACTTCCTTAGTTATGAAGAATATTTAACTGTTGGCCTAAGATTCTTAGTTGTTGCCAACAAATTAATTACCCAGTAACTATGCATCAATCTGTTTCATTTGTATCGCAACTACTCAGTTAGATTACTTTGAAAAACATTTTTCCCTGAGAGATCAAGTGAATGTCCATGTTATTGTTATGTTTTGTTAATTCTTTATAAAATCACTGAATTTATTTTTTATTGTTCAAACTATTTAAATTTTTATTCTTTTTTGTTTACACATTTTATAATATATGTATCTTAGGTATGGAACAAGGCGGTGAAACTCAAAAACAAAAAAAAGATTAGAGTGAGTTAGAGAAATGAAACAATAGTGAAAACTTTTTTAGAATCATGTATTCGTGAGGTTGTGGAAAATGGTAGGGAAGGTGCAAGCCTCAAGCCACAATTATGAAAAAGGGTGGGAGAATTATTAAAAGATTCCTACAACTTGATTGTGGATCAAAAGTAAGACAGGAAATGTGCATGACTCGTCAACTAATAGGTTCAATCTTTCGGTTGAGGAATGGATACAAGAGATAAAGGTGTTGTTTTAATTTTTTTTTACATTTTAAGTTAATTAGTAATAGTCCTTAAAAATATGTTATAACATGTTGAACTTGCTGTTTGAGTACATGCAAATAAAATGGCCTCTAATCTTTCCAGATCTTTGTATTGCATTATTTGATGGAACTGCGACAACGGGACTTGATAGTTGGGGTCCTATTGTGGAAGAGCTAGGACTAAAGATAAATCTTTGGACTTGGAGGTTGTTAGTCTTAAGGACATTCCTTTCAGCACCCAAGGTCAAGGGTCTTCTATTCCATCTCCTAAATCATCAACTTTCGGTACGCAATCTCATGCTTTCGGTCCTAGCTTTGAGGGAGAAAGGCCAAAGAAAAAAGCTAGGCGTTCATCAAAACAAACCTACAACACTAACCTAGATGGAGAGATGTCCAAGGCCTTGAAACTCATTGTTGAAAAGAATAGTGGACCTTTCGTAAAAGAATACAAAGATAAGTTGGAAGAACTTGGGTGGGGACCGGAAAATCCACTACACAAGATGACTCTTTGAAGCATGGATGATTCTAAAAGAGAATGAGGTTGAAAATTGGGTTACGATGGTTTCACGCAAGGTAGGATACATTGCTTAGTTTGTTGGATATTAGTTAATTACAAACTTTTTATTATGTTGGTGGATATATTTGGGGGCTAGGTAATTTGATATTTTTGGGGACAAACTTCTTATCTTTGGGGCTAGTTAATTTGATATTTTTGGGATACAAACTTGTCTAAGTTGGGGCTTATTTGCTAGTTATGGATGTGACATTTAATGAAAAATGTCAAGGGATTGAAGAAAAAGGAAGGTCTAAAGGGAAAAAGAAGAATGAAATCACAATATGAGATACGTACAAGAATAGTTAGAAAAACCTCTAATTCTAATATGATAATTTAAACTTTTATATATATGCGTGTACTTTACTTGATTGCTTTTGTTATGGATGATAGTTTCAACTTTTTTATTTCTCAAACTTGCAGGAGGATTGCTCGAGTCCACATACAACACACAATGTTCGTTTGCAAGAACCAATTTTTAATCTTAATCTGGCGCCAATTCAAGAAGTGGCATGGAGCTAGATCATCTGTATTTCACTATTTTTGTTCGATAGTAGCTTTAACTTTTTTTTTGCAGACAATGTGTTATTTGAGTTCTATTGTTCTGCTGTGAAAATGCCCGTTCTTGACTTGAAAGATCTACTTGAAGGGATAACATGTTCTGTAGGTGGTGAATCTTGTGTTTCTGGATGTGTCATGTGTGAAGACAGCATGTATATGACTAGCTATTTTTTCATATGAAGGCTTTTATTTTTGTGTGCTTATGAAGGCATTGTTTATTGTGTGTTTTGATGTGCTATTGCATTTTGGTCTATTGATGTGCTATTACAGGGCATGTGTTTGTTTGTCTCCAAAGATGGTTGGATGAGATATGATTTTGTATAAATTTAGGCTCATATATATTTATTTTATTCAATCGATACTTGTTTCTGTTCAAGTAATTTTATTTTTGGTAATATCAGTGTCTTAATTTAACACTGTTAGAAATTATTTATTGATTGAAGCAAAAGAGGAGATTATTACTACTATTCAACCTCTCTCAATTAAACATGGTCCAAGTTGATGTGTTTGTGATGGTAAGTAGTAGTAGTAGTACTAGCACTTTCTTGCTTTGGATGAATTGAAATGGAATGATGAAAAGAGTCTCCAAGGCATGAATGAATCCCTCCGAAGCTAGAAGAATAATAATAGTTTGCAGAGTATGAAAAACAACCTTTTAATTAGGTATGTTATTCCTAAATAACTTATTTTTGATAATAATGTTCAAATATTCCTTCCACCCAAATCTCACTCCCAACCTTTTACACCCCCAACTACACAATCTCCTCCTCTTTTGCTTTCAATTCCTTGACCTTGGTTTGAAGACGTTGTCCCTCTAGTATTTCAGCTCTGCTATTCTCTCCTTGATGTCATCCATTTCAGCTATCTGAAGAAATACAATAGGAAAATGTACCACATTTAAAATCCAAGTAGAATACTTGAAAAATGCCCAGATATCCAAATCTGAGTCAGAAACAAACAAGATCTATTCAGTGTTGAAACCATCCTCACCTTTTGGGTACCACCGGATGCATAAAGCTTTAACACTGCTCACATCAACGAGTACATGAGGGACAAGACTAGCCAAATCTGGCATATACTTCTGCACAAGCACTTTTTTTTCAAGTAAAGGTTGTACAACTAATTTAGGCAAAAAGAAAGAATAATGTTCATTGCTCACAAAACTTCCTTCTCAAAAATCGAAATCAAAAATACACAATGGGTAAATACGGATAGAGTCTTAAAGTTTTTTTCCCCCTCAACAGATGTTCATAACAGAAGCTGAATGCTCTTCAACAAGAACAATGATTGCTAAATGCACATATTATATCATAGAATAATAATATCTACCTATTATATTCTAAAGATTCCTAATATTATTTGATTTAATATGTATGTATATATAATATACATAAACCTTTACATAACTTCAGGAATAAAAGATCCACATAGACTGAATTTCCTGCAAGAAGAGGCGTATGTGCGCCCACATTTCTCTTAACAAATTGCACAACCTACAAGAGTGCTAAATATGTTAAGGGATATGATTATAAGAGACCCAACTTCAAAGGACAATTAAACTATTAAAATATACAACATTGAAATACTAGAGACTAGAGTACAATTCAAGTTTTCAACCACATGGCTAAAATGAAGTATCAAATAAGTAATAAATCACAGTCACGCTCTAACATAGAAAATGCATCATCCCCGTGTTCCCAGACAAAGAATAAACCTATGCCACAAGTAATTTAATTTAATTTTTCTAGATACTTCATGTTATGCCCCTCAAGAGAATAAGCAACAGGTTATATCCTTTCTTAGTTAGAGAAGAAATAAATCTATGTATATAGATTCTGAACTTTACACCACTGTCACCCCATAACAGACGTATAATATAAGTGGAAATTAAATTTTGAAGAAAAACAATGCGTTACCTGTTTTTCAGCTTCATTTTCACTGAGTGTGCTTTGAAGCATTCTCTTTGTCAAACCTAAATTAAATTTAAAAAAGTTAATGACTAAAAAAATATGAACAAAACATGCAGTCATTTGATAATAATAATAAATACATTGATAGGAAAAATATATATCAAATAGGGATTGATAGTTCCAAAAGACTATCGTCACATGAGTAGTAAATGGAATCACATTCATGAGTAGGGACTAGTGGAGATATCAAATTTTCTTTGTGGAAATAACAGTTCCCATCAAATAATCACTCTATCAGTCCCTCCCATTTTGTATGTCATCATCAATGTAAAAGGCACAAATTTGAAGATAAGTTGCCTGAACTTTAGATATTATACTTTTAATATAAATTTCTTTCCCAAAACTACACTGTTGATACTATATAACTTTTGGGGGGAAACTATATTAAAAGACATAACCTCTGAATAACCTTCTGATTAATGGACATACTATATTAATTGTTGCTGCTGCTGATCAACTTACAACACAACACCCACCCATCCTTCATGTCATCCATAACCTTAATTGCATCAATTAACCTCCCTTGCTTACAAAACCCATCCATCAAAATTGTATATTTCGTTGCATCTGGAATCCACCCTCTGTCAAGAATTTCATCAAATATCTTCTTTGCACCAATCATATCACCCCTAGACACATAACCCAACAATATGGTAGTATAACTCACCACATGGCACCATACCCATTGTTGGCATTTCGTCTAACACTTTAAGGCACCTTCAATATCATTGTTTTTACAAAGACCTTTGAGTAAAATGTTGTAAGTAAAAACATTAGGTATTATGTTGGAACTTCTTTTTACAATGTTCAAACAATATATGCACCAAATTATACTGTTTGTTCTGAATCAAAGCGTTTAACAAAGTATTAAATGACCTTACTGAGGTTTCAACGCCGAATTCTTTGACCCGTAAGAAGGTTTGGAGGGCTTGTTTGGGGCGACTGGCGATTCCGTAGTTTCGAATTACGACTATAAATAGATTTTCGCCGCGTTTACTGTCCGATTGCTGTAATTGGGCGAGAAGAGTTTCCATCGGCTCGAATGCGGGAACTCGAGTGAGCTTGTTGATGATGGCGTGGTAGGTGTCATAATTATGCTGTAAATTGGGGTAGAATTTTCCGACGTGGTCAAAGATTTGGAGGGAAAGATCAAGGTTTTGTTGGCTGGTGATGATGGAGACGAGGCGTTTGGGGGAGTGATTGTGTAGGATTTAAGGAGTTGGTCTTTGAATTTTATGGCGGAGAGGTGGTGGTGTGAGGGGTGGGCGATGAAAGGGTCCGTGGTGGAGGCGGTGGTGGTGAGGTGGAGGTGGAGGTGGTGGTGGAAATGAAATGGCCGGTGAATTGACATGTTGAGGAAAGTGGCGGACTTGAGTGAGAAAAAGATGAGACAGTGAGAATTTAATTATGACCATCAGATCTGTTTTAAAAGATCTAACAGCCCAAAATTTATCGTATGGTACAATATGTACATGTTCTCCCCCTCAATCCCCGTTGATCTCTTTGGACTAGCAAATCATACTACTCGAGAATATCCCGTATAAATTATTGCCCACTCCTATACGCACCATCCTTTTCAGCAACAGTGTTTTATTGGTCACCTCCCTATCATCACAGTATCTTTCTTCTCTCTTATTAAATTGAAATCAACGGTTATATTTCGTTTGTGGCAGGACCAATTTCAACGCTTTCGTAGCTACATCACTCCCCTTGCATCTCATTACTACCGGTACATTCTAGTATCAAGGTATCAGGCTATCAGCTTCTTCTTCATTAGAGAGAAGCAAGCAAAGAATCAAACTCAGAAGTAATGGAGAATTTATGGCAAAAGGCAAAGATATTTGCAGAAGAAGCAGCCAAGAGATCTCAAGCCCTAACCCTAACCACTTCTCCGGCGAAGATCGCCGACATTGTCTCTGAAACCGCTAAGCGATCTAAAGACTTTGCACTCGAGGCCTCTAAGAAAGCCGATGAGCTTAAAACTGTTGCCGATCAACACATCAAGTCTCTCGCCGATCAAATTCCCTCACTTTCACTCACTACTAATTCTACTTCTTCTTCCGATTCAGTGTCCGACTCCGACCTCCAAAGCTTCGGTATCACGGAGGATCTCAAACAGTTCGTTAAGGGACTTACCACACTCACATTCCAGAGTTTTCCTATTCAAGGTTTTCTTTAAGTCTATCTAGATTTTGGCTTCATTCGTTTAAATTGCCTTGGTTGAGATGATTTTAATTGCTTTCTTAATCTCTTGTTTGTTTCAGTGGATTTTCTTTTCCTTGAATCTTTAAATTGCCTTGGTTGAGATGCTTTTAATTGTTTTGTTAATTTCTTGTTTGTTTCATTGGATTTTCGTTTCCTCGGATTCCCTAGATCTTAGTTTAAGTTTAGACATATTTCAGCCAAGATTACTTGAAACTCCAACAAATTTGATTTAGCTTTGGCAATGTTTAAATAAGCTAAGGTTTCTGGTTGAAATATGAGATTCCTGTTATGCCTTGATTTAAATGGTAGTATCTGCTAAGTATGTTCTATTAATAGTTATCTTTGGTGAAGTTAACTGAGTTATAAGTTCTGGACAAGGTAATTTAAGGGACTTGGTATTACAGCCCTGGGAAATGGGGAAATTTTTCTTTCTCTTTGTTGATTTAAATTCTTATCATCTCTCTTCAGTTAGATAATAATTCTTGTTTCCTGGACGTGTAGATGATATACAAGGATCTGATGTGGCTACATTCTCTAATGTCCGACAAGATCTCTCTGAGTGGCAGCAGAAACATGCCACCCTTGTTCTCACTACTGTTAAGGTAATTTTTTCTTGTCTTTGTTTCAACTTGAACTCCTCAAGGGCCTTGCTTAGCAGTTGGAAGAAATGAAAGTAGGATATCTTACTAGTTGTTAGATCACACACAATCTTCTCTATGCTTGTGTGCTTTATGGGACCTAAGAAGTACATTAGATGTTTTGAGCAAAAAGGCACACATTTGAAAAAATGACCGTCTCATAATATTCAACAGCATTTTTTTGTCCAGTGCAACAGAATAGAAATAATGAATTTTTCAAATGATAGAGGCATACTGCATGACGGGGCAAATTGTGCATCTCAATTAAGAGAGTTCATATATTCTGTTACTGGGATTATCTACTTACAGCTTATGACACCAAAGCTGAATATTTCCTTTTTATCTCCTTTGACGATTTTAGTTTTCCCTTGTTGGGAGGCTGTAGAATCAAAATTTCCTATGCCTTTTATCCATTTTAGTGAGTCTTATAAATTATAAAAGTAGATTTGTAAATCCAATTAAATGTGATTTACTAGTCAAATGGTCCTATGCAAACTCCATACATCAAGTTTTTAATTTTTACCCTAAAATTAATTAATTGAAGTTGAGAAAAATACACGCTTTTTTCTTTAAAACTCTGGGCGTGATTCTAATTTGCACGTCACAAAAATGTTCATGTATTTTGGAGTTCTAAATTAGAAAGCATAAACTAGTCGTCACATGAAACTATACTGTCTACAATGTTTCTCATGGCTGTGATGTTTCAGGAAATATCGAGGTTAAGATATGAATTGTGCCCACGACATATGAAAGATCGGAGATTCTGGCAGATATATTTTACACTTGTGAACAGTCATGTGGCTCCGTAAGTAACGCTCAGTTTTTAATTTTCACTTTTTCTCTTAGTTATGGTAAATGCTAGGGAGAGCGATAAATGGCAATACTGACTGCTTTTAATTTCTGGACCGCATTCACTTGTCCAATTTTTAGACATATGAAAACTTGGTAACTAATCATTAAATTATGGTTAAAGAAAGATACTTGAGTAGTAACTAAGGATTGTTTTGAAGAATTTTTATTCTTTAGAAAAAAGTTTTCACTAAAATCAGCATCAGCGTGTTAGTCATCTACACTGAGCGTAATCCGGTAAGTGTTTCGCTGGACTAGTGAGAATTTTGTAGTCCATACGGAACAGCTCTATGCACAAAATCAAGAAAAGAGTAGACTAGTTTAAAACATGAATGATCTGAAACCTATAAGTGAGAGTGAGATCAATCTGCAAGGCTTGGCATTCCTTTGAGACCACAAAAAGAAGCTTCCTGTTCAAAGAAGCTATCTCTATGAACCCTGATATTATTAATCCCATGAAGGCATGTACATCTTATCATAAAAAACATTAAGAAGTCAAGATATAATAGTAGGCATTTTGTTGAAAATATCCATGATCTGTTCTAAATTCATTTCTTTATTGGACACATCCAGGTCCGAGAAGAACTACGGGGAGAAGAATAAGCTAAAAGAAGCAGAGAACATTAAAGATGGCAAACTTGAGCAAACTCCAACAGTTGGATCAGAAGGAAAGGGAACAAGCCTGAAAAGTAAGACTTCAAGTTTATCTGCGGAGCAGGATTTAGACACATTTCTTTTGGGGGATCTTGATGACAGTGATGTGGAGCCAGCAGGTACATTAGATAGGCAACTTCGTGAAATTACACTGGAATCCTTCAGCTCATATCCTGATGACAGTGATGTCATTAGTATGTTTTAACTTATATAGCTGTTTGTATAATGAAATTACACTGGAATCCTTCAGCTCATATCCTTGTGTGACTGTGTTCATAGTTTTTGGATAAAAGATGCATTTAAATGTACACACTCATGGCTGCCGCACTCAACTTAAAAAACGAGTCATATGGTATTGTCACTTGAGAAGGGATTTATTTTAGAATTCCATGGAAACATATGTTATGTTCATAGAGATTTCTACTTGGTTCTCAATTATCAAGATGGCATGATTTGAAGAAAATATTATACCTAATTGGGTTTTATCAGATTTGTTTAAAAATGTTGTGTACTGCTCATTAACTTTCCAATGCTACTGCTGACAACTGAAGTTCTAATGAATGTAGTCTTTGTTATCATCAGGGTTTGTATACTAATTTTGTGCGACTATTTGTGTGCATTATGCCCAAATATTTGGATTATATGGGTAATTTTCCAAGCCACTCCACCAAGCATTGCTTGACAATATGCTAAATTACTAGTTCTTTCTTTCTTTCTTTTGCTGATTGTTAAAATACATTTTCTTATGCACTTAGTTTTATGAGTTCGAACTAATTGATACAAATTGCAGAAAACCAGTAGGTAATTGCTAGATTTGTTTTTGTTGTCTTTTTTATTGTTGGCAGTTTTTATATTGGAATGCTCTTGGCCTTAAGTTGCTCATTAACAAGTGTTTTTATTTTTACCAGATGATGATGAGAATTTTGATGATGATTTTGACAAGATTGACAATTTGGTAAGAACAAATTATCTTCCCAAATATTCCTTAAAGCTCCATAAAGCTCCACTTTTCATTCTGCTTTGTGCTGCTCAATTTCTTGATACATTAATTAAAATCCTCTGGAGGGGTGACGACAATAGCAGGAATTCTAGTGTGTGCAACAACTAAGCACGGTTATGTGGTATTTTGGAGAACTGATGGGATTTTATGCTTGCAGGGCGTTGAAGATGAAACATAGCCGAATAAGATGATGACAGAGGCAGGTTAGAGGGCTATGCAGTGTTTGAGCAATTGAAGTCGTACGCGTATCTGTTAGGTGGAGAGGACAAGTGAAGAAGAGTACTAGTATATTTTCTGTGATACATACATACGGTGATGTATAGGAGGAGTTGGAAGGTTTACTTTGGCAATATAAAGGCCCATCGTTTATGGTAGATCGGGAAAAAAAATAGGTTTGGGTCGCATAAAATAGGTTTGGGTTGGTTTTGGAACCAAAATCATATTACCTATATTTAATATCAGTTTATGTGGTTTAGATTTAAATGGTTATGGGTCGAATCCATGTTGACCTATTTTTTTAAATTATAGTTTCATTGAAATCTTAATTTCTGTTATACTAAAAGAGTTTTAATTTTGGTGGGCGGTGGGCGGTGGGCGGTGGGCGGTGGGCGGTGGGGGGAGTGGTGGATGGAGGTGGGGCTATATACATAACCAATAAATATTATTTTTTTGGGGGTGAGAGGTGGAGGTGGGGTTGGGGATAGGAGTGGGGGTGGAGGTATATACATAATCAATAAATATTATTTTTTTTGGGGGTGAGGGTAGTAGTGGGGGGGGGGGGTGGGATGTGGGGGGTGGGTGGGGGTGGAGGTGTATACATAATCAATAAATATTATTTTTTTTGGGTGAGGGTGAGGGTGAGGGGTAGGGGTAGAGGTAGGGGTGGGGCAAGGGGGGGGGAGTAGGGGTGGAGGAGTATACATAATCAATAAATATTATTTTTTGGGGGTGGGGGTGGGGGGTGGGGTGGGGTGGGAGAAATTAAATTATATAGTATAATATAAAATAATTTATGGAGAGAGAGGATATTAAATATAATTGTATAATTTAAATGAGTTATTTTAATTAATTAAGAGAGGAGATATTAATTATTTAAATTAGTAGTTCGTTATACTAAAAGTGTTAACTTATTATGGATTAATTTCATAATTAGTAAATGATTTTTATACATAATTACAAATATATAAATTACAAAAATATGTAATATGTATATAATGTAATATGTATAATGTATATGTGTTATATAAGAATGTAGTGTAATAATGCATACATATTGATATATTAACTCTACAAAGTGCAAAAAATTATTATAGATGGGTCAAAATTAGATCCAATCTATATTTGTAATAATAATATGAGTCAATTACTTAAAAATTAGTTAACCAATCTAATAAATTTAAGTAGTTTTGATTAATTATTTAATTTTCAACTTAAATCGTTAGCTCTAATTTATGGTATGGTTAGGTTATGTTTCATTTTATCTTTGCTTGTACTATTAAAAACTATGGTTTGTACAGTTGCTGTAATTTTAAAGCCAAATTACGGGGTAGAACAAAAAAAATTATTTGATGAACATTAAAGCTTTACCAATTTTTTGTATGATCATAAAATAAGAATATCTATGCCTTAGTTGCAGCTACAAATTACTGATAATCTTTTTTTTGGGTACAAATTTATTGATACTTTTATGCATGTGTCAATAAACTCAGTTACCAACTTGCGCTCATTGATGTTCGGGATCTACGACTCATTCGGAATCATCATTTGAACCACTGCGCCAACTACTAGAGTATCTAACAATTAATACTTTAAGAGGAATTCGTCATATTAAAAATAAAAAAGATGAATTATGTATAAAAAATATGACAATCTCTCTTAATAATAAAAATACTATTCACTATGCCTCTAATTTTTTAAGTAATAATTAGTAGCGTTTAGGATATGACTTTAATAAATAAAGTTAAATATTTACCCTCATATTTTATATTTTTATCTCGGTAATGATATCATATATTTGCTATGACATATATATCATTTCTACCATTTAATATTACGTCTGTTACTAATAATAGCAGACGTAAATTTTTTTCGTTTTAATTTTGGCCGTTGATTTTTGTATTGGACATTCATTGAAAATACTCCCTCCCCTTCCTAAAAGATTGTCGTTTAAGTTTTTGGCACATGGATTAATGAAATGTCATTTACCAAGTAAATTGTTTGAAATTCCATTACTACCCCTTTATGGGAAAATTGAAAACTATTAATACAAATGAGAGAATTTTTTGGGACAATGAGAGAATGTAGGAGTAGTATAAGAAATTAAATAATTTATTCACCTCGAAAGTTGTAAACGACAAACTTTTTGGAATAATTTTTTTTTCTCTAAAACGACAATCTTTTAGTAACGCAGGAGTACTCGCTATGGATCATTTCTTTTATCTTTAAAATAAAAAAGAAAAAGAAAAAGAAAAGAAAAAGACTAAAATGCCCATAGTAAGCCTGCTAATTAGATAAACGCCATTACCACTCAACTAGAATTAAGAACCTGATATATATTACCACAAATATTTGACAAACTTAAATTCTGAATAAAATAAATTAAAATGCAACAATAATTGATTTTTACTCGAAATCATAGTTGGCCAAAAACTTTGATAATGTCCAGCAAGACTCCTATAATTACATACCCAGAAACGGAGCCATCGCGCTCCACAGTCCACCCAACTCTCCATGATTTCTGCGGCGGCCGTCGTCTTAATTGGCGGAAGGTCAATCAGACTGACCCAACTGTCCTCCATTAAACTTTTAATTCCCAACATATCCTCTCCTCTCTTCTTCTCTTCCCTCTGCAAAGGCCGACCACTCTCTCAAACAGTTCCACCACCAGTCCCCAAAAAAGTGCCCTTTACCGTTTCAGCTCATGGAATCAAGTGGCAAGACCCATACCATTGGATGCGAAAAACGGACGAGCCTGATTTCATCAACTACCTCCACCAAGAAAACTCTTATGCAGAAGCTTTCATGGCCGACACAAACAACCTCCAACAGACTCTCTTTTCTGAGATGACCAGCCGAATACCCTCCAAGATTTCCACTCCCCCTGAACGCTTCGGTCCCTGGTCTGTTCTTTTATTTATATACAAAAATTTGTTGCTTTTAGGCTTAAGTTGAGTGGGTAGTTTATGAAATGTTTAGTATTGCTTATTGTTGGCACATTGTGGTTGTAGATGCAACTCAGTGCTCTGCTATGTGTTGCATGAAATTTATGAATGAAAATGTGCAATTGTTAATGCGTGATTATATATTTTTTGTGATTAAAATATATTTACCTATGTTTGTGTTTCATGATTACAATGTACTGAGATTGTTAATGGAGTTTGAACGGGTTGTAGTCAATTATATTGGGGAATGCATTTAACCATATATGCAGTTTATGATTATTCATGTACTGAGATTGCTGATTTTGAGATTTTCTAATATTAATTGAGTTTGAACAGGTTGTACTACCAATATATTCCGGAGGATAAGGAATACCCAGTTTTATGTAGGAAACTAACAACTGAGAGGAAAGGTTGGGTGGAGACCGTAGTCAATTACGTGAGGGGAGGATCAGGGAAGGAGGAAATTTTGCTTGATTGGAATGAAATTGCGAAACAATATGGTAGGTTTCTTCTTGTGGATGGTGGGAGAATAGTTATGCTTTATTTAAGTTAGTGTTTTCTTGTTATAATACACTCACACATACATAAATATATATCCTCCTCCCTCGGTTCCACAAAAAGAGCCCCATTTGATGTTGATCCTAGGTCATTTGGGAAAATTGTGATGTGAATTTATTGTAATTTTTGAAATCATAATTTGTAATTTGTAATACTTTTTAAGTATTTATACTATTAACCATTTCATTAATCAAAATCAATTAAATTCACGTCAATTTTGAATTTTGGGATTTCTCGCAAATTGATTAGGATTTTTTTATTTTAAAATGAGACTCTTTTTGTGTATAAGAGGGATAATATCTGCTTTTCATTTCTTTCCTTTCCCTGTGTTTTCCAAGTCTCAGACGTGCCAAAATGTGCTTGAGGTACTTTTTCTCACTTATCAAAATTTCAAGGGAAATTCGATTGCTTGAAAGGTTATGAAAGTCAATACTGATACTGCTAATTTTGATTGTATACACATGCTGATGTACTTGAAGTAATGTATTCATTCTTGCGTTGCGTATTATATGAGAAGTCAACTTTCTGTATCCACTGCATGTGCGTTTAATAGTTTCACCACGGAGAGTTTGCTAGTAGGGTTTGAATGTATTGTTATAATAAGTTGCGCTTTGGTTTAGGTTTTATCCTTGTATGATTGCATAGACATAATTTTTATCTTTTTCAAATAAAAAAAATAAAAAAAGTTGTATTCATATGCTTGTATGCTTGATTTTTTTGTTCTGGATATGTCCATGTTCAGACCAAGAAATTTCTTACTTCCACTCAGTACTTATTACCTGTATTTTTTTAATATTAAGTTTCCATAGTTGGATCCTTTAATTGTCCTCAATGGCAGGGTATGTTCATGTGGGTGCATGTCGAGTATCACCAGACCACAGTTTTCTTGCTTACACACTTGATATTACTGGTGGCGAACAGTTCATGTTACAAATTAAGGACCTCAGAAGTGGTATTCTTCAGGACCTAAGAGTTGCCGGAGTTGTTAGCTTAGCGTGGGCTCAAGATGGTTGTACTTTGTTCTATACCATATCTGATGATACCCAACGGCCTTACAGGCAAACATTTTCTTACTAGTTCATTGCGTCTTTCACTTGGGAGTTTGTATAAATCTAACTAATTATTAGTTGGGCAGGGTACAGTACACTAAACTGGGACCAGATCCTATGAATGATATCCCATTATATACAGAAATGGACTCCAGCTTCTGTGTGGACATCACGAGTACGAAGGATGAAAAGTTTATTACTGTGAATTCAAACTCAAGAACTTCATCTGAGGAAGGAACTTACCTATGCCACATGCCATTATTGTATTCCCTATTATTTGTAGAAGAATATCTTTATGGTTGGTTTTACTTACAGCTAGGTTGTTTCGTTTCAGGTTTATGTCATAGATGCAAACAATCCACAAGATGGCTTACAAATGATTCACAAGCGTGTCCCTGGTGTACAATACTTTTTGGAACATCACTATGGCTTTTTCTATGCCCTTACAAATGTGCCTTTGAGTGATGATAATGGATTGTCTAGCGGAAATTATTATTTGACTAGACGTCGAGTTCAAGATATAAAGTCAGCTAATTGGGAGGTAAATTTTATTTACATGGTCAGGCATTTTTTATAATTTAACTTTCACTTTTGCCTTAAGCTCTAGGTTGTACAAGGTACAAACATAGTGCTGCAAGGAACTTTGAGTATATTGTTAACAAAAAAAAGGTGGAACTTTGAGTATGTTGGTCTGCTTCTGAATATTATTTGTGCAACTCTCTTTCATTATGTTTCCAATACCTCGTGACAAACACTGCAAGTTGTTGCTTATTAGTTATAACTCCCTCTGCTCCTCCTTTTCATTTGCTTGATGAACTAAAAAATCAGGAGAGCAAACCTTCAACGAGGTTTGTGAGGATCAAATACTCCGCATGAAGTAGCTAGTCTGTGCTTCTTTTTATTGCATAACATGGAATAAGAGAATGTGAGAGCCACAACTCAGTTGATACTATTGTCCTACATAAACTTCAATCCAAAAAACCGTATCCACTTAGTTGCAGTTAAGGCTTCAGAAATGACCTGGATCTAAATTTTTGTAACTATAATTATATTGGTCTCCCAACTCCAAGGGGTGGGAGAAATGACAGAGGCTTGAAGAATAGCCTCAAAGTCGCTGATTCCAATCCCTATACTTGGGATCAAAATTACCAATCAAAATAATAATAATAATATTAATAAATTTGTCACCTCAGTTGGTGAAACGTTATTAAAGGTTTCTTTCTCTCCACTAATCTCTCTCTCTCTCCCTTGTCAGTTTTTCTCCCTCAATTCCCCTCTCCCTTATTATTACAAGGCAAAATGGAGCTGCCTATCTTATCCATTTCTTATTTTCAATTACTTTTGTTTTCTCTTACTAGAATATCATACTACCAAGTGAAGATACCAGCATACAGGACATGGACATTTTTAATGAACATCTGGTGCTTTTTCTTAACAGAAAGGGTTCCCCTGTAATATGTGCCATCACGATGCCTATTGATGGAAGTTGTATGGTATAATTCTCTGATACTGTTAGTATTTACTTGTTTTATATAATTTGAGTTTGCTTA
This sequence comes from Panax ginseng, assembly GCA_020205605.1. Lineage (NCBI taxonomy): Eukaryota > Viridiplantae > Streptophyta > Magnoliopsida > Apiales > Araliaceae > Panax > Panax ginseng. The sequence goes on from CM035127.1 coordinate 4,425,974, forward strand.
TTTGTCTTATTTTGTTCTACAGAAAGAAATGGAGATTGATGATCTCAATCCGTGGTATTTCCCTCTGCCGTCGAATTCCTGTGGAATTGTTCCTGGTTCAAATCATGACTTTATGAGCTCCCGGTATCGCGCCATCCTCTCATCTCCAGTGGTATGAATTCTAATGGGATGTACATTCTGGTTATTTGATTAATCTGAACTTAATAGTCCGCTTTCCTCTACCCCTCACACCCCTCCCCCCTCCGGGGAAAAAAAGTTTATCAAAAATATGGATTAAATTTAACAGCATCCCAAGTACTTAGAAGAAATGATGAAGCTCAGAATAAATTTATATTTTTCTTATACGAGTAGGTGATGGGTGATGAGCCTGAATGCAATCAGATTAAGTCCGAAATACAAAGATCTTATTATATTGATTTTTTGCAATAATCCTGAAATATTGATTCCCGACCAAGGAAAGGTAAATTTTCCTGCAAGATGATGCTCATACCATGAGCAATGTGGCTCCTAATTAAGCAAGCTAGAAAAAATACATTAACTAAAGGAAAACCACAAACTCATGTAACAGGAAAAATAACACCCCAAACTTCTCTTTCTATGAATATGGCATTATACAAAAGTAATGTAGTTGGCAATAAGGTAAACTTGGGAACCAAGTTTGACTAATGAATTAGAGTTAAAAATCAACCTTGTTGGATTGAGTAAGTAGGCATTTGGTGAATCGCTGCTGTGAGGTGAAATACTTTTACTAGTAGCACCACGAGAAAAAATTGAAGGACCTCTGCATTGAGGTGACTTTTACTAGTAGTTTGAGGAAAAAGTGTTGTTAATACAAAACTGCAATAGTGTTTGGTATAGAATTTTAGAAGCAGTTTATAGAGATATTTTAGCTTGTTAAGTTTAAATTCAAACACAGTTCAAAAGGACCCAATTATAGCTTCTTCCTAAAGTGATTTAGCATCCCAACACTCTACAGCTAAAAGTACTTTTGTAATATTGTTAATTACCAAATAGGCAAATACTCCTAACCACAAAATTTGATTTAAAAGTGTTTTAAGCCCACCTCACTGCTGAACGGACACCAAGTATGTAGATCCTACTTAAGACACATACCTAAAATAAGCATGTTGTACAAGCTCGTTAACTCAACAAAGATCTTTACCTATTTGAAGCGTAGTATTCCCTAATTGCTAATATATTAGTTAAGAAATAAGTCCCTTAAACCTATTTTTGATAAAAATTTAACTTATTCCTCTTTGACAAGAGTTGATCTTATATTTTGCTTGCATCAGTTATGCAAGGTTGATTATTTGAAGACAGATTTCTGGATTCTTTAGTGAGGGTTATGTTTGAGTGATTTTTTTTTTTATTTATTATTATTGAATAAAAAAATTCCTTTTGAAAAACGTTGATTATTGAAAGGTTTTGTATATGGATGTTGGATGATGAGTGGGGTTTGTGGATTGGGAACTTGTATTTAGTTCCTCTTTGGTGTAAATTGGATGAGTTGGTTGTAAACATATTTGGGGTTGAATTAATTTCTCTCATCTCCACTGGTCAGGGACACATAGCCTAAGTTCTTGTTTTCTCTTTTTCAAGCAGCAAGTGGGGTTTGTCCAAAAGTTAACATTTGCAGTTATTCTTTTGTTTTATTTGTTTGTTGGCTCTTCTCAATGTTTTTCCTCTCTGTTTTAATCAAATGAAGATGCTGTTTAGTTTCACAGTTTTCAACTCATTCATAGGTTATCTCCTCTGGCTGTTCTCGAGTTTTTTTCGCTTCTTGGCAGTCCTAGGTGGAGCTGCTTTCCGTCATAGTTGTCCCTGTTGGCCTAGTAGTTCCTTAGTCTTGTAACTCAGCTCTTCGAACCTTAGGACAAACAACTTTGAGAACGGCACTTCAAGTCGATTTCTTCTAACTCAATTCCCTTAAGTGAGGTCGGGACTCTGTTTCTTCTCTAGCTGGCATTTTGGTCTGTTTCCATGAGTGTTGTTGCTTTCAACCGGCCGATAGCCCCCTGTGACAGAATCCCAAACAGTAGCCCCGAAGTTCTATTTTGGGATTAAATCGTGTTCTCCTTTAATCCTAAACAATGCAATGAATATAAGAAAGTGACTTGGCTGAGTTATAATGATTTACCTATTATCCTTGTCATTGCGATACATTGTTGGATGTAATTGTCGACTCTGACTGAGTAATCTAATTTGAATTCTACATGAGAGTTGTGTCCCTCATACATAGTTTTGTTTTGTCAAGTGCAGATACCTGATTTAATTGTCGACTATGACATGTTTAGACGTACTTTTTCCATAGTGCATCAAGACGAAGTACTTGGTATTTCCCCTAATTCTGGGTCACGCTCAATGACTTGCGAAGGAGAGAGTTATGAATTTCCAAACCTCCAAAGTGACAAGGACAAAGATGTCATATATAATGAAATGCAGGGATGGAGGAATTTCTGTGATGCATATTGTTGTGAAATAAAGGAAGTCGTTTCCCGCGATGGTACCAGAATTCCTCTGACCATCTTGTACTCTCGGAAAGCACATCAAAAGGCTCAATCTCCTGGAATTCTACAAGGCTATGGAGCATATGGGGAAGTGCTTGATAAAAGCTGGTGTGCAGACCGACTAAGTTTACTTGATCGGGGTTGGGTAGTTGCATTTGCTGATGTAAGGTATATCTCAAGTTTGTTATATTATGGCCATTATCCACTGCAAATTGTAATTTGGAACTGAGTAGAACAATACAACCAAGTCGAATAGTTAATGTTGGATTTTGTTTCAATAGTTAGATAATATCCTCTTTTATGAATTCAGACATGCATACGAACTCTGGCCCTAAAAATAGAAGGTTCATTTAATTTAAAGCCGATAATAGTCTTAACTCACTTATAATTAAAGATACCTTGTAGGATAGGGGACAAAATAACAACATGTGTTCTGAGAGCATAAACAATATGCTGGTGTATTTTATACTAATTATACGGCCCTTGACAAATTGAAATGGAGACTGAAAACATTTGAAGCTAACCCCCAGGCATATTAAAGAAATTGATGAGTTGTCTCTCTTTCACAACATGCTATTCCTTCCATCCCAAATAGGGCGTCATGTTTTCCATTTTGAAATGTACCAAAATGTTCATCACTTTTTCGAAGCTGGTGGAAATTTAAATAAATGGACGGTATTGTCCTCTTAGAGATAAATATATGTTTACCCACAATATATTGCAAAACCAATGCAATTTTATTATTGGATATAAAAGGAACAAGTTTGGTCAAATTTTTTCATTTTCTTTTAAACTATTTTCCATATTGACCATGACTATTTGGGACATGAATTTATTGTAACTTGAGCTGCACCAAGTTCTTTCCAACTGCTTCATCTTCACACATCTATGTCCACCTAGGTTAATACTGACATATAGTGGACATTCTCTGCGTATTTTATCTTTTGAATTGAAATATGCTGGCTATTGTAAATGCTATCTGTTGGTTCCCTATGCTGGAAAGCTATATTGACATCATGAGTATCGAAAACTAGTAATTTGACTGCTGTGGCTTGTTTTGTATGGACAGAGGTGGTGGTGGTGTTGATCCTTCTTGGCATAGATCTGGGAGGGGATTGTACAAATCAAACTCTATATTTGATTTTGTGTCATGCGGGGAATACCTGATTAATGAGGGTTATGTCCATAAGTGTCGGCTTGGTGCTGTTGGATGTAGTGCCGGATGTCTTCTTGCTGGTGCAGCCTCTAATATGTATCCAGAACTCTTTCAAGCTATTATTTTGAAGGTAAGCACCCCTACAGAACTTCAACAACTATCTCACATTCTTTTGTCGGATGGCTATAGAACTCCTATGAGTTGTATCCAAAAATATTAAAAAATTACTGGAGTTGAAGATATTTTGAACTCCCACCAAATCTAGGAAGCATCTTCACCTCCCTCTTAACATTGACCTTTCCTACTCAAGATTGGGAAAGGGAAGCAGTAAGAACAAGTGATGGTTATTGTCTAAGAACATGTTATGTATTAGTAGTAAACAAATTTGCTTTTGGGATGTCTAGTTTTAAAATTTAACTTCAGTAACTGCTGTTCTACAATTTATTGTCAAAGTAATGTTAATATATATTTGTCAGATTCTTCTTATTGTGTAAGAATCTGAGTGCTTGGTTTGTTTGGAGAGTAACGTGACCATGATGTTTGTCTCAGGTTCCATTTCTTGATATCTGCAACACATTACTGGATCCCAGTTTGCCTCTCACCATATTGGACTATGAAGAATTTGGAAATCCTCAGATACGATCCCAATTCCAATCTATTTTGAGTTATTCTCCGTATGATAATGTACCAAGTAAAGTTTGCTGTCCTGCAATGCTTGTGACGGCATCCTTCAATGACTCAAGGTAACTTCAAACATCTATAAATATACACACACACATATGCCATGCCTTTTTGTCATTTTAAACCTTGCACATGCATGTAGTTGTATATTCATACCTCTGCCTAGAAATATACATATTTGAAAGCATAATCGAATGGATACGGATAGTTTAACCGGTGCGGTGCCATTTTTCAATTATCTCAGAGTTGGAGTTTGGGAAGCTGCAAAATGGGTGGCCAAAGTACGAGATAATGCATGTCCAAAATGTTGTCACTCAGTCATCCTGAAGACAAATATGAGTGGTGGACATTTTGGTGAAGGTGGGCGTTTTGGTCAATGTGAGGAATTGGCGTATGAATATGCTTTTCTGATGAAAGCTATGGGCCTCTCGGATAAGGATTGAAAAAGGATTTGTACCAAGATTCTTGTAAAACATTTTCAAGTGTACTCTTACCTCTCCCGATGGAATTATGAGCTAAACTCTCCAATGCTTTGAAGCTTGCAGTGCCTCTTAATTGCTGCATCAAAAGCTACCAATAAGCTCGGAGCGAGCTTAGTGGTCTTGCGAACTAGGTACTACATTATTTTTGATTTGTAATATTTATCTTCTTGCGAGCTTAGTCTGTTATGTTACGTGTGCAGGAGTCCAGAAGTAGCCAATAGTTGTCCTCCTCCTCCTCCAGGGCCAGGCTAGCCAAGATTTTGACTTGCTGCTGTATGGCATAAAAAAGTAGTGGATTTCTTTCTTATTACGCTTGGCTGGTGTAGAAGAAGAAGAGAAGACACTTTCCATAATACTCTTAGAATTCTCGAATAAAAATATTTCTTATTTAGTGCGTTTAAATGTGAGAATTTATACATTGTAGTATTAGTATAGAATATGAATAACAACTAAAGTTGATAAACCAACCCCACCTCGTCTTGCTAATTTAATATACCATCTGTTCATGTGGATTTAATATACCAATTAACTATCTCCTCTCCTGCTTAATTAATTACAATTTTCAAGAATTGGGCCCCTTCATTAAACAAACGACCCCAGAGGAAGTAGTCCAAATCCATGATCATGTATGTTTATTTTTCACCCTTTTAGCCCAGCCCACAGATCTGCACTGCACTAAAATTGTAGAAATGGCCACCCCATCCGTTCGCTACCAGTACCTGTTGGACTCTGACCACGCCACGTCAACACCCTATCACTTTATTACACGTCACCCTATCTCTTTCCCCGCCTTATCCAACGGTCGTGATGATCTCACCCAATCTCAGATCCACCGGCTATAATTGTGCATTCTGGACACTACGAATCAAGCGGGCAAGCGGGCGGGCGGGCGGGCGGGCGGGCGGGCGGGAGGGAGACTCTCTAGATGAAATAATTTATTTGTTGTTTATAATTTTTTAAGAGAATAAATTATTTATTTTTTTATATTACTCTTAATTTTATTCATTCTCTTACTAAATTTTATCTCTTTTTTAACTTTTTATAAAAAGATAATAATAAAATTTTATATAAATTTTAATTTTAAATGATAGTATTAAATAATTTTTTTAATTTATATTTATAAAGTTAAAAATATAATTATTATGGAACCGGGAGAGTAATAAGTATGGATAGTTTTAGGGAGAGAAAGATTATGTTATTCTAACCAGGGTTAGTTATCTAACCAGGGTTCACGCGCAACGTTCTTCACTGCAGATAAACCGGAGTTAAAAAGAACATTCGACGAGAGTGAGATAAAATACATATATATGTATATACATGGAGAGAGAGAGAGAGAGAGAGGCTTAGCAAGAACGAAGAGAGGGTTTTGTGGCTTCGACAAAAACATTCAGGGATCCTGCCACATCGGAATCCAGCCCGTTGAACCTTCTTTCTTTCTCTCATTCCGACCGTTGATCTGTTTGAATCTTTATATTCGCCGGTTGGCCGACCCTTTTTTCAGAGTTCAATCTATCCAGATCCACCCGACTGGTGAGTTATTTATTTTAGACTTTTCAAGTTTGTCAATGTATTATTTTCTAATCAACTTAAAATTGTTGCAATTAGTTAGTTTGCACTATTCATGAAGATCCAAACTTTATTATGAATCACTTACAATAATTCAACCCTACCCGGATTGATTACGCCGGAATTGTTTTGGATTTCCTGATTTTTGATTGCTTTTAGGGTCCTTGGAGTATTTTCATGTTTGTCCAGCTCATTTAACAAATTTGATATTCCATAGGATGGGTATTTAATATCTACCAAATTTTGCTAATAAAAACATTAACTAGAATTAAAGTGTTTGTAATGCACAAAACTTCCACTTCCGTTAACTTTTGTTGGAGTTTAATAGGTTCAATGTATGTAGACATATAGTGGAAACCATGTATACTGTGTTTATTATTTTATTAAGTTATCAAAAGTTAAAGCTCGAGGTTGTAAGGAAAATCTGAACTATTTGGTGGTATACAAATGAGATGCCATAACTTAGAAAGTTATATAAGGTATGTAATGCAGAACACTAACAACTGAACTTTGAATAGTATACCCAATAATCTGGCAAACTGGTCCATATACAAATTAATATATTAGTGTGTATTCTTTCCCACATACCCTGCTGCTTAATTTGGTTTGATCTTCTCATGTGACCATCTTTTTTGATGACTATGGTTTTTTATTTCTCGACCTTCTGCTTCAGTTGTTCTCTGTATCATGTTTGTGATCCACTTGTATTAATTTATTGCAGATTAAGGTCTATTGCTATATCACATTATCAGATGGATTTCTAGATGTGTTGATCAAGATACTACTTTTCTCTGCCTCTAACATCTGATTAATGATCTTATGTGAATCATACTTTCTCATACAATTGCAATCGTCTTCTGAGTTTGGCACTCTCTTCGGAGTGAGGAAAAAAGTTTCTTCCGCTGCCATCGCGGTTGCCAGCTGCAGGAACAAACAGACTCTCCCTTCATTTCATGTCGCCTAATTTGGACAGCCCTGTTCAGACACAGATGGCGGTGACAGTATTTAGCAACCCACTTGGTGGAGAGTATCACGGAAACAATAGGATGGAAGGGAAGCCTTCTGGAAGGAGACGTGTTTTTGTGCAGACTGAAACTGGTTGTGTATTAGGGATGGATTTGGATCGGAGCGACAATGCGCATACTGTGAAGAGGAGGTTGCAGATTGCCCTTAATGTTCCAGTTGAGGAGAGTTCATTGACATTTGGTGATATGGTCCTTAACAACGACCTGAGTGCCATTCGAAATGATTCTCCTCTTCTTCTTACACGAAATGTATTGCACAGAAGTTCTTCAACTCCTTGTCTCTCCCCTATTGGGAGGGATCTACAACAGAGGGATCAGAGTGGGCCTATCGAGATCTTGGGGCACTCTAAAAGCTTTATCAAAACAAAGCAACTTGTCAAGGAAATTATCAAGGGGATGAAGATTGGGGTTGATCCGATTGCTGTTCATGGCGGACTTGGAGGCGCATACTATTTTAGAAACTGTAGAGGTGAAAGTGTTGCCATTGTAAAGCCAACTGACGAAGAGCCTTTTGCACCAAATAATCCTAAAGGTTTTGTGGGGAAAGCTCTCGGGCAACCTGGCTTGAAGCGTTCTGTAAGGGTTGGGGAAACTGGGTTCAGAGAAGTTGCTGCTTATATTCTTGATTATGATCACTTTGCTAATGTACCACCCACTGCATTGGTGAAGATCACTCACTCAATCTTCAATGTCAATGACGGTGTTAATGGAAACAAGCCTCAAAGCAAGAAGATCGTGAGCAAAATTGCATCCTTGCAACAATTAAGTACCCATGATTATGATGCCAGTGACTATGGGACGTCAAGTTTCCCTGTAGCTGCTGTGCATCGTATTGGGATATTAGATATCAGGATATTAAACACGGACAGGCATGCAGGAAACCTTCTGGTCAAGAAGCTTGATCGTGTTGGGAGGTTTGGTCAAGTGGAACTCATTCCAATTGATCATGGCCTCTGTTTGCCTGAAAGTTTGGAGGATCCATACTATGAATGGATCCATTGGCCCCAGGCTTCAATTCCATTTTCAGAAGAGGAACTTGAATACATAGAAAAACTAGATCCTGTTCGGGATTCTGAGATGTTGCGAAGTGAACTTCCCATGATCCGGGAGGCTTGTCTCCGAGTCTTGGTTCTCTGCACAATGTTCCTCAAGGAAGCTGCTGGTTTTGGTCTCTGCCTTGCTGAGATTGGTGAGATGATGAGTAGGGAATTTCGTGGTGGTGAAGAGGAACCCAGTGAGCTTGAGGTTGTTTGTATTGAGGCAAGGAGACTGATGGCTGAGAGGGAGGTTTTATCGCCTAGGGATGAAGCAGAAGACAACGGGTTTCAATTTGATATAGATTCTGAAGAACCCGGATTTGACTTCACATCAGAGGAACTCATTTCTCGAACCCCAATTCAATTTGGATTTGGAGGTGGTTTCAGTGGACGTAATCCGCTTTCCAAGCTAGAGGAAAGCATTGAGGAGGATGAGAAGGAAACTGAAGGGGAAGTAGAAGACAAGGGATCCATAGCCGTAGGACTTCCGGGCCCTGCAAAGATGCCTACTGTTTCCAAGCTATCCATGTCACTCAAGAACACCAGTTTAGATGAGAAGCTTAAGTACCGGAAAATTTCAGGAACTAGGCTAGAATATGGTTATCCGGCAAACTCATCATCTGGACACAAGAGTGCGCATGATCAGCTTCCCGCCAGTGCTAGCTTTGTAAAGTTTTCAGACATGAATGAGGAAGAATGGGTGCTGTTCTTAGAGAAGTTCCAAGAGCTGCTGTACCCGGCATTTGCTCAGCGGAAGTCTGTGACCCTCGGGCAGAGACAGAGACAGAGGCTTGGGACTTCGTGCCGGTTTTGAGATCGACTATATGTTGCTATTAGAGATGACTGAAATAAAACTGCAGACTTGTGAGAGTGAAGGATTCATAGGTTAGGATTTGATTGCTATTGGCTTTCTTCACTGAAGGTTACTGTAGTTGGGACTTTGGTGGTAGTAGCAGTAGGAAAAATGCTTGTAAATATTTTGAAGGCAGCTAAGTGAAAGGCTCGAGCAGAAGGTAGTAATTTTTCTATTTAACTTCAATTTTTTCTTTGGACTCTTTCTGGACTTGTTTGAACAATAATTTGTAGAATGAAATCCAAAAATAGTGAAAAAAAGTGTTTGTACATATTGAATATTATGCTTCTAAGACTCTTTTTGAATTGAAACTATTACTAGTATTTATTGGATTAGCTTGAGTTGCAATGGTGCTACACTACAAGTCTACATGGATGGTATATTCTTATTAAATTAATACTAAAAAGATTATGTAAAAGGTGTCATATAGAAGTTTTAATTTATGTGAAAATTTTCAACAATAAATGAGATATTTTTCTTCTTCTTCTTTGGTGTTGGGTTAGTTTTAGAGAGGTGGTTTTTTGGATTTAAATTCGGGACCAGCGAAGCGAGCGCTTGGTCATCATGTCAAGTAGGATCTCATTTTCAGGCATAGGTAGTATGATATGAATTATTGGTTCCTATAAAATAAAAGTGGGTTTAACTTGATCTCAATAGCAAGACAAGGATTTGTAGCATCATCCTTTGTTGTTGTAAAGATTGACATTCGTTCTAAATGGTTTTAATTAAGTGATGGATTTTATTAAGGTACTAATTCAATCACGTGTTGCCAAAATAATATTCAACAAAAACATGAGGTTTAAATATGCAGAGCTGGCAAGGATCAACAGATGAAACAACTCAAAGGCCTTCCTTTATGGCTAAATTATGCACCCTTTAGGACTATAACAACGAGGATTGTATATAAATAAATCGGTTACACGAAAGGTTCATCAGGTGAACTGTCTGTCAAGCTGACAACATGTCCAAGTCTTGCAGAATGATTACAGTTTTGTAGCAATTCTGCATGATCCTCAACACAATGAACAATTAGATTAGATTAACTAAATCTTTCATTCACTAATCAACCTTCTGCCAGACTTGCTTCCCTTTCCACCTGCTTTCTCAGCTGATCTAAAATTAATATACAACGCCCCTTCACTCACAAGGGAATCTATCTGATGGCAAGTGTATTAGTGAACACCTTGTCGTGTAAAGTCCTCCTGCTTCTCTAAATCTGCACAAGTAACCAAAAAGTATTTGCTTTCTCAGTTCAAAATATAAGGCAAAAAAACGTAACTGGATCCTAAATTCTGACAACATGGAAAATTGATCATTGTACAGTTCTGTGCAGAATGTTTGACGCTCAACAGCACCTTCCTATGAATCAACTATTGACTGAATTCCTGAATCATGATCAATCTTCATGTTCATTTTCACCTTCAGAATCTGCATAAATAGAAAAGTAAGTCCAATTATATATCAGTTACAACGGGAGGTTCTGACTGAAGATGCTAGTGGTCTGAATTATATGCAAGAGGTTGCTGTCATATTAGATCACTTGGCTGGAGCAATAATGGCTGCTAATACATTTATAACAAGCTATAGAAGTCGTCTTCAAGGGAAATTTAACCGATAATAGGGGTCAAGACGCTGTCAGGCGAGTTTTTTTGATTTGCTAAAAACTATCCATTCCATCTTTAGGCCCCTAACTATGATAAAGGGGCGAGTGCACTTTTTGATGAACCACAAGTATAACCCATACTAAATATGATTAGTCATGAAGCCATTAACAGGTTCTCAGGTTTACAGTAAATTAAAAGTTATATAGAGCATAATAAACTTCATCCACTGGAACAAAGCAGTAATAGAATTCATTCAAAACAAATGCAACCATCAGTTGAGTAGTGACGGATTATTTACAGAAAACCTATGATGCCCTTATTATACTTATGGCTTGGAAAAATGAATAAACACAATACCAGAGCACATTGAACAATTATGCTGCAAAATTAAAAGAATAGGTATCTACTCAGAAGGTATTGAATGATTAAGGCCTTCAAAAATTCAATCTTCCATGACAACAAAGCGGTACATTTGTTTACTTCAACTAGTACTGATTTGCTACACTAATGCTTTCCTCTTCTTTTTCCCCCTTTGTGTGGGTTTTTGTTTTGTTTTGTTGGGGGTGGGGGTGTGGGGTGGGGGGAAAGGTAAAGTAGACTACTGCCCTAAAGACTGTCACAACCAGTGATGTGACTAGCAAGTATGCCTAAAGCAAGTTCCCTCACGGTATAACTTTGTTAACAATCATCATCCCATGTGTTATGCATACATTCACATTTCAAACCGTTCTAAGTCCCTTGTTTTGACTTACCAGATCGAACATCATCACTAAGTTGGCCTCTTGCTTGGATTTGTTTAACAAGCATCCGATACATTAACACCCACCAGTAAATGTGAAGAACGAGCAAGCAAAAGAGAAGAGTATTGAACACGTAGTAGTAGATTGGTCCTTCAACTCTGTGCTTCTCCTTGTCCAATGCTTGGAGAACTTCATAACTGCCGAAAAAGGAATAATCCATAATATTTCATCATATTTTAAGCTCTTCAACATATTAATAGTTATCAGAAACTATAGAATCTTAAATTGGATACTGAAATTGATATTGATACTATAAGAAAAGGAAAGAAAATAAGATCAAAAATGAGTATCTCACTAAAGTGCAAGCAGTGCTACTGAACTAATAATAAGTAAACCAATTATCAATGAAACATTTAACAATTGAAGTTTTGAACTATGAATTTTCATCCAGAAAAAGATGATACTACCAGAAATCTGTTTGAATGATGGCTACTAATCAAATAATAAAAGAACATAATTGCCATTAAATAGCATCACATCTCCTGGCCCTAAGAACTACTAAGATCATGTATTCAGGCTTTTAGCTTCTAGAAATATTCCTCAACTAAGAGCTAGAGACGAAACCTTGGGAAATTAAGATTTTACGGTAAATTTATGAATCGGAAAGAAACCTGTTTGTTCAACGATTTTGTGCACAGATAGTAGAAGATTAAGATTCCAAGGTTAAATAAATAGATATAGGAGTTGTTGAAGCTAGTATACATATGTAGATATACATAAGTGTACCTATACAACCAAATGCTGCTGGTGGAGAATGTATATATATCTTTTGAGAATTTATTCAGCAATTATGTTGTGCACCACCAGACTGAGAAAACCACCCTTGGTTCTTAAGTAAAGATTATCAAGTAACTGCCAACCAATTAATTAGGAATGGATACTGCAAGAAGCCACCATCATTCTATCTCTTTGTTCTTCGTATTCTACTTTGTTTCTTTTTCTTCTCATGTTTTATGTTAAAATATAACCATATTAATCTTTCCAATTTGAGATAATTCAGCTTGATTATACTTAACGCTAGTTGTCTCATGTTCAAACCTAAAGTAATTAGGTTTTTAATTGCTATTCAGATTTAAGTTTGACTTGTGCAACCATTTTTTAAGTCCTTTTGTTTCTGTTGTTGAAAATTCATACATAATTCTTAATAATGTATATTGGTTAGTAAAGATGAGTTGGGTTGACACTAGTCTAGGTTTCAGATTCCCAATCAAATACCAGGTGGCCAAGGTCAGAAAGACATGCAGAAATCAAATGAAATGAGTGTTATAACCCTATTTGGATATGAGATAAAAGTATTGTACTAATAAATTTTTAAAGAAAAACACCTGGCCCAACCCCAAAAGATAATGTGAAAGAAGAAACATAGAGATCCAAATGAATAATCATAAAAGAATGCAACAGTGAAGATAAATAGGCTCCTTTAAATTCCTAAAATACCTTCAACAATGGTATATCTTGAGGGTAACACACTAGTAGACAACATTAGACTACCAAAAAAAAGTTGTTGACCGTGATTGCTTCTTTAACTAGTCAATTCCATTTATTAATATCTTCCTTAATGTCTTAACTTCTGACCTAGTTAAGATTTTAGAATACATATCAATTTTGACAAACCATTTGACATCAGAGCAAAGGAATTTGCAAGAGTATCAATGAATAAATGTGAAAAAGCAATCTACTCCACCTTGTACTCCAGAGGATCCAAAATGGATAGTAGATGAGGCGAAGTAGAACCCATGATAAAACAAACAGAATAAATGAAAAGCTAGCAAGAGTCTCAGTGCCACTATATTTGGACATCTTCCCTACTTCAAGAAATACATCACTAGCATCATGAAGAGCCAAAACAACAGAACCAACTCGAGCAAACCTGCAATAAGACACATGAAACAAATTTTAAAAATTCCATCTGCACCAGGTTATACTATTTTAGCCCTTTCTAGTACATATATTAATTTGAATAATCATATATTCATATTAATCATCCCACATAATGCCATTCCTTGAACATATTCCAACCTAAGTTGAAGTCAGCATAATTGAAATTAGAACTGAAAATGATAATTACAAATTAATATCCTTCTAAGCATACCTGAATATGTAAGACAACATGATGAGTATCGCAGTTGCTACATGATGACCCATTGACACCCCAAAATCAGAACGCCTTGTTTCCCAAAATATCAAAGCAAATATGGAGTATGTATAGAATCCACCAACATACATATAAAGTCCTTTCAATTTCAACCTGGTTATCATAAAATGAGTCAACTCAGAAATAGAAAATTCTTACAAAGTAAAAGAATAAATCAAGAGCGACCCAACGTTGCTACAAAAATTATATAATCATTGGTCTATAATTTTTGGAAATCTTACTTAATTTTAAGCTCTGGCCATACTTGATTTCCAGGTCCTGTCCAAAAATTGCTTGTGTTAGTGAACCAAGGCTCATCATAGGTTACAGCAAGAGCTAGAATCTCTGCTGAAAGGTAATAAATGCATTTCCACGCTGATTCCTTGAACTTTCGTATCTTCTTTCTCCTCTCATCTGTCTCAACATCCAGCTTCTGATTTCCCTTTCCAAATATCAACAGTCTTCCCACTTTCTGCAAAATGTAAACATTCATTTTACTTTACAGTCTGAATACAAAAATTTCCATTGAAGAGTTAATTTTCTTTTTCTTTTTGGGTAGGAGGGTTGTGGGGAAGACCTGGCCATGGAGCAGATTGATTCGAGAAGGTCAATTACAAACATATAGAAAGAAATCAACTAGTGTTGGTGTTGCTTATACATGGTGTTGGGAGAGGTAAACTAGATAATATATATCCTTCAGCATTTTTTTTATGAGTAGCTATCATGCAGCGTTATTTTTTAACAAATTTTGTGTTCTTGAGCTGAACCATTCTATTTGCACCAAAATAACAATCCAAAAGAAGTTTACCAAGAACACTCCCCATGGAAGGTTTAATCTCGGTTGACGCATAAGCTGGGCCGAGGACACCCTTACCGTTCAAACAAAAAAAAAGACTAGTTATCTAGTAAAACCAACATTGGAGGTTCATTAAATCTATATTTTTTGAAGCAGAAAAAGCTATTGAATCCAATTTTTTAAAATTTTAAAATGAATTTGTATTCAGTACCATTCTTTAATATGTAATATTCGCATTCAATTTTTCAATCATGAAAGTTGTAAATTAGTAACTTGGGATCAGTCTAATAATTGTTTATCTGCAATGGTCTCTGCATGTGGTTTTATCCTGATTTTCCAGCTTATCATCTATGATGTTGCATTCTAGGTAGTAACAACATTGAGTCAGATAAAGAAGATACTTTCTGGGTATGTTTGGGATTACAAAGTTCTGGGAGTGTTGTTTGTTGGTAATAAAGCATTAGGGACAGAAACCAGATGAGCATTACCATTCATGTTAAAGGTACAAAAGGACAACTAAAAGAAGATAAAACACAGGATTATTAGTTGGGAAAAAGAACTACAGCCCTAAAATAAAATAAGTTCCACATTGTCAATAAAATGTACTAGCTAAGGATTTAAATAAATATGTATTGTCTCTCATGGTCCAATTGGCCATGGATGACTAATAAGTAAAATCTTAGTTAGTATTAGATCATAAATCCCGTCTCAATTATGAAATTAAGATCATGCATTACTAAAATGGATAAAATACCGCCTAAGAGAACATCGAATCACTCAAAATCCATGTGACTTGACGTAAATGTCAGGGAAAAATCTTGGTAGAAAAAGATGCCACAGAAAGCACAGACATTAATATGTTACTCCCTCCATCACAAAAGAAAGTCCAGTTTCGAAAGTCTTAAAAATGTTTGACTTTAGCATAATTAACGACTAAGATCATAATTTAGACTTCGCAGGAATCTAATATAAAGAAGAAGCTATTGAATCAAAAAGATGCGCCTCTATAGGTGTTTATGGTGTAAAATGCTTTTGCTGGGCTGATTGGACCTTCTTTAATATTGGAGTGAGCAGTCTTCATCTTTTTGGTTATACTGTTGCAGTGAGTAAATACAAAGTATAAACTATAAACAGAACTGTATATTCTGTTCTTTGTGCTTAAAAAAACATATATCCATAGCACAATTACAGCTAGAAAAACAACAGAATTTCAAAAATTAACACAAAGCAAAAGGATGAATGCAATATTGGTCGACGATACACCATATATTCGTAAAGCAATGAATAGCAAAACGTACACACAGTGAGCTTGATCAGTCGATCTAATAACCAATTATCAAACAAAGTGAACATCAATCGAAAGTAAAAGAAACCCACTTCAATCAAACTGATAATAAAATCAACAAGGTACCTCGAAAATAAATCTGTCGAGAAAGAAGCGCACTGTAGGGAAGAACAGGGCAAATAAGGGAAGAACTGCAAAATCTTCATACTTTGGAAACGATTCATGTTCCCAATCAAAGGAACCCAAAAATTCAACCAAGTCCATTACGGGTTTCCTCAGAATAACTGTATCTGTATCTATATAATTGGTAAGTAAATCTCTCTATATATATACACGTATATATGAATATGGATGAATTCTTGGGCAGATCAATGTCTAGCCCAGTAAGGTGAGATCAAATCGAGGACTTTAGCAATGTAATTGGTTGGTTATTGTGTATTGAACAGATCTGTCTCCCCCACCAGAATTATTTATTTATTTAAGATGCCATTTGATAAATCAAGTCAATTCGGCTTTGAGGTTGACATTATAAAAAGTTGGCAATCGACTGGCGATTGTTATCTGGACCGGCGTACGATTAGTAGAGTCCAGCATGGTGGGAAGGCTTTGGGCTGCCCAATATCAGTTGAGAAAGAGAATAGCTTTTATGGTTTAATCGTAATCCAAAAACTGTGCAATATACAATTTTTTTTAATTACTTAATGAAAATATGGCACCTTAAATAATTTTATTAATTATTTATTTAGATTTTATTTATTTATGAGAACCTATTATTTTGCAATTCATTTTAGAGATACATTTCATTCTACAGCCTAAGGAAAGTTGGAGAAGGGGTCCGTAAAAATCAGAGAGCAACTTAAGAGAAACTTATTTTTAAGTATAAAACAAAGGAAATCATATATTTAACTTTTGCCAATTTCAGAATGAAATAAAAATAATATATTTGATGATCATTTTTGAGTATAAATTATTCCATTCCAATAGAATGGATTTCCTTTCAATCCTGGCCTTAACATTTTTACTGTGATTTTCAAGTCCTGAGAACGGTTAAATACAAACACAGAGAGTATTACCATTTGTGTAATTTTTTAGCAGTAAATTAATTAGTCATCCAAGAAGAAGTTTAAACTGGGGCCTCCTCTTCCAATAGGCCAAGTTGTCTGAGGGATGAATGAAATAATAAATGATACACAATTATAAGCATCTTAAGTTCATCCCCTTGAAACATCACTACCCCCTTGCATCTTGTTTGGCTGGGCTTACCGAGAGATGATAAAATCCATGGCAGCCTAGCTGTAATGGGACACACATCGGAAGCTAATGATTTGTGTGCCTGTTTTTAGTTCGTTTTCTGAATGTGCCTATATAGTTTAGTTAGTTCCTTTCAATGAAATAAACAAGTGTGACTGGAGCCGGGATATCTTACTTGAGGATAAGTCCATAATTAGCTGAATGTATATACATACAACCTCAGTGATTTGCAGGGCTAGTAATTATCATCTTCTTTTTTAGAAGACAAATCATATATTTAACTTTTGCCAATTCCAGAAGAAACCAAGTTATATTTCCGGGTAATAGAAGCCAGAGATGTGATGGTGCTAAAATTGATAATAATAATAATAATAATAATAATAATAATTTCATTTTGTATCATCAATGTAGCGTTTTTTGCTTTTTGCATGGAAGATTCGCATTTATAGGAGTCGGTTTCCTTTCTAAGAAAATTAGAGTCTCAGATTTTCTTGTTCTGAACAAGAATACTTTGTTTTTCAGTTGATTACTCTCTTTTTGATTTTCTGCTGTATACTCTAGCGATAGACATGGACTCATCCCAAGTCTGCGGAGTCATAGAAGAATATAGTAGCAGTGAGTCCGGGTGGGCAATGTATATAAACTCTCCCAACCACGAAAACAAGAATGAGGATGGAGGTGATCACCAAACAGATCAAGAATCTGGGCATGATAATGCAGAGTGATGATTCTATGGCTTCAGACGCCTCTTCAGGTTCAAGTCATGATCATCGTGTAACTTTACACACTATGGAAAGTTGTGGCAAGGGTGATTTCAAGTACGCAAAGGATAAAAATTTGGTCCAAACTTCACGCAAGATACCTAGGAAACAGATGGAGAAGAAGATGTACAAAAGGAAGAAAGAAGCTGAGACCCAAGAGCCAAAACACCAGCCATACAGAGCTATCGGTTATGGTCAAAGTGGAGCAAAGAAAATCAAGTAGGAGGGCAGAAGACACTTCATAGATTCAGTGAGCACACAGTAGTGTAGTCAGGCAGTATTAGCTAACTCAAGCACATGTATACATCATAAATGTTCACGTGATCCTTTGTTTCATGTTCCATGATATATAAAAGTTTCAAATGCGTGTGTATATATATATATATATATATATATATATATATATACATATACTTGTATGAATATATGTCAGACCAAACATGCAAAAAGGTGATTTAGAAACTGATACAGATCTAGGGTAGCAAAAATCTAGGGAGCGATAGCATAGAGATGGAGGATGACAATTGACAAACACCAAAATACCAGGCATTACTATTAAGAAAAGACGCCACAAATATGATATTTGAGCTCTACCTCTTCTTGAAGAAATATTGTTGGTCTATTGGTTTCAAAGCTCGTGCTCGTAGTTCATCTAAAGGCAGTTCATCTAGCTGAGGTCAATAATCAATGGCAGCATCAATGAAAAGCATTTGAACATGAAAAATTAAAATTTAAGACTTCATATAACAAGAAAGTACATGACCAGAATAAAGATCCACGGGACCCCCAGCAAACATATATTGCTCTTATAATTAAGAAGATAGGTCCACCACAATATGAAAAATCAAACCAAATCTAAAAGAAGTTACAACAAACATAGATAATATGCAATTTAGACACTTTCAGTATATCTAGAAACAACAATGCCAAGAAAAGTATGACAAAATGAAATAGAATCAAATGCTCGGTCTCAATCACCAATGGAACATTATTAGGTATAAAAGACAACAGTTCAAAATGGTTGAAGACAACCATCGGAAATCAGATCTTTGACTGTTTGGCGATCTTGAACCATTCAGTATGGAAGGCCCCTGGTATATCAGTCCTCTCATATGTATGAGCACCAAAATAATCTCTTTGCGCTTGAACCAAATTAGCAGGCAGCCTTTCCCTTCTATAGGTGTCAAAGTAAGCGAGACTAGAAGACATACCCGGTGTGCTTATACCTGCGTTGATAGCAAGACAAACAACTCTTCGCCAAGCAGATTGTCGCTCTATCATCTCCTTTGCAAACTCTGGATCCACAAGAAGGTTAGCGAGATCTGCATTTCTATCATAAGCCTGCTTGATGCGGTCCAAAAATATTGCACGGATAATGCAACCCCCCTTCCAAATCCTAGCAAGCTCCCCAAGTTTTAAACCCCACCCCTTTTCAATACTCTTTGCGCGGATCAAATTCATTCCCTGGGCATAACTACATATCTTGGAAGCGTACAGCGCTTGTCTGACATCATCAATCAACCTCTTCTTATCCACAGTTTGGTCAATGAGGATGTCCCCCACCCCGCCTGCTTTGAAGACCTCTGCAGCTGCAACTCTTTCATCCTTCAAACCACTGAGGAATCTTGAATCCAAAGATGAAGCTATAGTAGGAGCAGCAATAGACAGCTCAGCAGCTTGCTGGACCGTCCATTTACCTGTACCCTTCATGCCTGTTTTATCAAGAACCTTGTCCACCAAATACCCATCTCCCTTATCATCCTTAATTCCAAATATATCTGCTGTAATCTCGATTAAGAAGCTCAGAAGTTCCCCCTTATTCCACTCTGAGAAAACCTGATGCAATTCCTCATTTGAGAGCTTCCCAACTGATTTTAGTACATCATAAGCTTCTGAAATCAGCTGCATATCACCATACTCAATCCCATTGTGAACCATCTTAACAAAATTTCCAGATCCACCTTCGCCAATGTATGTAACGCAAGGGCCACTGTCAGGAACTTGAGCAGCCACCTTGAGAAGGATATCTTCTATATTCTTATAAGCCTCAAAGGATCCTCCAGGCATTAAAGAGGGTCCATTCCGAGCACCCTCTTCACCACCCGAAACTCCCATTCCAAGATAGAGTAAGCCTAATTCAGCCATAGCTTTCTCTCTCCTTTCGGTGTTCTCGTACCACTCGTTACCACCATCAATGATACAATCTCCTTTCTCCAAGTAGACGGAAAGGGTTTTGATGGTTTGATCAACTGGTGCACCAGCCTTAACAAGCATAATTATGACTCGAGGTTTCTGGATTGAATTAACAAAGGCCTCAGGATCATGGAAGCCGTACAAGGGAAGGTTTCCTTCAAGTTGGGCGCGTTCCACGGTCTCGTCAACTTTTGAAGTAGTTCGGTTGTAAACAGAAATAGGGAATCCTTTCTCAGCAATGTTGAGGGCAAGATTTTGACCCATGACGGCAAGGCCAGCGAGACCGATTCTTGTTGGGAGAGGAGCCATTTCCTTTTCCTGTTTAAAACTTTACCATCAGACATCAGTAGATTATATTTATGGTTTCATAAATCACATGCTAATGGAGAGGAAAGTTCCAATAACATCGAAAAATGGAAACAAAAAAATCATTTAAGGAACCATTCTAAACAGGCCAGTAAAGTCTATATACTTGGGTGAATCCTAACAAAACAGAACAAAAAGAACCCAAAAATTCAAGACTTATTGCAAAGCCTCCATATTGTTAAAATGGAATCTAAAAAATCTATTGGACAGACAAACATATCTCAGTGGGAAGGAAATACAAATTAACTGTTTAACCAGAAGAACTTGGAACTTATTTCCAAGATCCGTGCTACATTTTGTTGCTTTGAGTAGGAAGTGGGAGATCCAATTCAAATCCCGTAATTGGTTGCTTACTATATTAAAAATGAATTTGGAAATCCCCCAACTCTTCCCCTTCATATGGTCCAGTATTAAATTCCAAAGATTCATAACCTATATCCTACCTCCTACATAGATGAATGGGTAAATCTGATCTACCTTATCACATTCAGCCAAATAATTACAATATTATGATTTCCTGATCACTTCACCAACAAATCAGAAAGTGACCTACAGAAGATGTGCAAAATAAAGATTCAAATAAAAGGAACCGGTTATATAATTGAACCCCATATCAAAAGAATCACAGATAACTTAATAGAATGTTGCCAAGAAGAACCAAATTTATGACAAAAACGAGATGAAAATGAAAAAAAAAATAACTTGCTGGTAGAAGTAGTAAAAAATCAGTAACAAACACATTATATACATCCAAAGGTTCAATCAAACTATATAGCAGAAAACAAATCGGGCAAACAAAGTCCGGAAACTTTCAAAGGCAAAGGAAAAAGCAAAAAAACAACATCTCAGCACTGATCAAAGATGAAAGATTGAATCTTGACAAGGAAGTATTACCTCAGAAGAATACAAAACTATGAAACTTTACTTCAAATGGTTCGAACCAGAGAAATTTTTGGATCTGAGCTTTTAAGATCACACTCAATCAATCCGGTAGAAGACGATTATATACTGGTATAAAGAAGGTTCCCACACTAGTCTATCTTCTGACTTCGGCGGAAGCCCAGTACATTCACGCGCAAGTCAAATTCGGCTGGCTTATCGTTTTCCCCTATCACTGGTGAATTGGTGATTGATTTACCAAATGCCCTTCTTTTCCCGCATATCCCAGCGGATCCACCTACCACCAAACTACTCCTACTTAAAAGTTAAAAGGGATAAATAACGTTTTCTTCGAACTTTGATTTTCATTGTGATTATCGAATTTTTTTTTATTACAATTCAATAATTATACTTTCAAAAATTTATAAAATAGTCATTCCGTCCAATTTTTCGTCCAAAAAATATTAAAAATATCGATCATGCGAGTTGACTTGATTTTTTACTTTACGTAGAAACAAAAAAACATAGCAGTAGATTATTATAATAACAAACGACCAAAAACTATTAATTACTTCACCTAAACAATTCCAAAACTAATAATAATAATAATACTAATAATTTCTAAATAATAATAATAATAATAATAAATACTATTAATAGTAATAATTTTAAAATTCTATTTTTAAATTTTTTTAAAAAAAAATCTGTTAATTTTAAAAAGTCTTTTTTTTAAAAGATTTTTTTTTTTTATAATTCAATTTTTTTAAAAAGTCTGTTTTTTTAAAAACGCGTTAATTTTTATAAAACAGATTTTTTTAATTTTTTAAAAACGTTAATTTTTTTAACTGAACTAATATTTTTTTTAAAAGTTAATTTTTTTAAAAACGTTAATTTTTTTATAAAAACAGAATTTTTTTTAGAAAATTAATGTTTTTTGAATTTTTTAAAATTTAACGTTTTTAATTTTTTTTAAAAAGTAACGTTTTCAAAATTTTTTAGAAAAGTAACGTTTTTTAAATTTTTTTAGAAAAGTAACGTTTTTAAAAAAATTTTAGAAAATTAACGCTTTTTAAATATTTAGAAAAGTAACGTTTTTAAATTTTTAAAATTAACGTTTTTAAATTTAAGAATTTTAAAAAAATATTAGTTCAGTTTTAAAAAATTAAAAAATTCTGTTTTTATAAAAATTAACGTTTTTAAAAAAACAGACTTTTTAAAAAAAATTGAATTTTAAAAACAGATTTTTTTAAAAACATCTTTTTTAAAAAAGACTTTTTAATATTAACAGATTTTTTTTAAAAATAGAATTTTAAAATTATTACTATTATTATTATTATTTTGAAATTATTATTATTATTATTATTATTATTATTAGTTTTGAAATTGTTTAGGTGAAGTATTTAATAGTTTTGGTCATTTGTGCTATAATAATCCTACCATTATATTTTCTCTGCTCGTCCACGTAGTTAAAAAAAGTTAAGTCAACTTTGATAATCAAGATTCCTAACGCTTTTTGGACGGAAAATCGGACGGAATGACTATTTTGTAAGTTTTTGAAAGTACAGTTATTCGATTGTAATAAAAAAAAGTTTCGATAACCACAATGAAAACCGGACCCCAGTATAATGACCAAAACGTTATTTATCCCAAAGTTAAAAGCATGATTTTTAATACAATTTTTTTTTTGTTATATCTGCACAGATCAAATACTACATGAAATATGTAGAAGGACTAATTTATTATAAAAATTCCCCTTCTTTAATTTTCTTAATTTGTAAAAAAAAACAGAGACCTAAGAAATTTCGATATACAATCTAAACTGTAGCAATAAATTAAGGATATATTTTTAAATTGCCAATTTTAAAAATAATATTAATTATAAATATAGTAGTAGTACGTAGTGACATGAGGCTATAATACTATTCAATAATCAATAATTTTAATAAAAATATATATTTATTTGGAACAAACATAAAAGAAAAAAGTATGTCTCATTTTGGAATGAAAAGGTTAATTTATCCATTCATTAAAAGCATTCTTATTAGAATTTATGTTGAGAAATATGTCAAATTCTAAAATTCAAATTGTAATGTAAATTTATTTTAATTTTTAAAATAAAAAATTTATGCTTGGCAATTTATAATAGTATTAACTATTGTATTAATGTTTACATGAATTTTGAAATTTTAAATTTACCAAATTGAATATGATATAGAAATCAAGTGGAACAGTATTTGTGCATGTGAAAATTCAATTGATAAGATTCACATGCTATTATAACTTAATAAAATAATAAGAATTCCACATATCTATTTTTATTCTCAAATCAATCCATCGTTTCATCTCTAGTTCACCAAAGCCCTAACACGAATAATCTTTCCTGAAAATTTCCTCTAATATTTTTTGAAGCTTTAGTAAGTTATAATGTTAATTTATTATAATGCTCTCTTAACTTAGTGAAAAAATATTTATTTTTTTCAGATATGTAGTGAAGTGACCTATGCGCATGTCGCGTTATCAATTTTTGACGTGACACAACTAATTGGTAGACATTAAAATAAATTAAGAGAAAAAGTCCGGCCAATTTATTTATTTTTTATGATTCCTAAACAATTTATAATATTTATTAGAACTGAATTTTTTATAAAATTCAGTGATTTAGGTGTCATTTAGATACATGTAAAAAACATAATTGTACAGTTCCAAATGAGACCTAGATCACTGAATTCTATAAAAATTTCAGTTTCAATAAATATTATAAATTGTTTGGGAGTCATAAAAAAAATTGTTAAAATTTTTTATGAGAAAGTGTTCATGGTAGCAATATTTAATGAAGCCTTATTTTAAACAATAAGTCCATTTTTAATGTCTAGCTAAAAAATTTCTTATCTAGATTTCTCAGCTCAATTCACCACCGTTCACAAACCTTAAGCTGTTGTTTGATACATGTCATCTTAGCTCCTAATCCTTAATAACATAGATTTATATTTGATAATCTTAATTTTTTTTCATAAATTAGAAAGTAGACCTGATAAACAGGTGAGACAACGATTAAAAGCTCGATTTTTATTGGGTTACAAATGTAAATACCATGACCACAATAATGTGTACAAGATAATAAATTCATGAAAAATGATATTTGTTTATAAAAACCATCATTTATAAAATATATTTTTAATTTTGGATCCCAAGGAATATTTAAAATTATCATAGGTAGTAATTTCGTAGACAATATTTTAATTTTAAATTTATTACTCTTTATAAAGTTCATTAGCAGTTGAAAGAACTTATGAAGTAGTCTAGATTTTAAAGTTGTAAATAAATATTATAAAAATCAAAAAAGAAAGAAAATATATACAAATGATTCTTCACATTAAAGGTGAGACTCCACAATTCTTTGTTTAAACTGTGTTAATTTGAATTAGGTTGTGTTTAATTTCTTATCATTTGTTAATTTGAGCTTGAATCTAGATAGTAGTTTGAAGATGATGCAGCATCATATTAGTATTAGCACGAAATAAGAAATAAAGGCTTGTGAGAAGTATATTGACAAATACTAATCTAATTAGTTAAAGAAAATTGCTCCATCTAACACCCAACCCAAGAGCATGCATTCAATGTTGCTATATATAAGAGCATCTCCAAACAAATAGACAAACATATAAATATTCTTTTCGCTCTTAAATCTATAACCTCCTTTCTACTCTTCAAATCTATAATTAAAGGCTAAAAATATTTATTATATATGTTTGATAGGTCTGATGTATAGCTCATTAGATTGAAAAGACTGATGACGCACAAAATATGAAAATAACAAATAATACTCTTTAAATTATCACGTAGGTCAACAAATATTAATTTGAAAAATATTTTTTACTCCTACTCTTGGAGATGCTCTAATAAGGTCAAATGTATGAGTAGAGAGACAAGATGTACAAGCGATGAAGGCTGTTGGAAAAAACTATAAACTTAATTTAGCTGCTTATAATGAGTTGCCTTTTTCAAATGTTTTAATCTTCTAGTACGTAGTTCATTGTATATATTATTATCCACTACTACCAGCACCTCCACCACCATTTGTCCCATTGCTCTGCTACAGTGAGCAAAAACATGACTTAATTTGGCCTTCCTTCAAACTACCTGCTGGATCCTGTTTCCATGAAGAGCCGGAAATATTATTTATCCCCATATTCATTCTGTGATTACGCAAAATATTAGAAGAGCCGGCCGGAAACTGGTGTTTTTAAATAATGAATATTTGTTCACGAGGAAAACTATATTTATTTAGCTCCTTTGGTATATGGTTCATGATGTTATAAACCTCTATTTTCCTTTGAATGAGACAAATATATAGTAGCATAATTCATACTTGAGAGAATAAGGAATATATATATATCAAAAAGTGGATATAGAACAAACGTTATTATTCCATCAAACGTATATATATACATATTTATTTCTAGTGTTTTGTTGCAGTTTGTGACAATTTGAGTGATTAATCTCGTTGAAGAAAATTTGAGGAATTTCTGATGCATTGGTTTGAAGATTCAGCCCTGAGATGGGCGGCTGTGCAAGGAATTAATCTACTCGATCCAGATGTCTCAAATTAAACCGTCGTAAGTAAATGAAAGTTGAATGTCAGTTAGCCTGTGACGAAGGTCGGACGCCTCTTCCTTGAGCCATGCATTCTCTAGAAGAACTCTGTCATGGCTCTCTGATGCATCATTCAACTTGTCTATGAGGTCCTGATTCTCAGTTCTTAGACGCAGCACCTGTGACCAGAGCTCATCTAGTTGTTTCTGCTTCCGCATCCTTGACCTGCGAGCAGATTCTCTATTAGAAATCATCCTCCTTAGCTTTCTCTCGTCGATGATGCTAAGCTGAAGCTCATGATCATCTCCTTCGTCTGAGGTTGAGTTATTGCTGATACACGAGGGCTGCGGAGTGAACTCATGGACGGAAAGAGAGGTTTGAAAATTCGGAAAGTTGTTTAAGAAGCTGCTGAAAGGGAGTGATGGCATGCTATTATCCTGCATCAACCCAAAATTATTTGCAAAATGGGTTGATTTTTCTTGAGCTAGGGGGTGGTGGATTCCTGCGATCTCGGACCGAAAAAGCATGGCTAAATATGGTTGGTGTAAGAGTGAATTTGAAGGTTTATTGTGCAGATAGTGTAGAGAGGGGATGGACAGAATGAGGGGTTTTATAGGAGGATTAAACAAACATATATAGTAATAGCACTTCAAATGTGTGTGATGTATGCATGTAATGATTGGAACTGATACTATATACTACAAGTATATGTGTATGTGTGTGTGTGTGTTCAGTGTTGATGCATGTATATTTCTTGGATAACGGATAACTTGAGTTTTTGGATAATCATTGATGTAATTCTTACTGGGGAAGGAATGTTTGTGGTAAAAATGATGAAAAAAGTAGAGCCAATGAGAAAATAGTCTTTCAAAATTCATTCTAAATGTTGTCCCCTTCTGATTGATGACCAATTGTGGGTGACTGGAAAAATTAGAGCCATACAATAAAAATAGAATTTTAATTAGTGACCATTTTTATATTAATTCAGTGACTGGAAGGGCACTTCAATTTAGATTCAGGGGACCTAATGAGTATTGAAAATATTAGTATTAATTATCTCGACAATTAACATCTAGTACGTAACTTCATTTCTTCCATTTTTTTACTTTTTATATTATCATGTTATTACTATTATATTTTTAATCAATCTTAAAATTAAAATTAAAAAAATATTATTAAAAATCTTCGTTTTATAAATATATCTACAATAACATTAAAAATAGGATGACTACTAAGGTTGAGTAATACCAATAAAACTATTTTGTTCAGTTTCGTTTGAAGTTCTATTAATATTACAAGAATGCTCTACTCCATATAATTAGCACTTGGCAATGATAATTACCAGAAGTGCTGAAATGTACTCGGCATCTTTTAGGTTCTAAATTCTGTCTCTTTCACACCAAATTAACTAGCCGTCACCACAGCTTCTCACGTCTCTCTCTCTCTCTCTCTCTCTCTCTCTCTCTCTCTCTCTCTAACATGCATTCTTATTATATATAATTAAGCATAATTAAGATCGTGGTCAATTATTATTCGGTAATGGTTTATAATTAATTAATACAAGGAAGAAGTCAATATATAATACTGCCCTTGTATGCTTTTAAAGGGTCATTGTCATTTATTAGTATTTCTTTGAAGAATAATTATATATATATATATATATATATATATATATATATATATATTATTCTATTATTCTTGAAAAATGGATCAAGAAAAGTGTAGACAAATCTCAGAGGTAGCAACGTGCAACCGAATTGAAGATGTTCTATATATTTATATTTATATGCATGCATGCTAGTATTAATTATTATATTAATAAACAGTTCGATATATATTAATTCCACCCCTAGTACGTACTACTATTATGTTATTTTATATGTTTAATTGGTGATTACCCACTAACCAAATTAAACATCCCTTTGGTGCAACTTGATCCAACAAGAGAAAACTAAGAATCCGGCCGGAACCGCAAGGTTCCACGCAATCCTTGAAATATTTAATTTAAAGGCTTCTACTATTCTATTCTCTAGTCAGTAGTCATGTACTGCATGCCTAATCAAATAATTTTAGTTAAAACCCCCCACTAATTAAAACATCATCAGCTAATGGTGGATTCCTTTTTTGATAATGATATATATATATATATATATATATATATATATATATATATATAGAGAGAGAGAGAGAGAGAGAGAGAGAATTAACGTTGATCGAGAATACCAAATGTGTGCCATAAATCCCATACATTTTTAAAGAGTAAATATTAATATTACATTTTGAACAAAGAGTATTAATTATTTTTTAAAAAAATAATTTACTCCATAATATTAATAATTTTATTGACTAAAATCTTATTTACTTTTAATATTCATTCGTTCGTGTTTGTAATTTAATTTTTTCATTACTTGAACAAATCACCTAATAAAAACTATGTTTAATTACCTATAATTTTAATAAGTTTTTTTCCCTTCCAGCTACACGTGTCTGCCATGTGAGGTTTTGAAGAAAATTTTTATGAGACCTCTTGTCACCTTAACAATGTCCCTTCTCAAGTTTCCATCAAGAACTAATTTGCAAGCTTTAGAATTTGGTAGCATCACTTAAATTGTACCCGCGTGTGGGTTTTTCTCCACTTTTCCCCCACCCAAACAACCCAATTAGTTATAATCAAGTATACTTTCTTTTTTATCATGACGATTAGGTCATTGTGTTGCGATATATAATATATATTGGTTCTAATAGGATAAGCTCATCATCTTAATACCCTCTTGCGCGTCTTTTATTCATCAATACTCGTGCAATTTTATATGTTGATTTTTTAATTACGAATTACGTAGATAATTATATAATTGATAATATTTTAACGATATATTTGAAATAATATGCTAATTTTATAATTCTATTTATTGATATATATATATATATATATATATATATTCCATTCATAACAACCGGTTGTTGGGAGCAACTCATTTTTGGTAAAAATACCATTGTACTGTAGCTGACTTATAAAAAAAAATAAAATTACATAAGGGCTATAAGTACAGACTGATCAGTAGCGGTGGCCAAAAATTTATTGCACCAACAACCTATTGGTTCTATGTGGATTTAATCCCATATATATATATATATATATATATATATGTTATAATTGTACGTGGCAAAGACTCTTAATTTTTTGGCCACAAGATTAATATATAAATATTCAGTTCTTAATTACCATCTTTCCAGATGTTATTAGAATAATGATACGATAATAATTAATGGCAAAAATTGTTGTTTAAGGTTGTTTATATAGTTGGTCAGATTATAATGATAATGATAATGATAAATTGTTCATGGACGACAATGCTTTTGTAAGTCCATTCTTTAAGTGTGCATTAAACTTCAATTCTTTAACTTTGTTTATGGTAATGGCCAATGGGATTCGATAATTATGGATTATTTAAAAATATTTTATGTGGACATCGTGCTCCTCTAGGCTCTAATTATATATGCTTCCACTTGTCAAGTTGTATATAGAGACTCTATTTGTGATCAGATTTTAGAATTCATGGCCCTCCTTACGTTACGTACCTTACTAATTAAGTTTGTCAATTCCTAAATTTGATTGTCCTCCACGGCAATCAAATTTAGAAATTGGATTTAATGCAAAAAAAATTTAATCAAGATCGACTTTATTAAATCAAATTAATTTTTAATAACTGAAGTTGTTAAAAGTCCGTGTATAGCAGAGCCATAGGCATGGTGTCATACATTTGGTAATATTTCTCGTCTCACCACTTAAAATATCTTACACACTCTTTTTCATGAAACATGTTTTTTTTTTTGCCAATATTTTATTCTAAAATAAAAGAACTCTATTTTTATTTTATTTTATTTTATGAAATAGGAGTATAAAATGACACATGCAGTGTGCTCAAATTAATCGTTACTACAATTTTACTACATTGACGTCATTCTGAAGTTTAAAATGTACACATAAATATGGAATAAAAATAAATTCTTCAACTTTATAACTTTGATGGATTAATTTTTGTGGGACAGACCAATGGAGGACTTGCAAAAGTTTCTAGAAACCATAGTATTAATTAATATACGTACAGAGTTTTGCTAAATTACTTGCAAAAATAGCTACCTAATCTTATATATTGTTTGAATTTTCTTTTATTAAAGAAGTGGATGACTAATACATTAAGGACTCGTCAAGAACTTAATTAATCCTTGAATCCCACCACGGCCACTACCAGAAACTAAGTCAATTCTTTAATGACATCAACTATATACACACATACATATATAACCGTACGTATTCTCAAATTTGTCATGATGGAAGTGCTTATTGCTTTATTTATTTATGGTCATCTTTGAACCTAATGGTGTGAAAATGTCAACTTCAATGCTTTTTGGTGCTTCCAGTAATGGCCTTGTGACACTAAGTTGGGCTTTGAATTCTTTTTATGAAAGTGAGGGAGGGAGTAAATTGAGGTATAAGTGCAGAAAATGAAATGAAATCATTAATTAGTTAATGGGTTCATATATGCACTCATTTTCTTCAAAACTATTACTCTCTCCCTCCCTAAATAACTGACGTTTAAGAATTCTTTGCAACAATTAAAAAAAATTAAACATGACTCTTTTGTCCTTAATAAATAAATTAACCAAACAAGAAATAATTACTCCACCACGTTAAAATCTTATCAGTTCTATTTGTTGCCATAATTGTTGATAGAAACAAGGAAGAAGATGCAAGGCCAATGGCTCATCCAAAATTTTTTGCCGCTAAATTTTTGCTTCAATTTTCTTTTTCGCTCTAATTGTTGATACCAGCATAAAGAAAGAAGCTTGAAGACGTCAATTGCTTGACTTCTGCTACTCACTTAGGAAGCTTGAAGACGTCAATTTTTTTCCTGTATCTGGTGAAGACTTCTGCTACTTATTTAGGAATCCATGGAGATGAACAATTGGCTTCCTAATCATAGCAAGGAGGCATTAGGAGACAGAGTTTGAAAAACAATCAAATTCATCCCCAACCACATGAACTATACAGAAACTAAGAAACCTGTAACCAAATTTCAAATGACAAAGTCATTTTTCTAGCAACCAAATCCTCTCAAATTGAAGTTTGTCATTCTCTCAAATTGAATAGATTGGTTCTTGGTTTGGGGCAAGTGATATTGCTATATCCTATATTTATTCAGCAAGACAATGCAAGAACTCATATTGCTTTGAATGATAAGGAATTTTGTCAAGCTGCTGCACAAGATGGGTTTAATATTTGTTTGATGTGTCAACCTGCAAATTCTCCAGATTTGAATGTTTTGGATCTCGGATTTTTCCATGCCATTCAATCATTACAACAGAAAGAGCCTATTAAAAATATTGATGAGCTGGTAAATGCTGTGGTGAAGGCTTTCAACGATTATCTTACATTGAAGTCTAACCGTATATTTTTGTCATTACAACTGTGTATGATAGAAATAATGAAGGCCAAAGGTTCGAACAAGTACAAGATACCACATATCAAAAAAGCATTGTTGGAAAGAGAGGGCAGCCTACCGACTCAAATAAAATGTGATTTTGAATTGGTACAAGAAGTTATGAATTATCCAACTCCATTTGATGTAGGTATGACTTGAATTTTTGTATACTAATATCTGTAATTGTCCTTAAATAGGTGTTGGTTGATTTAATTGGTTCTCACATTGTTCTACAGACTAACTCAAGTGCTTTTCAATTTTAAGTTAGAGGCCTTTTGTATGCAGTTGCCAAGAGCTTCTTAATTTTGGTACTACAGACTAACTCAAGTGCTTAATGTTGGTGTTTTTATGTTGAAAATGTTATTAAGACTGCTTAATTTGGTTTTAACAATGTTGCTTAATTTTGGTTTATTCTGGTGGATGCATTCTCTTCAATCTACTGTCTTGATCATTGTGTTCTTATATTGAAGTTAAAATTCTGCTGGTGTATGAATTTTGCTGAAAACTTCTTTTAAAAATAATGTATGATTCTAACAGGAGCAGTTGGGAATTTTAAGTTATAAATGTATTTACAATCTATAGTAGATTTGCTAATGAATAGGCAGTTGCCAACCGACCTGGTGCATTCACTTCTTATCAGTCCCAAACTTCACAAGAAATACATTATAGATAGTACAATTTTTTGCTTTGGATGTCATTACTAATTTCAATATGCGAAATTTAGTTGTATTTCCACTAATTCAATGATTTTTCACTCGGTATACAGGATGCATGTTGAGAATGTAATTTTATGGCAATCTGGCTATACCATAAAAATAATTCCATGAAGCCTTACATTTCAAGGTTACACACACCAGGATTCAAAACCACAAGAATGCAAAACACACGCCGAAGCACAAAAAATACAACAGCAGATGGATGAAAACAGTATCTACTGTATCTTCCTTCATGTTCCATTTTCAGGAAGCAACTTTAGATGGGGGCATGACTAAAGCATTGCAATGTTGACATAAGGTTTAAGACATGTGAACCATCAGCCAATTTTAATGTGTTGTTGCTAATGAGAATAGAACTCTCTCTTGTAAATCTTTTCTATTAGATGCTCATTCATGAAACTCAATAAAAGAGCAGAGCTACAAATAGATTTTAATGTATAAAATTATTATATAAATATTAGACTCATTCTGATGGATTCCTATGCTTTCTAAGCTTCATTTTCTTTGTGCTACTATTCGAGATAATAATTTTGGTAAGCTTGAATAACATCCTCAAGCTTCACTTGAACATGAAGCCATTAGCAATAAGATAGTCAAGACCATTAAAGATATGGCTACAAAAAATCACCAAACTCATCCTCCAACTCAGTACCCTTCAAATGCTAAGTTGCTTACTTGAGATAACAGTAATTCTTCACATTAACCTGAAAGAAAATTGAAAATTCTGACATGAAAGAGGAATATGACAAGGTCAAGGCTATGCTTTCAAACAAACACATAATACGATCTCCGAATACAGGCCATGCAAGCATTTGATAATATACTCTATTTTTTTTCATTCACTAAATGATGATTTTCAACAAACAGAGAGTTCATTCAAAAATTTAACATTACAACTGACATGGTTAATAAAATTTTGAAAGATACACTTCATCTTCATCTTCAATTTGGGTTTACAATATACTCTGTTTTTTTATATTCTCTCTCTCTAAAATTCCTGTTCTACAAAATACTCCATGTTGTTCTCGAAACTCTCTTCCTGCCAGGAAAGTAAATAGATATTATTAGATTCGCTATATTCATTGTATAGTATAATTCCCATATAATCCCATTTACCTAACTTAGCCTAACTATCCTACGATAGTCCCACAAATCAAGCAGAATAGAATCCTTCCCATATATTAAGGATTCTCATGTATCAATTAGTTTGTATAACGAATCCTTCCCATATATTAAGGATTCTCATGTATCAATTAGTTTGTATAAATATTAACCTTAAAGAAATAAAATACTCAGGGAAATAAACTCTTTTATGGTATCAAAGCCTCTTCTTCTCCAAATCCCCTTCTTTATTCTTCCCCATGGCTACCCTTCACCCTGCCCTTGCTATAAACAACATCAAAAATCAAATTCCCGTCATCTTAGCCATGGATAATGATGAATACGATACCTGGGTGGAGTTGTTCCGTCTCCATTGCACTGCCACCCTGGTCCTCGACCACATCCTGCCCCCGCCCGATCCACCGACCAATCCCCCTACGGACCCCGCTATCTAGGCTCGTCTGGATGCCGTCGTCCTCCAGTGGATTTACGGAACTATCTCCAATGATCTGCTCCACACCATCATTGCCCCAAAATCCACCGCTCGACAGGCGTGGATAAGTCTGGAAAATATATTCCAGGATAACAAGGCCACCCGTGCTGTAAGTTTGGAGCAGGAATTCAACACTATCCACCTCAAAGACTATCCGTCTATCACTGCATATTGCCAGGCCCTGAAAAAGCTCTCTGACCGTCTCACGAATGTCGGCGCTCCGGTCACAAATCAACGACTGGTCCTCCGGCTCATCGTCGGCCTCAACTCCAACTACGATGGCATTGCTACTTTCCTTTCTCAAAGCTCGCCCCTACCAACATTCTCCGAGGCCCGTTCACGATTAATCCTTGAAGAAACACGAAAAGCTAATCAGGCTGCCATGGAGGCAACCACCGCAGACACTGCCTTATATCATCAGTCCCCGCCAGACCCGAAACTGGACAATTCGTTCACCCACAAACGTCCAAATTTCCGCGGATCTGGCCACGGTAAGGGCCGTAACAATCGCCGCCAGGGTCGTGGGGGTGGCCACGGTGCATCCTCTGGTGGCTCCTCTGCTTCTGCCATTTATCCCTAGGCTCCATATCAGCCGTGGAGATGGGGGTGGGGTGCCCCACCTTGCCCCTACCCCACCTCTGTCAATCCGCGCTCTCCACCGAGCCGCTACCATGGCATACTCGGCCGAGCACCGCAACCCCAGGCCCATGTTGCCTCAGCTGCTGCTCCCGACGGTCCTTCCCCGACAGACATCGAGGCTGCGATGCACACTTTGGGTTTAACTCCTCAGGACCCGAATTGATACATGGACACCGGTGCAACTTCTCACATGACTCCGTCTCAAGGTAATCTCTCATCTTATTTTAATTTGAGCACTAAAAGAAATATAATAGTCGGTAGTTGCCAAGGAATACCAATTCGGGGCTACGGACAGGTCACATTACCTCCCATTTACCCTCGCCTTAAACTACATAATGTTTTACATGCCCCCAAGCTCATTAAAAATCTGATTTTCGTTCGCCGTTTCACTACCGATAATAACGTAACAATTGAATTTGACCCTTTCAGTTTTTGTGTGAAGGATATCCGGACGAGACAACCAATCTTGAGATGTAACAGCACTGACGACCTATACCCTCTACTACCCTCCCCTACCACCCAACGCAACCCGACAGCCCTAACCACCACAGCTCCGTTTTTATGGCACGAATGTCTGGGACACCCGGGGCCAGCTATTCTTCGTTCATTGCGTCAAAATAAATTAATTTCTTGCACCTCTAGAAATAGTTTATCTAAGTGTCAGTCTTGTATTTTCGGGAAACATATTAAGTTGCCATTTATTGATTCTTCTAGTCAAACATTGTCTGCTTTTGATATTATTCACAGCGACTTATGGACCTCACCAGTTTTGAGTACTGCAGGACACAAATACTACTTAGTATTACTTGACGATTATACAAATTTCTTGTGGACCTTTCCAATTGGCCAAAAATCCCAGGTTTATCCCATATTCTTAACTTTCGCAAAATATATAAACACACACTTCAATAAACAAATAAAAAATTTCCAATGCGACAATGGCCGAGAATATGATAACTCAAATTTTGCCCAGTTTTGTAAAAACCACGGAATGAGTTTCCGTCTCTCCTGCCCCCACACATCATCTCAAAATGGTAAAACCGAACGTAAAATCCGCTCCATTAATAATATCATCCGCAGATTACTCCACTGCGCATCCATGCCCTTTTATTTTTTGGCATTATGCGCTCCACATGGCAACCTACATATTTAATATACTTCCCAGCAAGCTTCTTGCTTACTCCTCCCCAACCCAACTCTTATATCAACCCACACTTTCCTACACACACCTCCGTATTTTCGGCTGTTTATGCTATCCCCTATTCCCACCCCCCACCATACATAAACTCCAAAAACACTCCACCCCGTGTGTGTTCTTAGGATATCCCCCCAAACATCGTGGATACATGTGCTACGACCTCTCTAGTGGCAAAATTATCATATCCCGCCACGTGATTTTTGATGAGTCCAATTACCCCTTTGAGGCTGCCCCGTCCGCTGCCCCCACTCCACTCGCCAGAGTCGATGATGACCCTTCCCCTCTATTACATGAGCTCATTGACCCCACCTCGGGTGCCCCATGTACGACACCACCTGTCTCCCCCACTCGGACAGATCCACCGCGGCATGACTCCCCACCCCCTGTACCATCAAATACCACCACAACCTCCCCTATCACAACCCCATTCCCTCCCTGGACAATGACCACTCGCGGTATGCGCGGCATTTTCAAACCAAAATATCCCCTTAACTTATCTATTATCTCCAGCCCTTCCCCCATACCTCGTAACCCAATCAGTGCCTTGTCCGACCCGAATTGGAAATAGGCCATGCTCGACGAGTACAATGCTCATATTATTAATAAGACTTGGGTATTAGTTCCGAGACCACCTAATGTGAATATAACTCGGTTCATGTGGGTTTTTCGGCACAAAAAGAAATCTGACGGTTCTTTTGAACGGCATAAAGCCCGTCTTGTTTGTGATGGCGCAGTCCCAAAGAGTTGGCATCGATTGTGATGAGACGTCAAATTTCAGCATTGTCAAACCGTAGCCCATTCGTGTAGTTCTCGGCCTTCTCTTCTCTGCTCGATCATGGACTATTCACCAACTCGACGCCAAGAACGCTTTCTTACACGGCCATTTGCGAGAAATGTCTATATGCATCAAACTCCTGGTTTTCCGTGATCGCCACCATCCCGACTATATCCGCTTTATCAAGAAATCCCTTTATGGCCTCAAACAGCTCCACGAAGCTTGGTATCGTGATTTCTTCGATTTTGTTTCGACTTATTGGCTTCACTCACAATCGGGTGATCATTCCTATTTATTTATCATAATAATAATGACACCGCCATATCTGCTTCCTCTATGTTGATGACATCTTGCTTATTACCTCATCTCGACAAGCTCCGCCACCAATCATGTCTCGTCTTGCCTCCGAATTTGCCATGAAAGACTTGGGTTCCTTGAAGCTATTTTCAGTATCGCAATAAATTCGACATAAGGAGGGCCTTTTCCTGAATCAACGCCAATACGCCAAGGAATTAATTGAGCCGCAGTATAATACCGATCGTAAGCCGTGTGCCACTCCCATCGACACCAAACCAAAACTTAGCTTTCGGCCTCTCGGATCACTTTATAAAGAATCCCACATTGTATCGTAGGCACTTGCAGTGCCTTGCAATATTTTACATTCACCAGCCGGACATCTCCCATGCCGCTCAACGGTATGCTTACACATACACGCACCTAAGCAATGACCATATGGTTATTCTTAAACGTATCATCCGCTACGCCAAAGGAACAATAACTTTCGGCTTTCACCTTTACGCCACCCTCTTGATCTCGATCTTCAGATCTTACACCGATGCTAATTAGGGGCTACCGCCCAGAACACCGTAAGATCAACATCCGGGTATTGTGTTTTCTTGGGCGATAACTTGGTCTCTTGGTCCTCTAAACGCCAACCAACCATGTCCCGCTCCAAAGGTCGAAATTTGAATATCGGGCGTTACAACGCCGTCTCTGAATCCTGCTGGCTCAAATCTACTACTTGAGCTCCATCGCCCCCACGAGCTACAATTGTTTATCAGGACAATGTGAAATACCATTTACCTATCCTAAGTGACCCCTCGCCCAAAGACCAAAGAACTAAGCATATTGAATGGATATCCATTTTGTCCGTGAACAAAGTTCTTTCGGGGTCAAGTTCGTGTTCACCACGCATCATCCGTCATCAAATTGCCGACATCTTCACTAAAGGTCTTCCGCGTGCTTTTCAATGATTTTCGGGACAGTCTCAGCGTTCGTGAACCTCCCGCTTCGACTGAGGGGGTGTATTAGATTCGCTATATTCATTGTATAGTATAATTCCCATATAATCCCATTACCTAA
Organism: Panax ginseng; assembly: GCA_020205605.1. Classification (NCBI taxonomy): domain Eukaryota; kingdom Viridiplantae; phylum Streptophyta; class Magnoliopsida; order Apiales; family Araliaceae; genus Panax; species Panax ginseng. The sequence continues at coordinate 4,463,710 of CM035127.1, forward strand.
CTTAGCCTAACTATCCTATGATAGTCCCACAAATCAAGCAGAATAGAATCCTTCCCATATATTAAGGATTCTCATGTATCAATTAGTTTGTATAACGAATCCTTCCCATATATTAAGGATTCTCATGTATCAATTAGTTTATATAAATATTGACCTTAAAGAAATAAAATACTCAGGGAAATAAACTCTTTTAGATATGATTAATAAAAATTAGGGAGATAGATCTTCAACATATCCATGATAACATCTTGAAATTTTTCTTCACAAACTTCTTCGGCTACATTTGGAAACTTGTTCAAATCGAATCCGAGATCCGCAGGTTGATTCAAATCAAAGTTTCTTGGAACTTTGATATTTTCAGAATCAAAATTCACGAAATCTCCATTTTCTTGCATTTTCAATCTATGGAGTACTGTGTTTTAAGAGAAGAATTGCAGGTATGGTTTCTTAGTTCCATACAGGTCAAGCAATCAATCCACTCTTGGAAACCAACGAGAATGTCAAGAGCTTTTTTTCTTTTTTGAACCAGAACCAGAAGACGCTAGTACTAAGAAGAAAGGGTAGTATTGGAATAAAAGTGGACAATTTAGCTTTAAACTTTTAAAACATCTATTATTTTAAGAAAAATAAAAACTCCTTAAACGTCAGATATAATAGGATGGAGGGAGTACTACTTTTTTCATTGACCGAGTGCTGATATTCATCATCCATCAAAATATATAGTCCTTTGAATTCTAGTCTCCAATACTCTGGGAAAAAAAATATCAGCTGAAGAAAAAAAATACAAAGTGCATGCATGACTCACATGTTACAACTTATTTTAAATTTGATCATAAAATGGAAAGTTTTTATTTATTTTTGCCGTGATGTTTATGAATGGTTCCAAATATTACAAAGATTTTTATCTTTGAACTGTTGGAGATGGGGTTACTTCGATGGTTCGTTCAAATATTTTTATTTCACAAATTACTACTATTTCAGATACGTCATGGTGTAGGATTTTTTGGATACGCACACGCACATAAAATAAATACAAAACTTCCTATTCCCCATCTTCGTCGGTATAACAATACATTCTACCAGGTACATATCAGCAATATGTCATCTGCAGTATAATAATATATTCACAGTATAATTAACTTACCCTTAACCTGACCCTGACATATTGCCAAGTGTTTGAGATTAATTACTTAGCTATAACCTTGTTCGACGATAACTTAAATGATACAGACGGAGGAGTTAACTTACCTCCTCCTTAATTCTTGTTCTTAATCTTATCCTTGGACCCTTCACGAGGTTTTTGTGTTGTTCCTTCCCCTATCTCTTAGGACTTAGGAGTCATTATTAGGGTTGGCTTCCTTTAGCCTACTTTATCTAGATGCATGAGAAAGCTCCATCTAATAACAGACTCAATATTGACGTCTTGCTTCCAAAGCATAGTGCTTACAATTATCACCGGACATGTGTATGTTGTGTTGCAGGCCGGTTAGTGAGTCTAGTCCTCACCTTTACCTTCATTGTCCTGTAAAATGGGAGATTAATTTGGCATAACAATCATCCGCCGAATCACAAGTCCCCCCTCGTACGTATTTTTCTTCATTTCCTCCACCAGATGCCTTTAACAAAGACCACCCTCCTGCACACACATGTACATACATATATATATATATATATATATATATATATATATATATATATATATCATAATATGAATAATTAAAGAGAGAGAGAGAGAGAGTAATTAATTACCAGGTACAAGAAGAATCATGAGGATGATCAAGTAAGCGAACTTGTTGTATGAAGCCTTCAAGGCCATATTTTTGTATATATGCTACATACCAAAAAATAATGAAGTTCATATATATGGAGTATATCGCTTGATGCACGAATGAATATGTATAAGGAGAGCCAAAACGTCGTCCTCTATAATTAAATGATGAAAATAATTAAGCTGAATTTCCTAACCCTATTATATATATATATTCACTTATACGTGAAATAAAAATCATTAAAGATACTCTCCACTCTGCAAAAAGATATTCAATTATTTTTTTTCTATTTAATTTACAAAAAGATATATATTTGTGTATCAAGCAATATATATGAACTTCATTATTTAATTTGAGAATATTCATTCTGCAAAATACGTTGCCCTTGGTCATGATGTATACACCGGTCAAAATTTGGTCAAACTTAAATTGTTTTTTTTTTAATTTTTCTTATCCTAGCTGATGTTATAAAAAAAGTTGTTTAGGACTATAAATAAGTACGCTTATTAGGGGTGCTTGTGAACAAATACGTTTTGTTTAATTGAGAATATTATTTTTCGTTCTCTTTATGAGTTCTTTATCTTTTTTTGCGGATTCAAGCTAGGATTTTTATTCTGTTCTTGTTGGTACGATAACCTTCAAATCACTTTTGTGTTAGAGCGTTACAATTTAACCATTATTAATTCTGCTACGTATGAAAGATAAATTAAATAATTTAAATTTTATTGTAGGGATAATATGATAAACTAAGTCAATATATTAATGCTTTCTTAAAATATAAAAACGATAAATAAAAAGGAACGAATTAAATTTTACTCTATAGAAAAACAAATACAAAAAGAACGGAGAGAAACTAATTAATATAGACGTATTTCGTGGGAAACTGACATGTTAGAAAATTAATTAAGAAAGCTAAAACTCAATATTTAAGGTAAGCTATAAATTTATGTTATATTTATTTTTAAATTAATTTAAATAAACGTATTTAATCGTGTTAAACGTGTCAATCAGCTAATTATGCATGTGATTGACACATTTAAATTTTGTGGTAAACGTGTTGATATGTTTATGACATAAAAATTGTTTACACTTAATACTAACCCTCTCTAATTGTATGTTGTGTTAGTGTCGAGTTACCGTGTCATGTTAGAAATTGTCACTCCTCATATAATTAAATATGATATGCATGGTGAATAGTATGATTTAAAACAGCAGTTCATCATAGAAACACAAGGACATCATACATTAGAATTTATGGAATTGGTAGTATCAACATAAAAAAGTGTTCTATTTTTTGAAAGAGTACTGTAGAAGACTGAAATATATCAAATATATTATGTTTTAATGAAAAAAATTACAAGTGATTCTTGTTGAATGAAAAAGAGGCCGGTGTCATTGATTCTTGTTGAATGGGGGATAAGACCATATGAGGATTGAAAACAATGTTTGGAACCTAAAAAAAACTGTCTTATGAACATATCCACACTTTATAAAGAATTAATCAAGCGTAATTAATTGACCAATTGTTAAGTAAAGTGGGCAAATTAATTAATCCTTACATAAATAAAAGCTATATATATATATATATATATATATATATATATATATATATATATAGAATATATTGGACAAGACGGGGCAAAAATTTGCATAAACAATATAAAAAAAATAGAGAATTAATATTTTTATTTTACAGTGAGATCTAGTGAGGAGGAATTTACGCAATTAATATTTTTATTTGTAAAAATATCAATTATCAAAGTCAATAGATTGTAATAACTCGCGTTTGTTATAAAACTTAACATCATCATAATCCATAACCATAGCCATAGAGAGACTCACGCACATAAAAAACGAAGAAGAAAAAGGAGAGGTAGAAATTATAACAGCTGGATTTTATATATTGGTAAATTGATTGATAATTAATAGTGATGACATGGATCAGAAACACGCGCAGGCGTTTCGTATACACATTGGAGCCAAGGTTCTACCACAGCACTGACGGCAGTCATTGAGATCTTGACATACTATGTTGCAGTTGCGAAGAATACCCTCGCACCCATTCCAAGGTTTGTCGTCAGAGCTGGACGTCAATTCCGGCGCCGAATAATTATGGCGATGGTCAACACATGTCCAGTTGCCTTTCATATATTTGGGAGTCCCTACTTTACATGAAACTTTGCATTCGCCGGAAGTTATACTCTGTGGCCTCATCCCACTATTTGCGACTGATAAACCTGCCCATGCAATGACATACATACATGCAAACATATAATTAGTGACATTCAAATAATCTGTCGCTATTGTAAATTGTTCACAAATACTAATACTAATATTTTTATATATATATTTATGTTCGTTAAGAGAGACTAACCAGCAACAAGAAGCAATAGGGCTGACACGAAAAGCAGCTTAAACGAGTACTTCCCCATATGTATATCTATTGCCTATTGGTGATGTGATTTATAAGCAACTATGCTATCAGTTTTACTTAATTTGCAATGTTATACTACTATATTAAGAATGAGTATGCTCTACCAAGAGGGGAAGAAACATGAATATATATAGAGTAAAGGGCATTAATTATTTAGATTACAAAAACTATCCAGATTATTATCAATTAATGTCAGATTACAATATTTTATTTGGCAATTAATATTGTCAGATTATAAATAATATTGGCTGACCATATAATAAATATTGGTTAACGTGTTCTCTATAACATTAATAAAGGTTTTGCTAAATACACATTTGTTCAGTTAGCATCATTTTGTGCTATATATGACAATATCACAATCTCTTATTTAATCTTTAAAAAAATATTTTATTTATTATTTTAATAAATTATGGAAGTTTTCATCTCCAATAATGTGATATCAGTAGAAAATTGATATTTTCACAAGTAAAAATAATAGTTTCACAAATTTTCTCTCACATAAATAATTAATGGGTTTCATTGTGGAAATATCAGTTTTTACTTGTAAAAATAACAATTCCCTATCATTAATTACTTGACTATGTATTGGTTATGTCTTAAATATCATTTGTCTTATTTAATGTTTTGCAGACATATTTGAAAATAAAAAGCGAATTATTACTCTCAAGAAAATTTTGATATTTTCATAAGGTTTCTCTTATACGAGCGTCGGTCACATTTATTATTCATGTGAATGGAACCTACCTTATAGAAATATCAATTTTTCATGTACAAATATTAATTCCCAAAAAAAACACTTGATACGGCCCCCTGCATTAGTTTATTTATTTTAGGATAGTCTAGTAATTTTATTGCGTATGTTGTTAAAAAAATAATAATAAATAACTCTCTTAAGATGGTTTTTCTATAAAAAAAAATCAATATATATTTATTAGCTAAATTGACCATAATTTGTCTCATGTCAATCTTTTTGGTAATTTTGAACCTTTTTAAATATAATTATTATCAAATTCTCCCTTAGTGTTCTATTCTTCATTATCCAAATAATCATGAAATGATCTGGCATTAGGATGGGTATATATGATATTAATTACTGCATTCGTTTAAGTTTAGAGACAGAAAATAGAAGATTAAGTTTAAACTTTTTATAGTTAAATTGAGATCTTTTAAATTAAAAATTAATGTAATTCATTTAATTTTTGAAAATAATATAATTTGTAATTAATAGAACAATTTAAATAGTTTTCATGATTGTATTATCTAATTTTAAATGAATTTATATCAATTTAAAATTTAAAATAATTTTAAAAAATCGCTATTAATTCTACGAGGAAAAGAAAATGATCAAGGAATATTATTGCAATCAAGGAATTCAAATTTTTTTAATTTAAATTCTCTAATACATGTTATTGAGCTCCCTCTCATATCAACAGTAAATGAATTCCATAATAAATTTATTGCAACAACACTACTCGGTCCTAATACACATCAGCTTACATTCCGACATTGCAACATTACGGAGTAATTTATAATTAGATTATGGAAATTAAGTGAACGTAAAAAACGTTGTTTTCCATCATTTTATTTATTTTTTTATTTTTCTAACCACTTAAAACTTCAAGACAATTAGACCTGACCCAAACCCACGGGTCGCATAACTCATCCTCTAAATTCAAGAGTTTGGACTTAAATTAATGTCACCGGGTCTTTTTGACTCCGTCCATTTAAACCCAACCTGTGGGTGATCCGATCCATTAGTTAATATTTAATATTATTTTTACTTAAAATTTCTCCCATTAATATGCACTAATAAGTTAACTCTCCAACTATTTCATCTTCTCTTTATAATTAACCATCACTCCTTCCTAATTCTTTTGTCGTTTTGCAACTATCGGTACTATTCATTCTCCATACATAAAAAGGTTGACCTTAAGGGCACATTTTAAGCACTGAATTCAAAATATAAGACCCACTGAAAAATAATTTTAAATATGTAAAATAATATTTCAATAAGACCGTATACATTTAAAATTATATTTCAATGAACTTCATCCCTTAAATTTCGTGTTTAACACGTGTTAAGAAAATCCCTTTTTCATCGTTTTATAACAAATTGAGTTTTATTGTATAGAAAACTTGGAAGTAATTTATGTTTTATTATTCAAAAGAAGTTGAAATAATTTCCGTTGTAAAAAATAATAGGTTCTTTACAATAATATACAATAATCACTAAATAATTACACTATTAGTGGATCTATAAAATAATTATAAAAATAGTACAATTCACATTAATAAAGAAACCTAAAATCAAAAAGAAATAATTGTCATAATTAATAATTCAAATTCAAATATTTGAGATCTAACAACAAAAACAAATTCAAAATAATAATTCACCCAAACTAATATGAGCATAGATCAGATAGCCCGTCAGTAAGTCCAATAACCCAAACAAAACAAATTACTTGTACATCCGAAACCATAAAAATAAAATTCGATGTATTACAAACTTTTCCTTTCTTAACGAAGAGAGATCATAACATTCACCGCCATTGTAATCTGGTGCGAACCACATCAAGTAGAAACCTTCATCTTCGAATATTACAATTGACTCATGAGAAAAATATTAGTCAAGCTTCAAAGAATCGGATAGAGAAGCATGGCTATTTGATTTTTCACAATTTTTTCATGTCCGAAAATTCCAATTCCAATTTCGTGGTCAAAAGAAAATAAGAACACTGTATATGAAAAAGAGAGATAAGAGAGTGATGTGTAATGTAATGTTAATAACCAAACATTCGTACCAAGGTAACCAAACTATTATACCAAGGTAACCAATCTACCTCCACACATGCAGTATGAATTGGTTACCTTGGTTTGAAAGTTTGGCAACCAACGGTATGAAGGTTTGGCTACCAACTGCAATAACATTCAAAATAAATTGGTAATTTAATAAAACTGAATTGGTTATCTTGGTATGAAGGTTTGGCTACCAACTGCACTATAAAAAAACTACAGGTGTGGATGTGGATTGGTTACCTTGGTACGAAGATTTTGTTACCTTGGTATGAGGATTGGTTATCTTGGTATAAAGGTTTGATTACCAACAGCACTATGAAAAAACTGCACCTGGATGGAGTAATTAATAAATGTCATACACATTTTTTTTAGTAAGTGGGCATGCACCTAGCTTAAACCCATATATATAAAAACAGTAAAACCCCTATTTAAGAATATTCTATATAAGAATAACCTCTACAATATTATAAAAAAAAATGGTCCCAATTTGGGCCAGTTATAAATATGAATAACTTCTAAATTGTAATATGTTATATACTCCCTCCTATTCATATTAAATGTCTTTTTAGAGTTAAACACACTTTTTAAGAAATAACACAAAATATCTTTTGTATCCCTAATTAATTATTTCTCTCTCCACAATGGTCCATGGAATTGTATTTACTAAACATATTAAATAGAGGGGTAAATTAAAAAAAAATAGTGTAATATTACATAGGGATTCCAAAACAACACTTATATAGAATAAAATGAAACTCTATAAAAAGATATTTAATATGAATAGGAGGGAGTACTTTTTAAGTCTCGTATTAAAAAAATTATACCTATATATAGTAATAATTTCATATATATATATATATATATATATATATATATATATATATATATATATATATATATATATATATATATATATATATATATAGAGAGAGACAATATTAATTTTAAAAGACTATATTTTCTATAAAAGACTACATTTTCTATAAATAACTACATTTTCCTATAAAATATTATATTTTCCTATAAAAGACTATATTTGCTATAAAAGACCATATTTTCCTATAAACATTTTCTATAAAAGACTACATTTTCCTAGTTTGAAAATCTAAATAATTTATGTGAGTTCTTATTGACATTTTGTTAATGTGAATATTTTTGGGTGTTCGAAAAATATTTTGTACCAATACCGCTATTTAGTAATAACCTCTCAATTAGAATACAAATAATTTGGTCATAAATTTATTCTTAAATAGAGGTTTTACTATATATATATATTTAGAGAGAGAGAGTCAGGATTAAGTGCATACCACTTATCTTACTCACTCGTGCTCACCCCCCTTTAGGCGACGATTTCGGTTATACAACCGTTGTCTATACTTTTAACGACGGACAACATATAGCGTTGCTAAAAAAGTATAAACGACGGTTGTATGTTATGACGTAAACCGTCGCCTAAAAAAAAAGTGAGAGCACGGTGAGTAAGAAGATAAGAGGTATACACTGATCCGGACTATATATATATATATATATATATATATATATATATATATATATATAGTAGATCCATGACAAAGACATATACAACTACCACACCAAATTCTCCTGAAGCCAAGAAGCCAGAGAGCGAAGAAAATGTGGTTATCGCCACGAACCAAAACCGGATCGCAAAGAACCAAAGACAGGGTGGCTGGGGTAGGTCGGTCACGATCACTGCTTCGACGAGGGTCAAGCCTGAGAGGACAAGAAAGGACCCATCGGAACGGTGTTGTGCCGCGATCAAAAAACAATCAGTTGGGAGTTGTTGATCTTGATTACGAGGATTCTGATGAGAGATGGACAAATGGGAGTCATTTTCTGTGTTGGACATTGCTTTACTTTCAGTTAGAGATACTGTGTGTTGATGAAAGAATCAATGGATGAGAGAGAGAAAAGGATGAGGAAAACAGTGAGTTAGATCTGTAAACATTTTTGCCTTGTTTTGATTTGGGGAGATAGAAAAAAAGAGAATAAATTCACTAATTATGTAAATAAAAATTTTAAATGCATTAATTATGTAAATATTTTATGAGTCCACTATTGTTGTAATTATTATAATTATTTTAAAAAATATACTAAAAAAATATAATTATCCCATAAAAAATAGGTGTTTTTAACCCAGCCCAAAAAACTCATCCGAAAGTATTACAACCAGCATTAAAATGAAAGTCAAGCTTAGATAATGATATTTTGGATCCGATTATCATAAATTTATTTAATAAAATATTGACACGCATTAAACTTCGTCTGCATGTAATTAATCAATTGATTAATTTACTCAAAAATAAACTTTATGCTAACAATTTATTTTTTAATAAATTGATGAATTAACAAATAAAATATTGACACGCATTAAACTTCGTCTATATGTACTTAAAAATAAATTTATGCCGATATTTTTTGTTGGTAGGGTACTTTCTTTGTCAGTGGTATTTTATGTACCCTTTTTTTTTGGGTGAACAATTGGATAGATTGTTTTGGCTTATTTGATTACTTTTAATAAATACCATCAGATCTTAGAATGAATACAATACATGGAACAAGTTATTCAAAAATAAAAAATAAATCTTGATTTATTTTTCTAGGTCTTGCCAATTGACATGGATTAATCAAAGGACAATTTACAACAAGAAGAAAAATGATTTAGTGTAGCACCATGCTCGTAAAGTCTGAAGGGTAAGTATCCAACAGACCATGTATTTTGGTGCTTCAAAATCCACACAAAAAATTAATAAAAATTATCATATTTATTTATAGGGGCTTCTTTTCATTGCGGGTGATTGAAGAATTAGCAAAGCAATCAGAGAACTTTGAAGACCATAATGGTACGATATGAACTCAACATGGAGGTTCAGACAGAAAAAGCTCATCATTTTACTTTGCTATTTTGTTTAGATCTGGATCTGATTTCAATTTCAATTGGTTAAAAAGTAGAAGAGATCATTGTAGGTGTTTTGGCAAATAAACAGATGATATTAAACAAAAGAAAAGAATACTGAGTTCAATCGAATCTTGTTTATGCCAAATATAAATTTTAATTTAGCACCTTAAAATACCAGATCTCGAATTTTCCTTTCAACTATGCTTCAAGTTGAAAGGGGCTATATGGTGCAGCAGCAGCAGCAGGATAGAGGAGGAGAGAGAAAATATATACATACATACTAGGGATTGAAGACTTTGGAGTTACCTACTAAGTACTTTTTTTATAGATAAATAGATTGGGCTTTTTTAGGGTTTGTTTCGGCTGGCTGGTATAATATGCACGACTCCATAGGAGAAGAGTTGGGAGGGTATAGATCATTTCATAAATTGGAAACTAGAGGATAAAATATTAATGGGCTGGACTTGAGTATAGAGAATAACTTCATTCATTAGCCCAGCCCAAGTATCTAAATAAAAGACTAACGATATTTTCAGTGCAGTGGGCCGCCGAATGTGGAATAATCATAAGGAACAATTACATATTATAGTACATTTATAAAAGTAATTACAAAAATCATACAGTTATAAAATAATTACAAAAATATGACAATTTATCATATATATTTACAATACTAATTATATTAGGAGTCCTTAATTTAAAGAGTTAATATTATTTGGTACCGATACGGCAAAAACTTTTTTTTTTCAATCATGCGTGATAATCGCTTTATCATTTGTACTGAGACTCTTGATTTACCAAACCATTCTCGCATCTCGAAACCATTGTTTCTCTCTCCTCTGTTTGTTCGTTCTTCATCTCTATCGATTGTTTCTAGTGATTTAATTTGTTCGTTTCTTCATCTCATTTGTTCGTTCGTGATCTCGTTATCGCTCTTCGTTAGTTATTCGCCATATTTGTTAGTTGTTCGTCATTGTCGTTGTTACTCATTTATTCTGATCCGTTCGATTAGTGATTTAACCCTTATTCTTTGTTGCGGTATGGTTTTCTTCTCCATTTGATTGACCGGTGTTTATTATTGCTTCGCCGAGTATTTTCTTAATAGTTTAATGTATTATATATTAAAGTAGTTTACTAATAGAATGGAGTATTCATTGTTTTGGTTTGTGTTGTTTTTATGTTTTGTATAGAATGGTTGATACTGAGGAAGAAGGATGGAAGAGGAAAAGGATCGTGGAGGTGATTACATTAAGAACTTGAAGAAGTTTGTTGTGGAGAAAGCGAGGGAAGGGAAGGGGGAAGGATGTAGGTAATAATTCGAGTAAGAATGAGAGCGGTTTGGTGATATATAATGATATCAAACATTCAAGTGCAATTAGATTCTCGATTTTGATGTCCCTCGTCGAGAATGAAGCTCAAGTCTTTATCCGGAAGATAATTCCAACTCAACGAATTTTAAAGGTGTGTTAATTTAAATATTGTTATTGTTTCTTCGATAATGCTTAATTGGTTCTCAGATAATGATTAATTGGTTAATGCATAATATTAATGATTAATACTTGGTAACCACATAATTAGTAACCAATGCGTTTAGACAATAACCACCATATTGCGTGAAGGTAACCAAAAGCCGACTTGGGTACCGTCTTTATGAGTGTCTTGATTCTTCGTCTAATTATGTCTTGAATTCTTTGCTTTTATGATGTTTTGGTTCTTCGTCTTATGATGTCTTGCTCTTTCTTGTCTAATGATGTCTTGATTCTTCGTCTTATGATGTCTTGTTTATTGTCTTATGATATTTTGGTTCTTTGCCTAATGATGTCTTGGTTCTTCAGACATGTGTGTCTTGGTTCTTGTCTAATGATGTCTTGTTTCTTTGTATTTACATTGGTTACCTTCTTTGCATGTTGTTTCTTCGTATAATGTTGTCTTGGTTCTTGTCTAATGATTTATTGGTTGTTGTCTAACTATTATATTGTGTAATCTTTGTCTTGATTCTTTGTTATCATATATGTGTGTCTTGTTCTGCCGTCTAATGATGCCTTGAGTTCTTTATCGCTTCAACCAATATATTGTCTAAAGCTATATTAGTTCTTATGCAACATTGTATTAGTTCTTGTATAATCTTTGAATGGATTCTTGACTAATCTTTGTTTTTGTTCTTGCATAATATTTCGACTAATGATTGGTAAGCACATGGTTGGTAATCAATGTATTAGAAAGAATCAAAGATGTTAGATGAAAGCAACCAAGACATCATTAATCGATAGAACCCATTCACATCGGTTACCTTCTTCGCAATACGTTGCCATCGTATAATGTTGTCTTGGTTACTTGCGCTAAATGATTTATTGTTCTTTGTCTAACTATTATATTGTGTAATTTGTCTTGTTTCTTTTCTAATGTTGGATTGGTTATTGATTAACGATGTTTTGTTTAATGACTAAAGCTATATTGGTTACTTGTCTATTTTGTTTTGTTTCTTATCATATGATTGGTTGGTTAACTTTGTAAATCGATTTTGTTTACTTGCGCTTATGGGATCTTTATTATGAGGAATGGAATGTAAAATTCAATTTAAAAGTGATATATTGAATGCGATACGGAAGTCCCCAAAGATCATTGCAAAAAAATTGAATAATAGTCAATTTGGATAAATTTAAGGCAACATGTTTTGGGAATTTTCTTGAGTTTGGTGAGCACCAAATGTATTCCCAGATTATTCACCACGCTTCTTGTGAGGAGGTTCACCGAGGGGATGATGGTGAAATGTGGTTTTGTTCTATAGAAAAGGGTCAGTTTCGGTTTGCACGAGTTTTGTATGATATCCGGGTTGAGATGGAAAGGTGAGGATGATATAACTCCATATAAAGGTATGGAGAATATGCTTATTAGTAAGTTTTTTGGTGACGAAAGCCGCCACACGTAGTAGTATAGGTAGGATATATAGGAAGGCGGTTTTTGATGATGATGACGAGGCTATTAAGATGTCTATGATATTTTTGTCTTTAATTTCATTATGTGCACATTTTCCGAAAATTACGTTGATGGGGCAATGGTTAATTTTTTTTGTGTTACTACGATGTTAGTAGTTTTCCTTGGGGAAAGTTGCTTTTGAGATGACAAAGTACTCTTTGTCTAATGCTTTGAAGGGGCGCGTATAGGAAAAGAAAGAATGGTGTTTCAACATACAATTTTTACATAGATCATTACACCAAACTGTATGAAGTTGAATGGGCTTCCGTATGTATTCCAAGTTTTTTATGTTTGAAACTATTCCGACATTCAAAAGTCGGGGTATATGTGAATGACGAAGCATCCGCTTGGATGTCCGCTTATTCGAGATGGAAGGAGTTAATGAAGCCGCTTTCTAATGACAAGTTGAATGAATTAGTTTTTATTCCTATGGTATGTTGTTTTACCTTTAGTTATATACTTGATAAATGAAAATATTATGTGAAGTTTACTATCAACAAAGTAGTTAGTTACCTTTATATACACGTTTGATTACTTGATTATTTTATATGCATGTTAATAATAACAATGTTTTTGGTTACTTGAATATTCAAATACTGATTCTTGATTAGATTACATTCAAAGTTACTAATGACATTGTTGTTGGTTATCAATCATATACACATTTGGTTACATTTATACATTTAGTTGGTTACTACTTATTATATATTTGGTTACTCAGATATATGTATTTGGTTACTGATTATGTTTAATGATTCCTTATTTTCTGTTTATTTCAATGTAATTGTACATTGTTTGTTAGATGATATACTAAAGTATACTTATTATTTTTCAGCTGGGGATAAACAGTTTGATTCCCACTACCGTAGGAGAAGGATCTATTGATTTGGGCGGTTTTCACTTTTTAATGGGAAGGATGGTGACAAGAAAGTAGACAAAAAAGTGAAGGCCGACAACATTGGTATTGATGTATCTGTTGTGAAAGAGGCAATTGATGTACGGTCTAAGCCGTTGGAGAAGAAAGTGTCTGAATTGAAGAAAGAATTTGGAAAGTTGCGAACTGATATTAAAGGTGAAATGCAGCTTTTACATGTCCAGTTATGCATGGACCTTAGGTCCATTATTAGAGATGAGTTACGTGCTATCAAAGACGTTGGGGACAAAAAGCTTGATGGTGATTCTGATGATGACGATTCTGACAATGCTTTGGTGATGATGATGATGATGATGATGATGATGAAGATGAAGGTGATGAAAGTTATGTTATGAAGCGGTGAAGGTGGTGAAGGTGGTGAAGGTGGTGAAAGTGATGGTGATCTTCTGATGACGTTCTTTGATGAGAATCTTCGATGTCATGGTGGAGGAGGTCCATGTTGATGAGGATGTTGATCATGGTTCAAAAGTGAATAAGAATAATGATGGTGATGATGTGTTGGATGAAGTTGAGAAGAAGGGTGGGAATGAAATTGAATTGGTTAATGAAGTTGGTGATGATGTGTCAATATTCGTGGAGAAGAATGATGTGAATGTAATTGAGATTGCTAATGAAGTTGAACGTCTTTGTTATGGTTGAAGAACCCATGAAAAAAAAAAAATGATGATGAAGAAGATGTCGAGGTTAGACATATTTGTTTGTTTTGTTATGTGATATATGTCTTTTGTTTTAATTATTAAATGGTTCTTTATTTTGTGTAGATTTAAAATAATAATGACATGCCGTCTTTTGACATATTAAGCCAATGTACTGGGAAAGAGATTATTGTGTATGATGCTGATAAGGTTAGTGTTATAATTATGGGCCATCATTTATTTAAATGTTATTTATGTTTTGGTTACCATTATATAGTGAATTGGTTACTATGATATTGTGTTTTGGTTACCATAATATTGTGTTTTGGCTACTATTATATTATGATTTGGTTACTAGTTTATGTTATTCAGATTACTAATATAACATGTTCATTTTAGTTTGTTGGTCATTGTATACGATCGATTTGGTTATTAGTTTATTTTATTTAGGTTACTAATCGTATATATTACCTTTTTATGTCAACCTAAAATGGAAAGAAAGGTGAGGCGTGAAGGTATATACGCTCTTGATTTTATGGTTCTCACCACACGACATATAGCTAAGTGTAATGATTTGGAGAAGAGTGTCCACAAAGACGTGGGTAGACCTATACGTGAACCCCGCAAAGAGTGCCATTTTACTTGCCTCTATATGCAGGTAGCTTTCTTGATCGGCGGGTTCATCATCATCTTAGTAGTGGGTCTTCTAGTCAAACACTTCAGACGTTTAAGTGTATTCCCCAAATCATGCATGGAGATGCCCTCAAATTTTGAAGAGGCATTGTTTGAAGAATGGTTCAAAATTGGAATAAACAATGAGAAAAGGTTTGTTTTTTGTTGTTAATAATGCTATAGTTTTTTATGAAACAAATAAGTTTGTATTATTGTAGTAACATATAGGTTAATATTAAATAAATGTTATGGTTACTATTATTTTATATTACAGTTACTATTAGATCATGTTTTGGTTACCTAGTAGTTATGTTTGATTCTTTATGTGATTATGGTTTGGTTACCGATTAATATTTAAAATTAAGTTGTTGATTAATTCTTGATTTTTGTATCTTTGCTTTTTATTCTTTGTCTAATGATGTATTGATTCTTTCACGAATGTTGTATTGGTTAATGTGTAACATTACATTGGTTCTTGTATATAATACTTAATTAGTTCTTGACTAATGCTTGTTTTTGGTTCTTGCATAATATTAAATATTTAATAAAGGTTAATATTAAATAAATGGCGTGGTTACTTATTAAATAAATGTTATGGTTACTATTACTTTATATTATGGTTAATATTAGTTTATGTTTTGGTTATCTATTAGTTATGTATTAGTTACTTATTTGATTATGGTTATAATTTTAATATTTGTTGGTTAGCGAGGTACCGCTTTAAAATTAAGTTGGTTAATTAGTATGTTAATTATAGAACGTCTGAGTTTGATTTGTAGTAGTGTGTATATTAATACTGATAATTGTTAATGTTAGTGTGTATACTAATATTATGTTTTTATATTGAAGACGGATAAATTTCCGGGAAAGAACGATATTATCATGCCTTCTTTTTGTATTTGGATCCATTGCAATATCATCAAGATGTGGTTCTATAAATTAAAGACGCACGTAGGCGGTGGTTAGACTGACGATGTGTGAGTATTTGTTTTAAAATTATGTTTTTATAGTTATGGTTACATTATTTAGTTACATTAATCACATACTTGCATTTTCCAACAACCGTTAATATCCTATTAATTTTTTTTTTGGCTCAAAGACATCAATATTGCCTTGTATTATTTTTTCAGAAATTGGCAAGACATTTGAAAGTGTTCTATAAGGGTAACGACCACGGATTGTTGGTTTCACAAAGAAGATCACCGCTTTTTTCGAGGAGTATACAAAAAAAAATTGTGACAAAATTGTTCTCATCTCGGGGAGGGTGATGTTCTTTGAATACATACACGGGTCATTATGGATGTCAACACACCATGGAGGAACGTTGACTATGTGTTGTTCCCAATTCATATGTCATCACCGGATCATTGGTTGTTGTTGTCTTTTGATGTGCATCGTAGGTGTCTAACTGTTTACAATTCTCTACAACCAAAAAGGAAATCCATGCAAACTAAAATATCTGATGTTTGTGAGCCGTACATCTTCATTCTTCCCATACTAATCTTTCAAGCAAGTCCGGTTTTTGGAAGGATAGGTCGACATTGACTTGAGTGATGACCCGTGTCGCAACAAGGATGAAGACGATATAATTGAGTTGGAATTTGCTGAGACGATTCCTGAACAAGTAGAGGGGTAAGGGTTAAATTGTGTACATTTTTTTAATTATTACATATAGGTTGATTTTATTTTTGATTTTTGTTATATGTTGTTTGTTGTTACAGTGATTGTGGGATGTTCACAATTTGTTTTGCTGAGCATGTCATTCATCAGAAGTTTGATCAGATTCCTATTCCTTTCCCCATTGCGAAGTATCGGAAATAGTTATGCACAAACCTATTTATGCATGCTAGGAACAAGTAGTTGGAGGGCTATGATATTTGTTGTGTATTTTTTTTTAAGTTTTGGTGTTATACACAACATTTGTGTATGGTTTATGATTTTTTGATGTTCACTGGATCTTATGTAGATGGGATTATATATTTGATTATATTAGCATTAATGAAAGAGATATTGTTTGTTGGTTGGTATTTTGTTTCTTTTTAAGTTGTGTTTGTTGAATTTTTTTGAAATATACAGTTGGTAACCAATCATGTATAAAGGGGTAATCAGATAATGATTTGATAGTAACCAGAGTTACAAGATTGTATCAGGACATATATCATATGTTAAGTGTACATGTGTTATGTATACATGGGTTTCATAAACTTCAATACCCTTTTAATTACAGGTTGCTGAATATACAGGTTGTTTATGTTGTGGTTACCATTATAAACTGGTTTGATTCTTTATTATGAAATTAGGTGGTTATTGTGATGGTTCTTGTTATGTAATTATTTGGGTACCATTAAACATTGTTATAATTCTTTCATATGTAATTATTTGGTTTACATTAAAAAGCGGCATAATTCTTTCATTATGGTTACCGCTATGTATAAAATGGTAACCAATTATAATTTTGTAATATACAAATTGGTAACCAATCGTATAAATAGGTAACGAGATAATGATTTGATAAGTAACCGGAGAGATTATTTGGGTACCATTAAACATTGTTATGGTTCTTGTTATGTAATTATTTGGTTTACATTAAAAACTGGCATGGTTACTGTTATGGTTACTGTCATATATAAAATGGTAACCAATTATAATTTTATAATATACAGTTGGTAACCAATCATGTATAAATAGGTAACGAGATAATGATTTGATAGTAACTGAGAGAGTTACAATATTGTATCGGGACATATATCATATGTTAAGTGGACATGTGTGAGTATACATACATGGTTTCATAAACTTCAATACCCTTTTAATTATATGTTCTTTGATATATCTGAGTTGTTTATGTTGTGGTTACCATTATAAAATGGTATTGTTACTATTATGAAATTAGGTTATTCTTGTGATGGTTCTTTGTTATGTAATTATTTGGAAATCATTAAACATTGTTATGGTTATTTGTTATGTAATTATTTTATTAAAAAGCTGGTATGGTTATCAAGTTATGTTATTAAATTTAGTAAATCATATGGTTATTTATTATGTAAATATGTTGTTACCATTAAAAATCATATGGTTATCATTATGTATTTATTTGATTACTGTTATTGTCAATGTTTCATTGAAATCAGAAATCAATATATAAATGAATAACAATTTTGTTTACTATACACAATCAAAAATTTTACAAACCAATCGTTTAATGGTTACTCAAAGTAAACAATAATACATTCATGTATCTACACTCTTAATTTAACTGCACTATATCAGACCCTTTTTAGTGGTCTTAAAATCGGGGGATTACTGCATGTTTTTCTGTTGTGTCCTTTTTCTTGGCACCTGCTGCATTTGTTTTGAATTTTGATTTCAGATCCGTGTTTGTACCTCTCTTTTTTTGGTCTTCCTGCTGGCCTTCTTGTGTTGGGTGGTTTTATACATATGTTTTTTACTTCTTCTGATACATCCCAGTTTTCTTTGTCATCTAATGGCATGATGGAAGCTGAATATGTCTTGACCAAAGTTGCTTTAGTGTAATTTCTTGAGCAAAAATCATAATAAACTCAAATTTTTCTTCTTCATAACAAAGAAGCAGTACGTGAGGGCAAGGCATCTCTCATGGTAATCGAAATTTACGGCAAGATGCGTATGTCTTTTGTTCGATGTCCATAATATCTCGTTTAGAGACATCGAAATGGCGATGAAAATCACTAAGTTTGATGTCTCAACCTACAACACCCAATGTATACAATCGATTAACGATTTGATCCCAAATATACAAAGAAACTAAATTAACTAAGTACACAATATTAGTCAATAAGTAACCACCAATATAAAAGAAACAATTATAAATCTCAAGAACATTATAATGTTATATAGTAACTAAGTCAAGATTTGATCAAGAATCAATATAATGTTACACAAGAACCAAATAAACATTATATAAGAACCAAAGATATAAGTACACAAGAAGCAATTCAAGAAGTATAAGAATCAATATAATGTTGCACATTAAGTAAGTTAGCATTACTCAGTAACCAATAAAGATTATAATTTTATCCAAGAACCAAGTTATCATTAGTCAAGATAATGTTACGCAAAGAATTAACTCAAAGAATAAATGACAACCATTATATGGTTACACAAGAAACTAACTCAAAGAATAATCAAGAATCAATTTAATGTTGCCACAAAGAATCTAAGTTAGCATTAGTAAGTAACCAAGTTAGTAATAGTCGAGATCGCAAATGCAAATTAGGATGTAATAATTTAAATCGAGTATTAATTACCTTAAGTATCTTTGATTTAAAGATATTAGATTGCAACTTTCTCTCAACTGTTGTGGAAAGTGTTGTGAATGTTGATATGGCTGCTTGTTTGTTTGTGAAACACCATCTTTGAACCAGACAACGTAGGCATTTAATCATTGTCACAACTGGAAGATCCTCGATAAACTTGATTGCATTGTTAATAGATTCACGGTTGTTTGAAGTCACCGCTGAGTACCGCTTCATAGTTCCATGGAGCTGGTGCACCTATCCAACTTGACCTCTTCCTCCGGATATGTCCTTATTCGAGGATCAATGACATCAAGTTCAAATGGCCATGTGTTTGTTGAATTTTTCAACAAAGTAAGCTCTACAAACCCCGTTGTAAGCTTCGTTTAACTTCTTCTCCTTTCTTTTTGAATCTGTTTTGTATATTTTTCAAGATATGATATGCATGCAGAACCATGCATGATATCCTAAACACACAATTCATCCTTGTATAATGGCTTCATGTCTATCTCAAAACAATACATTGACCTTCCCTAACTCCACAAGCATTTCTCAAATTTACGAAAAACCATTTCCAAGACAATTCATTTTCATTTGTCAACAACCGAAAAAGCAATCGGAATAATGTTTTGGTTTGCATCTTGTGTCTTCTTCAAGATAATGTCCCCCGTAAGTTGATTGTATGAATGTGCCATCGTTACAATGATTGGAAAACAATGGTGCCATGCTTGAATGGATGCTCCAATGGCAAAGAATAGATACTTGAAATGACCATTTATTTCCAACTCAAGGGCTGTGACGGAACCTGATATAAAACATCAGCACTATCATTAGAATTACAAGTAGTATACTGTATCCAAATCACTAGTAATCGGTAAACATTCATATGGTTAATGGTATACAAATTGTATATTATATTTAGTAACTAAACATGCGTATTAAGGTAACCAAACATATATAATAACCGCATACAAATGGTCTAATACTAATAATAACTAAACATGCATCGACACATACAAAAGGTGTATTGGTTCTTGTGTAATAGTTTATTGTTTCTTGTATAATGCTTAATTGGTTACTTGACTAATGATATTTTGGTTACTGAATAATATTACTGACTAATGCTTGGTAACCACATGTTTGGTAACCAATGCATTATACAGTAACCAACATGTTGCATGAAGGTAACCAATACAATATTAATCAGTAAACAATTTATATTGGTAAACAATCTATCGTGTAATCATATCTTGAATTCTTGTGGAACATCATATTGGTTCTCGTGCGTAATGATATAAAAGCAATAAATGTTTTTAAGGTGTTACCTGGATTTGTTTTCTTCAGCATGTGTAACCATGATGGGATGAGTGAGTAGTCGTGTGGATTTCCTCTCACCTTTTTCAACTCTTTCTCCTTCGATCTCCATGCTTTTTGGTAAGAGATAGACATATTATATTCTGACATCATGTCTTCCACAATATCGGTTGGTGTGTATATTTTCTTTAAATTTGTTATTTTTTACATTATGCATTCACTGACCAACTCACTATTTGCCTGTCTGTGGTCTCCCAACAATACATTCACCGAACAAGTGTGGATATCATTGAATTCTCTAACCTTGAACATACTGGTTTTTCTGAAACTTGATGCTCTCATCTTCCATTTGCAATCTTCATCGCATACACACAATAGCACAAAGTCTCTATAACTTGTTCGTTGGACTTTGTGTTGTTCGCTTTTTTTTCGATCGAATGCACCTTCATAAACAGTGAGAGGATTTTTTTTATCTGTGTAGGTTTGATGTAATTTTACTTCACATTCATTCGGATCCGATATTACATCATCATATCGTTCTTCTGCGTATGATTTGTCATGTTGTCTGTCTCGTTGTTGTTCAATAATTTCCATTGCAAGTCGATCGGATATCATTGCGTTCCAA
The DNA here is from genome assembly GCA_020205605.1 of Panax ginseng. Taxonomy (NCBI): domain Eukaryota; kingdom Viridiplantae; phylum Streptophyta; class Magnoliopsida; order Apiales; family Araliaceae; genus Panax; species Panax ginseng. The sequence goes on from CM035127.1 coordinate 4,485,059, forward strand.
ATTGGCATGATTGGCTTCTTAGTGGAACTAATCTTTGAATTCCTCAGGTTGATCTGATTGGCATTACATCGTGAATTGTAGATTCTTCTATATTTGTCAAGTTATGCAAGATCGTTGTGCGTCCCATTCTGTGTTCAATATCCACAATCAGTGGGAATTTACCTTGTTCATCAGATTTTCTACTCATTTCCAGAAAGAATTGTAAGGTTGCTTCATCTGATATACTGATCGGTGGAATGTCGTTTCTAATCTGAAATTTGATTGACAATGTTGTTGCGTTTGTGTCTAGCCGTAATGCACTGCATATTTTAGTTAGCATTTCTTTGAACGAAATTGTTGATGGAACTAATATGCCAGTAACTTCAAATTTGGTGTCTTTATTACTATCATTCCCCTACTTGAAATGAAATAAAGTACAACTAGAATCATCTCCATTGTTCTGTCAACAATGAATAAGTAATGGTAAGTAACAAAATCAATGTTATCCAAGAACCAATATAATGTTAAACAAAGAACCAAGTCAAAGATTAATCAAGAACCAAGTCTTCATCAAGAATCATTATAATGTTACACAAGAATAAAGTAATTTTAGTTAAGAACTAATGAATGGAACACAAGATAATATATACATAGTCGACAAAGAACTAATGTAATGTTAAGCGATAATTAAGTCAAGATTAGTCAATAACCAAGTCTTCATTAGTAACCATTATAATGTTACACAAGAATAAAGTCATTATTAATCAAGAACTAATGCAATGGTACACAAGTAGCCCAATTAATTATTAGTCAATGACCTATGTTAAATTTGAACCAATATAATGTTAAACAAGAACCAAGTCATCATTAATCAAGAACCAAGTCTTCATCAAGAACATTATAATGTTACACAAGAATAAAGTCATTATTAGTCGAGAAACAATGCAAAGGTACACAAAGAACAAATCAAGATAATTAAGAATATGTATATAGTCGACATTAAGCAATGTAATGTTAAGCGAAAGAAATTAAATCAAAGATTAACAAGAATAACAAGTCTTCATTAAGAACCATTATAATGTTACACATTAACAAAGTCATTATTAATCGAGAACCAAATCATTATTAATCGATAATCAATGTAATGGTACACGAGAAACCAAATCATTATTAATAAGAACCAATGCAACATTAGTTAGTACCATTACGCATTAACCAATCCAAAGATTAAACAAAGAATATAGATATAGTCGACAAAGAACTAACGTATGTAATAAGCGAAGAACCAATGTAATGTTAAGTAATAACCAAGTCAAGATTAGTCGGTAATCAAGTAATAATCAAGAATCCATTATAATGTTACACAAGAATAAAAAGTCATTATTAATCAAGAACTAAAAGCAACGATACACAATATCCAATTCATTATTAATCAAGAACTAATGTAATGGACACGATAAACAAATCATTATTAGTCGAAGAACCAATGCAACATTAGTTAGTACCATTATGCATTAACCAATCCAAAGATTAAACAAAGAACATAGACATATAGTTAGACAAAGAACTAATGTAATGTTAAGAAGAACAAGTGTATTTTTACATGCAATCGCAATCAAAACATTCATTATTCTTACCGTGTGACCATTTTAAGTGCAAAAATTTAAGAAAAGGTAACCAATATAGTAATTAAATAGTAATAATAATAGTAACTATATAATTATAAATTTTAAACTCACATACCTCAAAGATTTTTTGATCGAAATTGATGTTGATTTGTATTCAACAATCAACGCAGATTTGGTTTACGATCTTGAAGGCGTTGTTGATTTTGTATCTATTTTCGATCTTAGAGATGCGTCATGACAACCGGCTTCGTCTTTCTCCGTCGTTGATCTGCGCATGATTTGGCTTCGTCTTTCTCCGCCGTTGATCTTAGAGATCGTCGTTGATCTTAGAGATTACGAGTTTAATCGCGACGAGAGAGGCTTTGGTTTAGATTTTATCTCCTCCGTCGTTGATTTGTTGTTCTGATTTCAAAGTTGCATGATTTTAGGGACGGTTAATTTCAAATATGAAATTGGATCACTGACTGGATAATGACACGTGATTTTAGGGGCGTTATATTGCTTATGTTTTATTTTTGTAATTATGTTGTGTATGTTTTATTTTTGTAATTACTTTTTAAATGTTGTATATTAGTGTAAAGGACCCTAATCATAAACGTGAAAATGTAACCCAATACTAAAGCTCAAAATTAAATATTCATATAGCCTCTATCTTGAAATAAGGGTTTCATTTATCTATTTTTAACTTTTCATTTTTGCAGTTTTGTCCCAATTAAAAGATAACAGACTTGAACATAAAATTTTCTAATGTTATTTTCAATAGTTAATTTAAAAATTAATTCTTTTTCAAAAAGAAGAAGTAATGAGCAAGCTTAAATATTTTGTATATCTATATAATAAAACAGAATTCATTTTGAATTTTTTATTTGACAAAGTACAAGGACAATTCAGATTTATTATAATTTAATTTTTTTAACTAAAACGTCGTTTAAATAGACACGGAGAGAGTAGTTCCTGATTATCCATAAAGGGCTGGGACGACAGATGTTGATTTGCAAGCTCTATCTGTATGTCAATCAGAGAATTTTCAAGGGCCCCAACACCCAATATGTTAAATCACATATGTGGAAGGTTGAAAAATGTGATGAAGAAAGGTAGGTAGCCAGAAGAAAAAGTAAAGTAAGATCCCCAGCCCCACACCCAGCCCCAGCCCCAGCCCCTCGCATTTTCAAGAAGCATCTTCCAATGACTAAAGTGAGTGAGGATTTCATGAATTTGGGTCCTGCCCAAAAGGGGCTAGAAAATAAGTTTCAAAACAATCATTAAACAGCATCTCATCATTATCTTCTGCATAATGCATGTTTGCATGAATCTCATCAAAAACTACTGCAAACCATCATGCCTTTGCACAGACCGGGGGATCTTAATTTCATTCAAAGTCTTTGCATGCATATCTACTACTACTACTACTACTACTTGCACAAACGCATCTATTTTATAAAAATAAATCTATATAATAAAACATAACCTATTTTGAATTTTTCATTTGACAAAGTACAACAACAACTCAGATTCATTCTAACTTAATCTAAAGGCTCATATTTCTTCTCGCCCAAATCAAAATTCACCCTACTCTCTCATGTTCACACACAAAATCTCTCTCTCCTCTCTTCTTCACACACACAAACAAACAATAATAATAATAATACTAATAATAATTATAATAGTATAATAGTACTACTATAATAATAGTAGTAGTAATAATAATAATAATTATAATAAAAATAATAGTAATAGTAATCTAATTGATTTGGACGGAAAAACACAAGTCAGATTCAGTCTAATTTTAATTTAAATTGCTTCTTCTTCTTGTTGTTGTTTTTAAACTAGCCATTTTCTCTTCTTTCTTTTTGTTTCTCTCTATTTCTTCTTCTACGTACGTTTGTTATTCTCTCTTTCTATCGTTATTTCATCTGTGGGAGCAAAGCATGATGATACAGTGACAAATGCACATTTTTGGATGAGCTGAAGGAAAAAAAAACAGAAGGTTTGAACACAAGTCCCCAGATTCAATTAAAGTTTAAAGTGTTTCAAAAAAAAAAGCACAGAATCTGAAATGAGTAGTATCTTTCTCGTTCTTCCCACTTTTAGTTGGCTCTTTTCTCGGTTTACCCTGAATAGGAGGAATAGGGTAATATTTATTACTCGTACTACAGAGTTTGAATGTTTAATAATATAATGCTGAAATCAATCTTAATGCCTACTAATTAAACTGCTTTTGGATCACTTTTCTTGAGCTTTTTCTTTCGACTGAAATGCAAACGTGACCTTCCAGTTTGTACTATCATTTTTACAAAATTCACCCTCTAACTTTTATTTGTACAAATATCTTCCTCCAAGATGTATTAATTATACAAAACTCCCCATTTTATGTAATTTTTTTTGTTAAAAATTCTCACATAGTCAAATTTTTTCATCTTATTCAAATTTTAACTTTAAAATCAGTGGCGGAACTAGAGCGGTTTTGTAGGGGGGGGCAAAAAAATTTAACCTATTACACTAATTTTTTAGATTCGTTTATGAAAGTCATAACAGTCCCAAAAAACGAATTTACACACTAATTTTTTATTTTGATTTTAAAATGCTTTTTCATGATTCAATTTGTCCAAGCTCTTTAATTAGCTATATAAAGCATATATATATATAGTTTGGGTCTTGGCTTTGCTTAATTTCTAGTTTTTAGCAAAAACAATCATACGAGGACTTTTAGCGAACATGTGTATATAAGCCCACTTTAACAATCAGATTTCTTAGCCATTTCTTTGTGTTCCAACCCGAATTCGCCATCCTTATTACTCCGCACATTAACAACTATACTCCATGTCACTAATTCAATCAAAAGCTAACTGATTTATACCATAAAAGCATACAAGTTAACAGAAAGTTAACAACTATAAGTCTATACTCCATGTCCTGAATTTTTTCTCATACTTTATGTTTTGAGCTTCGATCATTATCTTCTTCCTTAATAATTTTGAATGTCGATATATAATTGGTTTCTTGCATTTGAAATTTTTTAGGTAATGAATTATTCTGCAAAAAAAATCGACTTGGGTTGAGGAATTACTTGGAGATCGCAAAGATTCTTGTATTTGATGAGACCATTTCTTATGTAGATTTTGACAATCTCCTTTCAAGTAGGTAAGGAGATTGAAACGATAAATGGAGAATTAAAAGAACACAAGGAAAAATGTGCGAATTATCTCTGCAAATCTGAAAGAGAAGGAAGAGATGTGTATAGAGTTTGGTATTACCTCTAATTAGCGAACAAACAATCATTAGGCGAATCCTCACGGGAAAAGAGTCGGAGAAGAAGAAGAAGAATCGTGGATCGCCATGCGCCATCGCTTGAAGAGTCAATTGGCCACCCCCCTCTTGCTCTCTCCCCTCGTTTGTAGTACTTCTGGGGCGAGCGATTCCATACCCCACTTTAGTTCACCATTGTTTAAAATACTCCTTTTTATTTCATTCAAACGACCTCTAATTAGCAAAAAAAAAAATACTTTATTTGCTGGATTTTCACTATTATGTAGGTAAAATATGAGGTCGAGCATATCTTGAAACTTTTTTGGGTCCTTTATATAAGTATACAACATTTAGAAAGTAATTATACTATTAGTGCACTCATAAAAAATTTACATAATTAATACACTTTCTATATTTATTTACAATATTAGTGCAATTAGGATTCCTTAATTTAGGGAATTAGTATAGGATTCAATTCATAATAATAAGGAAACCTAAAATCAAGGAGAAATAACTACCATAATTAATAATTCAAATTCAAATATCTTAGATTTAACAAACAAAACAAATTCAAATTCAAAAATAATAATTAAAATTCAAATATTCAAAGTTTGACAACGTCATCTTCCTCCTCCCCTTCGCCGCTGTTTCAACATCATGGACGCCGACCATCTTCCTCCGCTTCACCATGGGCGTCGGTCATCTTCCTCCGCTTCACCATGGACGCCGGTCATCTTCCTCCGCTTCACCATGGACGTCGCCGCTTCAACACCATGGACGCCACGCCACAAATGCCATTATTATAATGAAGGTTGATTTAGTCCAAAAATTAAAAGGAGAAAAAAGATAAATTTTAGTGCAGTTAGTATCCAAATATTTATACAAAGGTAACCATTTTAGTTTTTGTGGGTAATCAATAGAAATTTCAGTGCAGTTGGTAACCAAAACTTTCAAAGGTAACAAATTTAGTTTTTGTTGGTTACATTTATATTAAGGTTTGGCTACCAACTGCACAATGAAAAAAATAATCTATAATAGATTTTTTATAATTAATTGGTAACCCAATAAAACTGAATTGGTTACCTTTGTATTAAGGTTTGTCTACCAACTGCATTAGAAAAAAAAATCTACAATAATTTTTTTTTAATTAATTGGTAACCCAGTAAAACTGAATTGGTAACATTTGTATAAAGTGTTAGCTACCAACTGCACTATTAAATAAAAAAATTTATAATAGATTTTTTAAAAATAAATTATAAACCTAATAACACTGAATTGGTTACCTTGGTATGAATGTTTGGTTACCATCATCCAATATTCATATCCACCGCCACCACCGCCTGAATCTTCATACCTACCTCCATTTTGACCCTTCATTTTGAGAAGCTACTAGAGATATACAGTTGGTTGAAAGTGTGGAGGAAGGAATTGGTGGGTAAAGTGACGAGGCATGTTTTGGTGCAAACGTTATTGAAGCAAAAAAATGCGGTGACAGCCGTGGCGGTGGAGGTGGCAGGTGGGGTGGTGTACGGTGCGCGTTGGATGAGGAGGCGAGTTATTGGTTGAGGGTGAAGCAAAGTTTAGCGTATGGTGTGGCGTTGAGGGGGCATAAGATGGCGGTGTTGTGTTTGGTGGTGGCGGGGAGGTTGGTGGTGAGTGGGTCGGCGGATAAAAGTATTTGTGTGTGGAGGAGGGAGGAGTGTGGGGACCACGAGTGCTTGAATGTGCTGACGGGGCATGCTGGGCCGGTGAAGTGTTTGGCCATTGAAGGGGAGGATTGTAAGACCCCAACTTATTATAAATAAAATCGAATTTCCTCTAATTATTATTGTGAATAATAAGGTATTAATTTGATTTAATTCTCTGGTTATGGGTAAAATGTGCAAATTTTGCAAAATATGCAAGTGGTTATAAAATAATCATTGTTGTTAGAATATTCATTTGGTCGTGGAATATTCTTGTTGTCGGGGAATATTCAAATGCACTGACATTTGTGAGACCCAGATTTTTGAATAAAGATTAAATTTTCTCGAAATATATTTTTGAATATTATGGTGTGGATTTGATATAATGTTATAGTTGTGGGTAATATTTACAAATTTTACAAAAGTACGCAAGTTGTTATATAATATTCGATTGGTGGGGAATATTCGTTTTAACGGGGAATATTCGTATACAATTCAAGACAATCATTGGTGGACCCCCACAATGTGATTATTATCATTTCGGATTGAGAAAACGACAAAAATATTTTATGAAAATAACGGCGGAAGTTTTACTTAGTTAATCTGTTGAAACACTAGGTGTTAAAAGTACGATGTCTGGCGTGGTTGCATATTAAAGACACGGTATTGATTATTGATGCTTACGTGAGAAGTCACTCAGTTATACTCAATTATTGCTACAGTAATTGCTGCATCATATCTATCATATTATTGATTCAATTATTGTCACAGTATCATCTGCATAAAATGTTTTTTTTTATTAAATCAATACTTGAGACAACAAAGTTATTCATATTATAAATTGTAATATTTACAATGTCTAGAAGTTCTGTCAAGGAGAGGTTTGGTCACCTAATTGCGCGCCAATAGGGAGAAATCCTTATTGGAAAGCCCTCTCTTTCCTGGGAACGACCTGGTTGATAAATATTGTGAGTTATAATATTAATAATGAATGTTGTTCGGAGTTGAATTTGGAGACGCAAACGTGATATTTGAGTCCAGAACGACGAAATTAGTAAAAATAGTCTATAAACACAAAATTTTCCGGGATTCACTATTTGGTCAAAAAGTCAACAGTTGACTTTTTCGGGAAAAGTCAAATTTTGAAATTTCAAAATTTATATTTTTGATAAAAATAGTTTCATTATGTTGGAATTGTTTGTGTTAGTGAAAATCGACATTTATTCCGATAATAATTGATGTCTAGAGGTTATATTAATAAATCGGGTAATTTATCGGATAAATGAGCAATTAATTGCTACTAATTCACATGCTTACATAACTATTTGTTCACATATGTGTACTATTGAATCACATTATTTACTATAAGGGGAGTTGGTGCAAGATTGATAATACTTGCATGACTAAATTAAAAATAGATGTATAGATGGAGTACTTATCTTTGAAATTAAGTATTTTTCACATGATTATACTATTGATTCACATTATTTACTATTAGGGGAGTTGGTGCAAGATTGATAATACTTGTAGGACTAAATTATAAATGAAAGAAAATGTTAGAGGTATTGTCTTTGTAATTTTCGAGCCCCAAAACGCGTCAATTATCGAAACTATATTTTCTATAAAAATAAGCTCATTCTTCCTTCATTTCTCACCAATTCACAAAAGCTTTAGAAGCGATTATTATAGAGAAATTATAGAGAAATCATACCTCACTATTCCAAAGATCCAGCTTTTTCCAAGGTATGGAATATTATTTATTGTACTCGTAAGGAGTATTATTTCTTTCTTATCTATGAAGAGAACTTACATTATTCCATTCTTATTATTCTCATTGGGATAACTTTTATACTGCTGCTACCCTATACTTGGTGAAATTCTTCCATTGTTCCATTCTTTATCATTCTCATTTGGAACATCCTGCTGCATGTGTTCTACGCCAAACTCGGTTCCGCTCTTTATTATTACATTGGAATATCCATGCATGCGTTCTACGCCGACCGATTCCGCCTTTATTATTCTATTGAAATATCCTCATGCATGCGTTCTACACGGGACTGATTCGATCTTTATTATTACATTGGAATATCTTGTGCATGCGCTTTTACGCCGGACTGATTCCGTTATTTATTATTCTCATTAATAATAACTTTTTGCATGGGCCTATCGCATGCGTCTTGCGATTTCTTTTGTTATTCCATTCCTTATTATACTTAGTTGGTTAAAGTTTTGACTTACATACTCCATGAAATTAGTGGAATATCCTTGATATTTGCGCTTCATCCAAAGATCTTTTCATGGAAATATTCTTCCGAGCATTCTTGTATTTTACTCTACAAAGCGATATCATGTTGACAATTTGGGCGTTATTAGTTCTGGATAAAATAATTCTTGAACTTGTTTTATTGAATTCTTATATCATTGTCATCATCCTCATGTTTATATTTTGTTGAAAGTCATCTGTGGGCCTATAGTGCGTATGATGGACTTGGTATGATTATGATTAGGGATTATTCGATGTAATCATGGCCGTAATGTTATAAATGATGTGGTAAAAGTCCTCATTGGCCCGTAGTGCATTGATGGACGATTGTTGGCATGATCATGACCATTAATGAATACACAAATATTCTTAGCCCATACAAGGTATGGATAATTGTGGTCGTGATACTAAAGAATATCCTTGGTTGTAGTCACGAGGGTGATTCGATGATGTGGATTATTTATTAAGTGAGTTCCAAATGATAAAAGTGATGAAAACCTTCAGATCATAAAAGATAGTAGATTTTATTCTCTACTTGACTCTTTTAATGGATTTCTTGTTCCACCGCAGCTTAAACTTGATGGTTGTTATATTGTATCGGTTTAACACTTGTTGAAGGCTAACGATAATATATTACTGCATTATCTTAGTTATAATATTTTCTCTTGGGCTAGTTGATCTCACCTTTTACTTTTTATTGTTCTTCTCTTGAAAATGAGAACGTAGCGAGACTAGTCGGGGAGCGGAGTGACGGACGGATGATAAAGATAGTAGTCCTCACTATTCGCGAAATAGTGTAATAATAATTGTAAAAGGACTCCTTTTGAGTTTGTATAATCTCTAGTATACAATATTTGTATTCAAACTCACAGCTTATGTTTTGTCGTATTGTACCACGATAAATTGTATTATTAAGTTGTATTTGAATTTATGTACCATGTAAGTGGCGACCAAGATGGGTGACGATACCTAATTTTGGGGCGTCCACGGTTGGTATCAAAGCTTAGGATATGATCCTCAGCTAAGATGTGAGATAAGAACTAGAAGGGAGAGACGGGGAATTCCTTCGCTTAGTATGACCTACATAAGTTTATTTGGTATTTAATTGGTCGGTCGAGTATAGGATAATATGTGATATGTTAATTAACCCTTGTTTTGTGGCGGTGTTTGAAAATGACATCCGAGAATGTTGAGAATAAGAATGGAGCACAGAGAGACCGCTGAGTCTCCACAGATTAATAATCGTGACATTATGGCAGGATGGCGATAATCCTCCTGTAAAACAACAACACTAATCAATTGACGACGACCAGACGTTTAAGAGCTTTTAGAATTCATGCAACAACGGGTGAAGGCAGCTCATGTCCATAATCCAGGTGGAAATAATGGTAACCCACGGTTGGTCACCGCTAAGCAATTCAAGGAGCTGGGACCACCAGTAGTTTTTGGGAAAACCAGAACCACTTAAGGCGAGACATGGTTAAAGCGATCACCAAGATATTTGATGTCTTGGGATGCTCGGAGGAGCAAAAGGTTCCTTTTGCCACCTTTATGTTGCGTGAAGAGGCGGATTCGGTGGGAATCAGAAAACGCACCTGCATCGACGCTTCTCAAGATGTCTTGGGGAAGTTCCAAGAGTCGCTCAACGACAAGTACTTTCCCGAAAGTATTCGTCACATGAAGGAGGTGGAGTTCATCAAGTGGAAAGCGAAAACAATATGACCGTGTCACAATACGAGGCTAAATTTACGGAGTTATCCCGGTTTGCATCCCATTTGGTCGATAATGAGGAGCGATTGACGCGAATGTTTTTAAGAGGTTTGAAGCCGGAGATACGCCAATATCTTATTTCTCATAAACTTTGTTTATATTCAGATGTAGTGAATATGGCTCAGTTATTGGAGCGCCATAATGAGCCAAAACATGGAATCAAGGATAACGAGCAACAACACGATAATAATCGTCATCTGGTGGCAGCGGTCATCTAACAATGATAATCATCGTGGAAGAAATTATCATGCCGAAAATGGTAACCACTTCTGGTAATCATGGCCAAGATAATAGAAGAAATGATTCAAGTGGAAATTTCGAGAGAAGAAGGTTTAACGATGACGGGAAGGCGTCGGCACCAAAGACCAAAGACCAACAACAAATTCTAGGGAGGAGAGCGATATCGCCAGTTAGATGCTTCTACAAATGCGGAGGGAGGACACATCGATCCAAAATCTGCGCGATGCCGTCAAAAACATGTTATAATTGGGGAAGAGAAGTCACTTAGCGATTTTGTCGTTCACCAAAGACAAGTTCGATTAGGATGGAGGCACCAAAGGCCGTCCCAGAAAAGTCAAAGCCGGTAGTTTAAGAGAACATTTTTTTTTAGTGACAAGGAACTGAATAAAATTATCACGGGTATGTTAGTCATAAACTCTTGTGAGTCTATATCGTGTTGAATACTGGCCTTCTACTCACTCTTTTTTATTTCACCTAGTTGTGTTCAATGTTTGAATTTAACTCCTGAGAAGTTAGATTTTGATTTATCTGTTGAAACTCAGTTGGGAGAAACCTTCGTTACCTCCACTATTTATAAATCTTGTTCAAATCAACACTTTCACGTTACCTGTCAATCGTATCTCTTTGAAAATACTTGCCTTTGATGTGATTTTAGGAATCGATTGGTTAACTACTCATCATGTTTTTCATAAGGTTGTTAGCTTTCATATTCCTAACCAACCTGTTATGCGAATTCAAGCAACCAAATCACTAAAGTCAATCATGGTCATATCAAGTCATAAGTAAAGAGCACCGGTCCTTTCGTTGTTGACTTCCTTGTGTGGAATAGACCGAAGCCAGACTATCCATAGGGGACACTGTGAATGACGATGTCAAGTTGATAGGTATCAATTTGACGTACTATCCAAGTCTTGGGATGAGAGTCACAGTTTTGAATGATATTTCTATCATTAATAAATTTTCTGACGTATTCTTGAAGACTTCCTAGCCTACCCCCAGAGCGTGAAATCGAATTTTGTATTGACCCCAATACAAAATCCATTTCCAAAACCCTTAAATATTTCTTCAACTAAAATGAACGTAACATGCGCCAAAGACGTTGACTCGAGATGTTGAAGATTACGATCGTACCATTCAATACCATCGTGGGAAAGCGAATGTGGTAGCTGACGCGTTGAGTAGAAGATCATATGTGTTTACGAGTGCGATGTTGTTAACACAAAGACCCATTTCTTACGACTTACAAATGATGAAGATAGAGTTAAAGACTCTAGGAACCCACGTGAAGATAACAAATATACGAGTAGAATTAATCGACTTTAATCGATAAAGTTAAAGCCGCTCAAGCTACACACCCGGAGCTGATGAATGTGAAGAATTAAGAAGGTTCAAGAGGGCGTTATTCTAGAAGCAAGAATTGACGAAGAGAAGAAATCTCAACCCTCGATTTAATTGGCCCATTTGAAATCCTCGATAAAGTAGGAACTGTGGCTTATAGACTCGTTTTACCGTCAAGTATGTCGCGTGTTCATAACGTTTTTAACGTATCGACATTACGTAAATATGGGGATGACCCGAACCACATTATTAATTTAGAACCACGAAGCTAGCGGATGATTTAACGTATGAGGAGATCGTGTTAAAAATCTTGGATAAGAAGGATTATATTCGACACTCAAAGGTTATACCTCGAGGGTTAGAATTTGAAGTGAAGTCAAGGTATCCTCACCGCTTAGGCATACTGAATGTATCGTACATAAATTTCGAGGTCGAAATTTTCATAGGGAGGGAGATTGTGAGACCCTTATTTTTTGAATAAAGATTAAATTTTCTCGAAATATATTTTTGAAAATTATGGTGTGGATTTGATATAATGTTATAGTTGTGGGTAATATTTACAAATTTTGCAAAAGTACATGAAGTTGTTATATAATATTTGATTGGTCTGGGAATATTCGTTTTAACAGGGAATATTCGTATAACAGCAAGACAATAATTGGTGGACCCCACAATAGAATTATTGGATTGATTGAAAAAAACAAAAATATTTTATGAAAATAACGGCGGAAGTTTTACCGTTAACTTTGTTGAAATACCAGTGTTAAAAAGTACAAGATGTCTGCTGGTGGTTGTATAGTAGCACACAGTATTGATTATTGATGCTTACGTGAGAAGTCACTCGGTTATACTCAATTATTACTACGATAATTGCTGCATCATATCTATCATATTATTGATTCAATTATTGTCACGAGATCATCTACTTAAAATGTTTTTTTTATTAAATCAATACTTGAGACGACAAAGTTATTCATATTATAAATTGTAATATTTACAATGTCTGAAGTTACATCGAGGAGAGGTTTGGTCACCTAATTGCAAGGCGATAGGGAGAAATCCTTATTGGAAAGCCCTCTGCTCACGGAACGACTTCGTTGATAAATATTGTGAGTTATAATATTAATAATGAATGTTGTTCGAGTTGAATTTGGAGACGCGACGTGATATTTGAGTCCTAACGATGAAATTAGTAAAAATAGTCTATAAACACAAAATTTTCGGAGATTCACTATTTGGTCAAAAAGTCAACAGTTGACTTTTTTGGGAGAAGTCAAACTTTGAAATTTCAAAATTTATATTTTTGATAAAAAAATAGTTTTATTATGTTGGAATTGTTTGTGTTAGTGAAAATCGACATTTATTCCGATGATAATTGATGTCAGGGATTATATTAATAAATCGGGTAATTTTATCGGATAAATGAGCAATTAATTGCTACTAATTCACATGCTTACATAACTATTTGTTCACATATGTATACTATTGAATCACATTATTTACTATTATTAGGAGTTGGTGCAAGATTGATAATACTTGCATGACTAAATTAAAAATAGAGGTATAGATGGAGGTATTATCTTTGAAATTATATTTTTCACATGATTATACTATTGATTCACATTATTTACTATTAGGGGAGTTGGTACAAGATTGATAATACTTGCGGGACTAAATTATAAATGAAAGAAAAGTTGGAGGTATTGTCTTTGTAATTTTCGAGCCCCAAACGCATGTAATTATCGAAACTATATTTTTCTATAAATAGAAGCTCATTCTTCCTTCATTTCTCACCAATTCACAAAATCGTTAGAGCGATTATTATAGAGACAAATTATAGAGAAATCTGCTACCTCACTATTTCAGTATCCAATTTTTTCCAAGGTATGGAATATTATTTATTGTACTCGTAGGGAGTATTATTTCTTTCTTATCTATGAAGAGAACTTCTGTTATTCCATTCTTATTATTCTGTTGGAATAACTTTTGTATCTGTGCTACTCTATACTTGGTGAAATTATTCTGTTGTTTCATTCTTTATCATTCTCATTGGAACATCCTGCTCATGCGTTCTACATGGGACTGGTTCCGCCTCTTTATTATTCTGTTGGAATATCACATGCATGCGTTCTACGCGAATAATTGTCGGATGAAGAAAATGACAAGTTTGAGTTTTTATAAATAACGGCGTAGTTATTCTGAATTAACTGCTTTTGGAATACCGGTGGTTAAAATACGATGTCTGGCGTGGATGCATGCGTATTGATGAATTATTGATCCTTACGTGAAAGGCCTTTACTCGATAATTATTACGATGAATTCTTTATTCAATATTTTATTTTATTGATTCATAATTCTTTGCGTTGATATTTTATATTATTGTTGTTTGATAATTGTCAACTGCCTGATATTTCCCATTATCGGATCGATAATTCATATTATTTGAATAATATTATTAGATAGCATTATTGGCGATGTCTAGAAAGTTACATCGAGGAGAGGTTTGGTCACTAATTGCGGCGATGATGAGGAGAAATTCTTATTGGAAAGCCCCTGCTTTCACAGGAGCGGCTTTGTTGTCATAAATGTGATTACGTAATATTATTTGTGAATAATTAATTATTGATTCATATGATAAGGAAAATATTTATTTTATGTGGATATAAATGTTGGATATATTTATTGTGGTTAAAAATGAAAGAGTTAATGTTGAGGTGTTTTATCGGTATTTTTTTGTGGAATGAAGGTATTAAAAAAATTAAACCGATGTGTTTTGAGATATATTAAATGAGTTATAATTTTTAATCAAATAGTTGGATCGTTGTAATTTTTGGATATATTATACATATATAAGTTGAGTATATATCCACAAATTTTGAGCAGTTAAAAATGAGCGTATGATTTGTTATGAATTTTAAGAGGTGGTTGGTTGAGAAATTGTTGAAATATCAAATTTAGCATTTTGGTGGAAAATTCTAGAATTGAGTGGGCCCCACTTGTGGTTGGTGAAGAAATGTGCTGAATTTTATTTCAAATGTGGTGGGTGGGAATAGTAGCGAGTAAAAGCCATCGGGTTTGGTCGAGTCTGTAACATTTTCTATAAATAGAGGCTAAGTTAGAATTGAAAATCACACGAAACATAAGCTTTCTCTCTTTCTCTCTCTAGATTATTGAGTGTATTTTTGTGAGTATTTAGATACTTTGTGAGTTTACATTCATCGGTCTGAGTTTCCTTGACCTTATCTCAGATATTAGATCGAAAATCTTGATATTTTGAGGTAAGGGGTGTTATATTCTTCTTAAAATGATATTTTCTTTCAATATCATTATCTTAAAATATTGGTATGAACTTTTTATCAAATTTGGAACTTTTTGTGTCGGGTTCTTATTCACGTTCTCGACCTTTATTCACGTATCTGACCTTTATTCACGAATCGACCTTATTCATAGAAAAATGAAATTTTCTTCTTTTTGTCCAAGATGTATTATGGTTCTTATCTTTGATTGTATCCATGTTTTGATCTTTATTCTTGAATTTTGCTTCAAAATTGGTTATTATGGAGTATTATTGATCTTGGATAAAGCTATTATCTGAATCCTTACTATTTGTCCTTACATCTCATTTGGATTCGTTTTCTTTAAAATATTTTTCATCATCCTCGGTCTAAATGATGATATTCTTGAATATCTTTGGCTTTTGTAGTGCAAAGATGAATGATTAATTAATGAATATCTTTGGCGTAGTGCGAAGATGAGCAGTGTTGAGATGAACATGACCATTGTGGTGATCTGAATGAATATCTTTGGCTGTGGTGCAAAGATGAATATTGATTAAAGATGTATATTGATTGTTATTCTGAGGATAAAATTGATGATGGACTTTTAAATCTTAGAAGATAGTAGAACTCATTTCTCTTGACTCTTACAATGGATTGTTGTTTCATTGCGATTGTTGATCTAAAACTTGTTGTCTATTATATTTTATCAGATTTTTCCTGTTGAAGACTAACGATAATTTGTTGTATATTATCTTAGTCATAATATTCTTCTTTTGGGCTAGTTGAGCTCACCCTTTTCCTTTTTGTTCCATTTTTCTCGGGAGGTGTGAGAATATGCGCGAGGAACTAGTCGAGTGCGGAGTGATGGTTCTAGAAAGATGTTTTAGCGATCCTCACTTATTTACGTAAAATAGTGTTTGAATAATTATAATGAGGACTTATTTGAGTGTGGATATTATCTAGAAGACAATATTTGTATTTAAACTCACGATATGTGTTGTTGTAAATTATTTTGCGACAATTGACAATTGTATTATTGAAGTTGTAGTTTGCTTTACATACCATGTATTTGGCGACTCGGAATGGGTGTTGTATACCTATTTTGGGGGCGTCACGGTTAGTATCAAAGCTTAGGGATATGGTCTCTGGCGGAGATCGGGGAATAGAACTAGGAGGAGAGATGAGTAAATCCTTATTTAGTGTGTCTATCTAAAAGCTTATTTGTTGGTCGATCGTAATATAGGGATATTATGTGATATGTTAATTTGTTTAATTAACCCTTGTTTTATGGCGATGTTTAAGAATGGGCTGCTGAGAGCGTTAACAATGGAGTGTATGAGGCGTGTGAACAACCTTTTAATTCTGAACCGGAGAGAGCGTCTGCAGCGGGGAAGGCAATAATCCTCCTCATAAACAACACTCTAGAACAAATGATGAATGATGGGATGTTGAAGTTTTTTTGCATTTTATGCAAAAACGAGACGAGAAAAACTCGTGCACGAAATCTGGGGTGGAAACTAGCTAGCGATGCTGCGACTTGTCATCATCACAACCAAGCGATTCAAAGTTGGGACCACGAATTTAAGGAAAAGCGGATCCGATCATGGCGGAAAGCGTGGGTCAAAAAATTACCAAGATATTCGATGTCTTGGGATGCGGAGAACGAAGGTTCCATTCGCCACCTTTATGTTCAGCGGTGAAATGGACTCTTTTGGTGGGAGTCGTGAAGCGTACCAACCGACCCTTTTCGGCGTGTCTTGGGAAACATTTGAAAACTATTCATGACAAGTACTTTCACGAAAGTATTAAATCGTATGAAGGAGGTGGAGTTTATCGGTTTGGAACAAAACAACATGGCGGTGTCGATCTGGCGAAGTTTGCGAGTTATCGGGTTTGCACCTCATTTGGTGAAAATGAGGAGCGAATGACAAGGATGTTTACGAGAGGTCTAAAGCAGAGATTGACAATATCTTATATCTCATAAATTTTCTTTATATTAGGATGTTGTAAATGGCTCGATTATTAGGCGAGATAATGAGTATGTGCAATGGGGGGACCCTGACCGAGTCATCTGGGTGGTGGCGGCGATCATCGAGCGATGATAACCAACGAGGAGGAAAAATCTGAACAAAGCGGTAACCACTCGGGTGGTCATCGTGGCCATGATAATAGGAGAGGTGAGTCAGTGGAAATTTGAAAGAGGAGATTTAACAATGATGGGAAGACATCGGCGGACACACCACACACACAACAACAAATTCTAGGGAGAGAAACGGCCAGCGGTTAGATGTTACAAATGCGGGAAAGAGGGACATATCATTGGCTCCCTGACAATCCAGTATATGTTACAAGCTGTGGAAAGGAAGGCCACATAGCTTCGGGATTGTTACATAGCAAAACCAAGTTCAGCGGGGATGGTGACTCGAGGTTGTCCGGATAAGTCGAAATCGGCGGTTCTGGAAGGCGTTTGTCGTGGTAGCCAAAGCGAGGAACGAGCGAGGTGATTCTGGGTAAGATAATCTTGAACTCTTGCGAAGTTTATACCTTACTTGAATCTGGGGTTCTACCCATTCTTTTATCTCTCTGCTTGTGCTCAGCGTTTAAACTTGACTCAGGAGAAATTAGACTTTGATTTATCGGTGGAGACTCAGTTGGGTGAAACTTTTATTACATCCACGGTTTATAAATCTTGCATGATCCAAGTTGGCACTATCACATTACACATTGATCTTATCTCTTTAAAGATACTTGCTTTTGATGTGATTTTAGGAATTGATTGGTTAACCACTCATCATACCAAAATTGATTGTTTTTTTAAATAAGGTTGTTAGTTTTCATATTCTAACCACTTTGTCATACAATTCAAACAACTAAACCACTAAAATCGATCATTTATCATATCAAGCCATAAAAGCTATTAGTTTATTGAAAAAAGCGGATGTCAAGCTTTCTTAGCCCATGTTATGGATTTGAACAAAGACAAATCGATTTGAATAATATTTACATTGTTGTTAGAAAATTTCTGATGTATTTCTGAAGAACTTCGGTCTACCCCGAGCGTGATGTTGAATTCTTTATTGACCTTGGTAGGGTACAAAACCCATTTCTAAAACCCCCATATCGAATGGCTCTATTGAACTTGAGGAGTTAAAAGTCCAACTACTGAGGAATTGTTAGACATAGGTTTCATTAGTCTAGTACATCTCCTTGGGGTGCTCTGTTTTATTAAGTAAAGAAGAAAGAGCGGGGTATCGACTTTGTATTATTGACTACTGAGAAATTAAACCATGTCACCATCGAGAATAGGTATCCATTACCTCGCATTGATGACTGTTAGACCGATTCTGAGAGCACAATTCTTTTTTCAAGATCGATCTTAGTTACGGATATCATCGGTTTGAAGATTAAAAGCGAGGATATTCAAAGGCGCCTTTGAGAACTTCGATGCGGGCATTATGAATTCTTAGTCATGTCTTTTGGATTGACTAATGCTCTCTTTTTTCATGGGATATGATGAGCCAGTGTATTCAAGGAATATTTGGATCGGTTTGTTGTTGTCTTTATTGATGACATCTCATCTATTCAAAAGTGCGTGAAGATCATGAGCACCATTTGAAGCGATACTTGAAAACTTCGTGAAAACAAACTTTATGCTTGTGAAGAAATGTGAGTTACGGCTTGAGGAAGTAGCATTCCTTGGGCGCGTGGTGTCAAAACATGGAGTATCTGTTGACGAAAGCAAAATTGAAGCGATCTGAAGTTAGGAGCAACCAAAAGTCGGTGGCCAAAGTCGTAGCTTTACGGGCTTAAATTTGGTTATTATCGGAGATTAAATGGAAGGATTTTCTCGAATCGCTACTCAGATTAACTTCGGTGACTCGGAAAGATACAAAATTAAATATGGAGCGAGGAATGCGAGAAGAGTTTCCAAGAGCTCGAGAGGAGACTCATTTGGCTTTTACAGCGATACCATACGATGCGGATGGATTTGTTATATCTGATGATGCTTGAGCAAAAGGGTTAGGATGCGTTCTCATGCAACATGGGAAAGTCATAGCCTATGCCTCACGACAACTCGAAAGAATATGAGAGGAATTATCCTACTGTGATCTAGAGTTAGCGGCGATCGTATTCGCGTTGAAAATTTGGAACCTTTACTTGTATGGGGAGAAAGTGGAGATTTATCACGGACCATAAAAAGCCTCAAATATTTCTTCACCCAAAAGAACTCGACATGCGGCAGCGACGTTGGCTTGAACTATTGAAAGATTACGATCACCTTATTGATATCATCACGGGAAAGCGAGCGTAGTAGTGGCGCGTTGAGTAGAAGATCATATCTTGATCTGAGTGCGATATTGTCGATCTGAAAGGCCCATTACGTATGACTTGCAAAGGATGGAGGTAGAATTAAAGACTCGAGGGACCCACATGATGATGGCGAATATCTGAGTAGAAGCAGACTTTAATCGATAAAGTTAAAATTTGCTCGAAGCTACGGACACGGACATGTGATCGTGTATGAAGAAGAAAGTGCGAGAAGGTTATTATTCGAGAAGCGAGAATCGATGAAGAAGGAATACTTAGATTCAACTCCGGACTTTGTGTTCTAACGATTACGACTTGAAGCATAGAATCATGATGGAGCACACACACACACACAGATTTGCAATCCATCACAGGAGTACCAAAATGTATCATGATATTGACGTACATTTTTTGGTGGAACAATATGAAGAGAGAGATCGCGGAGTTTATCTCGAGGTGTTTAACTTGTCGGCGTGTAAAGGCGGAGCATCAAGTGCCAAAGGGTCCATTACAACCACTTGAGATTCCGAAATGGAAGTGGGAACACATTCTTATGGATTTAGTTCTGGTCTTCCCAAAGTTTCTCAAGGCATAGATGCTTATTTGGGTTATTGTTGATAGATTAACCAAGTCGCCCATTTCTTGCCGTCGTGAGATTTATTCCTTGAGCGTCTTGCTTTATATATATGTGAATGAGATTGTGAGATTGCATGGCATGCATGCGGTATCCATAGTTTGGATCGTGACCCGAATTCACTTCACGATTTTGGGTTAGCTTCTGAAAATATGAGCGCAGTTCTGATTGATTCGGCATACCATCCTCAAAGCAGACGAACAATCGAGAGAGACTATTCAACCCTTGAAGATCTATTAAGACTTTGTGTCCTAGATTTTAAAGGAAGTTGGGATAAGTACTTGCCATTGGTGGAATTCTCCTACTGACAACGCATTATCAAGCAAGTATAGGCATGGCTCCATTTGAGGCGTTGTATGGGCCGAAAGTGTCGTTCTCGATATCTTTGGGGCGAGGTGGGAGAAAGCAACGTTGTTGGGACGAGAATTAAATGCATGTGACTACGAAAAAGATCGAAATGATTGACAACGTATTCAAACCTCACAAGATCGACAAAAGAGTTATCTTGATCTTCGTAGAAAGGGCGTGGAGTTTAATATTGGAGATCATGTATTGTTACGTGTTGCTCCATGGAGGGGAGTTACAAGATTTGGAAAGAGAGAAAAGCTCGATCCACGATTTGTTGGTCCATTTGAGATTCTTGGCCAGAATAGGAAATGTGGCTATAGACTCGCGTTACCTCAGTATGTCTCGTGTTCATAATGTTTTCACATATCCATGCTTAAATAAATATGTGAAAGACCGAACCATATATATTGCGTTAGAACCCGAAGATGAGATAGCCAGAAGATTTAACGTCTGAAGAAGTACATTTAAGATCTTGGATAGGAAAGAAGCATATCCTACGCACGAAGGTTATACCACAAGTTAAGGTTTTGTGGAGAAACCATCTTTATTGAAGAAATGACACAGGAGTTGGAATCGAAAAAAAGCGAGGTATCCTCACCTTTTGAAAAACACCGTGCGTATATCGATTTAGAGGATGAAATTTCATAAGGAGGGAGGTTGTAAGACCCCAACTTATTATAAATAAAATCAATTTCCTCTAATTATTATTATGAATAATAAGTATTAATTTGATATAATTCTCTGTTTATGGGTGAAATGTGCAAATTTTTGCAAAATATATGCAGTGGTTATAAAATAATCATTGTTGTCGGGGAATATTCATTTGGTGTGTGGGAATATTCTTGTTGTCGGGGAATATTAAATGCGATGGTAGCGATCATTTATGGGCCCCATAACGAGAATAATTGTCGGATGAAGAAAGCGACAAGTTTGAGTTTTTATAAATAACGGCGTAGTTATTCTGAGATTAACAACTGTTGGAATACCGTGGTTAAAATCTGATGTCTGGCGTGGATGCATGATATTGATGAATTATTGATCCTTACGTGAAGAAGGCTTTTACTCGATAATTATTCGATGAATTCTTTATTCAATATTTTATTTTATTGATTCAATAATTGTTTGCGTTGATATTTTATATTATTGTTGTTTTTGATAATTGTCCTTTGCTGATGATATTTCCATTATCGGATCGATAATTCATATTATTTGAATAATATTATTAGATAGCATTATTGGCGATGTCTAGAAAGTTACATCGAGGAGAGGTTTGGTCACTAATTGCGGCATGATGAGGAGAAAATTCTTATTGGAAAGCCCCTCTTTCTCAGGAGCGGCGGCTGGTTGTCATAAATGTGATTACGTAATATTATTTGTGAATAATTAATTATTGATTCATATGATAAGAAATATTTATTTTATGTGGATATAAATGTTGGATATATTTATTGTGGTTAAAAATGAAAGAGTTAATGTTGAGGTGTTTTATCGGTATTTTTTTGGAATGAAGGTATTAAAAAAATTAAACCGGTGTTTTTTGAGATATATTAAATGAGTTATAATTTTTAATCAAATAGTTGGATCGTTGTAATTTTTTGGATATATTATACATATATAAGTTGAGTATATGTCCACAAATTTTGAGCCGTTAAAAATGAGCGTATGATTTGTTATGAATTTTAAGAGGTGGTTGGTTGAGAAATTGTTTGTTGAAATATCAATTTAGCATTTTGGTGGAAAATTCTAGAATTGAGTGGGCCCCACTTGTGGTTGGTGAAGAAATGTGCTGAATTTTATTTCAAATGTGGTGGGTGGGAATAGTAGCGAGTAAAAAGCATCGGGTTGCGGTCGAGTCTGCTAACATTTTCCTATAAATAGAGGGCTAAGTTAGAATTGAAAATCACACGAAAAATAAGCTTTCTCTCTTTCTCTCTCTAGATTATTGAGTGTATTTTGTGAGTATTTAGATACTTTGTGAGTTTACATTCATCGGTCTGAAGTTTCTTTGACCTTATCTGATATTAGATCGAAATCTTGATATTTTGAGGTAAGGGGTGTTATATTCTTCTTAAAATGATATTTTCTTCAATATCATTATCTTAGAAATATTGGTATGAACTTTTTATCAAATTTGGAACTTTTTGTGTGGGGTTACTATTCACGTATCGACCTTTATTCACGTATCTGACCTTTATTCACGAATCGACACTATTCATTCAAAAAAAAATGAAATTTTCTTCTTTTTTTGTCCAAGATGTACTTATAGTTCTTATCTTTTTGATTGTATCCATGTTTTTGATCTTTATTCTTGAATTTTGCTTCAAAATTGGTTATTATGGAGTATTATTGATCTTGGATAAAACTGTTATCTGAATCCTTACTATTTGTCCTTACATCTCCTTTGGATTCGTTTTCTTTAAAATATTTTCATCATCCTCGATCTAAATGATGATATTCTTGAATATCTTTGGCACATAGTGCAAAGATGAATGATTAATGATGAATATCTTTGGCGTAGTGCGAAGATGAGCAGTGTTGAGATGAACATGACCCATTGGTGATCTGAAATGAATATCTTTGGCTTTGTAGTGCAAAGATGAATATTGATTAAAGATGTATATTGATTGTTATTCTGAGGGATAAAATATTGATGATGGACTTTTAAATCTTAGAAGATAGTAGAACTCATTCTCTCTTGACTCTTACAATGGATTGTTGTTTCCATTGCGATTGTTGATCTAAAACTTGTTGTATACTATTATATTTTATCAGATTTTTCCTGTTGAAGACTAACGATAATTTGTTGTATATTATCTTAGTCATAATATTCTTCTTCTTCTTGGGCTAGTTGAGCTCACCCTTTTCCTTTTTGTTCCATTTTTCTCGGGAGGAGAGAACATGAGAACATAGCGAGGAACTAGAGTGAGGTGCGGAGTGATGGTTCTAGAAAGATGTTTTAGCGATCCTCACTATTTACGTAAAAAAAGTGTTTGAATAATTATAATGAGGACTTATTTGAGTGTGGATATTATGCAGAAGACAATATTTGTATTTAAACTCACGATATGTATGTGTTGTGTATTATTTTTTGCCGACAATTGTATTATTGAAGTTGTAGTTTGCTTTACCATGTACCATGTATTTGGCGACTCGAATGGGTGTTGTATACCTATTTTGGATTACTTGATGCATATATCACATGTGACGCCCCCAAAATAGGTATACAACACCCATTCGAGTCGCCAAAATACATGGTATAGAAAGCAAACTACAACTTTGATAATACGATGTATGTGTGTAGAATACTGACAATACAACCGTGAGTTTGAATACAAATATTGTTTTCTAGACAATATACACACCCAAATAAGTCCTCATTAATTATTCATACACTATTTTACGAAATAGTTAGACAAACTAAAACATCTTCCTAGAACCATCACTCCATACCCCGGCTCGATCCTCGCTATGTTCTCACCTCCACGAGAAGAAAAATGGAACAAAAAGGAAAAGGGTGAGCTCAACTAGCCCAAAAGAATATTATGACTAAGATAATTACAACAAATTATCGTTAGTCTTCAACAGAAAAATCTAATGAATACAATAGACAACAAGTTTTAGATCAACAAATGCAATGGAACAACAATCCATTAGAAGAGTCACGTAGAAAAGAATTCTCACCGCTCTTCTAAGGTTTAAAAGTCCATCATCAATAGTTTATCCTGTAATAACAATCAATATACATCTTTAATCATCTTTGCACTACAGTGCCAAAGATATTCATTTGTATCACCAAATTAGTCATGTTCATCTCAACACTGCTCATCTTTGCACTACAAAGCCAAAGATATTCATCGATTAATCGTTCATCTTTGCACTACTGAGGCCAAAGATATTCATTTATATCACCATTTAGGGGTGAGGATGATGAAAACATTTTTAAAAGCGAATCCGGTGAAAACAAAATGACAAGGATTAAGGATTAAGGATTCGTACTTTGTTTTACCCATGTCCAAAAATACTTGAAAATAATCATATTGGTGTAAAATTCAAGAATGATCAAAACATGGATACAATCAAAGCTAGTATCCGAATAGATATTTTGGACAAAAAGAAAAATTTTATTTTTCTATGAATAAAGGTCGATTCGTGAATAAAGGTCGTATACGTGAATAAGTAACTCCAGACACAACAAGTTCCAAATTTGATAAAAAGTTCACCAATACTTCGCATAATGATATTGAAGAAAAAATATCATTTAAGAAGAAAATAATACCCTTACCTCAAAATAACCGTATTTACGACCTGAATTTCGGTATAGTCTTGTAAACCCAAGACCATATATAGAACACTCAAAGTATACTCACAAGAATACGCTCGATAATTTAGAGAGAGAAAGAGAGAAAACTTAGTTTCTGGTGTGATTTTCAATTCTAACTTAGCCCTCTATTTATAGGAAAATGTTAGAACGCCAAAGGAGACTAAATTAATAAAATATATTATTATTTACCAAATATTCAAGCCCACCACCAAGGAATCTGATTTTAGCCACCAACCACATGTTAAAGATGCTCACCAACCTTTGAAAACGTTTTTCTTGAAAATAATAATTACAATTTCTAAAATCAATTATTTGAACTCAAAACATCAATAATTCACAATAAATATCCTTTTATCAGAAAATTCAAATCTCGCGACTTTCCATGGGAAATTCCATTCTCTACAACTTTGCAGAAGAAAATTTTTCCAAATTCCAAACAGAAATTGACCGAAATCCACAAACGGACGATTTTACAGTCTATAATCAATTTTCGGTCAAGAATTGTGTCCACCGACACACAAAACATATGTTAAACATTTAATGCCACAAAATACTCTACCTCCTCATATACTCATATATCCCACATTCATTATAAAAATATCACCGTTAATATATTATTAAAATAATATATTTAAATGAATTATTTTATCAGAAAAAGATAAAATATTAATTTTCAACAATTGTCACATTAAAAAATTTCTCCATCTATATCCACATAAAATAAATATTTTCTTTATCATAATAATCAATAATTACTTTTAAAAATAATATTACAGAATCACAAGATCGACAACCGTGTAGCTCCTCAGAAAGAGGGGCTTTCCAATAAGGATTTCTCCTTACTTGGCCAAGCAATTAGGTGACCAAACCTCTCCTTAGACGTAACTTTCTAGACATTGCCAATAATGTTATCTCGATAATATTATTCAAATAATATGAATTATTGATTTGATAATCGAAAATACTGTGTAATGACAATTATTGAAACCACGTGAATACAAAATATCAACGCAGCAATTATTGAATCAATAAAATATAATATTGAACAATAACCATCGTAATAATTATTGAGTAGTGCCTTCACGTAAAGATCAATAATTTAATAATATCATGCAATACGCGGTATGCCTTCTTGAAAGCAACCACGCGTATTCATCAGATTTTAACCACCGAGTAACCCAACAATTAATAGCAGAAACAATTTACGTCGTTATTTATAAAACTCAATCTTTGTCGTTTTCCTTCATCCAACCGTTTTTCGTTATGGGGCCCACTAATGATCGCTACTAATCAGCGGAGATTCCGACAAAAAAGAATATTCCACGACCAAACGAATATTCCCCGAATAATAATGAATATTTTATAACCACTTTGCTTATTTTGTAAACTTTGCACATTTCACCTATAACCAAAGAATTATATCAAATTAACCCTTATTAATTTAGAATAATGAATAAAGGAAAATTCAATTTTATTTATAATAAGTTGGGGTCTTACAACCTCCCTCCTTATGAAATTTCGTCCTCGAAATTGACGTGCGATTCGGTATATCGAAAAGGTGAGGTACTTCGCTTTCATCTCCGATTCCAACTCCCATGTCATTTCCTCAATTGCATGGTTTCTCCACAAAACCTTAACTTGTGGTATAACCTTCGTCGTAAGACATGCTCTTTTCCTATCCAAAATCTCAACAGTATCTCCTCGTAGGTTAAATCTTCACTATCTCGTGCGGTTCTAATGCAATAATGTGGTTCGGGTCTTTCACATATTTACGAAGCATAGATATGTGAAATACATTGTGAACACGAGACATACTTGGAGGTAACGCGAGTCTATAGGCTACGTTTCCTATTCGGTCGAGAATCTCAAATGGACCAACAAACCTTGGATTGAGCTTTCCTTTTTCCCAAATCTTGTAAATCCTTTCCATGGAGCAATACGTAACAATACATGATCTCCAATATTAAACTCCACGTCCTTTCTATGAAGATCGGCAGATAACTCTTTTGTCGATCTTGTGAAGTTTGAATCGTTGTCGAATCATTTGGATCTTTTACTCAGTCATGCGCATTTCATTCTCCCCAACAATGTTCTTTCTCCCACCTTCGTCCCAAAGATATCGGAGAACGACATTTTCAATCAATACAACGCCTCAAATGGAGCCATGCCTATACTTGCTTGATAACCGTTGTTGTAGGAGAATTCCACCAGGTGGTAGTACTTATCCCAACTTCCTTTGAAATCTAGGACACAAAGTCTTAATAGATCTTCAGGGTTTGAATAGTCCTCTCTCGATTGTCCGTCCGTTTGTGGATGGTATCGTCGACTGAATCAGAATCCGCGCCCATAGCTTTCTGCAAAGCTAACCCAAAATCTTGAAGTGAATCTCGGGTCACGATCCAAAACTATGGATACCGGCATGCCATGCAATCGTCATAATCTCATTCACGTCACATACGAGCAAAGACGTTCAAGGGATAAGTCTCGTACGGTAAAGAAATGGGCGACTTGGTTAATCTATCAACAATAACCCAAATTGCATCTACGCCTTGAGAAACTTTGGGAAGACACAGTAACAAAATCCATAGTAATGTGTTCCCATTTCCATTCCTAATCTCAAGTGGTTGCAATGGACCTTTTGGCACTTGATGCTCCGCTTTTACACGTTGACAAAGTTAAACATCTTGAGATAAACTCCGCAATCTCTCTCTTTCATATTGTTCCACCAAAATGTATGTCGAATATCATGATACATTTTGGTACTCCTGAGATGGATTACAAACGGGGTGTTGTGTGCCTCCATCATGATTTTATGCTTCGTGTCGAATCGTTAGGAACGCAAAGTCTAGAATTGACTCAAAGTATTCCTTCCTCATCAATTCTTGCTTAGGAATAGCTCCTTCTTGCACTTTCTTCTTCATACGACGCCCCCTGTGTCCATAGCTTGAGCGAAATTTAACTTTATCGATTAAAGTCGGTTCTACTTGTATATTCGCCATCATTATGTGGGTCCTCGGAGTCTTTAATTCTACCTCCATCCTTTGCAAGTCATACAAAATGGGCCTTTCGTTGACAATATTGCACTCGTATTGCATATGATCTTCTACTAACGCGTCACCTACTACGTTCGCTTTTCGAGGATGATATTGAATAGTGTGATCGTAATCTTTTATGCAGTTCCAACCAACGTCGTTCTTGCGTATGTTGAGTTCTTTTTGGGTGAAGAAATATTTGAGGCTTTTATGATCCGTATAAATCTCTACTTTCTCCCCGCACAAGTAGTGTCTCCATATCTTCAACGCAACACATTTGATCGGCCGCTAACTCCGGATCATGAGTAGGATAATTCCTCTCATATTCTTTGAGTTATCGTGAGGCATAGGCTATGACTTTCCCATGTTGCATGAGAACACATCCTAACCCTTGCCGGAAGCATCATCAGAGATAACAAATCCATCCGAACCAGATGGTATTGTCGAAACAGTGCTTAAATGAGTATCCTCTTGAGCTCTTGGAAGCTCTTCTCGCATTCCTCGCTCCATAAGAATTTTGCATCCTTCCGAGTCACCGAGTTAACGGAGTAGCGATTCGAGAAAATCCTTCCACAAATCTCCGATAATAACCAATTAAGCCGTAAAGTCTGCGTCTTGATCCGCACCGACTTCGGTTGCTCTCAACTTTGTATTGCTTCAATCTTCACGGGTCAACAGATATCTCCTTGTTTTGACACCGTGCCCAAGAATGCTACTTTCTCAAGCCGAACTCGCATTTCTTCAACTTTTGGCATAAAGCTTGTGTTCACGAAGTCTTTGTAGTACCAAAACTTCAAATGGTGCTCATGATCTTCACGGCTTTTGGAATAGATGAGAATGTCATCAATAAAGACAACAACGAATCGATCCAAATATTCCTTGAATACACGGTTCATCATATCCATAAAAGCGGCGGGAGCATTAGTCAATCCAAAAGACATGACCAAGAATTCATAATGCCCGTGACGAGTCCTCGAATGCCGCCTTTGGAATATCCTCGCTTTTAATCTTCACCGATGATATCCGAACGAAGATCGATCTTTGAAAAGAATTGCGCCTCCTTGTAATCGGTCGAACAGGTCATCAATGCGAGGTAGCGGATACCTATTCTTGATGGTGACATGGTTCAATTCTCGATAGTCAATACAAAATCGTGCATACTCCCGTCTTTCTTCTTTTCACGAATAAAACAGAGCACCCCAAGGAGACGTCTTTAGACGAATGAAACCGATGTCTAATAACTCCTGTAGTTGGACTTTTAACTCCCGAAGTTCAATAGGAGCCATTCGATATGGGGTTTTAGAAATGGGCTTTGTGCGCCTCAAGGTCAATAAAGAATTCAACATCACGCTTATGGGGTAGACCGAAGCTCTTCAGAAATACATCGTGGAATTCTCTAACCACGTAAATATTATTCAAATCGACTTGTCTTTATTCAAATCCATAACATGGGCTAAGAAAGCTTGACATCCGCTTTTCAATAAACGAATAGCTTTGTGGCTTGATATGCGATGGTGATTTTAGTGGTTTAGTGGTTTGAATTAAAGTATGACAGTTGGTTAGAATATGAAAACTAACAACCTTACGAAAAACAATCAATTTTGGCATGATGAGTGGTTAACCAATCAATTCCTAAAATCACATCAAAAGCAAGTATCTTCAAAGAGATAAGATCAACGTGTAATGTGATAGTGCCAACTTGGATCATGCAAGATTTATAAACCGTAGATGTAATGAAGGTTTTACCCAACGGAGTTTCAACAGATAAATCAAAATCTAATTTCTCCTGAGTCAAGTTTAAACGTTGAGCACAAGCGGAGAGATAAAAGAATGGGTAGAACCCAGATTCTAGTAAGGTATAAACTTCAAGAAATTCAAGATTAAACTTACCGTGATCACCTCGTTCGGGTTCCTCACGCTTTGGCCAATCCACGACAAAAGCTCTTCCAGAACCGTGATTTCGACTTATCCGGATGACCCTTGGAATCACCACTCCCGCCGAACTTGGTTTCGCTTATAGGACAATCTCGAGCGATGTGGCCTTCCTTTCCATAGTTGTAACATACCTTGGATTGTTGTGACAGTTTAATGATATGTCCTCTCTTCCCGCATTTTAACATCTAACTGCGCGATTAGTTCTCCTCCCTAGCATTTGTTGTTGGTCTTTGGTCTTTGGCTTGATATCTTCCCATCATTGTTGAATCTTCTCTTCCTGAAATTTCCACTTGAGTCACCTCTCCTATTATCATGTCCACGATTACCACCGAGTGGTTACCGCTTTGTCCGTATTCTTTCCTCCTCGCCGGGTTATCATCGCTTACAAGACTACCTCGATTGTGGTCCCTCGGTTGAGTATACTCACTATCTCGCTTCTAATAATCGAGCCTCGTTGACAACATCTCAATACGTAGAAAATTTATGAGAGATAAGGTATTGACGAATCTCGGTTTTAGACCTCTCGAAATATACGCGTCATTCGCTCCTCATTCTCCACCAAATGAGGTGCAAACTGGATAATTCTGCGAACCTTGCCTCGTCTTCGAGACACCGCCATGTTGTTCTCGCTCGAGTCTAATAAACTCTACCTCCTTCATATATGAATGAATACTTTCCGGAAAGTACTTGTCATTGAACGAGCTCAAATCTTTCCCAAGACATGTTAAGTGCATCCGGTCAGTACGCTGCACGATTCCCACCAAGTCTGCTTCACCACGAAACATAAAGGTGGCGAATGGAACCTTCGTTCTCTCCGCACCCCAAGACATCGAATATCTTGGTAATTTGCTTGACCCACGTTTACGCTTTGATGGATCCGAACTTTCCATGGAAATCGGGTGGTCCCAACTCTTTGAATTGTTTGGTAGCCGTGACAAACCGCGTTCGCTACTATCATTTTTCTCCCGTATTTTGTACACGAGTCTCCTCGTCGATTTTTCATGAACTGCAAAAAGCTTCTAAACATCCGTCATTCATCATTTGCTCGATTGGCGTTGTTCACAGGAGGAACATTGCCACTGTTGTTTCGCTTCTCCTCAATGCATGTAAGACTGCGTCTCCACGGTCCTCATAAACTCCATTGTTAACGCTTCTCAAGAACCATTCTTAAATCACGCCATAAAACAAGGGTTAATTAAACAAATTAACATATCACATAATATCCTATATTATGACCGACCAATAAATAAGCTTAGGTAGGACACACTAAGCGAAGGATTTACTCTCTCCCCTCCTAGTTCTATTCCCCGATCTCCGCCAGAGATCATATCCCTAAGCTCGATACTAACCGCGACGCCCCCAAAATAGGCATACACACCCATTCTCGAGTCGCCAAAATACATGGTATAGAAAGCAAACTACAACTTTGATAATACTGATGTCGTGTAGAATACGACAATACAACTGTGAGTTTGAATACAAATATTATTTTCTAGACAATATACACACCCAAATAAGTCCTCATTAATTATTCATACACTATTTTTTTACGTAAATAGTTAGATGATAAAACATCTTCCTAGAACCATCACTCCATACCCCGACTCGATCCTCGCTATGTTCTCACCTCCCGAGAAGAAAAATGGAACAAAAGGAAAAGGGTGAGCTCAACTAGCCCAAGAAAGAATATTATGACTAAGATAATATACAACAAATTATCGTTAGTCTTCAACAGGGAAAAATCTAATAGAATACAATAGATAACAAGTTTTAGATCAACAAATGTAGCGGAAACAACAATCCATTAGAAGAGTCACGTAGAAAGAATTCTACTATCTTCTAAGGTTTAAAAGTCCATCATCAATAGTTTATCCTCAGAATAACAATCAATATACATCTTTAATCATCTTTGCACTACAGAGCCAAAGATATTCATTTATATCACCAATTGGTCATGTTCATCTCAACACTGCTCATCTTTACTACTGAGCCAAAGATATTCATCGATTAATCGTTCATCTTTGTACTACGTGCCAAAGATATTCATTTATATCACCATTTAGGACCGAGGATGATGAAAACATTTTTAAAAAAACGAATCCAAAGGAAACAAAATGACAAGGATTAAGGATTAAGGATTAAGGATTCGCACTTTGTTTTACCCATGTCCAAAAATACTTGAAAATAATCATATTGGTGTAAAATTTAAGAATGATCAAAACATGGATACAATCAAAGCTAGTATCCGAAATAGATATTTTGACAAAAAGAAAATTTTTATTTTTCTTGAATAATTAATCGATTAAGTGAATAATTCGTTATCGTGAATAAGTAACCCAGACACAACAAGTTCCAAATTTGATAAAAAGTTCACCAATACTTGGCATAATGATATTGAAGAAAAAATATCATTTAAGAAGAAAATAATACCCTTTACCAAAATAACCGTCTTTCGATTTGAATTTGAGATATAGTCTTGACGAAACCCAAGACCAGATAAAGAACACTCAAAGTATACTCACAAGAATACGCCGATAATTTAGAGAGAGAAAGAGAGAAACTTAGTTTACGGTGTGATTTTCAATTCTAACTTAGCCTCTATTAATAGGAAAATGTTAGAGCCATGAAAGGAGACTAAATTAATAAAATATATTATTATTTACCAAATATTCAAGCCCACCATCAAGGAATCTGATTTTAGCCACCAACCACATGTTAAAGATGCTCACCAACCTTTGAAAACGTTTTTCTTGAAAATAATAATTACAATTTCCAAAATCAATTATTTGAACTCAAACATCAATAATTCACAATAAATATCCCTTTTATCAGAAAATTCAAATCTCGCGACTTTCCATGGGAAATTCCATTCTCTACAACTTTGCGAAGAAAACTTTTCCAAATTCCAAATGCGAAATTGACCAAAATCCACAAACCAAAGCGATTTTACGATCTATAATCAATTTTCGATCGAAGAATTGTGTCCACCAAACACACAAAAACATATGTTAAACATTTAATGCCACAAAATACTCTACCTCCTCATATACTCATATATCCCACATTCATTATAAAAATATCACCGTTAATATATTATTAAAATAATATATTTAAATGAATTATTTTATCGTAAAAAGATAAAATATTAATTTTCAACAATTGTCACATTAAAAATTTCTCCATCTATATCCACATAAAATAAATATTTTCTTTATCATAATAATCAATAATTACTTTTAAAAATAATATTACGTAATCACAGATCTTGACAACCGTGCCGCTCCTGGAAGAGAGGGGCTTTCCAATAAGGATTTCTCCTTTCTTGGTAGCAATTAGGTGACCAAACCTCTCCTTAGTAACTTTCTAGACATTGCCAATAATGTTATCTCGATAATATTATTCAAATAATATGAATTATTGATTTGATAATCGAAAATACTTGTGTAATGACAATTATTGAAACCACAAAGAATACAAAATATCAACGCAAAGAATTATTGAATCAATAAAATATAATATTGAGCGATAGAATTCACCGTAATAATTATTGAGTAGTGGCTTTCTTACGTAAAGATCAATAATTCAATAATATCATGCGTAATACCGCAGCTATCTTTGTGCGACCACGCCATTCATCGTATTTTAACCACCGTAAACCCAACAATGCTGTTAATTGGTAACAATTTACGTCGTTATTTATAAAACTCAATCTTTGCCGTTTTCCTTCATCCAACCGTTTTCCGTTATGGGGCCCACCAATGACTGCGCCGTCCTACGGAGATTCCCGACAAAAAGAATATTCCACGACCAAACGAATATTCTCCGACAATAATGAATATTTTATAACCACTTGCTTATTTTATAAACTTTGTACATTTCACCCATAACCAAAGAATTATATCAAATTAACTCTTATTAATTTAGAATAATGAATAAAGGAAAATTCAATTTTATTTATAATAAGTTGGGGTCTTACATCACATTTGCTATATGGCAATTGATTATTATTTTATTCTAGGTTTTTAACATGTGTCGTCATCATTAACTATTTCTTTAAATAGTAC
Organism: Panax ginseng; assembly: GCA_020205605.1. NCBI lineage: Eukaryota > Viridiplantae > Streptophyta > Magnoliopsida > Apiales > Araliaceae > Panax > Panax ginseng. Next base: position 4,519,128 of record CM035127.1, read on the forward strand.
AAAAAATAAATTATATGAATTATATAAAGATGTGCCGATCAATTTTTCTCATTACTAACACTACAAGAAAATGCATCAAAAGGTGATGAACCCAAAATAAATAATATCTGATTGACATATAACACAGACTGAAATGCATGAATTAGGTGATCTAATGTTGCAAATAAATTTGTTGGTATTGTATGATTTTTTTTTGCTAATTAGAAGTCGTTTGAATGAAATAAAAGGAGTATTCTAAAGGTAAGATTCTTTAGTGATTAATCTGAGTATACGAGGATTTTTATAACACAAAAAAAAGTACATTAAGGGTGAATTTTGCACAATTTATACATTTTGAAGGGAGAGTTTTACAAAAACAAAAGTTAGAAGGTAAGTTTTGCAAAAGAGATACAAAAGGAGGGTTACTTTTACATTTCAGTCTTTTTCTTTGTCAATTGTGGGACTTCTCTGGTGTAATTTTGGGAAAGCTGCTACAAATTCTGTGATTGCTTTGGTAATAGTGTGTTTTGGCTTTCCTTTTGATGTCTTACATTTTTGATTATTTAGCTCATGCTTTGAAGTGGGTCATTCCCATTTGCTTGTTCTCTGAGTAAATAGATTGACCGGTGGTACCACTGTTTTTTTTTTCTGTTTTTTTTTGCGGGGAGGGAGGGGAGGGGAGGGGAGGGGAGGAACCTGTGTTATAACTATTTACTCTGGTTTTGTTTTCTCTCCCCTTTCTTTGAGTTTCTGATTTTTTGAAGAAAAATTTGATTGAAAATGGTCTTTTAAGAGTTGTTTAGATTTTTTGACTAGGTTTCCATGTAAAATTTTTGCTTTCATATCTTATGCGACTTTAATCTTTATCTATTTGTTTTGAGCAATTAGAGTTTTTCAGGGGATGTAGTTCCTGTAATTTCAATTCTCCTTAGGTTATTTGTTGACTGTTGCAAGGCAAATGTAAGAGAACATATTTGGTGTTGGTTCTTTTCATAATCTTGTAAAGGAGATATGGATATGGCTAGCCAGGATAAATTTGAACAAGAAAAAAGGAATGAGGATTCTCTGAGAATACCCGATATCTCCTCGGATTGGCGATTTAGCAGTACTAATCTCGAAAATACATCAATGGGATTGATTCCCAATGAAAATCCTATGGCAGTATGTATAGGAGATATAATGGAGTCTTCTTCCTGTTACCCTGTATCTATATAGTTGAATCATGCTGCCCTGCTATTTTGGACCAGCCCACCAGTTCACAGAAATTGGCTTTTTGTGATATCAGTGTTCAAAACAATACTAGCTCTTCAAGCACACTTGTATTTAGGAAAGCTAGTCTGGGCCCTCCAAGAACTGGTATGGACGGAACACTTGTTATGGGTTGGACTCCACCAAATTCTATGTTGAATGGGAATACGCTTTTACAAACATCTTCTAGGATGCTTCCTCAGTGCTTATCTCACTTTCCGACAGGTTCAGGTTTCATTGAGCGAGCAACGAGGTTCTCATCCTTCAGTGGAGGAAATTTTGGTCATATGGTGAATCTTTTTAGTATTCCAGGTCCATGAGTACTTATTCTAGGGGAGGATCACCAATGCAAGGGCCACAAGATGTTCTTTCTGGCATTAGATTGAAATCGATAGCTTGGGAGCATTCTCAGGAAAATGAGATGAACATGATTGAAGGTTCCAAAGACGTTTCCAAGTCTACTGAGCATGGGACTAGTGGAGGGAGCCCACTCAGTAATGAGAGGAAGAGTAAGAGCTTTTTGAGGTCTCATGATGAAGCAAAACAAGGTTTTCGTGACTCAAGTAACTCGGATGAAGCTGAATTTAGTAGTGGTGGTGGTCAAGAGGAACCATCAGTATTGGAAGGTAAAGGTCAAAGAATTGCTGCTAAGGGACATGGCTCAAAGAAAAGGAAAAGAATTGCTCAGGTAGAACCATGTTTACTATTGTCTTTGATCAAACTCAATGGCTTTGATTGGTCTTTTATTTTCTTAATTGATCATTTGATTATCACTGTCCTTGCTTGGCAGGATACTGAGCTTGATCAAGTCAGAGGAGCTTCAAATCCCCCTGAAGCAACTAAGGATAACTCTGAAATTCAACAGAAGAGGGATCATAACCCAGCTTCAACTACTAATAGGCTCACTGGGAAACATCAGTCTCAAGCTTCGGAATCACTTAAGGAAGAATACATACATGTGAGAGCTAGAAGAGGACAGGCAACAAACAGCCACAGTCTTGCAGAGAGAGTAAGATTTCTTTCTGAAATATTTTAGTCCGATTACAAGAATATATTATATCTTGTTACATGAGTTTAAGTTTAACTTGGATAACAGGTGAGAAGGGAGAAGATCAGTGAACGGATGAAGTTTCTTCAGGACCTTGTACCAGGTTGTAGCAAGGTTAGTCATTGCATTTTAAGGTCTCACAAAGAAAACTTTAGTAAAAAATCTACTTTAGATGGTTCTTTTGCATTTCATTTCATAACAAATGATTGAATTTTGCAGGTTACAGGCAAAGCAGTTATGCTTGATGAAATCATTAATTATGTTCAATCATTGCAACCACAAGTTGAGGTATAGCAGTCAAATTTTCTAGTGTTTATGTTTCTTCTTTTTCACCTAGTCTTCCTTTCAGACTTCATAAGATATTTTGCAATTTTTTTGTATTGGGTTCATGTACGTGACAGTTCAACTTTGTTCAAAGCTATTGTTGGGCAACCTGAACTATGTAACATCTAGGGAGTCGTTTAATGTTTGAAACATATCATTCAAATGGAAACAGCTAATACTTTTCAATATCTTTTGAAAAAATCCTTGCTTTTGATGTACATATTAGTTTATCAGGTCTTCGTGAAAATTGACCATCTGAAACTTTGTGGAAGTCATTTTATATCTGAATTGTACAGACATCTAAATTGTCATACTGCAATTAGAGTTTTAAAATATTAACTTTTCCTATTTACAACAGTTTCTGTCAATGAAGCTTGCAACAGTTAATCCTCGGCTGGATTTTAACATTGAAGGGCTTCTAGCACAAGATGTAAGAGAAAACTTAACAGCAGACGCACCACAAAGTAAATTGATATTTGATGCATGTATATATTTATGTTTTCCTTCTAAACCACTAAAATATTATGCAATTTGGCACAGATTCTTCAATCACAACCTGGCCCTTCATCTGCACTTGGTTTTCATTCTGACATGTCTATGTCATATCATCCACTGCATGCATCTCGACCTGGACTAATTCAAGTAGGTCTTCCTAGCCTGGGAACCTCTTCAGATGCCCTTCGGAGAACCATTAATTCCCACTTGACAGCCATGAATGGAGGATACAATGAGTCTACAGCTCAGGTAACTTTCAATTAATTGTTGAAACTGTATTTCCTTGACCTCGTTTATTTGTTCTTGTCAATTTGAAGTTCCATATTCCTTTTTCACCTCAATATATATCGACTGTAGTATGAGGATGTTTGTCTGATTTTACCTTTTGCCCGTCTGAAAATTTTGCCACTGGTTGGATAAATGTTAAATGTTTGATCCGTAAAACATACATTCAGGATTAAAAAAAATTCTGTATGATCAAATCTTCCAGGCAGCATACAGCTTCTCTTAGATGACAAACTGTGCTTTAATACTGCCCTGTTGAGTCATGGGAAATTTTATTTTCCTTTTGTGATTCATATTACTGCAGGTACCCAATGTCTGGGAGGATGATCTCAACAACATTGTTCGGATGGGTCTCAGTTCCGATACACCCCTGGACAGCCAAGAAGTAGATGGCATAACTTGTAAATTTACCCAAATTGGCCTATCTTCTGAAACCTCACCAATCCTCTTCTTGAGCTAACCACAAAATCTCTTTCGAATTTACAGTGCCTCTGCCACCAGGCCATGTGAAAGCTGCACTTTGATTTGTGTTAGTTGTTTGAAGTTTAAACTGGTCAACTGTCTCGTATATCTTTCCGTAACTACCTTATGGGGATAGACTAAGCTCAAAGGACTTCCTTCCCTGTTGTACTTTTGAAGCTGACAACATGCATGTGCCTGATGTTACGCCGTGATCTTTCTGCTACTTTGCCTATTGCCAAATTGGTGTGAAGCTTCAAGGGTCTCTTCTGCACATGAAGCTTCCAATATTGCGATTTAATAGCAGCCTTTTTATATATATACAGCCGCAAGGGTGAAATTTAGTAGGTCATGGGATTGGAGTGAGTCCATGTGTAAGATCATCTTAAAATTGTAAATTTCTATTCTTGAGTAGATGTCTAGTAGAATTGGAAGTTAAGCTTATTGATTTTGATATCTAACTGAGTCAACCGGGCTGGGATTTACATTAGGATCAAGGAGGGATGAGGTTTCTATGTATTAACTGATAAATTGAGATGATAGTCATTTTAATGTTAATGAAGTACATTCTTTTGGTATTAGTTATGTTTCTTCTTTGATGGTGGTATTTGGAAACTGAATATTTTCAATGCTTTATGAATGTACCTTCTCTTCTTTTTTATGACTTAAGAAGAAAATAGTTGACATTATAATTTTTTTAGGCATATTAAGGTTAATTTAATAAATATTAAAACATATTTACTTTAATTTATTTTTTCAATAATAAAAAAGTAATCTCAAATATAATATTAGAAATATTTATATAAAAAATAATTGTGTAAATATAACTCAAGCAAATCTAAAAAGTAATACTGGAGATAAGCAATAAGCAATATGTTACACTACACTTCGGTAAAGGGGAACAAATGTCTTATTTTCTTACCAGCCAGTGGGGTATAATTGTAGGCTTCATAATTCATATATTACCATTCCCGCCAATATTACTATTCGAGACATGATGTCGTCTGTCTCTAACTACTACTGTTCGTTACTCAAACTCTGTTGTGAATCACAAAACCAAATTCAAGCCAAGAAACTTCATTGCTTTATAATCAAAACCCTAGTAAATGCAGAAACTTTCTTATTAAACAATCTCACAAACACCTATAGCAAAATGGGCAACCTAACCTATGCCCGGTACGTGTTTGATCAAATTCCTCACCCAAACCTCTTTTCATGGAATACAGTCCTCTCAGCCTACTCAAAGTCTGGGAGGCTTCCAGAAATGAACAACATCTTCAATCGAATGCCGAGACGAGATGGGGTCTCTTGGAATTTGGTTATTTCGGGTTATACCTGTTGCGGATCATGGAATAAAGTAGTTGAGGTTTATAAGTTGATGTTGAAGGATGGGTATATGAATTTGAACCGGATTACTTTCTCAACCATGCTTATTTTCTCATCGAATCAGGGTTATATTGATTTAGGTAAGCAAATTCATGGACAAATACTGAAATTTGGTTTTGAGTCTTATGTTTTTGTAGGTAGTCCTTTGGTAGATATGTACTCAAAAGCAGGGATAATTTATGATGCAAAAAGGGTTTTTGACCATTTACCGGAGAGGAATGTGGTTATGTACAATACAATGCTTACGGGACTTTTGAGGTGCGGCATGGTTAAGGAGTCACAGTATTTATTTCGTAGTATGCCCGAAAAAGATTCAATTTCATGGACAACAATGATTACTGGACTTACCCAAAATAAATTAGAGAAAGACGCAATTGGTATGTTTAGAGAAATGAGGTTGGAGGGCTTGAATATTGATCAGTTTACTTTCGGAAGCATCTTGACCGCATGTGGGGGACTCGTGGTCTTGAGAGAAGGAAAACAGATCCATGCTTATATTATTAGAACCAATCACATGGATAATGTGTTTGTAGGCAGTGCTCTTGTTGACTTGTATTCCAAGTGTAGAAGCATTAGATATGCAGAAACAGTTTTTAGAAGAATGATCCACAAAAATGTTGTTTCCTGGACTGCAATGGTGGTGGGCTATGGCCAGAATGGGTACAGTGAAGAAGCTGTTCAGACTTTTTGTCAGATGCAGAGAATGGGGATTGAGCTAGATGATTTTACTCTAGGAAGTGTAATTAGCTCATGTGCAAATCTGGCAAGCTTAGAAGAGGGTGCCCAGTTTCATGGACAAGCACTTGTTTCTGGCTTGATTTCCTTCATTACAGTTTCTAATGCACTTGTAACCTTGTACGGAAAGTGTGGAAGCATAGAAGAGTCCCATCAGTTGTTCGACGAGATGACGACAAGGGATGAAATCTCTTGGACTGCATTGGTCTCGGGATACGCGCAATTTGGAAAAGCCAAAGAAACCATTGATTTGTTTGAAAATATGTTGGCCAATGGTCTGCAACCTGACGGGGTAACATTCATTGGGGTTATTTCAGCTTGCAGTAGGGCAGGGCTAGTGGAGAAAGGTCGTCAGTATTTTGAAGCTATGGTTGAAGAACATGGAATCATGCCAATTCTTGATCATTATACTTGCATGATTGATTTATTCAGTCGGGCTGGACAGTTAGAGGAAGCAAAAAGATTTATACAAAAGATGCCTTATCGTCCTGATGCAATTGGCTGGTCTACGTTGCTGAGCTCATGTAGAGTTCGAGGTGATTTTGAAATTGGAAAATGGGCAGCAGAGTCTCTGCTGGAACTAGAGCCCCAAAACCCTGCTAGCTATATTCTTCTCTCAAGCATGTATGCTGCTAAGGGGAAGTGGGGTGAGGTGGCTCAGTTAAGGAGAGGAATGAGAGACAAGGGTGTACAAAAAGAACCAGGATGTAGTTGGATCAAATATAAGAGTAGAGTGCACATTTTCTCAGCCGATGATAGGTCAAGTCCATATGCAGATCAGATATACGCTGAGCTGGAGAAATTGAACTTAAAATTGATTCAGGAAGGTTATGTGCCTGATATGAGTTCCATTCTGCATGACGTTGAAGAGTCGGAGAAGATTAAGATGCTTAACCACCACAGTGAGAAGCTAGCTATTACCTTTGGGTTGATTTTCATTCCTCCTGGCCTGCCCATACGAGTGGTTAAAAACCTCAGGGTTTGTGTGGATTGCCACAATGCAACCAAGTTCATTTCTAAAATTACCCAGAGAGAGATTCTTGTGAGAGATGCTGTCAGATTTCATTTGTTTAAAGATGGAACATGTTCATGTGGAGATTTCTGGTGATGGATATCTGGATGGTAGTCATCTGCATTAAAGCATTATGCAAGTGCAGAGCACTAGTTCTAAATGAGGAACTAGAATTTGGCTCATCATAGATGGAGAAAATAAGAGTGGTTTCATTGATAAAGCCTCACCAAAGTGTTCATTAGAGAACAAATGGAGGGCATGATTGCGTAAAATGAAAACTAGTCTGGTCAAACTGTGATCACATCAACCAATGTATGACGAGGTAACAGTTCTTCATTCCTCCCATTGACTCATTAACAGAAACAGTAATGCAATTCTTTGGGTTGTTTGTGATACAATGCTTTTGATTGATACTTCCTAAAATAAAAGGTCAATACTAAGCAATTGGTGATCTGATTGTCTAGATTGGGTTTGGGTAGACGAGGATACAGCATATTCTATTGAGAGCCTAAATAAACCAAAAAGAAAAATGTTTTCTTTCCAAATAACTATTTTCGCATCCTAATTAATTAATGTTAATACTACACTAGGTTTTTTGTGAAGTTTTATAGTTTCAGAACTTTATATAAAAATTTTACTTTTGACTACAACAACTTCTAACAATGTGAATGTTGACATACTTATATGAATACTGCAGTTGGTAACGCCTCTTTGCTTTTCTCCGTTCATTACATTCAATGAATTTACGAAATATGGCTCCTGATACAGAATGAGTAAAAAGCTTTACGCTGGTCGGTGGATGCAAAGGAGCACAGCTGGTTTGTGACACCAAAGTTATGAAGCGTTCATTAGAGGTGTCTGAAGCCATTGTGCTGCCATGGTTTGCAGGATTTTCTCAGGGGCATTACAGGATTCTGAGGAGATTGATTTCGAGTTCTCTTGGGTTGACTTCTTTTGCCTGTAGATAATGTTATATGCAACGTACTCTGAAACCATTGTGCAGTCATGAATGATGACCTGGATGTTATCTAGCTCTAGCCCAGATCATATGATGTTTGCAAGTACTGCAACTGCTTGAAAATTGTCTGAGTGAACATCTTTTGGGCCATGATTTGCATGATTCCAGCTTTTATTTTTTCCCGGATCATGTGATAAGATGATATTTGTTTCAGAGCCTTGGATGATGCATTTTTGGTGAAACTGTTTTTAAGGTGAACCATATTCGTAGGATCAGAAGAACCTCTACCAGCCATTTTGGTTTTCCTATTAGGTCAAAAATAACAATTTTCCCAAGGTAGCTTTACTGCCATCTCCATGTTCATCTCTTCACAATGTTTTTGTTTATTACTCCCTCAGTCCCATTATAAGTCCTTATTACTATTTTGGATAGTCCCATGTTAAATGTTCATTTTCCTTTAATAACCAAACTTTTACACATATTTTCTTATTATACCCGTAGCATTAAATATCTCATATTTTTCTTATTCTAATTCTCTCTCCATATTTAATAACATTATTATGGGCAATTTTGTCATTTTATTCATCTTCTTAATATACGTGAAAAGTCCACCAGAACTTTTATATAGAGGGAGTAATATACTTTCATCAACTGTATTTGGTAGCTATTAATATCCTGGAGGGAGTAATATACGTTGTAGGGTGGTATGGCTCGAGACCACCGGACCGCCCCCAACCCTATGGCTCGTATGGCCGAGGCTGACCAAGAAAAGAATTTTGTACGGGGTTCTGGGCTTTTTGATTAAAGTAAAGCCTTTAATCCCATCAGTATAAATGAATGGCTTATCTTATGTGCCTGTCTAAGTACAAGAACATGTTACCCTATTCAGATGGAATTAGGATCTTTCTCCATTTTAAAATAAAATGGAGTCTCTATTACATGGTTCAGAAACGAGTGCTGTAATGGGCAATCTATATTTATTTAAATTTTTATTGGGAAAAGATTTTGAAAAACTGGTAGGGATGACCAACCCTTTAGACCTTCACGGGTGGGTTAGCAGTTAGCACAAGGGACAACACAAGGGCCTACTGATTTACCCAGCATATGATTTTAAAAATCAGATGTTAAATTTGCCCAAGTTTGATTTTATTCCGGCTGTCCCTATGGGTTCTTAAATCCCTCTGCCGCATAACAAGATTTATCGAAATTTTCAATTCTTTCGTCTCTCGCAAAAATAGTTTTATTTATAAAATTAAAAATAATAAAATTTTATTTTCATTGTAAATTTGCCATTAATAGTGATAATTTATTATTACTCAAGTATTAATGGCATAATAATAAATTTATAAACATATTATCATTTTATATCAATATTAATAAAGAAATATAAATATTTTCTACGTAAGACCGTTGTTATAAAAAATAGGGAGTAATTTATTTTTTCCGAATTCATATCAATTGGTGTCGTGACTCATGTGTAGGGATAAATTGATGGATAAGATGATGTTTGATTATCTCTTAATGCATCTTAGTAGTAACTTCTTAAGACATCTTAATGGCTCATATATTTGTATTAAGAAGTACTCTAAATAATTAAATACAAAAATGAGTAAACTATGCAGAAAACCTCTTAATACAAATATGTAAACTCTAAAGATGTATTAAGAGATGAATTGTTAAGATACATTAAGATGTAATCAAACAACACCTAAATTGACAAATTACCAGTCTTTTATAGCCGCTTTTTAATCACAATCAATTCCATAGGGCAAAAAGGAGACCTCTATAACAACTTTCGGTCAAAAGGGGAAGAGATAATGTATTAGATTAAACACAAACTAGAAGAACAGGACGAAATTTTGATGTTGTCTGTTCAGTACTCCAAGAGTCTTATAATTACTAGTATTTGATTTTTGTTCCCATCTTTAATTGATAAGAACGCTGACTATGTAATTGTAGGCCCACAACTTCTGTTTTTCATTTAATTCTCTTTTATTTCATACACCAAATTAATCCAATACATTCCCAGACAATAATTTTCAGATTCTTTCTAAATTCAAGATTTTACCCAAAACCCCATTATACCCAATTCAAGATTGAATTTTTTTTCATACCCATGACGATCAAACAAGAAATTGATCGAAAAAAGAAAGAACCCACCAACAACTCATCAAGAAAGAGCAAGAAAAATGAAGTTACTGTTTCTGCTCGTGATGAGAGATCCCCTTTGTTGCCTAAAAAAGGACGTAGTGATTTCAATGGAGCATCATTCACGGGGGGAGTGTTAAATCTCTCCACTACTATTATTGGTGCCGGTATTATGGCACTCCCTGCTACTATGAAAGTTCTAGGCCTCGGCCTCGGCATCGCCAGCATCGTCTTCGTCGCGTTTTTGACAGAGGCTTCTGTTAATATGTTGCTGAAATTTGGTAGAGTTGGACATTCAGTTTCTTATGGAGGTGTTATGCGTGATGCATTTGGAAATGGTGGCAAGAAATTGTTGGAGTCTTTTGTGGTGATAAACAACATTGGTGTCCTTATTGTCTACATGATTATTATTGGTAATTAAAGTGACTTGAAAATTTTGTCTTTTACATGTATTGATGTGAAGTTTTTCATGTTTTTTGACGAATTTTTATACTATTTTTTCCTTTTTTGGATGAAGGTGATGTATTGTCTGGGACTTCTGCAAGTGGGGTTTACCATGCTGGTGTGTTGCAGGGATGGTGTGGAGAACAATGGTGGAATGGGCGCGCCTTTGTTCTACTTGCTACTACACTTTGTGTATTTGCTCCATTGGGGTGCTTTAAGCGAATTGGTACGTGTTCTTCTCTCTTATAAAATTGTAAACACAATCTTGTTTTGTAGTCACTACTTTCTTGATTCTAGTAATTGTGTCTAAATTCATTCGTATGAATTATGCTTGCACGTTGAAACTTGCGACATGTTATCACATTATGTTTTACCCATTATCATTGTGGTAGACATACAGTGTAATTACTTGCATTGCACATCAAAACCAGACATGCTATTGTGTAATACTCCCTCCGTCCTCAAAAAATGACTAAAGGTACATATTTTTTTGTTTCCAAAAGGATGTATAAAGTGAAGGTTAGTGGGGTACATTAGCATAAAAAAAATTAAAGTACTCTCGTGAATAAATTTAGAATTTGTTTATTTTCTTTTCTCTACTTTTACTTTTCCTAATATGTGTGCAAATTGTACTTTGTTCGTCCGTTTAGGAACGAAGGAAGTATATAATATTCAAAATCTCAGCCTTTTACATGGATCAGGCTGTACACATTCATTTGGTTACTAACCATAATCTTCATGCAATTTAGAAGTTATTGCACTTTAGCATTGTTTTTGTCTGTTAATGTCTGCGATTTCATGTCTTTGCAATTCACAGTGATGATTTGACTAGTGCTTTTTTGCTTGTGCAGATTCATTGAGCTTCACATCTGCCTTGGCAGTTGGACTGGCACTAGTTTTCCTAGTTATTACTGCAGGAATCACAGTCTTAAAATGGTTTGACGGCAGTATTACTATGCCCAGGTGGCTTCCTGATGTTACTGATATTAATTCAGTCTGGAAACTGTTCACGGTGGTGCCGGTTCTTGTCACTGCCTATATCTGCCACTTCAATGGTATGCAAGTTAATTACATCTCTGTTTTCAATGAGTTTTTCACATCAAAGTACAAAACTAAAGCATCTCAAATCTTTTAGTATGTGTGCTGCTCATTCTGTTCATGTTGCAAACGTCGATGAAAATGGAACTTCTCTTTGATGACTATCAGTTTTCTCAATTCATGCCTAGGGTTGTGCCTAGGAACAATAACATGCCCAAGCCTATTTTCGAGATTGACGATTGAGCAACTTTTACTTTGTCAGGTTATGCATAATAAAATCCCAATATCAGATTTGCTCAAGCCCACTCCCTGGTCCCTAGTCCCTAGTCCCTAGTCCCTAGTCCCTAGTCCCTGCCAAGTAATCAACTTTTGAAGGAATATGCAAGCCTGGTTATAGCATATACAAGACAAATTGGGCATATGATTGAAAATAGATTTGATAATTAGTTAAATACAAGATAAGATTTGATGAAGTAAATATTAAGCGAAGACAGACGTCTGTATTCCATTGTCTTGTTCACTTAGGGGCATGTTTATGAAGATTTCCTAGAAAATCTTCTTCAAGTAATATAAACAGAAGTTTGATTGTATGCAGTGCATCCTATTGAGAATGAGCTTGAAGACGCTTCCCTGATACAACCAGTTGTACAGACTTCATTGGTTCTGTGTTCGACTATTTACATAATGACAAGCTTCTTTGGGATTCTCCTCTTCGGTGATGCAATACTTGATGATGTGCTAGCCAACTTTGACAGAAATCTTGGCATCCCATATAGTTATCAGCTCAATGATGTTGTGCGTGTCAGCTATGCTCTCCACCTCATGCTTGTTTTCCCAATTGTATTTCATCCTCTTCGTTTAAATTTGGACGCCCTCCTCTTTCCCTCGGCTGGACCTTTGGTTTCAGACAACTTTCGCTTTACTTGGATCACCATAGGGCTCAACTCTATTGTCTTCTTAGCTGCAAATTTTATACCCAGCATTTGGGATGCTTTCCAGTTCATTGGAGCAACAACTTGTGTATGCATTGGGTTTATCTTTCCTGCTTCTATTGCTCTAAGGTCAGACATTCTTTGTTTAAAATGTTAAAAATATTGGGGAAATCGTTGAAAAGACCTTTATTTAACAATGTAGTCAAGTATGGTTACATCTGGAGATGTCATTTAATATCTCGGGATTGCTCCTAGGCCTTGAAGAATGTAGAAAAGAGAACTACTCCTTGACAATTTTTTGGCGTAATACCTGAATTACATATTTGAAACCTAATGTTCGTTCTTCATCTATTTCAGGGATGTACATTGGATAGCTACTATTAAGGACAAGCTCTTGGCAGCTTTCATGATTGGTCTTGCTGTGTTTGCAAGTTCAGTGGCCATATATAGCGATGCATATACGCTATTCAAGAAGAATGCATCCCCGCGGGCATGAGCATGATCTCACTCATTCACAACAGAAGAATAGTTCATGCCAGGAGGGAGAAACTAACTTGCTATGCGCAATCATTTGAAATCTGGTCCAGAACCACTACAACATTTGAATCTCTGGTTCAATAAGAGAAGACAACTCAATGTACAACTTTTTCCTTTATTTTATCAGTTAAAGCTGATTCTGCTTGTTCCATCTATGTATTATTTGTTATACGAGCTACTTCATAGGAAATTTGGAAAAATCTGTATTTTAATAAACACAAGGATGCTGGTTTGCTGATATTCTCATCCTATTATGTATTTTCTACATTCTCTCCTTTTCTTCACGTTTGAAGCTTGGAAGTCTAGCAGGCTTTAATGTGGGCAATTTTTTAGCTTCCTAATAAATGCATAAAAAAAAACAATACATGCATAAGTAAACTTTCAGAACATCAATAGGCAACAGTTTACTGTATCACATAAAACAAAAAATTCTCTTTTTATTTAGAACTCTTGATACAAGAATAAGGCAGCGCGACTAATACGAGTCTTCTGATACAAGTAGCAACAAATACAAGTCTTGAAGCTAAATATTCACCATCCTACTAAATAAATGGTATAGGATCCCAAATAGGCCCATGTAATTTTTCATTCTATAATATAATCTCTCCTTTCTTGATGAGAAAAATTGGTAAAGAAGCAAAAATTAGAATTACAGCGGACAGAAGACAAACGTGCACCAAACCATCTCTTTATAGGGTACTCCCTCCCAATATGGTGAACCCACTCAGATCCCTCATTAATATGAAGAAATAGATGTCTAAAATGCTTTATGGAATCTTCCCATTTGTCCAAGATCATACATCACAGAGTTTCTTCTGAACTTTTAAATGTTCTCTATTTTATATCAAATCAACTTCGGACTAACAATCCTTTGCTGCAGCTCTTTCAGCTACTAATGCGCACCTTGCACTATCTTGCTTTCACTAATGATTGAACAAGGACATAACGGAAGACATCAAATGATTGAAGATATCTCTCTAAACATATGTACAACAGAAGCCCACCATCTACTCTGCAGCTATTCCATACACTTGATGCACTTTTCCAACTGTATGGCTGTGGGAAACTCCCCCTTTCATTAAAGCTCGTGTATATCACACCAACAATCAAGACTAAACAATATGCCAGTTTGGCAAAGTAATTTGTTTGCTTAATTGAAAAAGTAGGGAGATTCCAGCACCTCTCTCAGATCAAAGTCACCCCGCTCTGGTAAGGGGGGGAAATTCAACTTGGGGAAGGATGTCTGAAAGCCGTCCAGCAACTGTACAAAAAAGTAACCATTGAGAGAGTATTTGAAAATATCAGGTTCAAAATTTTCAGGATACTTCATAAAAAAAATCATTATCATTCATTTTCTACTCCATGTTAAAGACACAGACCAAGTAAGTGTTAAAAATGCAAGTATGAAATGAAAAGTATGCAAAAAACTTCAGATATCTAGCCCAACTATACCGCATTTGATCTGCATGGTCTCTCAAATAATTAAAAGAAAAATCATCAAGAGAAAATTTAAGAACTGGAATTAAATTCTAGTTATGAAGCTAGGTAACAAGTTTTTAGCGGATCTTGTACCATTTTTTTCTTTTTTCCAGTTCCTAAGAATAAAAAATAAATAAACATTAAAGAACAAAACAAAGAAACAGAGCAGGACGCGCCGTTTTGTGATGTGAAATTATTTTTCTGAAAGTATGACAAAAGGTGGTAAGATAATCCCACAGTAACGACATGCTGGAGCATGCGCAGTACCAACAGTAGACAGTGAAATAAAATAGGTAGCAAAATGAGTGATTTTGAACAACGTAAGAGAGTGAAGATACTAACATTCTCAAGTATTGGCGCCTCATAGAGTTCAACAAACTTTTCTCTAAGGATCCTGTTCATCTTGTCAACATCACACGCATGTGTCCAATAGGAATCATGCACTCCTACAATAACATTCCTAAACATAGTTAGAATTACAAAAAATAGAAGTGGGTGTGCAGGTTAACGCAACCTCAGGGAAAAGAATGGATGAGAAACACAAAAACACCTGCAAAATTCAAGCCTGCCTCTTTACAGGCAGTGGCAGTCATCATCATGTGGGAGCCATCAAGGGAGTGGACAAAATTTGGAGGGAAGGCTGTTCTCTGCCGCCTAGCCATGACCTTTCATGATGAGAGAGCAAGTACACTAGATTAAGGTCTTAAATGCTTTAATGCTACTCCCTCAGTACCACTTTCATAATCAAGTTTGACTTTTTGAAGTCGATTTGAGACATTTTCAAATTCAAAATTGATACGACTCATCCGATTTTAGTGAATAGAAGTAAGAATATTCTAAACTATTTAAAATGTGCTATTAATAAAATGAATTATTTTTTTTCAAAAATGAAATGAATGATGTTGAATTTGAAAATTTCTCAAATTGACTTCAAAAAGCCAAACACGATCCTATATATTGGAATGGAGGGAGTATGTGATATTGGGCATTACTGGAAGCAAATGATTAAATAATAAACTACTGAAAAGTTCTACAGTTCTATTTTAAAATTTGGGAACTGAAATTTTCACTAGTTTTTTGTACTTTTTCCAATACAGAGTATGTTGTGATACCATACGAAATGTTCCAAATGTTCCTGAAAATCCTTGCTCCCATTGGACCATTTGTATCTATATGCATCAGGATCCCGATTCATGGATCTCTCGGTTCGAGAAAACAAAATAAGAGGATCGAACCCCAGAGAAACAAAAGGACTGGACATAGAAAAAACAAGGATGCTGATGAACATCAACACATTCTCATAAATGGAGGGAAAGCTACCTTATCAGTTTCATGTTGTAGTGTCAACATCTGAAGAGAAGTCTTAATCTGCATCCGAAAGGACATAATATTAATGGGACAGTAACATAAACAGAACTAATATATTGACTCTTTCTGAAGTTAGAATGTCTAAGAATATTACAGTACGTCTCCCTAATTTGCGGTAAGGTTGCACAACCGGCAGCCCAAGAGGAGTAACCCAACGAACTGGCTGATTCTCCATTGCTATAACCTGTATGTTCAATTTTAGCGGTTGTAAATACAAACTAATACCAACAGACCTCACAAAGAAGGGAAAAGGGTGGAAAATACAAATACATTACAACAAAATCAGTTAACAATGTGTTAAGCATCAGGAATGCCACGAGTGATTTTAGATTAGTTCCTCAATTAAATCAGCCTTTAAATAAAACACTTCAAAGAAGTATTTATACCATTTTTATCATTTGATTGTGTACATGGGTGGCACCCCCTTGGTGCCTTTTAAATAAATATTTTTACTTGTCGAAAAAAGAATAGGTATGTGTAGCATTTCATATGTCAGCCCAACAATATTTGTGGTAAGACGGTCATTTAAATACAGGATATGCAGGTTCAGGGTTATATTTTAATAATAAGCCAAGTAATCAAAGCTCCAAGGGTATGAGAACTTAATTAAGAAGGAAAAGTGAGAACAAAATATCTATATATGTAACAAACAAAAAAATAAAATCGTACTCACAGCCACCCTCGATTCCAACCCCATAAAGGAGAAGGGTGGAAATTAATTTTCATTAAAAGAAGAAAATGACCTACAACAATAAAACACTATATAAATGAAAACATGGGATGTAATTCTCAAATCAATATAAACATCAACTTTTTTAGAAGAAACAAAATTTAAAATTTACTCCTAAATAAAAATTAAGTTAAAAAGAAGGGCAAATCAACTAAGAAAAGAGCACCCCCCCCCCCCCCCCCTTCCCCTTTTCCTCTCTATTTTAAGTGAATTAGTGTTTATAGCATATGCACTATAGAATGTTGGGAAAACAATTCATGAAGAGTTTGGAAAATATAATCATCCTTGATTAATTACTTTTTTTTTAAAATGTATTAGTAAATAAAATTATAGTCTTAATTTTTTAGCAACGCCTATAGGAGAAGTCATCATAGAGCATGTTTGACCCCTGATTGGATGTATTGCCTTTTCAGCTATATAATCTGGACATACAGCAAACTCCTCGAGTTCGTAAAACACACCTTTGCACATTCACCAAGCCAACTCATAATACTTCGTGCAGCTTCAAACATTTCTCCCAAGGCAATCAAGGTAGTCTGCACACAGAGTGACATGCAGTTAGCTGAAACCTGACTCTACAAATACATATACATATATATATATACATATATATATATACACACGTATTTTGTTGTATATATATGTATCTGTATGAATATATATACATACATATATAAAATATTTGGGGAGAACTAACTCATTAACCTGGTTGTGCATAGTTTTCAACTTGATTAAAAACATTTAATGTTATGCTATGTTACACCTGTGATGTAATTATGACTTTACCCAAAGAAATACAAAAGTCGTCAAAGCTAAAAATCGTATACAACTGAATATGCTTACTTTTGCAGCATAACAAGCTGCAGCAAACAACTCGGTATCATCTTCAATGACACCACGTTCCTTTAATCTCCTCTTGATTTGGTCACGGGCACCAATATAAGTGACACCATACACCGATGTCATCACTGTTTGCTTGACTAATTTCCTGTCCACCTGAAGATATTCAAAAATATGTCAGAAGAGGATTAGTGAGAACTAGCTAGATACCCTGTTCAGAAAAAACAGGAAATTTCTGCTACAATCAAGACAGAACATTGAAATGTTGGTCAAACTACCGGTATTATATAAAAGAAAATCCACTCCGCATGCCTAATAGTTTAGGCCAAAGAACATGCGAAATAATGATACCTGGTTGAGTAAAAGTTTGGCACGCAATACGTTTGGATTGGTTGCAGGATCTTTTTCCGCATCTCTCCGCATGATATCAAGGACTCTGTATCATACAATAATCTCCAGATTATTTCTTCATTTTATTGAGGAAGGATAATAATAGCATTCATACCATCAAGGCTAAAGTGAAAGGCAAAGCAGATTAAAGTTGAAATTCTACAACTGTAGAACCAATCAACCAATATGTAAAGCCTTTCTCAAGGAGATTGTGGAATTGCATCAAGTTCCCTTATTATCGGGGTAGAAGAGGATACAAGTGTAATGACCATCTAAATCCAATTACCTAGACCCTAGTTACACAGAGAAGGAATTATTACATATATTAAATACAGATAGCGAGGCTTGACTGAATGACCAATATGAAACTCATAACTACTTATCCTATCAGAACCCAACAGTTCCATTAATCAGTGTGCTAAGAAGCCTTCTAGGCCTTGCCCAGATCCAAGGCAGATCTCTATTGCCTCAATTTGGCTGGGTACCAAGGCCCCCCGCCTAGACCAAATTAGTTCTCCACTGCATCGATTCCATGAAAGCTTGAAAGCTCGAAAATGCTTCAAATAAAATTGTTGTGCTTTACAAGATTATTTTAGGTACTTGTTCTTATCAAATTTAGAATCTTTACATTTGATATGTTTTATATAGTATGACCGGATATATACAATATAGAGATCAATAAATAAATAGAAAAGCGCCTAGGGGTAATGAGTCCCCTCCGACACTTGGGGCTGCCTATTATCAGTGTAGAATGCAGGATGCTGAATTTTAATATTTGTGCTTGCTAGATTAACAGTGTAGAATGCAGGATGCTGAATTTAATATTTGGGCTTGCTGGATTAACAGTGTTTGTAAATTAACCACTTAACCTTTTTTTAAATTTAATCTTTTAATATCAATTCAATTCTTGAATTGTTTAAACTTAATTTAGAAGTTTACGACTCAATCAAGAAGAAGAACACTATATGTTAAAGTATTAAGATTATGAATTACAACTTAAATTAAAGCATCAATAAACAATTAAAGTAAAACAATCAAGCCCCTATTCTCTATTCTAGTGGCCTAGTCCACGTCCAATACCAACTAGTATTGGAGACTCTCTTTATTAATTAACTTTGTTTACAATTAAACCCCTTTTACAAAACAAGTTTCACAACCTTTGAATACTTAATCTCCGAGTACCTTTGCTCCCCGTTATGCACCCTTAAGCACATATGCTTCCTTGAACTTGCTTGTAAAACCCCTAATACAACCCGGATTAGAAACCTTAGACTAGCGATTTTTAGAACATTCGCATAAATACCCTCGGTCGAGCAACCGCGATGCCAGAAACAGTGATCGCTGTTTACTTGTTAATGGTGAGTCTGATCAGTAAAAGTTGGTCCATAAAACTTGTAATTTTCATGTCACTGCTAAAAAAATTGATCAGGTTGCTTAGTCTCTAGTTTTACAATTTGTAAATTAGCTGCCTCTTCAACAGTGGAAGGTGCGTAAAAATTATGAGGCCGTTCTTCTTATATAAACAAAAGAATATATTTCTGATTCCTTGCCCTTTGCGTAGGGAAAAATGGCACATATATATACAAACATTATGTGAAGACATACCTATCAGCAATGCCAGAGTAAACATCAGCAGGCTTCTCTCCAGTAACAAGGTTGACAGCAGCTGCTCCTAACTGCAAAAACAGACATGGCAATTCAATGATTAATACCAAATACTAGACACAACCGGCTGTAGAAGCTTTTAATCGGGGGGTGTTCTTATTTTATTTGGCAGATGTTAAATACTATTGGATTGGTTACTTTTTAATTATATGATACCAGTTAGAATTTAGGTCTCTTCGGTTCAACTAGAAAGGAAGCGGAAGTGTCATTCTCATGGGCTGCTAAAAAAAGAGCTCCAGTATAAAGATCAAGTTCAGAACAGAAATACTCCCCCAAATCCGAAAATGAAAGTCAATTTTTTGCTACATTTCTCCAAATATAAAGTTCTGAGCAAGGGAATCAAGACCGCAGAGGAAGATCAACATACCAGATCCCATTAACAATGCAAAAGATTTAAAATCAATGTTCATTTCAGTTTGTGGAACAAATACGGAAACGCGCTAAAATGTAGTACGCTAGAAGTAGCTTTATATGGATGCTTATGATTAGAAATCTTATTAGAATCTAAGTGCAAATGTGCGATAAAGCTACATTTCAGAGAAGATTTTAATTTGCATAAATAAAATGGTTTGTTCTAGAAATAATGTAGTACAAATGTGATGTTTGAGGATTAAATAAAAAGTCAAAAAAATTGATATTTGAGCAATTAGAGGTAGAAAACAAATAAATATTTGGGTTGTTAATATTAGAGTTCCAAAATGTAAAAGTACCATATTTGGAAACGCAATTTGCTAGGCATAAGAGTACCTGGTAACACTGGTTCAAATCTAGTAAGAGATATTACTCCCAAGTTTTAGCATATTCTTAGGAGAAAATTCAATAGATCTATGTTGCCTTCTTATGTGCATTTCTCCATACATACGGTTCTAAATAAGTAAGCTGACTTTTTGGTTAGTTATACTAATATAGAGATACAGAAAGATTTAAGGATTAATAAGAAGAAGAAAAAATAGGAGGGCACATCAAATTCCATTCTTCCTGCTCACAAGAGGGAGAAAATAAGGGAAGGCCGTAAAGGAAGAAGCAATGTAATTTCCATTCCCTCATATATAATCAAAGATATGTGAAACTGAGCTCAAACAAATAAAGCATAGAAGCTAATGGACAGCTACTCGTGTCAGTAAAATTTTCAAAAACCGAATGTGGAATTTTAACTGCCGAGCACTTGTAGATGAGTAGTGTATATGCATATATGTATGAAATATAGAACTACGGACAGCACTAGTTGGTGCAATACTTTTCACTGCCAATACAGTTCTCTACTACTTAAATAGAGTACATCTTCCTATGTATCTACAAAAGTGGTCATTATAGTAAAATGTAAGTTATTTATTTCCATCAAAGCAAATGGAGGTCTTTACCTTGTCCCGTCCAAGGGCAGCATAGTGTTGTAAGCCATTACATGATCCATCCTTGAGAAATAGCAAAACATAAAATATCAGGTCAAGTTTAAACAACAGAATTAAAAAACATTCGATTTGGTTGCTAACATCAGATGAACTATGAAGTCCAGATTATACTTGATGAGGGATGACTTGCAGAACAATGGAGTACTCAAGCAGGTAACCACAAAATTCTTTTCATGGGAGCATGCATTTCTTTTGTGAATATAAATATATTTTTCAAAGACATGTATAATTGTGCAGAACCATGTGAATGTGTATGTGATGCAAATACTCGGTCACATTAACAGACTGTGACAAACTGCTTTAATAGCAAAAATAAAACGGTCAAAATTTAAACAAACAACATTTTACTAACTGTGATAAAGCTATAATCGGATTAAAAATAGTACCTCCTAAAGGACAAGCAATAGATACATTTCTTTTTCTTTGTGCACAGTTCTCATTCAAATAAAGTGGACTCTTAAATAAACAAAATAGATACGGAAATCTAAGTAAACAAAAACTTAACAAGATTTTCTCAGAACCACAAATAGCTCCATGTTCATGAAACAAAAAAAAAATTATTCCTTGTTTATTAGGTGGATTACTAATTACTTTTATTTCCTAATTTTTTCCTTTCTTACGACCTCCCTCCTAATGGAACCCCATTTTCAATTTAAGGGTTTGTAACAAATATTCAAAACCAAAAGTATAAGCAATAATGCATACATAGCAAATCCTCATAAAACAATTTCACGCGGAAATATCGGATTATGGTACCTGGTGGATAGGTATATAAGATAGAGTAGTCTCTGGAGACGAGCTTCTCAATACTTCGGTCAGATTGATGCATGTTGCCAAGCATTGAAAAGGATCCTCTGCACTCAACCACCAGCGCTTTCCTTCAAGAGGCCTGTCTGCAGAATCAAAAATATCATCCAAATGACTTTCCGTGAAAGCTATTCTGCTTTCATATGATAACTTGTCTACACCACCACCATATAAATTTGCCAAATGTATTTTCAGCCAGTGTAAGCCTGACTTGCCAAGAGGGCGTCCCTCTGCGAACTCTAGGATGCCTCGGCACAAATCAGAGCCAAGATGGTTCAAATATGGGTGCATGGGGTATGCACGGCCACGGAAATCAAGATTGTGGGGGTAGAAGAAGCCATCCTCGTCCCTCATTTTCCGGGAAACCTGCCCTCAAAATTAAAAGGAGTACGTGATCAATTAGAACATCTGAAAATTACCAGGAAAAGAAATAATAGAACAGCTGTTAGATCTTCAGGAATTTATATAAGCAAGCTGCTTACCGCAAGTTTAAGTTCTACATCGCACTTCAAGTAGTGCCTCTCAATATTCACTTTTTTCACTGCTCTAACTTTCCACTTCCATTTTCTTATTTCTGCTTCATCTTTTGTGTCTGGTTCCTCAAGTAGAGGAACCTGCAACAGCCATAATTGTAAAGGATTTGTTACATAACCAACAATACATGGCTGAATTCAAAATAATCAAGTAATATAAAGACAATAAATGTAATTAACCAAGAAATACTCCCCTCCTCAAAAAGAGTCCCATTTGCCAATTTTTATGTTCCAATAAGAGTCGTTTCTTTTGATGGTAGTATAAAATGACACAACGTCCTCAACTTTACCATCACAATTTCATTACCATGACACCACTGCTAAACTAAACACTTAATAAGTTTAGGGGGGGGTGTACTTAAATTTGCAAATTCTACAAATGAGACTCTTTTTGTGGATCAGATGGAGTAATATTTTTTCATGAAAGAAAAGGAAGGGAATTTTTTTTATCTTGTAAAGCAAATTATGCAACCTACATCCTCACGGTCGACCAAGTCTGCTAGGCGGCCTCCACTAGCCCAAATTCTGTCTACAATACCAAGAACCCTTTTGTTTACCCTCCATTTGGTACTGCCAAGTGTATCAAGAGCCTGGACATAATAAATTGCAGAGTTGTGAAAGTCACAAATCGGCTAGACATGGAAAATCGTGTATATTTTTTAAAATAAAGAGTAGAAGTTAAAGAAATAAATCGCAAGGTTACTAAACCTTATAAATGGGTTCCATTTGCTTCGTTGGAACTCTTTTAACCGCATTACGTTGTTGTTTTGCTCCATGAGTACGCATAATATAGGACGGTAAAAATAAATGTGCTCCTCGGTCATACCTAAAAAATGATTAACTTTAGCCCGAACACAGTAACTGACAAGTTTTGCAATCCAACCTAAATAAATAGGTCAATATGATCAAGCTAGTTGTTTCTCTTTTTCTATTGATAACTATGATAGCTGTTTGTTGTAAATATTATCACCTGCTGAAATAAATTAAGTAGGGGGGCTGAGTGGGAGGAGAAAATAAAAGAAAGAAAGAAATCAGCTAAAACAATGCAACGTTAAGTTCCTCAATTGATTATCAAATGTCCCTTTTCTGGATGAAATACGTACACACACACACACACACACACACACACACACATATATATATATATATATATAAGTTGAACCTACTTAGTAAAAAACTAACCAAAGCAGCTACCAGTAACCTATAGGTCCAGCCATCTAGGTTAACTTCAAGACACCTCAGTTGATGGAAGTTAAAGAGTGTTGTACTCTGAAACAACCCATACGATAGAAGCTGCTGGTAATTCAAAATATGGAAGAACAGCAATAAAGCAGGGTTTTGTTCATGACGCTCCCCTCAAGGAAGAGGATAATAGAAACACTACAAAGCATTAGTAACTCTTTAACATTATTTTAAACAACAGACAAGAAAGTTCTCAGATACCATACCCGGTCCAGTTCAATGGGGGGACCAACATCGGCATATACGGAATCACCATGTGTCTAGCCTGCTTGGGCAACAGAAATTGGATCAATACTGATTCATAAGGATATAAATATATACAGAAGGCAATTTTTTTAATATAAAAAATGTATGAAAATAAATAAATAAACAACTCTAAATTTCAGGTTAGGTTTAGTAGAAGCCCAGTGTCGAATATAGCTTTTTCAAGGATATAACTTCTACAGTATAACATTTGTGGAATACAAGTTTCTTCCGCTTTCCCTTTTTATTGTTTTGCTTTCTGTTTCTCTTTTTCCCTCCCCTTCTTTCAATTTTTTCCCTTTGTTTTTATTATCATTCTTTTTTTTACGTATGTATGCATGTATTTTATGTATGTGTATTTTTTTTACCTTATTTACATCTATATCTATACTTTTATTTTGTTTAATTTTTATTTATTCTTTTCTTATTTTAACATGTTTTGTCTTTTTTATTTTTCTCCTCACTTTCTAGTTCTACTCTTACAATTGGATTCATTTCAGCCTACTCAAACTAGTTAGGGATCAAAGGCAAATAAAAGTCGTCGTTGAATTGAGTTCAGGAGAAGCCTAGAGGTTTCGTTCTGTTTAAACCAACTAGTAACATAAATGTAAAAATCATACATACACGAGTACATCATTCATACTTACAGTTTTTTCCAGGCCTCTGCGAACCAGTGGGTCACACTCAATGACTCCATACCTCCTGCTGCCCCTCCTATTAAGAAAAAATGAAAATACATTAATCATGATGGGAGAGAGGGGAAGAGAGAGATTTTCCAGAAAAAAAAAAAGAAGAAAAAAAAAGAGAAAAGTTTATACTCACTGTGTGTCCACAGTTTTAAGATCATGCACAAATGCAGGACGAATATCGGGTGGACCATCTTCTAACTGATCAACTGGAGGCTGTATGTAGGCAGTTTCAATCAACAACTGAATTACACGGGAGCCAACCTAGAGACCATGTATAGAGAAATAAAACTTCTTAAATATCCAGTGTTGAGAATAATAATAATGAGAAGAACATAACAAAACAAAATTTACATGTCATACATACAAACCTTGGCTTGAGCATCCTGGCCCCATGGCTTCGTATCATCATGTTCTTTTACTATTCCTCTTACTTGATGCCGCCTTTGCTTTTTCATTAAAATGGTAACCTTTTTCCTCAGTTTCTCTTGCTGTTTAGTGACAGTATCAGATTCATCATCAAGATCCTTATTAGATACATTCTTCTTCTTAGTCTTCTCCAAAAATTTGTGTATTCTAACCTGATTACCCCAAAGGATTATAAAAATAAGCTCTTCCACACATTCCAGGTGGACAGAACCACTTAGAAAAATATGCATGATGAATAATATAAGAACTTCCAAAAGTAAGTAACATATCTAGCACTGACATTTCATGCACAAACACGGGTGGATACATAGTTGATGGTTATTGTAGGCCAAGAGAACAGACTAAAGGGAAACAAGGAATATTGGTTGGAACATGCTTAAAAACTCATGAATGTTACAAAGAAATGTAATAAATACTTCGTCAATAGATAGATATGTGCAGAAGAGAACATTATAGTGAGGAGGATCTTACTTTTCTCTTTTCCTGAATTTTGTGTTTTATGAGAAAAAGAATTAAACCGGAGGGATGACAGACCTGTTTCTTTTCACATTCTTCACTGAATGTCGGAAGAAATAGAGGTAAAATCAGCTGTATCAGTTTTTCTTATATCCGAAAGTGGGAAGAATTGAAGTGAAAAATTAAAGTAAAGAAACACTAAACAACTCCTTTTATCCCAAACTCATTGGGGGTAGGCAAAGTAAAGAAACACTAACTAAAAGATGTAACAAAAAAATCATTAAATAAAATTTCTTAACCATGATATTGGCCGTATCTGTGTATGGATCTTGGAAATATAAAGGATAGAAAGACAATGTGAACTTGCAAATTTTTGTTCTTTTCATATTATTCTCAAGAAATTAGAAACAAAGTCCCACTCTGTTTTCTTTAAAGTCGGCAAGAGAGAAACAAAACCACCCCTTGCTTACACTCCCTTAGAGTGAAGTTACATTTAGATAAGGATTAAAATACAAGGATTTGGGGTTTCAATTCAAAAAATAGATGGATTACTGGAGTGGATGACACTCCACAGACTAAATGAGAGTAGCTTAGAGTATAGAAGGCAGATATTTATTTTACTAGGAACCATATGAATATGAAAATAAATCCTCCTTGACTTATACTATCAATGACCAAATCCACCCATTAATGGCTCCATCATGCATCTTTTTTTTAACTCCAAATTTAAGTCATAAACTTTATATCTAAGCTACATTCCAGAAAACAAAATAGACCTAAATCCATTCACTGCAAACACCTGATTCAAATGCAAATTAAAACTTCTAAAGTTACAGCCAATTCATGTGGCTGGTCAAATATCAGAAAACTCAACTTATGCAACCTCAAAATTGTACCTCACTTAAAAGATAAGTTTTTAGCGTGTATTACTGACCATATGGGCATCGGAAATGAAAATCAAAGTGCTAAGAAAGCTTCTACTAGTACTAAGTTGGCAGAAAAATCGACTTACTAATGCAGGCGTAAGATGTGTTAAAGAGTGAAAAGGGGTTGGACAATACGAGATGCATGGGAAAAGATTAAGTGAAGCATGGAATATTGCTGCAGCAGAGAAAGCCACAACAGCTAAAATTGCACAATTTATATGCAACAGAGATTGATAATTTTGGGGAGTCGTCTTCGAGCAACCTTAGTGCATGATAATGAGTTATGGGAAGGGAAACAATACTAACAAAAGAATTGAACTTTCAGTATAGAACATATGAAATGTTTGCCTGGATGAATTTCAGATGCTATATAAAGTTTTAAGTTATGACATACAAACTGGAGATAGTAGGAAATAAGCTTCTTTTGAGTTTTGTCGAATGAGCAAACAAAATAGACCCTCAATTGAGAAACAGCAAATAATTTTCCCAACAATTTTTATGCATACATAACAAATTTAATATTTAGTTGATAGTTACTGACTAGTTACAAGAGCAAAGCATGGATCATACAAACTTAGCCCAAGTATCAAATAAGCATGCTTTGTCTCTAAGAGCATAATATATCATTGCAAACTGTGAATGTTACTAAAACATTTCCACTCAATTAAATGTAACTCAACTATAAAAAAGGAGATGAATATAAATGATAACTTCTTAAACTTCCCACCTCCTGCTCAATAGCTTCACCTATCTGACAAGCAGCGTGCACCACTCTACAACAGCCATTGCCTCCCCCAGTCATCAACAAGCCCATCAGCTTATGCATTGTTATAACTGCCATCATATCAGCCGGCAATTGATCAAAATAGGGAGCATGAGATACCTGATTCTTCCCTTCCATACACAACTCTTGCTCAGCAACAATCGCATTTTTAAATGGCTCAAACCAACCAAGAAACAATGACTT
This sequence comes from Panax ginseng, assembly GCA_020205605.1. NCBI lineage: Eukaryota > Viridiplantae > Streptophyta > Magnoliopsida > Apiales > Araliaceae > Panax > Panax ginseng. The sequence goes on from CM035127.1 coordinate 4,546,326, forward strand.
CATATAAGGCAAATTGGGTGCCAAATTGTGCTCGCACATATCCTCTAAAAGCTCCTGATACTCCCTAGCTGCCTCCTCCCAAGCCTCTGTCTCCATTTTTATCTGTCTTTTCCTTAGCATAGCGTACTTTCCTTGCCCCATTCCCCCAACTAGTTTTGGGGGCACCTTATTCTCTTTCTTCATTTCCTGCAATAATTCTTGTACTTCATCATCATCATCATCATCTTCTGTACAAACAACTGCCTGTGCAACACTAGCATAACCTTTATAAGACCCTGAAAAAGTAAATGAGTTATTCGAAAAGCCGAAATTAGAATTGCCTAATTTTATCTGAGAATGCAATCCACCAATCCGTACAAAATCTCGTTCTGGGTGAAAATAATTTATATGGTTTTGGGCCTCACTAGGTCCAACATTTCCTACAAAGGTCGAATCTTGTGAAAATAATAGAGAGCTAGAAGAAGGTAAGATAGAATAGGAATCGGAGGAAAATTTCAACTTCTTTAAAGAAGATTTATTGCAAAAACTTCTCCACATCTTGCGATGGATTAATTTACGCAAAGAAAATGGAGAATGGACATCAAAGTATGGGAAATTTATGGGGAGGCGTGAATTGAGAAACGAGAAATCTCGAGTATGATGTGAGGGAATTAAAGGGTGTCGCCGCCTTAAACCCTCCTCCTTAAACCTATGTGTTCTCGCTGCCTATGAAGTAAACAGTAGTAGTAGGGATCTCTTTGAGGTTTCGCAGAACCTGGCCCGTTAAGGACAGGCTTGCTAGCTAGCTGCCTTCAGTTTCGGGTCGGATTTACTTCCAACATTTTTATTTTATTTTATTTCAAACTCTGGCACTATGTGCTACTTGTTTGTTTTAATTACTTTTATTATTGTTTAAAAAATATATATTCATTGTGTCGTCATCTTTATTAGTAATGATCAAATATTATATATATATATATATATATATATATATATATATATATATAATTAATATCAATAAAAGTAACTTTACTATTAAATATTTTTGTAATTGATAGAACACATCAAGTGGTAAATGTTGATTTCATTTATATTTTTAAATGTATATAAAATTGAGGGAAATCAAAAAAATGAAAAAAAAATCTTGTTATTTTCCATTAATTTTGAGAAAAGATTATGCTTAGTGGCATAAAATGCATACAATTGTTAAATTAAAATCTATGTTCCCTCTGGGAATGAAAATAAGGTGTTTCTTTGAGCTTCTCATTATAAGTGTAGTATTATTTGAGGTAATAAAAAGTTCCCTTGTTTCATTTCGAACGAGCTTTTGCTTTTTCTCTTCCTTCCTCGTAAACTACCTTCTAAATATGTTAGTACTTTGAAAAATATGTAGGAGCATTAACTTGTATTGTTTAATTTAACGTTCTTCATATAACAAAACAGATGTAAATAAAAATTCAACACCAAAAATACACTTGTTCAAAACTACTGCATCTCAGCAAAAACGTTTCTTTCCCTCTAAAATCTTGATACCAGATATGAGAAAAAATAATTCTATAAACTATCAAGCACTCCAGGGATCAGTCTCTGTTCTCACTTCTGATGGCTCCACAACTTCAGTTTCAGGGGCTTCGATAGAGCTTGCATCTGATTCGGTAGAATTCTCTTCTGTTTCACCATCATCCGATCTGCCCCACCTTCCTCCAAGGGCTACGGCCATCATCTCGTATATCTTGTTTCCCAGTTCGGCTGGGCTATCAGGCTGCATGTGTAACAAAGAAGAAGAAACACATTGTAAGCCCCTAATTGCACAACTGAATTGATACATGCAACAAGAAATGGGAAAGTTGTGATTGCATCCTTACGGAGAATCCGCTGGAGATTAATGCTGTATCGTATAACAGGTCCACAGCTCTAGTTGCTTCAGTGCTATCAGGTGAATTCTTACATGCAGCCTGGAAAAGATATAGGCACACACACCTTAGTAAGTCACAAGGAACACAGACTGTTTTTGACTTTATATCAGCATTGAACGGCAAACTCTGAACGAGAGTGCATCTTGTCTTTTAATGGATGGAAAAGTGTAAAGTTCAAGACAATCAATCAAGTACATAATCACACTAAGCAACTGACCACCAACCCAAAATCATTTTATAAGATATTTTTGATCTAATGTGTTCTCCTTTCAAACCAGCGTATCTCAAACAGGAAGTCCTAGTATATAGAAATGTGAAACTGCATAAGGTTTCAGTGTTTTCAACCTCCAAGAAACTGCATAAATTATTAAGTTTGCTATATATTTTCGCAATTTTTTTCCAGTCCATTTTAATTTATCACACAGTAAGTTTCCAGTCAAACAAAACTCTTTATTCATCCAAGTTCGTAGTTAAATCATACTCCCTCCGTTCCTTAATATAAGTCGTTTTAGAGAAATGTTTTTGTTCTTTAATATAAGTCGTTTGAGAATTTTAAGTAAGCATTAATTGTTTAGTTTCCAATATTACCCCAAGTATTAAATGTAACTTTGGTTCTTTCACTATTTTCTGTCCAATAAATAACAATCTCTTATTCCAATACAAGGGCAATATAGACAATTGATATTATTATTAATGATATACAATCATTACCTTAATACTTGTGCACAACCCTCAAACGACCTATATTATGGAACGGAAGGGAGTATAACTAACATCTACGCTATATACTTGCATTTTTTTATTTGGAAAAAAAGTCCAACTGAAATCTGCCAACTCGGATCTCCTCAGAAAACTTACATTCAGGTCCTTGATGATTGGATGATCAGGATTAATCTCCAGTATTCTTCTTCCCCTCATGAACTCCAAGCTTGAAGTGTCTCCAAGAGTCTGTGCTCTCATCAACCTATAAAAGAAAACAAAGCTTACTGGAAAACCTCCAACGGAAATTAGATCACTGCATAAGGCTGCATTAATAATTTACTAAGCATACAAAGACTTAAGACGCTAACAGACCTCTCCATATTAGCAGACCACCCAAACTTGCCAGAAACAAGGACACAGGGGGAAGAGCTTAGGCGGTTTGAGACTTGGACTTTTGCCACTTTATCACCAAGCTGTTGCTTTATCCAGTCACAAAGAAGGTTGTACTCCTGCTTAGTTTCCCTTTCTTTGACCTCATCCTCATCACCTGTCATAATATTCAATGGTTGTAAGGAAAATATGCATGTTGAGAGCACCACGAATAATCAAAGTAAGCAGCAGTGCTCTTTGCCAGACTGCCACTAACTGAAGTATTATAGTTACAACTAACCAAGCTCCAAATCTTCCTTGCTGATATCAACAAATTTCTTTTCTTTATATGTTTGAAGATTCTGGATGGCAACTTCATCTATAGGCTCCACTAGATATAGTACCTGTGAATCAGCAATACAGAATACAGACTGTAAAATATATTTACATATACAATCAATTCATAGGCATGTACATATGAATTGTACTAAGCAATCACCCTTGAAACCAAAAGTCCAACACAACTATGTCAACATTGACTTTTATCATAAGTGTAACCTTACTCTAGAGAAGTGCATATGTACCTCGATGTCCTTTTGGACCAACTTCTCCAAGAAAGGAGCAGTCTTGGCACTTTTCAGGCTGTCTGTTGCCAAATAATAGATGGCTTTCTGGTTCTCACCCATGTTCTCAACATAATCATCTAAACTTATCAAATCCTCTTCGCTTTTAGAAGAGTAAAATCGGAGTAGTGGTGTTATCCGCTTGTGATTTCCAGAATCTTCAATACATCCCAACTTGACAAATTTACCAAAGTTCTCCCAGAATTTTTTGTAATCCTGAAATCATTTGGTTAACTTACCAGTTCTAAAAATTTAACTGGTAGAGGGCAAAGGTAACATATGCTTTACAAAACTGACCTCTTTATTCTCACTGTCAGCCAGATCTTGCATCATGTCAAATGTTTTTCTGACAAGTCTCTTTCTCATTATCCTTACCTGAATTTAAAGAAGACAAAAACAAAAACCCAAGAATATAAACCTAACCACCTTGATTTGCAAAGCTTATTCAGAAGTCAGAAAATATTTATTTTTGTACTGCAAATTTCCACACAGAAAACAATAGAAAGGAAAAACCAAAGTTTGGCCTTACAATTCGGCTTTCCTGAAGGATTTCTCGTGAAACATTAAGAGGAAGGTCATTTGAATCCACCACGCCCTTCACAAAACTCAAGTATCTTGGAAACTGCACAATCAAACATGAGTTTTGGTAAATTCCGATGGATAAATTGAAGTCTAACTCATGCAAGCTTTTTTAACTCATGCAAGCTTCATCATGCAGAGCCACAATTAACGGGCTTTTTTATATCCTACTCTGTAACTGAACCTTAATATTGCTGTGGTTCTTATTATAGTAACACTTACCAGCTCACCATCAAAATCATCTGATATAAATACACGCTTCACATAGAGACGTATATTTTTTGTTTTGGGATTTGTGATGTCTTCATTGTTCATGGGTGCCATTCCAGGAATATAGAGAACACTTCTAAACTCCACCTCACCCTACACAAGTTACAAAAACAGTAATTTATTGAAAACCATTCAAATATCGCCTGGCAATCAATCCAAAATACACAAAAAATACCTCTGTTGTAAAGTGAGTGTATGTTAGCGGATCCAAAAATTCATTAAAGGTCTTTTTGTAAAATTCCTGATATTGATCTTTCTCAACCTCCTTTGGGTTTCTCATCTACAAGCCGACACATATAAAATAAAACAAGAATAAGCAAAGTAATTCAGAATCAGCACGCAACTCAATTTAGAGTAAGAAAGGTCAAAATGGAATACCACAGACTTGTCCTGCTGTATATATCTTAAACTCAGCAACTCACCCATATTGGTTTTGTTTCATTGGCCAATTCCCAGTCCCAGTACTTCTCAGTTTTAGTCTTCTTTATTTTTTTCTTCTCTTCCTGGGAAGCAGAAGCACATAATTGAATGCCATTTAAAATGAGAATACAAAATTCAAGTAACATAGGAATCCATTATTACCTCTGGTTTCGCTTCCTCATCCTCTTTTGGTTCTTCCTCCTCTTCTACCTGCAATAATTTTCAAGAGCAACAAACAAGCAAGGCTCAACTCTAGTATCTGAGCAAAGAAAGGGAAAAGTTCAAATTGCCATCCTAACACATTTACAATCAATTGTTCAAGATAGAGCACTAAAGCAGAGAGCACAACTGGCAAGATTTTACCAATATAAGCCAAAAAACATAAGAAGAAATTTAAACCAGCATTGCTCAAATACAAAGCAGCTCTACAAACATAATATAACTAAGATGCAATATATGTTTCTATGCAACTTAAGATAGGCAATGCATGCACCATGCACGCGCACATAACTGACAAATTGAATGCATATGTTTGTGTTTATGACAACAGAAGAACCCTCACCTCAACAGTCCTCGATTTCTCTTGCCATGTGTAGATGGGAAAGGAAACAAACTGTGAATAGTTCTTCACCAAATTCTGGATCCTAGTAGGCTCTGAGAATTCATACTTGTCATCAGGCTGCAAGAAGACAGTATCAGTGTTAGTTGTTATCGGTCTCCAGGAAAAGACAATATGAAACGGTTCCAAAAACTCCCACTTAGATAAAGCTAAGGAATTTCAGTCTCTCAAAGCTCCATATTGCTTTTAGAGAAAGAAAGGTACTTCTCAAATTTATTGCTTCCTAGTTAAATAAATTAGTATTAATTACAGCTTCCACATTATACTTAACCTCAAACACCATGGTGTTGATATGTCCTATACCTACACAGTTATTGTTGACTCAGCTGTTTTTCCAATTGAAAAAAGAAAAGAAAGACTCACAAGGCAAACAAAAATACAGTACCTTCAAATAAAGTGTAATTTGTGTTCCACGGCGTAGGATCTTTTCAGGATCATTTTCTTCCCTAATTACATAAGAGCTACTTTCAGCTGCTGCTTCCCAAATGTATTGCTTATCTGATCTTGGGCTCTTTGTGGAGACTACTACCTAATCAATGAGATATTAAAGTACTTGCAATTAGTACTCAACTGAGGAAAACCATATTGTGCTTCTCAATTAACCATAACTTATACTGGAAGGCTATAATTTCACCTTTTCAGCAACCAAAAACGCAGAATAAAACCCAACACCAAATTGACCGATTAAAGCATTGTCTGCTCCAAGATCCTTGTTTTCCTATAACAAGGAATGGGTCTTAAAGTTATTCAATGCCATTAATTAACTAATTAAAGTCTCGTCAACAATAGAGTACCTTAAGAGCATTCAAGAATTTTGAAGTACCACTCTGAGCAATAGTTCCCAGACAGTCAATGAGCTCCTCTTTGGTCATTCCTATACCAGTGTCTCTGCGAACAATAGAAAGCCAGTTAACACAACCACTTGCATCTATCAAAGAAGTATGTAGCAAAGCCAACAAGTTAGCTTACGTAATAGTAACGGTCCCGTTGTCTGGATCAGTTTTAATACGGATTTCTAGCTCACCAGCATCTCCAAGTAAAGAAGGCTCAGTAACACTTAAGAATCTCAACTTATCAAGAGCATCACTTGCATTACTGAAACAAAAGAAGACAGCAACTCAACAAATATTTCCGAGGGAAATTTGCCACTTTCTGAACCAAAAATTTTCTTAGTCTCATAATTATAGAATTGCACAAAAAATATGCCTAAACAGAAACAACCAAATGCACATGGACTGTACATTTGAAATAACTTTGGAAAGAACAAAGCGGCACCTGTTTCGTACATCAACAGCCACAATAACAAAAGGTAATATGCATTACATAGAACATATCAAAATTGCTTACTAAATAACTAGCAAAATCAACACCAATGGCATCATCAAAAAACAATAAACTAACAGATAATTACTAATATTCTCACCTCACAAGCTCCCTAAGAAAAATTTCCTTGTGGCTGTATAGACTATGAACTATCAAATCTAGCAGGCGAGTGACCTGCAAACAGAGTTGATAGTCTTCAATCAGAATTCACCAGAAAGATCCCCTATAAGTCAGTAACATACAATTGTACAGGAATAGAGAGCACTGAATAATTGAGCAAATAAATGTAGCTTTCAAAACACACTCTAGCCAAAGACAACTAACCCAGCTCAATTTAGAACCCAAAGTCTTAAATTTTTCAAAGATATAATCTTTATTGCTTCTCAGTAAAAACTATGTCCTATTCCATCAGCCAATCAATTCAGGAGCCGATAATTATGTAACAAATGATTAAAAAAACATTCAAAAACAACTTAACCAACCTCAAGAAAAGAAAACCAGTAAGCCCAACATAAAAAAGAACGGAAAAGTAGTTTCGTGTCCCAATTGAAAACACCCATGATACAATCTCCCAAATTTCTTTCATTCTATTATTTTAAGAATTCTTATCAACCAAACAGATTAAAAACCAATTTTTCCACTAAACCTCCAAATTATAGAATTATATAAAGAAAATAAACCTACCTCAGCTTGGTACTCGTGGGTCTCACCGTCAGAAGTCTCAGCAGCTTCTTTCTCAGCAACGGCAGCCTCACACCGCACAACGACTCGATTCTCTCTCCTCTCCACCTTCCACTTCAACCCTGTGCAAGAAAAGTTATTTCTGAACCCATTTTGTGGTAAGAAAGCACTTCTCAAATTCAACGCCTTAGTATTGGTCCCATTTTTGGCTGAAAATGAAGGAAGTGAAGCAACAGAAGCAGATGTAATGCTTCGACTAAGAACAGGCGCCATTAATTTAAACCCTACAAAGAAAATCCCAAAAGCACTTTTGATATGATACTTTCGAGTTTGGTTTAGGTGAGAGGCGAAGATGAGATAACGTGTTTAAAAACCCTTGTGAAATTGGGGAGGGTTTAAGGTGAGGGGGAGAGAGAGGGTTCTAGAAAGAGCAATACAATGGGGGTAGGGTGTGACGTGTGTTTGGAAGTTTTCGGGTGGAATTATAAGGTCGAGATGCTGCCATTTCAGCAACTAACATTATCTTCATATTTTATATTTTCCTTATTTTCTTTTTTTCTAATAAGAATTTATAAAATTTAGAGAATTAAATTAAAAATATATATAATATATAAATAATAATATAATAATATAATTAAATTTATAATGGTAAAAGAAGTTGAAAAACGTGCCATAATTATTAATAATAGAGTTATTATTAATAAGAATTTAATAGGCCTAGAAAAAATGACAAGGTACATGTTTTGTTATAAGAATGAGTCCTTCTAGGGAGATCGTACTTTTTTGACCGGGATAGTGATCGGCCGAAAATTTTTATTTTATTATTTTTTTGTTTTTGAGTACAAAATAATTAATATAATTTATTGGAATTGAAATTTTTATAAAATACAGTGATTTAGGTGTTTTTTTGGATACACGTAACAAACAGGTTATATAGTCTGTACAACTCTATTTTTTACGTGTATCCAAATGACACCTAAATCACTGTATTTTGTAAAAATTTCAGTTTCAATAAATCACATTAATTATTTTGTAGTCAAAAGAAAAAAAAAAAAAAATCCGGCCGGTCAGTAGCCCGGTCGGAAAAGGCGGTCCCTAGAAGGACTCTTTTTGCAATACTTTAACTAATCAAAGTGCTCTTTCTAACAACACCCCCCTCAAGCTCAAGCTCTAGTGGTAATAATATAGTCAAAACAGTGGCCTAAAAGAAAAGGAAAAACGTTGAAATTGACATAAGATCCAGCATCCTCTAAAAGGAAATAGAACAAAAATCATGGCATGATCTTGATTTCTTTCATGCGACTCACAAATCAAATATTCTACGGAAGAAAAGAAACAAGTGAAAGCTTGAAACTAGTTAGTAGTTAAGGTAGGTGGTGATCATTAGGAAAATGAAAATATAAGGACAACTACATTATGATTATATATGATGATGTTTCTTACCATACAATTTGTATGGTCAAACCATAAAAGAGCCGTATGTTAACTTTTATTGTGTCCATGGTACAATATTCACTTGATTTACAAATCCTTAATTATTTATTTACTTTGGTTAAAGGTAAAATTGAACGTATTAAAAGTCATTTTAACGATTTAGAATTATCTCCGTTTCAAATGAATTGGAGAATCCCCGTTTCATGATTCAAATTTAAAATGTGTTGGAATGTATTGGAAGCCATTTTAACACCCTATTCTTAATTGTTGTTTCTAAAGACTATTTACATGCATGACAAACCAAAGCTTACTCGAAATCATAAGAAATTAGAGAAAGAGGAAACACAAAAAGAATACATTTGGCTTTGGGCAGCAGTCTTGGAAGAAAAGCTGGATATGCGATTCATCAGGCACAAGACAAGACATTGTTATGTAACTCGTTCAAACTGCCTATAATCACCAAGGAAATTCGGATACGAACAGCCAACTAGATTGGTATATGATCAGCACGTACACCAGGCAATCATCAGCCAACGAATTGAAAATTAAAACGAAAACGAAAGCTAACGGTTTGTGCATGGATCAGTCCTCTGTAACCATCTGCTTCAGACAATCGACATTGCACAGCGCTACCGATCTCATCATATCTCCTAAACTGCCATCATCCGGTACTAAATGTCAGGAACATAGAACACCAATATTCAAAAAATACCCAATTGCAACTATGGCGCCTTAAAGGGTTTAAAAAACAAAGATTTAATAATTTAATTATCTAACCGGTCAATGCTTTTCCTCCCTCTCTCGGATTGATCAGTGCTATTTCTTGCTTTCCCAGAATAATAATCCGCGCTCTTTCTTGATTTCTCCCTCTTGTCTGCACTAGCTCTCGGTTTCTCTCTGCTGTCAATGCTTAGCCTCAAAATCTCTCTGTGCCCAATGCAAGGCCTAGAGTACTTCTCTATGCAGCTAATGCTAAGCCTGGACTTCTCAATTTGATCCATATTCTTTGGTTGAGTGATTATACTTCTCTCCAGTCCACTACTTTGACATGGCAGCTTTTCAATGGCTGATTTAAATTTCTTGAGATGCCTAAAGAACTCTGGGAAGACCTGTAAGTTGCAGTGATTCCCTCTTGTAAGCCACAAAGGCTCATACTTTTCCTTACAAAGCTCCCAAAGGCGCTTACCGTGGGATATATCCACAACTTCATCTTCTGTTCCCTGTCAAACACAAGTTAATAAGCTCTTTATTCCATTTTATTTTATGGAATGTAACTGGCACAACAAATCAAAGGATAAGAGGAATCACATGGATTACAAGAATAGGACAGTGGATATACTGAATTTTATCAACATTCTGCAAAAGAAAAACATGGACGATCTTAAATAAATAATTAAATAAAAAGTTCCAAATCTTAAGAAATTCTGTTCACTTGTCAAGTAGGGAGTGAAAAAACCTTGTATATGTCAAGCCAAAGTGTTCGCTTCATACGGTACATGACTCGAAGGCCTGAAAGTATTGCACTCTGAAGTATTACGGCCCTCAACCCAGGCAACCGCATAGCCAACTCCATAGTTGGTCCACTTCCAATTGATTGACCATACAATATAATGTCCTCATCTTTCGCTCCATATGTCTCCTTAAGGCATTCATATGCAGCCTCTATGTCAGCATATGTGTTCTGCTCACTAGGCTAGTTGACATGAAATAATTGTATCAGCAATATTAAGCAGAGATCAGCCAGTTACTTAAAATTCTAAGTATTCCACACAAAAATTAAATGAGGAAAAAGAAAGAGCAAAAACTTCAATCGTAGTACTATAAAAGATGAGAGAGGCGGAGAAGCAATCAAGCTAAAGATGGACTGTAAGCTAACATTAACCATAAATAAACATTGAAAAAAAAAAATAAGCACACAAGATAAGATGGCTTAAATTAAAAAACCAACTTCAATTTCTATACTAATTTAATTTGATCGATCGGCAGTTTCATGTTAGAAAATGTTTTCTATAGAAGGGATGACACACCTCTCCAGTAGATTGTCCATAACCAGCATAATCATATCTGTAAATCAAGAACAAGCATTCAAATTTATACCCAAAAACTGTACCGATATCATATACATTAATTTCACAAGCACACTATTGTTTTTAGGCAACATATGTAATATGGACTACTGACCCCATGACATTGACACAAAGTTGATCACATAGTTCAGTTAAGAATTTAAACATCTGGCCTATGTCGGCAGCGTTTCCATGCGAGTAAAGCACTGTAAATATTGCTGATGCATTCTTCACATACACCGCAGTTATGGAATGGCCCCTCTTGGTTTGTAGCTTGGATACTTCAGCCTTTTCGCCCTGAGGAACACCAATAAATCTAAGTTTTCCAGTTTGTTCATCGACATCTATGTTATATGATGATTTCGGAGGGAAGAATGCAAGTTTGGCCGCTATGGATGATGTTGTAGCTCCCATTCGGAAATCAGAAGCCTTCAAGTTGCGATTTTTCAACTGATTTTATGGCCTCACTTACTTTAGGATACAAAAAACAGAAAATGAAAAACAAGAGGTTGGCACACTAATAAGTACACAGCTATTCAGGCTAAAGAAAACATCCATGAAAAGGAATATGGATGTTTACATACATATGATACATCGGATTACATGGATGTGGTTGTCACAACTCGTCCTAGATGGGATTACAGGGATGTTAAATTGACAGCCACAATTAGACTACGTATTTCCTTGTTCGCATACACACGCATATATAATTTGTGCATGTATATATATATAATACTAGCGATAAGCCGTGCCTGAAGGCACGGCAAAACGAAAAATTAAATTAAAATTCGAAAAAGTATTACATTACCTAAAAACTCTTTGCAACCTAAAATAACTTACAATCAGACATAACTATTATCATAATTCACCACACCACCAAAATAATTAATACATACTCAATCATCAACACATATCCAACCACCAAAACATCAATCTAGTCACTACTAATTTCAAGAAATTTCGGCAAAATTTCCTTTAAAAATAGACATCCAGAAAAATCTAAACTTGTCTACAAAAATTACAATCATCAATAAATATCTAAACCACCAAAACAACCATTATTCCATACCCAAAATCATCATAACAATGTATAATTAGTTAACTTCACAAAAGACGGAACACAAAAAATAAATACATGCAAAAAATAGAGAAACAACTTCGTATTCTTTACGGCTTACACCAAGTATCTTTCAATGTATACCTGAAAATATTTGAAATATAAAAATTATCGCAATATGTGAAGAAAAATAAAACAATTGTAAATCCAAAAACTTAAAACCCTTACTTTACCACAATTATCTAAAAAAACAAATGAGCACACACGTAATGTAGTGGGGGAATGATTTAGATTGATATAAGTAAATCGAAAATTGTTATGATTCACTAATAATGAAATAGTAAATCTTATAATTAGTAGTACTTTTAGTCTTTCGGATAGTTAACAATATTTCATCATTGCAATGATTAAAACTAAATGTATCTATGTCAATTTTGAATTTGAAAACGCCTCAAACAATGAAGTATTAAGCGGAAGGTATAAAAACATAGACTCAAAGACACAAACTATGTACCAATAGTTAACCATTTCGTAAAAACAAAGATTCACTTTAGGTTGAACCAAACTTCAAACTAAATAGTTGGAAGAAAGAAATGAGGACATTCATACAACATTGCATGGTCACTGCACTATTTCAGAATTAAGTACCTTTTGAAGTTTCACAATATTTTAACAAAAAAAACAGTCTTAAAACAAAAACATAGTCCCCTAATTAACAACAAAGAAGAAATAACGACAAATTTACAAATCAAATTAAAAAGCAAAGATTGATTATGGGTACTCGCTAATAAGAAACATGTTGTAAAGAATGTTAGGAAATACACTTTCTTTTATGCCTTTATATAATTGAACTATATTTTTGTATTTAATTTCACACTATTGTCCAAATTCCCAAACAACATAAATCCCCAATGAATTACTTACTCATCTTCGACTCAATCCCCATTTTACATACCCATCAAAGTAAAATAATAGAAAGGCATAAATTACTTACTCATCTTCGACTCAATCCCCATTTTACTCCTCAGAAATTGCAGCACAGAACCACAGAGAATGGGTCATCATATAATTGTTTCTTTCGCTATGGAGATGATACAAAGGCTAACTCGATGCATACTAACCAAAACGCAATTTTAGAATTGTACCAAGCTTAGTGATTGTTTGTTGTGATTCATTTTGGCGTAATCTTCGCTCTAAATTTAATTTAGTCAATGCTTTGTTATCCCAAACCTATAATCTCCTTCGCTATTCAAAAACTTCACAGTCTGACAACCAGTATTACATAGTTGAACGAAGAACAAAATCTTAGGGGATGGTCGTAAAATTGAAATGCATGGAAGATATAAGGTTGGGGTTTCAATAAAGAGAAAAATTGGAGTTTAGGATTGTAAAAATGTCGTGAATATAGAGAGGTAGAGGAGAGAAACGGGGAGTGAGAAGACAAAAAACAAAAAGGTTTTTTATTTGATTAGAATTGACTCAGTATTGAGACGCAAGCGTCAATTGAAGAACTAAGTTAACTAACATATGAATAAAAAAAACAATTCAAGCAAAATATTTAATTAACCCATACAACACAGTATAAGAATACTTAATCCAATTTCACATGAATTTTAGCATGTGGCATAATAATTTCAAAATGACATTAAATACTCCAAATTCATGTTTAATCCAATATATTTAATTCATGTTTCAGATGAACTACAAAGAAAATGACATTAAATACTCCAAATTCTATAATAATAACAATACTAATAAGGACAATACTCCAAATTCTATAATAATAACAATACTAATAAGGAAAACAATGACATATACTATACATGTTTTCAAAGGAATGCCATCAGGCATATATTAACCATTTGTATATGGAACAAAGCATAAATTCTTCCGTAAATCTACCCAAATGAAGTATTGCTTATAAATTAAAAGGAGTATAGATTATTGAACTCACGAACTTATGTGCATAGTACATGATATGATAAATTGCCTAATCCCCAAAATTTAAGTACTAAAAATCCTTCACCTCAATAATCCTTCAATATTCATAGTGATAGTTATTACTGAAACCATGTACAGAAATCGAAATGTGCACCAATCAATTTAAAATACTTCCTTTGTTCCACATTTAAGGATGTAGTTTGGTTCAACATTTATCATTAAAATAGTTATTAGTTTAATAAGAGTTTAGAAATAATTATGATACACTTGAGAGTTGTCGCCATTTTATAAGACGATGACTTTTATTGTGCAACACTATATTTCTTGAAGGAACATATGGATTATAAGTAAACAATAGAAAAAGTTGAACAAAATATGAATTGTGGATCGAAAATTAGTACTTTCTACACCAAATGGAAGTGTTAAATTGGACGTCGAAAGCGATTGAACCCATATTGCTTGAACCAATTTTGGTATTGTGACGCCCCAAATCCGGGTACTTGAAACCCGAACTCAAAGGTTTCACGATACCATTTCTATAAAATTTGAATAATACAATAGTAATATTACATTCAAACTTAAATTACATACATCAAAGTTTACTTCCTGTGTGACGAGACCTTCAAATACATTCCTTACAATACTTGAATAGATATCCATACAAATTTATAACCATTAACTCATAATACACACTTATTCGATCAGCCTTTCCTTTTCCTTTGTTCGTGTGCGAGCGAGCCTTCAAAGTTGCTCATATACATAATCGAAAATATTTAATTTAAGCAAGGATGAGCATTTGAGTGCCCAAAGAAGTAATAGCAATTATATATATAAGTTGAAAAGAATATAAGCATTCTCTTTACATAACACTTCTACAACGAATCAAAAGTTGTGAAGTAATCAGATCTTGATAAAAGATTCACATAACAACTCTCTTTCAAATTCTTGAAATGAGGCTCCACCCATGAATAGGGTTTAAGAACATACTATGAACATTGTTTTTCATTTTCAAAAGGTTTAACAAATTCATCCAAGAAACCGTCATAACTTACTTAGCACGGAGGGTGATCAAATTTCATTGTACCTTCTCAGACGATCAATACTACATAACTAGAACGACATTCATCGCTTTCATCCTTTGTCCGTAAGTCAAGCGCATAAAATTTTCCCATTATCTGGATGTTCATACATGCCTCGGTTCCAAACCCAAGGTTTTAATCTTGCTTTCAACAATAATATGTAATTCAACATATATGTATACGGTAATTGACAAAGTATATCAACATGTGAATAAATGCCATGATTATCCAAGTGGGGACACTTGATAACCATTTAGAAATCAACTTAATGTAATATATATCCGAGCTAACATGTTGATAATCAAAGCGTATATAATCTGTGATGTAAATATAATAATTCAAACTTCTTACTCATGTCCATCAGATAAAGAAAATGCAAAGGTAGGATACTTTTCCGATTTCTTTGATTACAAATCTCAACTTAGATCTTATCTCTTTATCACAACCTATCAATAAACAAAAGTCATTTGTCCGATTAGAACAATATATCATAACACATAAGATCGCTGCTTATGGTCAAAGACATAATCGCAGCGATCATACTTTTAGTTCACATTCTATACTTTTATACATTTTTCAAATATCTCATCCATGTTCTTACAGTAGTCTTTTCTTTCTATTATAGGGTCCGATAAATTGTTTGCATGCATCGACAAACTTTTATCGGGTACATATATTGAGTCTAAGACTCTTATTCTATACCTCAACATCTCGTGAATATCGGACATTTTACTTTTAATCATTTTCTAATTTTTCCGTAAATTGAAAAATTTAAAATAATTCAAATCATTACTCAAGGTTTATAGTGATATAATCATTATTATGGTTGTTCTTCATCAAATCTCGGACTTCATAACCTAGGTTCTCTAGTCAATTAGTAGTTTGATTGGATATCACTTTCAAACATCGTAATTATAATTACATGATTTAAACATTAAACAATTCATTTATCATTAATAATTTATTTATATTAAACTATTAATGAAACCATTGCTAAAATATAAAAGTTATTTATAATAACTCAAACTATTTTTAAAACATTTATTTTAAATGATTTTAAATGATTTTTTTAAAATAATTAAAATCATTTTTAAATAATCACCATTAATATATAAATATTAATGTACTATTTATCCAAATATTAAAAAATTATTTAAATAAATAAAACCATTTTTAAACTATTTATTTAATATAAATATTAAATAAACTTAATATCACAATTCATTAACTAAATATCATTAATATATAATTATTAATGAAATTATCTTCTAAATATTAAAAGTTATATTTTATAACTCAAAATATTTTCTTATACCATAAAATAATTTTTCATGATTTTTCGTGAATTAAAACTATTTTTAAATCATTTATTTAATATTATAAAATAAATAAATACCTTTTATATTCCAAAAATATAAATATTTATGAAATATACTCAAAATAATTAAAAACTATTTTTCATACTTTAAAATAATTTTTCATAATTTATTTGGTATTTTTAATAATTAAAACTAATTTTTCTAATTTTTAAATTAATTTCCTAAAATAAAATGCTAATCGTCGCTAAAAGGCATCTATAAATGCAGTAACTGTCCGCTATAGGTGTTCTTGAGCTTCATGTCAATTATTACAAAGGTGCTAGTTTGACCGAGCCTTAAATCCACGATCTAAAATGTTTTCTCGACTTCAAAAGCTTCAATGTTGTAGTACTAATGTAATACTACAACTACATACTCATTTCATGACCAAACAACAACAAATCTGTGAGATATGATCAACGTAAAACCTTGTCGACGTGTTCTTCATGTTTCGGGTTGCCCGAAACCTCCGGTCAACACCCCCAACGACCTTAGTGGTCTTATTCGGTCGATCCGTATATGTTATAAGTGTTTTATACGCCTGCTATGTAGTACAACTTACGAGAACATGATTAAATCAAGTTTCAAGTCTAAACATTAACAATACCAAAGATATAAATCATCAAACTCTCTCGACAAAACTTGCGTATGCCAATTCGGGTTTTCCGCATTTCAAAACAGATCGTGTACGCCACTTTGGATCTTTATATCTTTCATTCTCGAAGTTTGATCTAAGTGATCTATTGATTCCAGTTGTAGATAACATGTAATACTACAACTCTATTACATATAAGACATATAACAACAACAGATCCAAGAGATAGAGGCTCAATAAATGTGACCTCAACATCGAGCTTTGAACATTTCGAAAACCCGAAATGTTCTTTTGAAAGCGCTTCGGTAATAATAGTTTGACCATAAATATCTTCTAATCTATAACAGATATGACCATGATTCCTTTTGCGAATAAAAACAACATACCAAAGCTACACATAGCAAGCTTTAAACATCAAAAACGCTTAACAGATGGAATCTACAAATTCGACATTCGTTGTCGTAACACAAAATTAAAATTTCCAGATTTTAAAGATCTTCAAATCGAAAGCTTCAATGTTATGGAATCAACATCAAGCAACCCAGATCATCCTTAGACACTATAATCAACATGTTTTAACATTTAAACATAACATCTAACATCAAAAAGTTTAAGAAAAATCAAGCTAGGGTTTATACCTTTTTAAGCTTTAATTCTGATTTTTGGCTACTGATTTGTTATTGGTGTGAATGGGACTTGTTTATAGACTGATATAATGAGAGAATTTCGTAGGTTTAAGCATTGGGAGAATGAAGCTAAGTGCTTGGGTATAAATAGGCCAAAAATGGTGCATTTCTCTCTCTTGAATTCATAAAATAATGCAATGGAATGATTATAGTGGCTGATTGATGGTAATACTACAGCCCATAGGTAATTTCTAGATGGATTGGCCGGATTTTGTGGACAAGTGGTAGCAATAAGACACAAATAATGCATTTTCCCTTTCCTTTAATTTAAAAAAAATTTTAAATACCTTGGATGCTAAAGTGGGATGATTCCCTTGTTTGAGAGCCGATAAGATGTAGGTAAGTGTGTTGGGCATCCTTGTTGCAAGATCCCATCAACAATGTAAGTAATAATACACTAAAATGACAAAAGGGTATTTTGGTCATTTCACATATAATTCCAAGGGCATTTTTGTAAAAGGCCATTAAATGTAATATTTAACCATTAAATTATAATTTTACCATTTACCAATTAATTTCTAACATTTGGTAAATTAAAACATTTATATAATAACGTCGTAATTAAACACGATAATTTTTTAAATTAGGGTTTTCTTTAGAAAAAAATTAGGGTTTTCTAATTAGGGTTTCTTAACGTTATCAATTAGGGTTTCTAATCGACCATTAGGGGTTCTCTAATTATCTCGTGTATGATCTAACACAATCATTACGATCTCTAACTTCAACCGATTAGGGTTGTAATAATTAGGGTTTGTCTTCTAGCTCCAAATTAAAATAGTAATTAGGTTTTTTCTAATACACATTCGTAATACACATAATTTCATTTACATAAACTTCATATACTACTCATCATTTCTCATAACCGAGTTTAATAATTAGGGTTTCACAAAGAGGTAATATGTTATGACCTAATCGACCGCCATTGTTCAATAATATCTCGTTCATACACACGATACATAATTATTGTATCAGAAAATCATTATAATAATAATATAATATTATTATTCTCATCTCTTGATCACAATCCCAATTCGTGGTTTGGATCTCATATCCGACTTCTCTTTCGTATATCAAGTTAAAATACTTGATTTAAATATTCTCAACAATTCATATAATAAAATATATATTATATAAATTCTAATTATCACTTCATATATTATTTCCAATCATGTTTTCATGGAAAATAATTAATAAAAACATTTCTCGCTACGTAAATTAATTACCATAAAATATAATTTGTAGTAATTAATAATTCCAAAATTATTTCTAATTTTTAAAGAAATAAACATATTCGTATTTATCGTTCACTTATTCTCGCTATTAAATAAAAAAAAATTATACGCAAATTTTCTTATTTATTTTATTTAGAAAATCTCGTTATTACATTCACCTCCTTATATGGATTCCGCCCCTAATCACCGCTTTAAAACTCATACATGTAAGAGTACATAACACATATAATCCTTTAAGATATATAGACCTCGATCAATACTTGATCGAACTATTCTTTAACTATTCTCCATAACGCATGTCTATTCGATAAATGTAAATTTGATTTCTAAAAGAACTCAAATTCCTCCTCAAAATTTCTTTAATAAAGTAATCTACTATATAGTATATATATATAGGAAAATCATATAAGACATTTAAGTTATTCAAATAGCACCGGAGTTCCATTTCCAAATGCCACAAGATCCTCAACTGCTACGATATCTTGAACGACCATAATGAAGACACTTACGATTTATTTCGTTGTCGCCTATATCTTGATGTCATTTCTCGTATTCACATTCCTTATCTCACTTATCCTTCTTGAATAATCTTTCACCTTATAATCCATTGATTCACAAATAAAACATTCGCTATACATTCTTGAATTGGGACAATTGGAAGAGATATGTCTCTTTTGCCCACAAACTTTCTCTTTATCTCATTTCCCTTTTATCGTATAGGTGATAAAAGTTATATTTTGCCCTTTTCGTTATCCTAACTATCATAAACGCTTCTACCGAGTCACTTAATCCTCTATACCCTAGCAATAGGATTGCCTTAAAGTCTTTAGCGCTCGACGCTCGATTATCCGTTGATCTTCTCGGGGGTCGGTTTTCGCTTTTCCCTCGATGATATAATCATAAATTATTCTTCATTTCTTTACATTCTAAGCCTCATCGTGATACGCTCGATATATAACACAAAATTTTCTACTCAAATAATCATGTAATCAAAATATTGGATTTGAAACTTGGTTTACTATATTAACCAATATTCGTATAAATATCTCGCTATCTTTATAACAACTTACTTCATTAATCCAACTTGTGACACTCCATGGTACTTCCAACCATAAAGACCTCACATTAATAGAACTTAACATACCATAAAGACATATCGCTTTAAACATCACCTATCCCTTTGTGACTCAAAAGTCTGGATTTATAAACTTGATCAACATAAAAGTTGAAATATAGTTCATTACTTATCACACATAACCCATACTACTTATCTACCAAACCTTTTTTTTTTCTTGGACATTCATTCGCTCGATGTCCTTCCATTCCAAAATTAAAACATCCACCTTTCTTATAAATAAGGACAACGAGGAGAGAGGTATGTCCTCACGTACCGCAAATATAACATATCTTCTTCCCTTTCTTCTTTTCGTGTTTTCCCAAGTCGTGGTCTTCTACCTTTATTTTTCCTTTACCTCTCTGAGTCGAACACGATGTGTTGCTTGAGGCTCCCATCTAGTCAATTTGGATTTTGAGCTTATCTTGCTCTTCCATTATTTCTTTTAATGCTTTTCGCAGCTTGAATATTAAGCAACTTTTCTATCTCCCACAACCTTTCTAGTGAAGAAACCTTGTTCTCCGTATCTCGCACTTTCGCTGATGCTTGATCGAACTTCAACGTTAGTGTCTGAATCATTATCTATCAAATCCACCATTTCGGATCCGATACTACGCTTTTCCACTATAGCCACCTCGTCCGATTTGGGTTCTCGGTAAGCTTCTATTTCACCGTTGCTGGCCTCGATATTAGCTTGGGGGTATGGATCTGATCCTTCTTATTCCACATATCTTTTCCACCGTACATCTACATACATAAGTTACCCTGATCAAGATATATAGATATATACACAAAGAATCAAGAGTTCTATATACGTTGTCTCTTATTTTGTTTGACGATAAATTTATTCAATTCTCATCAACATCAACGCCTATCTTCTCGCCGAAAGGCGCCCATCCACTTCTCGCATCAAATCGCATAAAGGCGATGTCTAAAAGCCCGCCTCCAAGGTATATCCCCGTGTCTTTGGCTTCTATCTCAACCTTCAATTGTCCTACCAGATCTCTCTCTGCCCAACCTCCCTCGTAATTCCTGGCTTAATTCTATTTGTGCTTCGGTGGCGCGGCCCTTGTATCATTGCTCCAAAATCTGAGAATACGATTCTCATCTCCGCCGCTTTCACTCTTCTAACCCTTAAGTCGTCGCTCCTAACTAACAAATCTCTTATCATCTCACCGTCTCATGTACTCCTCGCTAGAGTCCATCGCCTCTTGGGTCAAGGAATTACTATTTTGACTTTCGTCATCCATTCTATGACTACAATAAACGAGACAACATCATTCTTTGAAATAAAATATATTCATCATTACAATGAAGTAATATTTTATTTAATACCACTAAAACTCGATGAATCTCTTCAACTCATCATATCCTATAACTTCTCACCGTAGTACTTCGCCTTCCGTTCAATCAATATTTATCTTAACTTTCGTCCTCCATTCTACTAAGGTTATAACTCTTCAGGTTCTTCGCTCTCTTAATATCTATCTTAACTTTCGTTATCCATTCTACTAAGGTTATAACCTAGGTTTTGCCTCTAACGTTTATAACCTATGACTTTGATACCAACCCGTGGCGCCCCTAAATCGGGTACTTGAAACCCGAACTCAAAGGCTTCACGATACCATTTCTATAAGTTTGAATAATACAATAGTAATATTACATTCAAACTTAAATTACATACATCAAAGTTTACTTCCTGTGCACGAGACCTTCAAATACATTCCTTACAATACTTGAATAGATATCCATGCAAATTATAACCATTAACTCATAATACACACTTATTCGATCAAATTTCTTTTTCCTTTGTTCGCGTGCTCGAGCCTTCAAAGTTGCTCATACATAACTCGAAAACATTTAATTTAAGCAAGGATGAGCATTTGAGTGCCCAAAGAAGTAATAGCAATTATATATATAAATCAAAGAATATAAGCATTCTCTTTACATAACACTTCTACAACGAATCAAAAGTTGTGAAGTAATCAGATCGATAAAAGATTCACATAACAACTCTCTTTCAAATTCTTGAAATGAGGCTCCACCCATGAATAGGGTTTAAGAACATACTATGAACATTGTTTTTCATTTTCAAAAGGTTTAATGAAATTCATCCGCAAACCAAATATAACTTACTTACGCACACGGAGGGTGATCAAATTTCATTGTACCTCAGATGATCAATACTACATAACTAGAACGACATTCATCGCTCATCCTTTGTCCGCAAGCAAGCGCATAAAAATTTTCCCATTATCTGGATGTTCATACATGCTCGTTCCAAACCCGAAGGTTTTTAATCTTGCTTCAACAATAATATGTAATTCAACATATATGTATACGGGTAATTGACATGGTATATCAACATGTGAATAAATGCTATGATTATCCAAGTGGGGACACTTGTATAACCATTTAGAAATCAACTTAATGTAATATATATCCGAGCTAACATGTTGATAATCAAAGCGTACATATAATGTGATGTGAATATAAATAATTCAAACTTCTTACTCATGTCCATCAGATAAAGAAAATGCAAAGGTAGGATACTTTTCGATTTCTTTCGATTACAAATCTCAACTTAGATCTTATCTCTTTATCACAACCTATCAATAAACAGTGTCATTTGTCCGATTAGAACAATATATCATAACACATAAGATCTTGCCATTATGGTCAAGACATAATCGCAGATGATCATACTTTTAGTTCACATTCTATACTTTTATACATTTTTCAAATATCTCATCCATGTTCTTACAAAGATAGTCTTTTCTTTCTATTATAGGTCCGAAAATAAATGTTTGCCATGCATCGACAGCCTTTTATATCGGTACATACCGAGTCTAAGACTCTTATTCTATACCTCAACATCTCGTGAATATCGACATTTTACTTTTAATCATTTTCAATTTTTCCGTAAATTGAAAAATTTAAAATAATTCAAATCATCACTCAAGGTTTATAGTGATATAACTGCATTATTATGGTTGTTCTTCATCAAATCTCGGACTTCATAACCTGGGTTTTCTACAATCACTAGTTTGACCGGATATCACTTTCAAACATCAGAATTATAATTACATGATTTAAACATTAAATAATTCATTTATCATTAATAATTTATTTATATTAAACTATTAATGAAACCATTGCCAAAATATAAAAGTTATTTATAATAACTCAAACTATTTTTAAAACATTTATTTTACCCTTAAATGATTTTTAAAATAATTAAAATCATTTTTAAATAATCACCATTAATATATAAATATTAATGTACTATTTATCTAAATATTAAAAGTTATTTAAATAAATAAAACCATTTTAAACTATTTATTTAATATAAATATTAAATAAACTTAATATCACAATTCATTAACTAAATATCATTAATATATAATTATTAATGAAATTATCTTCTAAATATTAAAAGTTATATTTTATAACTTATAACTCAAAATATTTTCTTATACCATAAAATAATTTTTCATGATTTTTCATGAATTAAAACTATTTTTAAATCATTTATTTAATATTATAATAAATAAATACCTTTTATATTCCAAAATATAAATATTTATGAAATATACTCAAAATAATTAAAAACTATTTTTCGGACTTTAAAAATAATTTTTCATAATTTATTTGGTATTTTTAATAATTAAAACTAATTTTTCTAATTTTTAAATTAATTTCCTAAAAATAAAATGATAATCGTCATTTAGGCATCTATAGCGGCAGTAACCGTCATATAGGTGTTCTCTTGAGCTTCATGTCATGCCTGAAAGGTGCTAGTTTGACCGAGCCTTGAATCCACGATCTAAATGTTTTCCTGACTTCAAAAAGCTTCAATGTTGTAAAGACTAATGTAATACTACAACTACATACTCATTTCATGACCAAACAACAACAAATCTGTGAGATATGATCAATGTAAAACCTTGTCGACGTGTTCTTCATAAGTTACGGGTTGCCCGTAAACCTCCGGTCAACACCCCACCAACGACCTTAAGTGGTCTTATTCTCGTCGATCCGTATACATGTTATAAGTGTTTTATACGCTTCTGCCATGTAGTACAACTTACGTAGAACATGATTAAATCAAGTTTCAAGTCTAAACATTAACAATACCAAAGATATAAATCATCAAACTCTCCGACAAAACTTGCATACCAATTTCGGGTTTTCCAGAATTTCAAAACAGATCGTACGCTACTTTGATCTTTATATCTTTCATTCGAGTTTGATCTAAGTGATCTATTGATTCCGTGTTGTAGATAACATGTAATACTACAACTCTATTACATATAAGACATATAACAACAACAGATCCAAGAGATAGAGGCTTCATTAATGTGACCTCAACAATCGTTTTTGAACATTTCGAAAAAACCCGAAATGTTCTTTTGAAAGATTCGGTCGATAATAGTTTGACCATAAATATCTTCTAATCTACAACAGATATGACCATGATTCCTTTTGCGAATAAAGACAACATACCAAAAGCTACACATAGCAAGCTTTTTAAACATCAAAAACGCTTTAATGTGATGGAATCTACACCTCCGACATTCGTTGTCGTAACACAAAAAATTAAAATTTCCAGATTTTAAAGATCTTCAAATCGAAGCTTACAATGTTATGGAATCAACATCAAGCAACCCAGATCATCCTTAGACACTATAATCAACATGTTTTAACATTTAAACATAACATCTAACATCAAAAGTTTAAGAAAAATCAAGCTAGGGTTTATACCTTTTTTAAGCTTTGATTCTCGATTTTGGCCTCTTGATTTGTTATTGGTGTGAATGGGACTTGTTTATAGACCGATATAATGAGAGAATTTACGTAGGTTTAAGCATCGGGAGAATGAAGCTAAGTGCTTGGGTATAAATAGGCCAAAATGGTGCATTTCTCTCTCTTGAATTCATAAATAATGCAATGAAATGATTATAGTGGTCGATTGATGGTAATACTACACCCCATTTCAAGTAATTTCTAGATGGATTAGCGGATTTTGTGGACAAGTGGTAGCAATAAGACACAAATAATGCATTTTCCCTTTCTTTAATTTTAAAAAAAATCTTTAAATACCTTGGATGCTAAAGTGGGATGATTCCCTTGTTTGAGAGTCGATAGCATGTAGATGTAGGTAGGTGTGTTGGGCATCCTTGTTGCAAGATCCCATCAACAATGTAAGTAATAATACACTAAAATGACAAAAGGGTATTTTGGTCATTTCACATATAATTCCAAGGGCATTTTTGTAAAAGGCCATTAAATGTAATATTTAACCATTAAATTATAATTTTACCATTTACCAATTAATTTCTAACATTTGGTAAATTAAAACATTTATATAATAACGTCGTAATTAAACACGATAATTTTAAATTAGGGTTTTCTTTAGAAAATTAGGGTTTTCTAATTAGGGTTTCTTAACGTTATCAATTAGGGTTTTCTAATTGACCATTAGGTTCTCTAATTATCTCGTGTATGATCTAACACAGTCATTACGATCTCTAACTTCAACCGATTAGGTTGTAATAATTAGGGTTTGTCCTAATTATCGACATCTTAGTAATTAGGGTTTTTTCTTCCATTCTCGACATTCGTACACAAAGAATTTCATTTACACATAGAACTTATATACTACTCACCATTTCTCATAACCGAGTTTAATAATTAGGGTTTCATAAAGACGGTAATATGCTACACCTAATCGACCGCCATTGTTCAATAATATCTCGTCTCACATACACAAGACATAATTATTGTATCAGAAAATCATTATAATAATAATATAATATTATTATTCTCATCTCTCGATCACAATCCCAATTCGTGGTTCGATCTCATATCCGACTTCTCTTTCGTATATCAAGTTAAAATACTTGATTTAAATATTCTAACAATTCATATAATAAAATATATATTATATAAATTCTAATTATCACTTCATATATTATTTCCAATCATGTTTTCATGGAAAATAATTAATAAAAACATTTCGCTACTACGTAAATTAATTACCATAAAATATAATTTGTAGTAATTAATAATTCCAAAATTATTTCTAATTTTTAAAGAAATAAACATATTACATTATTTATCGCTTACTAGACACTTATTCTCGCTTATTAAATAAAAAAAATTATATACATAAAATTTTCTTATTTATTTTATTTAGGAAATCTCGGGTTATTACAGTATATAATGCGTTAGTTTGGCGTAATCACAGCTTTAATTCACACACCCAAAATATCCATTCAATGATCAATTTAAATAGATATAAAATTACGTATGATTTAGAGGGAGAAATTGAGTAATTCTAGAAGTTGAATTTTCGTGTTCCCAAATCTTTATAAACTTGAATTGAATCGCACTTCTTCGATCTTCATTCTTCTTCTTGATCATGGAGAAAGAGATGATTGATTTTGAGATAAGGAAAAGTGAAAGATTAACGCTTGGGTGGGGAATTGATGGAGAAGTGGAGCGATTTAATACTTGGGTGTGGAATTGAAAGGAGAGAGGGGATAAGAGGGAGAAAGCAAAGCAATTCAAATTGTCAAACTTCGGTAAAGGATTTTACGAAAATGAACCAAACTCAACGGGTGGAACATAGATTTAAAAACTCCTAAGCTTCATCAACGCTTTCAAAGGGAATTGAAGAATCGAAAAATAAATGAATGAAACAAATCCACATAAATGTTTATAACTTTGTACTAATGGTAATCAATTCCTTTTTTGTGTACACACAGAGGATAAGATTACAAATTAAAAAATAAATAGACTTTAATCTCTAAATAAAAGCAATATTAATAGAAAATCCAAATATTAATATACATTCAAAAGAACACTCCATTAGAAATACCAAATTTATCCCACAATTACATCAAAACAAACATACAAAACTCATAAATTATTGTTTGATTGACAAAGAATATACTGGAAAAAGAGAAGTAGATACTAAAAATCCAAGAACAATAAAATATAAATTTTGATAAATCAAAATGAATTCTCTTAATTTCTAATAAAATCCAAATTTCTCGATAATTTTTTTTACCGATTTTGTAAACAACCAAATAAAGAAGATAGTACCTTCAAATCGAGTCATTGCAAGTCGAGTCCAATTCTTTGGAATCAATGGTGGAACAACCACCCTTACTTTTTGATTGACAAAAATATAATCTTTGAAAAAGAGAAGTGAGATACTAAAACCCAAAAATAATAAAATACAAATTTTGATACATCAAAATGAATTCTCTTAATTTCTAATAAAAACCCAAAAAATGGATGCTTTGATACTTTTGAATTAATACATCTGTTGGCAGCTCATCATGATACTTGAGTTTGAGGAGAAAACAGAAGCTAATTTGGATGACATAGAAACTAATTAAACAATTCAGTGTATTCATGAAAAAAATATATTTGAAATGCTTTTGATTTCATAAGTTGTCTTACAACAGGAATTCCATGTGACAAAAATCATCAAACAGGAATTTCATCAATTGAATTAAGTTACAATGCTTAAGCTCTTTAAAATAATTTCACTCAAAGTAGTAATACAAAAAAATAAAAAGTGGATTGAATTTTGGCATACCTTTGGTGTTCGATGCCGGCGGCGGAGAATGAGTTTGATTAAACTGTTATGGATATGGCTTGATTAATTAATCTAAACTCTCTCTCTCATCTGATGATCGGCCCTCACATGATTCGGTAAAATTAAATCTGTAGGGATTAATTGATTACTTTGATTACTCACGGTATGAATTATCAGCGTCCGACGAAGAGATTGAGATTGGTAGTCGTCAAAATCGAGAGAGAGATTGATCAAAGTATTTGAGGAGATGAATAGATGGAGATTTATAGAGAACTCCTGAATTTGCACACAAAAACACAAAACAATCCATCAATACAAAAAACATGAACAACTCACAACAAAATCCAAATTTCAAAAATACTCCAAAAACCCCCAATTTGAAAACCTAAATTTCGCAAATCGTGTGACTGTGTGTGGTACGTGTGTGTTCGTGATCTCTGTGTGTGTGTGCGCGTGATATCTGTGTGTGTGCGTGCATGATGTCTGTGTGTGTGGGTATGAGAGAAGAGAGTTAAGGGAATTAGATCGAGTTGTTTGGGGGGAATAAGGGGGAAGGAGAGAGAGACAGAGCCCAGAGGATTTGAAATTTGAATAAGGATTTGGGCATTTTTTTGTTTTTTGTTTGGCTGAAATGAAATTAGCCATTAGAGCCAACACATTAAATCTGAGTCATTGGTTGTTGAAGCTTTAATCTAGACCGTTTTTTATTGAAGCCGCTCTGTTTTATTAAATAAATGTGCAACTGCAAATCCACGTATATAACAAAAGAGATAATTGATCGAGGAAAAAGCAATACAAGAAAAACAAGTATTCTGACACTACTTATTTGAGATTGATTAAGTTTTAAAATTTATATAGTTTTTGTTGTTACTTTTTAAAATAACAATTTTTTACTTTGTAATATCTTACAATAATAACTATTAATTGCATTAATCAAAGTACACATTAATTTTTATTTTAGAGTTTTACAAATTGACTACAAAAATATTAATTAAACCGATCAAAAACTCGATCTCTCTATTTGTGGTGGAAGGGATCGGAGCTAGTAATTATAAATAACAATATACTAATTAATTTCCTCCGTCGATGCTACCTATAATGTTCGTGCATAGTCTCGTATCCATCAAAAGTAGTATGAAACACAAACTCAGAATTTAGCTTATACAAGCAGTTTTGTTCCATTATTTGATTTTTTTGCGTTCGAGCCAGTATCTAAGCCTTGAATGCACCAGGCTGATGTGCTTTTAAAATAAAATTTTAATCTCAATTAACGTGTAAAATCAAAAATGGAACTCACTTCAACTCTCTCTCCCTCTCACATACACTTATCATCGATATATATATGCAGAAACCTTACATGTTACCCGAAATCATCTTCTACTAAAATGTATATAAACTCCGACAGTAATTCACCGATGATTGTAATGTCGTACGAATATTCCCTGACCAAACGAATATTTTATGACAACATGCTTACTTTGCAAACTTTATAAATATTACACACAACTATAACATTATAATAAATTCACCCCTTATTATTCAAAAAGATATTTCGAGAAAATTAAATTGTTATTCATAAAATTTAAGGTTTTACATTTCATATGTAAGCAGATAATAATTTACCAAATTCTATTACAAAATATTATAAGTAAGGTTGTGTGTGTTATCAAAGTGGTATTTAATATTGTGTGATGTTAAATTGCATAAAATTTTATTGTTTCAATTATTTTTAAAACCGAAACCGCACCGCACCGCACCGCACCAATAATAAACAATTTCACATGCGAGAATAGTTAAACGATTTTGTGTGATTTAAACTTCAAATACTATGTTGGCCCTTAGCTGTTGCAGTAGTAGACTAGTGTAAATACCAAGATCATAACCAAAAGTAAAGAGTCAAGTAAACAAGTAGGGCATGTATGAATGAGTGTAATGTTATGCGACTTCACTTTCCATTGCCTCATCATGTACGTATGTATGTATTGTATCATGACTCATCATGAGGTATAGCTTCAGGGCAACTTCCCAGTACCAACTGTACCCAAGTAGATGATACTCCTGTATCATGTATCTCCAATCTCCATGCCTATATACGTGTACAAACAAACCCCCTTTTACTCAAATTAATACAAAAAACCATGTCCAGTTCCTCCGGTAAAGGCGCCCATGTTCTAGTATTTCCATACCCGGCACAAGGCCACATGTTACCCATTCTTGACTTGACGCATCAATTAGCCCTCCATGGCCTTACCATAACCATCTTGGTCACGCCCAAGAACCTCCCAATTCTTAAT
The DNA here is from genome assembly GCA_020205605.1 of Panax ginseng. Classification (NCBI taxonomy): domain Eukaryota; kingdom Viridiplantae; phylum Streptophyta; class Magnoliopsida; order Apiales; family Araliaceae; genus Panax; species Panax ginseng. Next base: position 4,576,275 of record CM035127.1, read on the forward strand.
CCACTTCTCTCGGTCCACCCATCCTCCTCTATCCAAACCCTCCTCTTTCCCTTCCCACACCATCCCTCTCTCCCTGAGACTGAGAACATCAAAGACATTGGAAATTCCGGAAATGTCCTCATTATCAATGCACTATCCGAGCTTTCTGGCCCCATCATCCACTGGTTTAACACCCACCCTTCTCCCCCTGTTGCCCTACTCTCTGATTTCTTCCTCGGCTGGACCCACCACCTGGCCCACCAAATTGGAATCCCGAGAATTTGCTTTTACACCTCGGGAGCTTTTTTAACCTCTATTCTTGCGTGTTCGTGGGAGGATGATATCGACACACTTGTCTCTTTGGACGTGGTTGATTTTCCTGATTTACCTCATGCACCCAGTTTTCGGAAGGAACATCTTCCTACCGTCTTCCTCTCCTACAGGAAATCAAATCCAATGTGGGAGTTGGTTAAGGATGGCATGATTTCAAATAGTGCGAGTTGGGGTTGTGTTTTCAATACATTTGACGCCATAGAGGGCGAGTATTTGGAATACTCGAGAAAGAAAATGGGACACGAGCGTGTTTTTGCGGTTGGGCCGCTTAGTTTGTTGGGTGGGCCGGATCATACCACTAGGGGCAGCACCAGCAGGTCTTCGGGAAGTGATGATATTTTGGCATGGCTTGACGACGTGTGCCCTGATGGGTCTGTTCTTTATGTGTGTTTTGGGAGTCAAAAGTTGCTAAAAAGGGCACAAATGGAAGCCCTGTCTAGTGCACTTGAACAATGTGGTATAAAATTCATTTGGGTGGTCAAATCGCCAACGGCCCAACAAGTGGCTGACGGGTACGGGTTTGTCTCGGACGAATTTGAGAAACGGGTCTCAGGTAAAGGGTTGATAATTAAAGAATGGGCCCCGCAAGTGTCGATACTCAACCATCGGGCCGTAGGTGGGTTTCTTAGCCATTGTGGATGGAACTCGGTTTTGGAAGCTATTGTCTCTGGGGTGACGATATTGGGCTGGCCCATGGAGGCAGACCAATTTGTGAATGCTAAACTGTTGGTGGATTACATGGGTGTTGCTATACGAGTTTGTGAGGGCCCAGATATTGTGCCCAACTCGTTTGAGTTGGCTAAAAAAGTTGCTGAGTCAATGAATGCGGAGATAACTGAGAAGGTGAGAGCAAAGGAGCTGAAAGTTAAGGCATTGGAAGGTGTGAAGCATTGTGGGAGCTCTACAAGGGATTTAGATGGGCTTGTAAAGGAGTTGGCTCAACTTCAACTCAAAAATGATTGATAGCCAGCAGCTACGTCATTGGAAGTGGAGGCCCAGCCAAACTAGAAAGTAGTATATTTGTTTTTGAAAATTTTAATTGTAGATTATAAAACAAAATTTAAATATAAATAAATAAAATAAAATTCTAAAATTTTAATATGAAACAATTTCATTAACAAAGCCAAAATTTCTTAAAGCTATTTTTTTTAATAGATAATAAATAATGTTAGAATTTGTATAATTAGAAAATTGATAGTATTTTTTATATTTCCACGTCACAGGAGCACAGAGCATAAAGGGTGAGGTGAGCCAATCAATTATCAAAAACACATTCTCCTTATAATTTAAAGTTTAAACCGAACCCCAAGGAGGTTTATGTAATTTTCTCTTAAATTATACTACACTACTACCATTACCAAGTAGGAAGGAGTACAACAAGAAAAAAGGGTAAGCAAAATACAGTGAAATCTGAGTCTGGACTTTCGGATCGCCCGTAAGAAAGAAGGAAGGAGACACCCATCGTCGCAACTTTCAGTTAAATTAGCTGGCCGTGTCAAGTCCATAACCGGTACCCTTTCCCTTAATCTTCTTATTCATATTATTGTACTACAGGACTTTTTCTTTTGTTCCAAGAAATGTTGTGATTCCTCTTGTCAATTCTCTTAATTATGCTGCTAGGTTTTACGAGGGTTATATGTACAGCTATACTGAAGCCACTTGTTCTCAACTTTTATGAATTGTACAGAATTGATGGAAGCAGGTAGCTTAGTGAAGAAGCGCGGTCTAAATGTTCATTTTAAGTTACTTAATCTTTAGTGTATTATGTATACTGTCCTTTGAATCTATTGTAGCTGACTATCTGGTTTTATTAGTATTTGTAGGGGATTTTATTGCTCCTATTCTCTGGAATTAAAATTTGGGATTACCAAAAAACAAATATCACACCGGAATTACATTCACTGTTAGTTCTGAGGTATCTTCTCAAGTTATTTGACCACGGGTGTGGAATGTATAGGCCAGAGGAGAAATATAAGGATGCTTTAATTATATTTTCATGCATTGTACTAGAAGAAATTCTGTTTTTTTCACTGTTGAACTTGACTACTTAATTGGTCATAATCCGGCCTTGTTTCGGAACGTTAGAATGTTGTATATGAATTCCTACTGATCTACTGATTCACACCTTTGATCCTTTAAAATGGTTGCTTGAAATATAAATGTAGTTGTATTGCTGCATACGAAGTAGAAATATCTTTTGTATCAAAGAATGTGTTTTACTGTGGGACCTCACGTTTCTTGTCAATGCCACGTATAAATGTATATGGTTTTTGATGAGTATGAAATATGTTATATTTTTATTTCTTAATATTTAATTTTTTGTATTTATTTTGTGTCTAAATAAACTCATTATTCTTATATTTTTATTTCATACAGCAACTTGCAATCCTTTTATTCACGTGGGCAACTCATGAGTTCTAATTCTAATTGGAGGAGGATTTACTAAGTCACAGGAAATTCAGAAGCTTCACGCAACTAGGAAATTAATCACGCGGAAATTGAAGAAATTCGAACGCGGCTTGGAAAGATTTTACACGGCATATTGTGGAATTTATTTCCAATTTTAAATCTGATTTTTGGATTCTAGAAAATTAATTTTTACAATTCTATTATAATTAGAATTTCTTTTAGACTAAAATTTATTTCTAAATTGAATTCTATTTCTTTATGGAAATTAGTGTAATTTATAATTCTTTTAGGATTGGGATTTCTATTTCCTATAGGATTTAGGACTTTGTCTAGCACTATAAATAGAGGATGAGAGTCAAGGTTTTATTCATTCAACATTCAACTATCCTCTATTGGAGTGAAGGCTCAAGAGCATGTCAGGCTAGTTCTTTTCATTCAGTTCTAAAGGGGGGTGAATTCTTGTTACAAGTAATTGATTAATTGAGTATTATTATTTATTCCTTCTTGTGTGAAATTTCTTCTGATAATCTGTTTTCATTGATTGCATGCTAATTGATCTAATAGATTTAATATGGCCAATTGAGTTAATTTGATCATTATCATCTGCTAGATTAAGATTGGTATTACGTGTAATTGATATCTTTCTTCATCACAAGTAGCAATTTAGTAATAATAATTGTTGACAAGCTTTTGTTTATTGCTAAGATTATTAGAAAACAAGTTAAATAAATCGAGCTTATGTGTTTGTTGCTTGGATGAGTCTAATTCTCTATTTCTTAATGCTTCTATCATATTAAATCTAGAGAGCTTATTCTAGGTTGTATGCTAGTTAGAATCGGTGGAGAGCTTGTTTACATACGATGATAATCTAAGGAGAATTTTGGATAAAGAGCTTATTGTTATCTAGGGCTAATAATTTCATTGAAGGAAAATAATAATTACTTGATTAATTGATTGTTGTGCTTGGTGAAACCAATTTGCGAATCAAGTTTTTATATATTTGGTTACCTTCATCATTAATTCTTATTCTCTTAGTTTAAAAATAATTTTCAAAAACCCCCATCTTTATTTTCTGTTGAAATAGTAGAATAATTCTAAAATAACTTTACTCTCTGTGGGATCAATCCTTACTTATTACTGTGCTAATTATTATAAATTGTGAAGTGAAAGTGAGGTTAATTTAGGAGTGTAAACGACAGCTCCCAATTTTCAAGATAATCATCAAGAGACTAGTTTTATGATGTCTTCATGATACCATACTAGATATGTTTTCTCAAGGACGAGCTTAGTTTTGGTTCAAAGAGCTAGAAAGAAAAGTGTCGGTAACTAGCATGTTGTCAGGTAAAGTTTTATGTTAACCTTATGTTCTAAATGTAGCTGCACCCTTGAAGGCTTGAACTAATGAACTCTGCATGGGTGGACATTTTTTTTTGGCATATCAGAAGTACGTAATCCTTCATCGTTGGTCTTCTTAAATTTTCACCATCCTTTCCTATTTGTCAGATATGGAGTTGGTGCTAATTAAACTTGCCCACTTGTGTGTGTGTGTGTGTATATATATATATATGAACCTAGCTTTATCGCATGCATAGCGTGTGACAAATATTTTTTGACAACTAAAGAATAATAAAATTATGAGTGTGCATTTTACATTTTATTAAAAAAGAATAATTAGTAATTAATGTCGTAACAATTTATATAAGCAAAAAATAAAAAAGGCAAATGAACAAAAAATTCTTGCCTTATAGTTCCCAAGAAACAGAAGTTACAATTTACTGTTAGAAAGAAACTTGAAATGAGCATATTGACTGTTGTGTGTGCATCCTCCATGAAATGGGAATTCAAAGATTTGAAGTAGAAAAATGGTTTAAGAGTAGATTTGATAAATAGTGGACAGCAGAGAGAAAGAAACTGCAGATCGTGGGAAAATTACAACAAATACTTAAGTGAGCGTGGGATAGGAGTAGTTTCATCCGAAGAAGTTTTGTTCAAAGAGGGAGTTTTATTATGAGTCACATCGAAAGACTTGTGTAAATACTATTCTGCCCCCAATCTTTTACAAATTTTAAGTGGATAAGTGGATGATTATGTAGGTAAATTTAGTTAGGCTTTAGGAGTTTTTAGGTATGCAAAAAGTTTCACTCTTTGGTGTTTACACTAAAAATAATTGCCCCAATTTGCTCCCACTTTATTAGATAGCACAAGTTATGTCTTTTTGCTATCTTCTTACGAGGAAATGGAGTAGTTTAGCACCTAATAATTCTTCAGGTGTAAACCGGCTCTACATAGGAATTATTTTTTGATAGGTACACATATCAGGAAGTTAATCCATGGTTGATGGCCCCAGTGGACTTGCTAATTGTGTCAGTGAAAGAGACCTTTCATGATTAGTTATCTTTCTATCGCTAATTCTGATTCTCTTCCCCTTCCCAACTTCTCTATTTCCATTGCAGCAAAGTTTTAGTCGATCTGACTCAATACTCGCCCTGTGCGTCTGTGCCTTGTGGGCTGTAGGAGATGCTGTCACTGATAATTAAATGCTTAAATGAGAATTCATCAAAAACCAAGCTCAGACCTACATTGACTAGCACAACTTGTTGTTTGACCATGATGTTATTGAGCTCAACATAGATGTCATACTGTTGTCCTCCATGCATCTCCGGTTGTGTCCTGTCACCTATGACATGAATACCTTAGACTAATTAATAAAAAGCCTATAAAATAATTGTTGGTAGAGATTTTGTTTTATGTTTTTGATGCATTTGCTTAATTGATTTGTATGATAATAGTTTGTTTGTTAGGATGTTGCAACATATTCACAATTATGTTTATGGCTCAATTAAATTGACAGGGTTCCCCAATTGGATTCCTAGATCAGCTTGAAGCAACGTAATGGTAATGGTACAAATGACACGTATTTGTATGTTATTTGCAGGGTGTACTACTTGGATTAAGGGGAAAGATGGAAGATGTGCTAACTGATATTCCTCCTCCTTCAAGGTTCTTCTTGGAAGATCTCAACAATTTCGCTCCATCTCCAACTCCTCTTCCATCTCCCTTCATATTGTTCTCTACCTCTAATCCTAAGAAACCACTCTGTCCCTCTCTTCTAATTATTGCGCTGTCCTCTTCATCTCTTCACTTCTTACACCATCTGTCTTCCAAAGTCCTAATTGGAACTTTAGTCCTCCCTGAAATTCCCTTCACCGGCAATTCAGTAGAACCCTCTCTTGTAGACAAATCCTGCAACATTTATACCCTAAATGTTGCTGATAAGCTAATTATTGTCGTCTCTGTCCAATATGTTGTTGCTACAGAGAGATCTCACGCAGTTGCAAAGTTGCTGATTGGTGAACAGATAATTCCGGAGAGGGTTTTAATCTTGGATTCTGTTCAGTGCCGCAACTTCCGTGGTAGGCTCCCTCCAGATGATACCTTTGCCTTGAAGTTGGAGACATCATTGGAAAGAAAAGAGATGGTTGATGTCCCTAAAGAATCTCCCTGTTGAAAGGTTTAAACTACTTCCCATCAGGAAGTGTGGTAGACGGCTTGGGTGCTGCTCTATTGGGACGATGCGAAATGAAGAAGATGAAGGGAACTCTGTGTGTTTCATGGCCTGAATCTGGCGGTTCAGTCACCTCACTAATTAGGTCTCTACTGCTCAAGCACGTCTTACCTGGGCTGGAACAGGAACATAGTATTGGTAATGATGAATACTTGAGGTCTGGTGCCTTTGATTCTGAATTGTATACCTGATTAAATCTGCTTTTGTTCTTGAGAAATGACACCATTAAACACCTTTTCATTTATTTTCTATATCTCCCTCCTTTTTCCCATCTTTCATGGTGGTAGGGGAGATCTGGAATTGTGCAATATTTTGAGTATGTGACTTGTGAGCAAAGAGACGTCTGCTATTATTTTCTACTCTCTTTTTTTAATGTGGCTAATGCTAAAAGGATGCGAGTTGATGATGGGATGGAGGCTTCCCTAATCTTATTACCAAGATCGCAGGGGAAATATTTGTTAAATTCACAACACTTTTTGTTATTTTCACAACAAAAGTGTTGCTGTAGATGTATAGCTACGGTGAAACCCGTCGCTATAGGATCTATAACGACACTTTTGTTGTGGAAATAATATTTTCTGTCGTGGATTTAATAATTTTCTAGTTTTATGCTCTTTTACCTCAAGAAGCTTAAACACTTTTTCACCTCATTTGGCTTTCTGGATTGTTTCCGGCTTCAGCATCGGCTCTTTCACCATTCAAGTGAACACACGACACGACTTCTTTCTAAACAACCCCGCCCTCTCTCTATTTTGTTTTTTGTTTTTTTTTCACTAAATTAATTTGTTGACTTAAGAAGTGAGCAAAATAGAAGTGTAGTATTTATCTAAGCATAATTAGGCTAATAGAATGTATACGGTACGGACGGACGTCTCTTGTTAATAGTAGAATGTATTTAAACAATTAAATACTCTAATTGGAATTGGTGAACTATTTTGGATTAAATATGGTTATTCAAAAAATTAACTTCATTTAAAAAAAAACTAAGCGAGCGATGGCAGCACATATCAATCACGGATTTCTTCTTTTCACTCCACTCCTGAGTCCTGTCCTGTGCTGTCATAATAATAATAATAATAATATAAATATAGTAAAAGAAGAAGAAAAAAAGAAACAAATAAGTGGGTGAGTTTTAGTTTAAGTTATTCCTAATTATTTTTTCGATTTTCCTCTGAAAACTATTTCCCCAATTCCTTTTCTTGTCGTGGAGTTTGTCTCGTACGACCAAGGCCAGGAATCCACTATACAAGGAGAAGGAGAAGAAGAAGAAGAAGGAGGATACAAGAAGAAGATTCACCTCTACCTTCTGGTACTTTCTACATCTTTCATTTATTAATTAATTTCTTTCTACTACTAACATTTTCTTTGTTGATCGATGTGCGTATCTTCATTTTGCCGTGATCTGATTGCGCCTCAAGTGGGTGGGGGTTCGGGTTACCCTCCATTCTACTATAATTACATTGCGTTACCCTCCAATTTGAAAAAAAGTAATCATCTTTGCAGTTAATATTATTGCTGAGAAATTGTTTAGGGGTATCCGAAATTACGTTGAAAAATTAATTATTACATTGACGTTTCTGGAATGCCGTTAAATTTTCTGACTGCTAACCCAGAATCTGTATCAAGCTTGAATCTTTACTCTTTAGTCTTTACTACCTCTCATCAACTGACTTTTGTTTCAGTTCTTCACTTGGCTGGAAGTTGGTGATTATAGACGTATAATATGTTGTGCTGTATTTTAATTTTCCTCATGTGGCTGGCTTGGATGATGGATTAATTTACACTGTATGTAGGATTTTCTATGTATATTAATGGATAACTTCTCTGGAGAAGATACTATTAGTGATCTGCCTCAAAGCATTATTGAAACCATCATCACGAAGCTGCCAATAAGGGATGCTGTAAGAACTAGCATCTTGTCTAGCAAATGGAGATACAAATGGGCTTCCCTGACACAACTTGTATTCGATGACAACTGCGCGAGTTTCTCTAATGACAGAACAATTACTGAAAACAAACTTATTAAATTTATCACTCGATTTCTTTTTCTTCATGAGGGCCCTATCCATAAGTTTACACTATCTACTTCATACTTGCAAAGTTCTCCTGATATAGATCAATGGCTACTTTTCCTATCAAGGAAAGATATTAAGGAATTGGTTCTTGAAGTAGGAGAAGGGGAGTGGTTTAGGGTACCTTCTTGTCTTTTTTCTTGTATGAAACTGGCTAGCTTGGAACTTGTTCGATGTGAGCTGGACCCTCCTCCAGAATTTAAAGGATTTTTATGTTTGAAGTACCTTAACCTACAACAAGTTTTGGTTGCTCCTGAAGTTGTTGAAAAGCTTATTTCAGGTTGCCCTCTTCTTGAGAGTTTAACTTTGTCATATTTCGACAGTTTAGCTCTGACTGTCCGTGCTCCAAATCTAAAGTACCTTATTCTGGAAGGTGAATTCAAAGACATATGTCTCGAGTATACCCCACTTCTGACTGCTATATCTGTTGCTATGTATATGACCGATGATAAGGCCGAAAACTTCGAGCAAAGTTCTGGTTGCAACTTTGACAAGTTTCTTGGTGGCGTACCATGTCTGGAGAGGCTCATTGGGCATATCTACTTTACAAAGGCAAGATGTTTACTATTTCCATTTGGCTTTATAAAATAGGTTGGGAAAACATTCTGGTGTTTTTTTTTCTAACCTTTGTTTTTTAAGTTTGTATGAAACTAGTTAGAGACTTCTGTTTAGTTATTTTACTGAGGATCCGCTCTTGTTATTTACAATACACTCACTTTTTTTTCTGTTTTTTTTGCTCAGTACTTGAGTATAGGTAGTGACCTTGGGAAATTTCCTATTACGTATGCCTATCTAAAGGTTATTGAACTGTATCAAGTAAGCTTTGAAGACATGAAAGAAATACTGGTGGTTCTTCGCTTGATTTTGAACTCACCTAATCTACAGGAACTTCAAATATCGGTGAGTTACTTGTTGATGCTATCGGTAAGCTGTGGCGTGCACTTTTTCGCCATTATATACTTTTGGTTTTTTCATATATTTTTTTATCCTTAAATTATCTTGCATCCCTTCTGATTGCATAGGGTTCATCAAACACTTCGGCTCCATTAGAAGCTCCGGATTTAGATTTTTGGGAGAATGAATGCCCCAATGATTGCACATTTGAACGACTTAAAACAGTGAAGGTATCAGATATGTCTGGTGTGCCACATGAGATGGAATTTCTCAGATTTGTACTTGCAAATTCTCCGGTGCTTGAGGTGATGAGCATTTTACCCGGTGTATATGTTTCATGCGGAAGAATGAATATGTTGATTGACTTGCTGCGGTTTCGACGAGCTTCTGCACAAGCTGAAATTATATTCATTCAAAATCAAATATAAATTGTTGTTCTTGCGTATTTTCTATCTCATGCCTTCCTTTTCCCCATTTTCTTCTGGCTGTTCTATTCTTCCAGCTGTCGAGCAATTGTGGAACAAATTTATTCATTACAATCATAATTTTTTTTTGCAAAATAAAGGTAGTCCACAAGAGTTCTGGCTGCATTACAATATTAGTGGTTCCCCTTTTTCCCCCATATATTGTGAAGATAATTAATGTTTTCTTACCTTTAATTTTGTTGCATTAGTTTCAACTAGAGCACTTGATGGTTATTTTTCTCACACTGGTAAAAGTTACCAGCGAATTTGGTCCGTTTGTTTATCTTCTAGGTCCGGTCAGCCCTGATTCCCAAATGAACCCAAATCAAGCCAGAAGAGCCTGCTCAGATGTAAATCGTCCCGAACTCCATAAAATGAAGAGCTGTTTGACTGTTGATTTTGAAGGAGCCTTCGGTGTATGGCAAGCAGAAGGCAGATTTGATTTGAAGGAGCCTTCGGTGTATGGCAAGCAGAAGGCAGATTTGAGCAGTAGTTTTCGTTTGACAAACATTAGCCAAGTGAAACATAAATTACAAAAATACGATGAATATATAATATTCATAGCAAGGATCATCAAAGTAGCTCTATATATATGATTCTATTTTTTTACATAGGAAGCAAGTATAGTATCATGGACAACAAATTATATCATTCCAATTTTCAGGAACATTATTCTTACAAGCTCAACACTCAAGGTGGAGTAAATTTCTGCACTCAACAGGGACAAAAGGTCAGGTTTAATATCAGACTTCTTAAAGTTATAAATTAGTGCCACTTTGGGAGCGCTTTTCAATGATGCAAATACACAATCCCCCCATTTCACACAATTCCTTGACGTCACATCCTGCTATGGTTCTATTAGCTTCAGGACGTTCTTCCTCGATATCACCTGGGTCCTGAGAGCTCCATTGCTTGAACAAGCAATGAAGAGTCATCAGTAAGATCGGAATATCGCTCTGAAGACGAGAATTCATTGGCTCTGCACCTAGTTGCCTCTGCTCTCTGAGAAGCTTCCCATTTCTCTGCTAGTCCGTCTCCTTCGAGCATCCGAACCACTTCTGACATTTTTGGTCTATAACCTGGTAGATATTGGGTACACAACAGAGCTACTTGTACTATTTCCTCAAGCTCAATCCTGTCATAATTGTTCTTCAGGTCTTTGTCTACTAGCATATCAAGCTTCTTCTCCTGATGAATTTTCTTAACCTGCAATTCAACCCACAAGTAGTATATAAATCAGCAGTCCCTTGAAATTTCTAACGTGTCGTGAAAACTATTTTTTTTTGTCTCACCCAGTCAAGCATAGCTCCTTTCTGGTTTGTTGCTTTTCCAAATTCAAGAGCTCTTTGGCCAGTGATTAATTCTAGTAAAAGAATTCCAAACCCAAAAACGTCAGTTTTCTCTGAGGACTGTCCAGTTGAAAGATACTCGGGAGCTATATGCCCCACTGTGCCCCTAACTGCGGTTGTGACATGTGAGTCCCGGTGGTCTAAAAGCTTTGCCAATCCAAAATCTCCTACCACAGCCTCGCAGTAATCATCAAGCAATATATTTGCAGCCTTCACATCCCTATGAATTATCTTTGGATCACACTGCTCGTGCAGGTAAAGTAAACCCTTCCGGCTCCCAAGGCTATTCGTTTCCTCGTGCCCCAATCCAAGGCAGGTTTGGCTGCAAAAGGAGACAACAATGAATAGATGTAAGCCAAATTCATACTACTGCACAACTAAAATAGCAGCCAACATGATTTTCTTTTACCTTTGAGACGCAAGGCAACACTGCCGTTGGACATGTAGGGATACACCAAAAGCCTCTCTGTTGTAGTCATACAGAAGCCGTAGAGCCGGAGGAGATTCCGATGAACTGCTAAGCTAATCATCTCAACTTCAGTCTGGAATTGAATCTCCCCTCCAATTGCATTTCCATCTTTAAGTCTTTTTACAGCTACAATGGTTCCATCTTGGAGATGCCCTTTGTAGACAATTCCAAAGCCACCTTTACCAAGTATGTTCTTGCTGCTGAAGTTGTGCGTTGCCACCTGAAGCTCTCTAAATTGGAATCTTCTCAAGTTTCCTAGGCATACTTCTTCGCGATGTTGTTCTGAAATTTTGATGAGAAAATAATTGTTCTGAATACTAGATGGATGAGATTATGTATATATCAATTATTTCACATTTCAACAGTTTTTCGACTTATATTTTTGTTTGCACTAACCATTAATGTCGAAAAATATTTGCTGGTTGTGTCTTTGCCTCAACCAAAGAAGGATACCAAACCCAATTATAAGTAGGCAGATGCACCCAAGGCTTGACACAAAGGCTAAGGCAATCTTGTGACTTTTGGTTCTTCCAGAAGTTTGAGAGTCTAAAAAAGCACAAGTTAGCTAAAATAATAGTTGAATAGGCTCTCTGCGTCTCTCTCTCTCTCTCTCTCTATATATATATATATATATATATATATATATATATAATATCATAAAAGACGGTCTCCAAAAGCCATTAACTTAGAACTTTAAACTAAATTAACTTGAACTTGTGAATAGGGCATAGTTGCAGTGCTTACTTTGTTGATTATTGAAGGAGAGAGACAGTGGCAAAGGTGTTGTTCCATTGCAGTCTTGCTCTTTCCCGGTCGCACATATCATTGGGTTTCCCAAAATGCTGTTTAATTTAAAAGAGAATGGAAATGAAAGAATTATTAGACTTTCATCTCTCTGGTATAAAAGAAAATAATAAACTGGAAAATTCTCAAGTCTTACTTGAATGTTTTAGCAATAAATCTTGGTACAGGACCACTCAAATTATTGGAAGACAAGTCCCTAGAACATGAAAAATAAATCCACACAAAAACAAAACCATTATAAGATGCAGATCTTTGAAGAGAAACTGTAGTATTCATAAAAGTCAACAAGACTTACAAAAATGTAAGTTGGGTCATGTTAGCCGATAAAGGAATTGCTCCGGAGAGACTGTTGTTATTTAGCCGCCTTTTCCAATTCAAATAAACCATCATTAGATTTAGACTTGAAGAAAATTGCACAAAAAGTGAAAATACTATACAGAATCAACATGTGTTTGTAATTAAATACTTATTTTAGTACTTACAAATATTGGAGGCTTCCCAGATTGGCCAAAGAAGAGGGAATTTCACCGGTAAAGAGGTTGTCAGAGAGATCAAGTGTCTGAAGTTTAGAAAGCCCCCCAAGTTCAGATGGAAGAGTCCCTGATATGTTGTTATTTTGTAAGAGCCTGCAATATTTATTACACCCCATACATAATTAATATCACCATATATAGCACTTGCTAGCCTAAACATTTGAAACTTCTCTTCTGTTTTCTTCATACTTACACTGACTGGAGATTTGTCAAGTTACCGATACTCGGTGAAAGAAAACCAGATAAATTTTGGCTTGGAGTTCCTCTGCAATAATTTAACCAAAGTGTCTTAATTTTATGTATAACAAACATATTGTTAAGTTGGCCATGTAAAAGATTAATTTTCAGCGAATGAATATTTTTTTTCTTTCTAAAAAAGAACTTACAGTTCAATAACTAGATTATCAAGCGAACAAGTAACCATTGTCCAGCTACATGGATCGGCCGCATCGAAGTCCCACTTTGCCAAAACACCATGAGGATCCTTCAAACCAGCTCTTATAGACATCAAAGCTTGCACTGCAAATAAAGATTTTATTAAATCATTGATAAATTATATTATAAAAAAAATCAATTGAATTACCTTCAGGGTTGACACCTTTAGCTGTGAGCAACGAACTTGCAGAAACCCATAAGCGGAAGAAAACCACACAACAGAAAGCAGCTTGCTGTGTTCTTGTTCCCATGCTCTGTTCTTGGTGATTTAGCTATATGAAGGATTCAAGAAAAGACCAAATCTTTAACTGGGATTCTTGGGTATTATGTAATACAAACTCACATGTCTATAGCACTTTCTCTCTCCTCATTGCAAGAACTGACTGCAATGCACTGCACACTTCAGAGCTGCTGTCAGGCCCAAGAAAAAACCAGAGGATTTGGTGATAAAGTGAGAAAATGCTAACAACATGCCTTCCACTTTTCCCACTAAAGTAGAGGGGGAAAGAATAAATATATAAAAGCAAAAAACAAATTAACCCAATCTAAATAAAATTTCAAAAGTAAATTCCTTCAATCATGCATTTGTTTAGAGATGCGTGTCTTACGAATTTTCTGCTTTATTTTCATTATATAAAGTGTAAAGCATCTGAAATGCTAACTGTTAAGCACTGTAATGATGCTTATTATATATACTGAGTGAGATTATCAAAAAATTCTTCTTCGTGGGTCACTGTTAGGGATTGCTAGTCAGAATCCAACATTCCTTTAAATTGTGTATTCATTGAATTCTTGTAAAATAGTTATGAAATTGTTATTGCCTCAAAGTTTTTGACGAAGGAAGTGTTTTTCCCTCGGCATTTTTTGATATTTTTACACGGAGAGCCATTATTTTGAATATTTCCACAAAAATTTCTAATATTCTTGTATGTGGGACTCATTTTTTTATTCAAAATAATGAACCCCACACCACATGGGAAATATCAAAAAACGCTGCGAAAATTTCAATTCTCTTCTCATAATAACATAAACTTTTCTTATACAAGTTTTAAAAAAGTTATTCGCCCTTCTATTTTTCTATTTTATCTTCTTCTAAACTAACAAGGGATTTGATCCAAGTACAACTTGAACGATCCTATTATAATTACTAACAAATAAAGGGTTAAATCAATTTTTCTCTACCGAACTCGAGCCAATTTACAATTTGTATCATTGAATTCATTTTTTTAACATTTGATTCACTAAATTAATTTTTTTTTTCAAAACGTTACAAAAATCATTAAAAAAAGTTTGTTTTTTAACAAAAAAAAATACACATGTGTGCCACGAAGGAGAAAAAAGCTCATGTGGTCACCGGTTGGTTGAAGAGTGAGAAAATTAATATGATTTTTGACTTGGAAAGAAAAAAAAAAAGAGTTGATTCATTTAAGTTAACTCACCCAAGTGCAAGTGTGTTGACTCACCTTCATCTTCTTCATATAAAAAAGCTTAAATATTTTCATATCATCAAATTTACCTCTAATTCAAATACACAACTTAACAAGATTTTTCTTTCCATTTTCTAAATTTTAATTTCAAATGTTGGGTTAATGAAGATATTTGAAAACTCATTTTGAATTTTGTTGGGTCATGATATTTCTCCTATTTTGGGCCGGGTATATTGGGCCCATTTATCAGTTTAATTTGTTGGGCTTTTATAATTAAGCCATGGGACTCTTTTTTCCCATTTATTGTGTCAACTTTATTTAATCCTATTGACCGATTCGGTTCGTTGGATTAACCCATCGGGTCATTTAATATCTATTACTTTGACTTGAAATGATGATATAGTATGATGACAATTGACCAAGATATTTGCCATGCATTAATGTGGATGGGATTATAATTACGGCGGTCTGACGGTGGCGAAGCGATGGATGAACTTACCGTGCGATTCGGTCGAACCCATCGGTCGGGGGATATGTCAGGTGATAGTGGTCGGCACGATAATCCAAGTAAGGATATTATTTCTTAGTGAGTAAGTCTTCACAAGGAGGTACGTTTCATTCATATATACACATTCACACAACAGATAAGGAAGAGTCACTCTCAATACACTAAATTCTATTATCCTCTTGAGTTAACTTTGTGAGCGATACATCACTTACTCACGCTTTGAGCTATCCCCGGCGTGGTCCGTACCGTCAAGCTTGTGGTGTTTGTCGTGTTTACTGTGCAGGATCAGGACGTCTTTTGTGATTGGGACGTGGAGAAAGATCTTGGCGTTAACATTGGCGCTAGAAGGAGGGCTGTTTTAATGTCTTGGGTATTTTTCAATCACAGAGTGTGTTTTATTCTACTCATTTTTCATGGGAAATAGTAGAACACCTACACCCGAAGGACTGCCGATGTCTGTCAGTGAGTCATTACCGCGAGTATCTGCCAAGGATCGTTTGGGACCAACCATAAGTGTGCGTGCTAAAGACAGCGTCTAAATTCAATACTTTGAACATTCTCGATCAAAGCGATGGGCAAAGCAAAGCGTAAGCTAGTTTACCCTACGGAGAAGGGTGCAGCCATGTTCTAAACGAGTAGAAGGCACCTAGCCTGAAACTCGATCTGAGAGATGACCAGAGACCAAAAAGCCTCCGGTTGGCTAAAATGGCGGATGAGTGGATAAGGCCATGGAAGTACTTTTGAAGCAGCGTCAAGATATAGCCGAGCAGATGGCTCGGATGGCAGAGTTAAGAGATGAAGAGCTCAGCTATGCCCAATCCGAAGAGCAAGGGCATCGAAGTGGGAAAGAACTTGCTCATTCAGGGCGACAATTTCTGGGTCGAAATAGGGAAAGAAGAAGGTCCCGAAGCCCTACTCCTCAGAAATCAAGGAGAACTCGTTATCCTGCCAATTCTGGAGAACAGGGACAAAGCGAGAGAAGAGGTCGACCCAGAGATCGTACTCCAGAGCATGCAAAGAGAGCACTTATCATCGCACATTCTCACCATAGTGTCCAGGATCATAGTCGAAGTGTGTATCTAGAGACATATCTCCGAGAGTCTCCGAGGGCACCCCGCCAGAGACACTCATCATCGGAGAAGTCCCTCTAAAATTGAAGGTTCGGTTGCAAGAATCCGGTCTTCTTATAAGAAGAAGAAGTCACCGGAGAAAGAGGCGTCATCTCAACCAGAAGGCGTGGAGTATCTGGTTAAAGAACTAAAAGAACTTCGGAAGCAGCTTGCCGAAGTCCAGAAAACCAAAGACATTCCGGGAAAGAAGGCATCCCCTTTTTCTGCGAATATTCTCAGAGAAAAAGCTGATCCCACGAAGAAGTTGCCCGATATAGAAAGTTATGATGGATCGGGGACCACTACGACCATAGTCGGTGCGCTCGATCGACTCATGGATTATTATGACTTTAGTGATGCCGCTAAATGTCATACTTTTGTCACAACTCTTAGAAAGGATGCCCGGCAGTGGATGGGGACCTTACCTTCAGATTCTATCTCATCCTTGGAAGATATGTGCGATAAAATTCCGTGCACGCGTTTGGGGAGCAATCAAGAAGGGAAAGCCAACTGGTTCTTTGGCTCAGTTCGTGATCCTCTAATGAATCTTTGGGCGATGATGTGAAGTGGTTCCGGAAGCGATCGGTCAAGTGGCGGAGTGAATGATCTACATGATTTATGGGATTTTGTTTCGCTTGAAATCAAAATTTGGATCTGGTCAAGTCGAGAAAAGTTGGTGAAAAAACTTATGTTTAACCACCAAGAGTCTGCAGCCAAGCCTTTGATAAAGCTGAAGGCTATATCGTAGTGGAAGAAGCCATGAGTAGCCTCAAGCGTCCTTCTTTAGATCGGTCCAGAGATACGGATCGGGACAAAACTGATGAAGACCAAAAGAAGAGTGAAGGACACAAAGATCCGGAAATCGTGAAGGTGGGTCGAAAAGGTATAACATTGGAGGCGGGGTGGAGGACGTTAAATCTGCTCCACCTAGAAAGTAAACAGGACTTTCATGGCGCTTTCAACGCCGATAGAAATTTTGTTATCTTAGATCGAATCAAGAATCAACCTATTTTCGAGCCACCACGAGATAACATCAAGCCCTAAAAAGGAAATCCCATGAAGTATTGCCACTACCATCAAGCGTCGGGACACGAGGGCGAACGATTGTGCGAGCTTTAAAAGAGTTCATTGAGAGAAAGGTACAAGAGTGGAGCTTTAGTTCAATATGTGGTCGCCCGAACTAATCAAAGAGCAGGACCGAAACTACTGTCCAAGAAATTCAACCTAATCACCAAATGTTTCCAAATTCTCGGATCGACCACCAAGGCATGTGATAGATGTCATCACTGGGGTACTTGAAATGAAGCTCGTTGGAAAGAAGCCACCGAAGCTATTTGGATTCGGTCATATCGATTAAGCGTACCTTCCGAAGATCGATAGACCTTATCCGAATACTGATAATCTCTTTCATCGATGAAGATTACCTTCTGAAATTATCGAACCTCATGAAGGATCATTGGTGCTTCTGCATGTTGGGTGGGTTGATAGATATGAAAAGGATGATGGTAGATAACGGATCATCTGTAGACATCTTGTATGCCCACGCTTATCAAAGGATGAATTTGGATGGGCGGAAGATGGAAATTGGACGAAAGCTCCTCTTTATGGTTTCATAATGATCCCATTAAAGTAAATTTTGGAACCATTGAGCTTTTAGTTATATTCGGACTGACCCTCAAAGTAGTACAAATTATTTGCAAATTTTATGTTAGATATGTAGATTCTCGCTTATAATGCAATTTTGGGGAGGCCTACTTTAATTGCTTCTACAAGTCAGAACATCAATTCCTCATTTTAAAATCAAATTTCCTACTACTTCATGGGGTTGGTGAGGTCAAAGGAGATTTGGATCTCGCCAGAGGTGTTATGCAAATGTTGTTATTTCTTCCGGAGTGGGGTATCAAAGCGAAACAAGCCATGGCGATAGAGATCGAACCCTTCACCGAAAGTAGCTCTGAAACCATCGGTCATGCCAAATTTGGAGAGCGAGAAGAGATAGAGCTCATCCCAGCAAAGGAAGACAAGATTTAAGAAAATAGGTTTGGGCTTGCCGAACCTCTCCCATTTAACCTCGTGAGAGCTCCCGAGGTGTTATGTTGATATCTTTGCATGGGAACCCGAGGATATGTCGAGAGTAAGCGGGGATATTCTTTGAGCATCGATCGAAGTGGACCCGTCAAAAGAAGGTTCGCCGGAAGAGGAGGATCTTTGCACCGAAGCGTCAAATAATCATAGATGATGAAATTGCAAAACTTTTGGCGGTGACTTCATCTTCGAGATAGACTACCCACAAAGTGGATGGCTAATGTGGTCTTTGGTCCGTAGCGAGAATGGCAAATGGCGAAGTCTGCATTGATTACACTAACTCGAACAAGGCTGTCAGAAGGATTTCTATCCATTGCCCACATCGATCAACTCATTGATACCACTTCGGTATGCCTTATTAAGTTTTATGGATGCATTCTCCGGATATCATCAAATCTCTATGTGTAAGAGGATATACCAAGACGGCGGCGTTCATTACGCATCGTTCGGTATATATGCCTATAAGAAAATGACTTTCGGCTTTATCAATGCCGGGCCACATACCAGAGAATGATGAACCATATCTTCAGATATCAGTTGGGCAGAAATATTGAGGTGTATGTGGATGACATGATTGTCAAAAGCATAATGGTGCACAAACATTTGGATGACTTAGAAGAATACTTTCAAACCATTCGACATCACAACTTGAGGCTAAATCCCACTAAATGCACTTTCGGTCTAGGTGCTGGTAAATTCTTGGGATATCTTGTCAGTCGAAGAGGAATTGAAGCCAATCCAGAGAAGATTCAAGCGATCCTGAGCATGAAGACTCTCAGTCATTTAAAGATGTTCAAATATTCGATTGGAAGGATTGCGACTTTCATGGAGGTTCATGTCCAAGTCTGCTGAAAGGTGTTTGCCGTTTTTTAACACATTGAAAGGGCAGAAGAATGCAAAAACGTTCCAATGGACTTCTGAGTATGAAGACGCCTTTCAAAGCATTAAGTCCTACTTATCTTCGGCGCCTTTGCTGGTGAAGCCCATTCCTGCCGAACCTTTATATTTGTACCTAGCAGCTAGTTCATTGGCGATTGGAGCGGTTTTGTGCGTGAAGTTGGGAAAACAACACCCAAAGATATTATGTAAGTCATGTCCTTCGGGATGCCAAAAACAAGGTACCGAACATTGAAAAGTTTGTTTTGCTTTAATAATCACTGCTAATGAAAGCTTAGGCAATACTTCCAGTGGTAGGCTGGTAATAGTATACAGATCGACCTCTGAAGAAGATTATGGGTGGCCGGAGGTATCGGGAGGCTAGGCTGCGTGGACGATGGAATTGTCCTAATTCTTTATTGAGTATCATCCCTCAACCGCCATCAAAGGGCAAGCCTTGGCGATTTTGTGGTCGAGTGTTCGCTTCTCAAATCCCGATGAAGTCATAGCTAAAATTTGAAGGATCTCGATAGAAGCGATTCTTGCCGTTCTTCACGACGAGGAGAGAGTCATGGATGACATGTATCTGATGGGTCTTCTACTTTGGGCGTCGATGGGCGAGGATTATCTTGACCAAATCGGAGGGATTCAAGTCAAAAAGCCATCGTGTTTTAATTCAAAGCGACGAAACAACGACGTTTGAATATGAAGGCGATATTAAGCCTAGGTTTACTTTAGCAAGAAAGAGTCTTGAAGTCAAAAGAATAGTCATCTTCAAAGATTCTCGATTAATTGTAAAATAATTGTCTGGAGAATACGAAGCCTGAGGTCCGAGGATGATCAAGTATTTGGCGGAAGTAAAGGAACGGCTTCAGTATTTCCAATCGTACGAGTTTCGGGGGGTCGAGCATAATAACAATTCTATTGCCGATGCACTCGCCAAACTAGCCACTACGGATGTTAATGTTTTCGAGGGGTCGGTGTATCTGGAAATTTTGTAACATCCTAGTGTTCTTCACGAGATGGTAATGTGCATTAATGAACCAAGCTCTTTGGTTGACGCCTATCTATCTGGAATATTTGGCTGATGGCGTCTTACCTTCGGATCGGATGCTCGCCAAGAAAATCAAGTACAAGAGTGCCAATTTTGTTTTGATTGATGGAGATCTCTTTCGAAGGGCCTTCTCGTCTCCTTTATTAAAATGTTTGACTCCATCCGAAGCTGATTATGCTCTCCGAGAAGTTCATGAAGGAATTTATGGCGACCGTATAATTTGCTAAGTCATTAGCCTATAAAGTACTTCGTCGAATTACTCTTCTAGCCTACTATCTTCAAGAAGCAATCGAGTATGTGAAGAGGTGCGAGAAGTGCCACCAACAATCAATCATGACGTACCCACCGGAAGAGCTATACTCGATCTTATCTCCTATACCTTCATTTGTCTGGGGGTTGATATCTTTGGGTCCACTCTGAAGAAGGCAAAAGGTCGGTCGGTTTTTGTTATAGTTGCCATAGACTATATGACCAAATGGGTAAAGCAAAGCCACTTAGGTCAATAACGGACAGAATGTTTGAAATTCGTGAAAGAATCGGTGGTATTTCATTTTGGAATTCCTAAGGTGGTAGTATCGGATAATGGACGCCACCAGGGATCGAAGTTTGAAGCATTTTTTGGCCGAATTGGGATCCAAAGACGAAAAGACTTCAAGGGCTCATCCTCAATCAAACGGACAAGTTAAAGTAACCAACAGAACACTGCTGAATGGGATCAAGCGTAGGTTGGACAAAGCTAAAGGCAGATGGCCAGAAGAGTTTCTAAGTGTACTATGGGCATATCGAACTACTCCGAGGACTACAACTGGGGATTCACCTTTCAGACTGGCTTATGGTACTGATGCCTTAGTCCCAGTTGAAATTGGGTCTCCAAGTCTTCGAGTTAGTCATTTCCAAGAGGTCTATAATGAAGAAGGACTGAGAGCCAATCTTGATTTATTGGAAGAAGTCAGAGAAATAGCCTTAATCAAATTGGCGGCCTATCAACGAAGAGTGGATAAGCATTATAATAAGGGGGTCAAGCTTCGTAGATTTGAAGTGGGAGATTTTGTCCTTAGAGAAGTCGAAGCATTTGCACCTCAGAATTTGGGTAAGCTGATGCCAAATTGGGAAGGACCCTACGAAATTACTGAAGTTCCGAAGCCAGGGACTTATCGTTTGAAAGCATTAGATGGGTCAGTAATTAAAAACACTTGGCATCTTTGGCGAGCTTAGAAAGTACTTTCAATGAGATTCATGATCGATTACATCAAAAGTCTCAGAAATATTTACATCATCATCAATAAAAGATCCTCTTTTTGTCTCAAAGCAAATTTTGTCTTTGTTCTTTTTTCGAGATATTGGTGTTAGGAGGTTCGGGAGGACTTCACGACCATTCGATGGTAGCCTTTTTGGCGGAGGTCACTATTTGGCATTGTCGGGGCCCTTGAGGTAGGCAATTGTCGTCACTTTGGTGTTAGGAGGTTCGGGAGGACTTGCGACCATTCGATGGTAGCCTTTTTTGGCGGGAGGTCACTATTTGGCATTGTCGAATTCCCTTGGGGTAGGCAATTGTCGTCTTTAGGTGTTAGGAGGTTCGGGAGGACTTGCGACCATTCGATGGTAGCCTTTTTGCGGTGGAGGTCACTATTTGGCATTGTCGGGCCCTTCGGGGTAGACAATTGTCGCCACTTAGACCTTATCGAAGTTCCTCGGGGGTAAGCAAGTGTCATCTTTAAGACATTGTCAGGCCCTTCGTGGTAGGCAATGATCGACACTTTAAACTTCGTCAGGCCCTTCGTGGTAGGCGAATGTTATCTTGTAGTTCTGTTAGGCCTTTCGGGGTAAACAAACTCCCAATAAAACAGATGTCTCGCACTTCGGTAACTCGATAAGTATCTCTTTACTTTATTACCTGAGTTTTTTCTAAGTGTTGAGTTCAGAATGCCTCGTTCTTTAAACTCATTTCATCTGTTATATGACATGCTTAATCATTTGAAGTTAAATCCTCGAAGGGATTTTTGTACACTTGTCCATATAAATTCATATTGAAGTATTGACATAAAATAAAAGTGCACTGAAGTCATAAGGAAGGAAATCATTTTTCATTAATATTTAGTTCATTTACAAATAAGGAAATAACATAAAATTTTTACAAATATTCATAATAAGACCGAAGACAATCCATAAAAAAATTGTGCTTCACGCAATACCATCATCATCCGAAGAGTCCAGCAGGTAAGGATCTAAGTTAGCCTTGATCAGCCTTTCCTTGCCAAGACTTCGGCAGAGCTCGTAGCTTTCTTTGTGAATCCTCATGATTTCTCCGTTTATTTCGTCCGAGTTCCTATACTCTTCACAAATTTCTTTGCAAAGAGCATCAATCGAGGAGGGAGGCCCAAGGTCTCAAGAGCCTTGAGTTCTCGGATCTCTTGCTCGAAATTCATCTGCCAGATATTCGGTTGAAGCTTTTCATCCTGCTCCATCTTACGGATCGTCTTGGTCAAGATTTTGGCGTTGGACTTCAACTCCTTGATCTTATTCATCCTCGCTTCATCCTCCGAACTAAGTCGACATTCATGTTGACAATTTCAAAGATCTTGAGCCTTAGTCGACTTTAGTTCTTCCTTGAGGCCTTCACTTCTCCCTTAGCTTGGGCCAACTCTTTACGAAGACCTTTTCGTTAGTATGAAGAAGGCCTTCACAAAGGAGTCCTTTCCCAAGCCAGGCGATTTCAGAGGAATTTTCCTTCTTCATTACCTCCTCCTGGATTCACTTCGAAATCTGGGACGAACGCCTTAATAATCTGACATTCGCTGTATATGTTCGGTGTTATTCATCGACCAGATATGTGATTATGAAAATAAGTAAGCAAAGGAAGGAAAGAGTCATTTACCTTAGCCAAGTAGCTTCATGCCTTCACCGAAAGAAGTCCCAATTTGAATCGTTCTCGAACCGATGGTCATCGGTCCTCATGAACGAAAGGCCTCAAACAGATTGAAAGGGAAATTGGCGTTGAACCGAGGCCACATGGTCGGTGGACCCATGGCGCGTCATCTTTGGAATTCGGAGGTCATTGGTCCTTGAGGAGGAGGCATAGGTATTGCGAACCCAAGTGAAGGATCCGCATGCATTGCCTCTGGAGAAGGTGATCGAGCCGGCATTGGCTCGGGGAGTTGAAGAAAGGTTCGAAGTCGAACCGGCCGACCGTCCGTCCAAACATTTTCTTTTCGACGAGAGAGAAGGGTTAAACCTGACCGGCTCGGCGCTAGGTGTTGGGATTTCAGTTAAAGGATTGGTTGTTGAAGGAGGGGGGACACGGAGTTCGTCGGCGGTAAGGGGAATTATTTTGCTTCTTAATTTTTTAGCATGAAGGACTTTCGCCCGATCGTGTGGAGGAATGTCAAGGAGACTCCTCTTTTTTGGGGTTGGTTCAGAAGTTGGTGGGGTTGGTTCAGAGGTTGTTGTTGTGGGTTCAATTTAAGGAATTGGTTGTGGGTTTACCTCAGGAAGGACCTCCTCGTCGCTTTCAGGATTTATCTCACGAAGAGTCCTGGCCTTTTGGCCGCCTTCTTCCTTCTATGAGGCCCGGAGGACCTCTTGAGGATGATGGGATTGTCGACTTCAGGTCATCATCCCAAGAGGGGTTGTTGTTGGTTCGAGGCGGGGGGTTCGGTCTTGGAAGGCTCCTCATTAGGGAGTTCTTCATGTGCATCGAGAATAATCCCCCACCAAGAAATCTTCCAAGTCTTTTACTTAGGGAAGTTGGTTTGATCAAAGACAACGCAAATAATCACAAGTTAGAATCCGTACCACATAAATATTTCAAAAAGTATATCATGAATGGTTCGAGACTCACATTTATGGTCATACAATGAGCTTGCTTGGTCAATAGAGTGAAGTTCCACTCTTGAGGAGGATCCTATTCGAAGTCACCCATCTCCCTCACGCCCTCGGGGATGTCACCGTCGCCAGGTAATCGCTCAAAATGGTCCAATCGGAAGGAGGAGAGATCCAGGACCAATGATGAAGAACCATTTCTCGTGCCATCCTTTGTTGCTTCGAGGGGTGCTCATCGGGGGCTCTTCTCGAATTTCGAGTTTAGGCGTGGGGACCGTTTGCTCAAGATTTTGAACCCTCGTTCTCGGGATCTGCCAAATAGGAAGAGGTGAATAAGAGATCAACAGAGGGGTAACCCCTAATTCATGGCGAAAGCGATGAACGCCAAGATATATGGATATAGGAGTTGGGCACCGGTTATGCGAAGCCCACTCACTCGATAAACCCTGGGAGGGTAACTATGAAGGCGTGGAGGGTAGTAATCCCTTCTCCAAAGTGAGTGGTCGGCATAACGACCACCGATCTGTCATTTGGTACATTCGCTTCTCGGTAATTTGAGCCCTCATGGCATAGTTATCCAGAACATGGTATCGAATCCGGAGAGCTCGTAGTTCAGATTCAGAGACGGTGGATGTGATGTTAGCGTGAGGAAATTGTTCCCCATCTTTGAAGAAATCAGTTGGAGATGGTGGATTGACACTTGAACCCTCTTGGTTAGGGTTTGAACGAGAAGAACTTGCAGGGGCTTGGCTTGGATTCACCATTGTTGAGCTTGCGAAAGCTAAAGAGAGGTTTTCTGAGAGAGAGAAGAAAGCTCAAAGGGTTCGAATTTCAAATCAGTAGGTAAAACCGTCAAATTTGGTGAAGTTTATCTTTTATATCTTGTGATTTACCATAGTGAAGCGGTAGCCTACGCATTTAATGTCAGTAATGATGAGAATTAAAGTGGAATGCGTTTGGATGACCTTTGAATATCTTATCAGATTGGGCCTGACTGTTGGATTTCTATTTTATTGGCCCATCCTGTTCAAATTCAAATCCTTTATCGATTGGGCTTATTGCTCGGGTATCCACTATCCAAATTTCTCCCTTATTCCACTTCGTATGTTAAAAGTGGGTATGATTCACTTATTTCCTATCCTTGGGCCTTTATTAAATTCTAAATATCATGAATCATATATAGTTTTCCATTAAACATCTTGTTTAACTAAAAAACTAGGGGGTAATGTTGGGTCATGATATTTCTCCTATTTTGGGTCGGGTATATTGGGCCCATTTATCAGTTTAATCTGTTGGGCTTTTATAATTAAGCCATGGGACTCTTTGAGCCTATTTATTGTGTCAACTTTATTTAATCCTATTGACCGCCTGGTTCGTTGGATTAACCCATTGGGTCATTTAATATCTATTACTTTGACTTGTAATGATGATATAGTATGACAGTTGACCAAGATATTTGCCATGCATTAATGTGGATGGGATTATAGTCGGCCGGCGGTGCAAACAGTGGCCAAGAGCAGTGGATGAACTCCATGCAGTCGGTCGAACCCATCAGGTCAGGGGGATATGTCAGGTGATAGTGGGCGGCACGATAATCCAAGTAAGGATATTATTTCTTAGTGAGTAAGTCTTCACAAGCAGGTACGTTTCATTCATATATACACATTCACACAACAGATAAGGAAGAGTCACTCTCAATACACTAAATTCTATTATCCTTTTGAGTTAACTTTGTGAACAGACATACTTACTCTCACGCTTTGAGCTATCCCTACGGTCCCGCCCATTGAGCTTGTGGTGTTTGTCGTGTTTACTGTGTAGGATCAGGACGTCTTTTGTGATTGGGACGTGGAGAAAGATCTTGGCGTTAACAAATTTGATCATCGTAATGGACAGATCTAAAATCTATTATTTCAAGTCACTGCGAATGATGTGCCCGGTTTGCTGGAAACATGCAATAGAAAAGTCGTCGACATCTCCATCCTCATCTCCTCGTCTCTTTCTCGAAATCAACATTAATCACTCATTTTAGTGTGTTTCGGATTTTTTATTTCACTTATTGATCTGAGTTTATTTTTAGATCTAATTCTTCCTTTGAATTTTTTGTTGGGGAAATTGTTTCCAAGTAAGTTCCCGTTCAAAGGTTAGAATATATATATATATATTTGTATTTTTTTTGTGATTAAGAGGCCAATGAAGATGGTATATTGGGAGAGTAGCATAGCATTGTAAATTATTAGTTCGATAGTATTTTTATTATTTCCTTCTCAAGTGATCTGGTTTAGGCCATTGATTTTGCAGCCAAATACATTAACAAGTTATAAATGATTGTGATTATGAAGGGTGGAAAGTTAGAGAGAGAAGAAAGAACTTTAATATTTGCAATGAAATTGAAATCATTTAAGAAAATAATGGATTGGAGGATATTTAGATTCATGGGTTATTGGGTATTGATAAAGAAATTGAAGACTGAATATGTATGGTGAGACAACATAATCATGATTAATCAGAACTATGTACCAATTAGAATTACTTTTGTTGTATAATAATTTGATTTATATATATTTGATTTAACTATTTATTGTAGAATTAAGTTTAATTTAATCTAATTAATTATACAGCTCAACTTCTATCTCCTTGTAAGCATATCGTGCATGTGACATATAAATTTGCAGTTAATATTTTAACAGTAGACAATTTTTCAAATTTTTATAAAAAAATTACAAGTCAATGAGTTGACTGAAAAATAAAATTAATTTAATAATATAAATATAAATTAGGGTTTAGTTAAATATAAAAATAATAATTTAACCCAACAAATAAGTTATTGGAATAGAGAAGTATTGTGATCCATGATATGGTTAAAGTTTAACCAAATTTGTAATAAATCTAGTATTCAAACATATATATATATATATATATATATATAATGGAGTCTCCACTCCCTCCTATAATGTAGTTTTTTTAATAATGTTATTATCACATAAAAAAATATTATATAATACTCACATACACATACATGATATACGAATCCCACAGTATGCATGTGTGTAAGACCCCAACTTATTATAAATAAAATTGAATTTTCCTTTATTCATTATTCTAAATTAATAAGGGTTAATTTGATATAATTCTTTGGTTATGGGTGAAATATGCAAAGTTTACAAAATAAGCAAGTGGTTATAAAATATTCATTATTATCATTAGGGAATATTCGTTTGGTCGTGGAATATTCTTTTTGTCGGGAATCTCCGTATGCACTGGCCAAGTAGCATCATTGGTGGGCCCTATAACGGAAAAACGGTTGGATGAAAGAAAGCGACAAAGATTGAGTTTTATAAATAACGGCAGAATTGTTATTCAAGATTAACAACTGTTGGGTTACCCGGTGGTTAAAATACGATAATATCGCGTATTGACAAAGAAGACACATACCAGGTATTGCATGTGATTGTTGAATTATTGATCATTACGTAAAAGGCACTACTCGATAATTGTTACGATGAGTTCTTCGCTCAATATTATATTGATTCAATAATTCTTTGCGTTGATATTTGGTATCACCGTTGTTTCAATAATTGTCATTACACGATTTTTTCCATTATCAAATCAATAATTCATATTATTTGAATAATATTATCGAGATAACATTATTGGCAATGTCTAGAAAGTTTTGTCTAAGGAGAGGTTTGGTCACCTAATTGCGGCCGCCAAAGTAGGGAGAAATCCTTATTGGAAAGCCCTCTTTCCTCGGGAACCTGCCTCGTTTGTTAGTAATGTGACTCTATAATATTATTTGTGAATAATTAATTATTGATTTATATGATATTGATTTTATGTGGATATAGATGGAGAAAATTTTAATGTGACAATTGTTGAAAATTAATATTTTATCTTTTTCGATAAAATAATTTATTTAAATATATTATTTTAATAATATATTAACGATGATATTTTTATAATGAATGTGGGATATATGAGTATATGAGGAGGTAGAGTATTTTGTGGCATTAAATGTTTAACATATGTTTTGTGTGTCGGTGGACACAATTCTTGATCAAAATTTATTATAGTATCGTAAAATTGCCCGCTTATGGATTTTGGATAATTTCTGCTTTAGAATTTGGAAAAAAAAATTCTGCGCAAAGTTGTAGAAATTGAAATTCCTATAAAAAGTCGCGAGATTTGAATTTTCGATAAAAGGGATATTTATTGTGAATTATTGATGTTTTGAGTTCAAATAATTGATTTTTGGAAATTTTAATTATTATTTTCAAGAAAAACGTTTTTCAAAGGTTGGTGAGCATCTTTAACATGTGGTTGGTGGCTAAAATCAGATTCCTTGGTGGTGGGCTTGAATATTTGGTAAATAATAATAATTTATTAATTTAGTCTCCTTTTGGCGTTCTAACATTTTCCTATAAATAGAGGGGCTAAGTTAGAATTGAAAATCACACCGAAACTAAGTTTTCTCTTTTCTCTCTAAATTATCGGCGTATTCTTGTGAGTATACTTTGAGTGTTCTTTATCTGGTCTTGGGTTTCACAAGACTATATCTAAATTCGATCGTAAGTATGGTTATTTTGAGGTAAAGGATGATATTTCTTTCATGAATGATATTATTTTCTTCAATATCATTATGCCAAAATATTGGTTGAACTTTTTATCAAATTTGGAACTTTTTCATGTATGAGTTTCTATTCATGAGTTACTTATTTACGAGTTCTTACTATTCATGAGTTACTATTCACGAGTCTTACTATTCACGAGTACTATTCACGAAAGCGTGAAGATGTTTTTTGTGAAATTTCTATCTTTTTATGTTTGGGTTACTATTCACGTACTCACGACTTTATTCACGTATCTGACGGCCTTATTCACGAATACGACCTTTATTC
Source organism: Panax ginseng (assembly GCA_020205605.1). Classification (NCBI taxonomy): domain Eukaryota; kingdom Viridiplantae; phylum Streptophyta; class Magnoliopsida; order Apiales; family Araliaceae; genus Panax; species Panax ginseng. Next base: position 4,605,357 of record CM035127.1, read on the forward strand.
AATCAAAAATGAAAATTTTTCTTTTTGTCCAAGATGTCTATTTTGGCTACTATCTTTGATTGTATCCATGTTTTGATCGTTATTTTAAGTTACGCTTCAAAATCGTTTTATTATGAAGTATTATCGATCTTGGATAAACCGTTGTATGAATCTCTAATATTTGTCCTTCTATCTCACCGGATTCGTTTCTTAAAAATATTTTTCATCATCCTCGGTCCTTAATGGTGATATTTGATGAATATCTTTGGCACCAGTAGTGCAAAGATGAACGATTAATCGATGAATATCTTTGGCACAGTAGTGCAAAGATGAGCAGTGTTGAGATGAACATGACCATCTGGCGATTTAAATGAATATCTTTGGCCCAGTAGTGCAAAAGATGAATATTGATTGTTATTACGAGGATAAAATATTGATGATGAACTTTTAAACCTTAGAAGACAATAGAATTCTTTCTCTACGTGACTCTTCTAATGGATTCTTTATTCCACCGCATTTGTTGATCTAAAACTTGTTGTCTATTGTATTCTATTAGATTTTTCCTGTTGAAGACTAACGATAATTTGTTGTATATTATCTTAGTCATAATATTCTTCTTTGGGCTAGTTGAGCTCACCCTTTTCCTTGTTGTTCCATTTTCTTCTCGGGAGGTGAGAATAAAGCGAGGATCGAGTCGGGGTATGGAATGAAGGTTCTAGAGAGAGTTGTTTAGTAGTCCTCACCATTTTGTAAAATAATGTATCAATAATTATGATGGGGATTTATTTACGTGTGGATATTGTCTGCAGGCGACAATATCTCGTATTTAAACTCACATTATGTATTGTCGTATTTCACACGACATTTGTATTATTGAAGTTGTAGTTATTTACATACCATGTATTTTTGGCGACTCGAGAATGGGTTGGGTGGAATGGACCTATTTTGGGGCGTCCACGGTTGGTATCGAGCTTAGGATATGATCTCCGCGGAGATTGGGGAATAGAACTAGGAGGGAGAGATAATAAATCCTTCGCCGCTAAGTGTGTCCTACCTAAGCTTATTTGTTGGTGATCATAATATAGGATATTATGTGATATGTTAATTTGTTTAATTAACCCTTGTTTTATGGCGATTTAAGAATGGGCTGCGAAACGTTAACAATGGAGTTTATGATACTGCGGAGACGCCTTGGACTCACCAACGAGGAGAACGTGCAACAGTGGCAATGTTCCTCCCGTGAACAACGCCAATGGAGCAAATGATGAACGCACGGGATGTTTAGAAGCTTTTTGCGCTTCATGCAAAATCGCATTTAGGAGACTCGTGTACAAAATACGGGAAGAAATGATAGTATCGTGCGGTTTGTCACGGCCAAACAATTCAAAGAGTTGGGACCACCAGATTTCCATGGAAAGTTCGGATCCGTCAAGGCAGAAACGTGGGTCAAGCAAATTACCAAGATATTCGATGTCTTGGGGTGCACGGAGGAATAGAAGGTTCCATTCGCCACCTTTATGTTTCGTGGTGAAGCAGATTACTGGTGGGAATCTGTGAAGCGTACCCAGCCAGATGCACTTAACATGTCTTGGGAAAGATTTCAGAAACTGTTCAATGACAAGTACTTTCCAGAAAGTATTCGTCATATGAAGGAGGTAGAGTTTATTAGACTCGAACAGAACAACATGACGGTGTCTCAGTACGAGGCAAGGTTCGCAGAATTATCCAGGTTTGCACCTCATTTGGTGGAGAATGAGGAACGAATGATGCGTATGTTTCTGAGAGGTCTAAAACCAGAGATTCGTTAATACCTTATCTCTCATAAATTTTCTCTCAGATTCAGATGTTGTCAATGTGGCTCGATTATTAGAGCGAGATAGTGAGTATACTCAACCGAGGGACCATAATCAGGGTAGTCTTCAGAACGATGATAACCAGCGAGGGGGAAAGAATACGGACAAAGGCGGTAACCACTTAGGTGGTAATCGTGGACATGATAATAGGAGAGGTGACTCAAATGGAAATTTCAGGAAGAGAAGATTCAACAATGACGGGAAGATATCAACTAAGGCACCAAAGACCAACAACAAATGCTTTAGGGAGGAGAAGGACCGCCAGCTTAGATGTTACAAATGCGGAAGGAGGGACATATCATTAAACCGTCCCACAACAATCCAAGGTATGTTACAACCGTGGAAAGGAAGGCCACATCGCCGAGATTGTACTATCGCGAAACCAAGTTCAAAGAGAGTGGTGATTCCAAGGGTCATCCGGATAAGTCGAAATCGGCGGTTTCGGAAGAAGCGTTTTGTCGTGATCGACAAAAACGTGAGGAACCCAAACGAGGTGATCACGGGTAAGCTAATCTTGAATTTTTACGGTTTATACCTTACTAGATACTTTGATTCTACCCATTCTTTTATCTCTCCGCTTGTGTTCAACGCTTAAACTTGACTCGGAGAAATTAGATTTTGATTTATCTGTTGAAACTCCGTTGGGTGAAACCTTCGTTACATCTACAGTTTATAAATCTTGCATGATCCAAGTTGGCACTATCACATTACCTGTTGATCTTATCTCTTTAAAGATACTTGCTTTTGATGTGATTTTAGGAATTGATTGGTTAACCACTCATCATGCCAAAATTGAATGTTTTCGTAAGGTTTGTTAGTTTTCATATTCCTAACCAACCTGTCATACGAATTCAAACCACTAAACCACTAAAATCACTCATCGTCATATCAAGCCACAAAGCTATTCGTTTATTGAAAAACGGATGTCAAGCTTTCTTAGCCCATGTTATGGATTTGAATAAAGACAAGTCAGATTTGAATAATATTTCTGTGGTTAGAGAATTCCCTGATGTATTTCCTGAAGAGCTTCGGTTACACCCCCGAACATGATGTTGAATTCTTTATTGACCTTGAACCGCACAAAGCCCATTTTAAAACCCCATATCGAATTGCTCTATTGAACTTCGTGGAGTTAAAAGTCCAACTACGTGAGTTATTAGACATCGGTTTCATTCGTCCCCAAAGACGCTCCTTGGGGTGCTCCTGCTTTTATTCGTAAAAGAAGAAAGACGGGAGTATGCGACTTTGTATTGACTATCGAGAATTGAACCATGTCACCATCAAGAATAGGTATCCGCCACCTCGCATTGATGACACCGTTCGACCCGATTCTGAAGGAGCGCAATTCTTTTCAAAGATCGATCTTAGCTTACGGATATCATCACCAAGATTAAAACCGAGGATATTCCAAAGACGGCATTCGGGACTCGATCACGGCATTATGAATTCTTGGTCATGTCTTTTGGAATGACTAATGCTCCTCCGCTTTCATGGATATGATGAACCGTGTATTTAAGGAATATTTGGATCGATTCGTTGTTATCTTTATTGATGACATCCTCATCTATTCCAAAAGCCGTGAAGATCATGAGCACCATTTGAAGCCGGTACTACAAAGACTTCGTGAACACAAGCTTTATGCCAAGTCAAGAAATGCGAGTTCGGCTTGAGAAGTAGCATTCCTTGGGCACGTGGTGTCAAAACAAGGAGTATCTGTTGACCCGGCGAAGATTGAAGCAATACAAAGTTGGGAGCAACCTAAGTCTGTAATCGAAATACGTAGCTTTCTAGGCTTAGTTGGTTATTATCGGAGATTCATGGAAAGATTTTCTCAAATCGCTAGTCCATTAACTCAGCTGACTCGTAGAGATACAAAATTCGAATGGAGCACGAAATGTGGGAAGAGCTTCGAAGAACTTAAGAAGAGACTCATTTTGGCACATGTTCTCACCATACCATCCTCGAAAAGCGAACGTGGTAGGCGACGTGTTGAGTAAAGATCGATATCTGATGCGAGTACGATATTGTCAAAGACTCATCTCGTATAACTTACAAATGATGAAGATAGAGTTAAAGACTCTAGGAATACGAGTAGAATCGACTTTAATCGATAATGTTAAAGCCGCCAAGCTACAAACCCGTTTGATGAATATAAAGAAGAAGGTGCAAGAAGGCGTTATTCTGTAAGTAAGAGTCAATGAAGAAGAAAGCTCAAACCTTCGATTTATGAATTTATTCTCGATCGAGTAGAAAGCGTGGCCTATAGACTCGCTTTACTACCAAGTATGTCGGCGTGTTTATAATATTTTTACGTCTGAGATGTTACGTAAATATGTAGACGACAACGAATAACATCATTGAGTTAGAACCGCATTTAGATAGCCAAGACTTAACATACGAGGAAGTACCTGTCAAGATTTTGGATAGGAAGAAGCATGTGCTACGTACGAAGGTTATACCACAAGTTAAGGTTTTGTGGAGAAACCATGCAATTGAGGAAATAATATGGGAGTTGGAATCGGAGATGAAAGCGAGGTACCCTCACCTTTTCGATATACCAGGTACGTACGTCAATTTCGAGGACGAAATTTCATAAGGAGGGGAGGTTGTAAGACCCCAACTTATTATAAATAAAATTGAATTTTTCTTTATTCATTATTCTAAATTAATAAGGGTTAATTTGATATAATTCTTTGGTTATGGGTGAAATATGCAAAGTTTACAAAATAAACAAGTGGTTATAAAATATTCATTATTGTTTGGGAATATTCGTTTGGTCGTAGAATATTCTTTTTGTTTGAATCTCCGTCGATTTACTGCCAAGTAGCGATCATTAGGTGGGCCCATAACGGAAAAAATGAGTTGGATGAAAGAAAACGACAAAGATTGAGTTTTATAAATAACTCTACGTAAATTGTTACCGAATTAACAACATTGTTGGGTTACCCGGTGGTTAAAATACGATAATATACGCGTGGTTGCAAGATAGCACCTTTATATTGCATGATTGTTGAATTATTGATCATTACGTAAGAAGGCACTACTCAATAATTGTTACAGTGAGTTCTTCGCTCAATATTATATTGATTCAATAATTCTTTGCGTTGATATTTGGTATCACTTTTGTTTCAATAATTGTCATTACACAAGATTTTCCATTATCAAATCAATAATTCATATTATTTGAATAATATTATCAGATAACATTATTGGCAATGTCTAGAAAGTTTGTCTAAGGAGAGGTTTGGTCACCTAATTGCGCGCCAGTAAGGAGAAATCCTTATTGGAAAGCCCCTCTTCCTAGAACCGCCTCGTTGTTAGTAATGTGATTCTATAATATTATTTGTGAATAATTAATTATTGATTTATATGATATTGATTTTATGTGGATATAGATGGAGAAAATTTTTAATGTGACAATGGTTGAAAATTAATATTTTATCTTTTTCTGATAAAATAATTCATTTAAATATATTATTTTAATAATATATTAACGATGATATTTTTTATAATGAATGTGGGATATATGAGTATATAAGGAGGTAGAGTATTTTGTGGCATTAAATGTTTAACATATGTTTTGTGTGTCGGTGGACACAATTCTTGACCAAAAATTTATTATAGGCGTTAAAATTGCTTCGTTTATGGATTTTGGATAATTTACATTTGGAATTTGGAAATATTTTCTTCTGCAAAGTTGTAGAGAATTGAAATTCTTATAAAAATTTCATGAGATTTGAATTTTCTGATAAAAGGGATATTTATTGTGAATTATTGATGTTTGAGTTCAAATAATTGATTTTGGAAATTTTAATTATTATTTTCAAGAAAAACGTTTTTCAAAGGTTGGTGAGCATCTTTAACATGTGGTTGGTGGCTAAAATCAGATTCCTTGGTGGTGGGCTTGAATATTTGGTAAATAATAATAATTTATTAATTTAGTCTCCTTTCAGCGTTCTAACATTTTCCTATAAATAGAGGCTAAGTTAGAATTGAAAATCACACCGTAAACTAAGTTTTCTCTTTCTCTCTCTAAATTATCGAGCGTATTCTTGTGAGTATACTTTGAGTATTACTATACGGTCTGCGGGTTTCACAAGACTATACCTGAAATTCAATCGTAAGTATGGTTATTTTGAGGTAAAGGATGATATTTCTTTCATGAATGATATTATTTTCTTCAATATCATTATGCCAAAATATTGGTTGAACTTTTTATCAAATTTGGAACTTTCACCGTATAGCAATACTCAAAGTATACTCAAAATACTCACAAGAATACGCTCGATAATATAGAGAGAGAATACTTCAGTTTCTGGTGTGATTTTCAATTCTAACCTAAACACCTATTTATAGAAATTGCTAGAACACCAAAGCGAAAAATTTAATATAATAATATATATATATATATCAAAATTCTCTACGCCATTCTTGAATTTGAAAATCTAGAATTCAACCCATTCAAATCACATGTTAGACCCAAAAAACGTTTTTCTTATTTTAAATATTTTAAACTTCCAAAATCAATTATTTTGAGCTTCGAACTTCAATAATTCATAATAAATAACCCTTTTATCAGAAAATTCGAATCTCATGAGTTTTATAGGAAATTCAATTCTCTACAACTTTGCAGAAGAAAGTTTCTCCAAATTCCAAACAGAAAATGACCGAAATCCATAAACGAGCGATTTTTTCAGTTATAATCAAATTTCGATCGATAAATGGGTCCATGAGACATGTTTAACATGTTTTAAACATTTATTGCAACAAAAATACTCTTCCTCCTCAGATACTCATATATCCCACATTCGTTGTAAAATATCACCATTATTATATTATTAAAATATAATATTATATATATATAAATGAATTATTTTATCGGAAAAAGATAAAATTTCAATTTTCAACAATTGTCACATTAAAAATTTTCTCCATCTATATCCACATAAAATCAATATTTTCCTCATCATATGAATCAATAATTAATTATTCACAAATAATATTACGTAATCACAATATCGACAACGAGTGCGCTTCCTGGAAAGAGGGGCTTTCGATAAGAATTTCTCCTTCTCTGGCCAAGATTAGGTGACCAAACCTCTCCTTAGATGTAACTTTCTAGACATTGCCAATAATGTTATCTAATAATATTATTCGAGATAATATGAATTATTGTTTCGACAATGAAAAATACTGTGTAATGACAATTATTAAAACAATGAACATAAAATATCAACGCAAAGAATTATTGAATCAATAAAATAAAATCTTCGAATAAAGAATTATCAAACATTATTGAGTAGTGGCTTCTTCACGTAAGAGTCAATAATTGGTGCAATACTGCGGCTACTGCTCAACAACGCAATAGACATCGTGGTTTTTAACCACCGTATTCCAACAAAGGTAAACCAGAATAACTACGCCTGTTATTTTTAAACAACTTATATTTGTCATTTTCTTCCTCCAATCGCTTTTCGTTATGGGGCTACACATGGTCATGCTACGTCAGTCATTTAATATTCCCGGACGATTTAATATTCCACGACCAAACGAATATTCCCCGACAACAATGAATATTTTATAATGGATTCTTTGTTTCACCGCATTTGTTGATCTAAAACTTGTTGTCTATTGTATTCTATTAGATTTTTCCCTCATTTGAGACTAACGATAATTTGTTGTATATTATCTTAGTCATAATATTCTTCTTGGGCTAGTTGAGCTCACCCTTTCCTTGTTGTTCCATTTTCTTCTCGGAGAGGTAACAAAGCATGAGGATCGAGTCGGGGTATGGAATGAAGGTTCTAGAGAGAGTTGTTAAGTAGTCCTCACCATTTTGTAAAATAATGCATCAATAATTATGATGGGGATTTATTTACGTGTGGATATTGTCTGCAGGCGACAATATCTCGTATTTAAACTCACAAAGATGTATTGTCTTATTTCACACGACATTTGTATTATTGAAGTTGTAGTTATTTCGCATTACCATGTATTTGGCGACTTTCGAAATGGGTTGGGTGGAATGGACCTATTTTGGGGCGCCATGTGTGTGTGTACGTAGGGGTGATCATTCGGTTGTAAATCAAACCAATAAAAGTATTTGTTATAACCGAAAACCAATTAATGACAATTTTACTATCCGAAATAATAATCGAAATTTAAAAATACCCGAATACTCGAATGGCGAATGTAAGACCCCAACTTATTATAAATGAAATTTAATTTCCTCTATTTATTATTTTAAAATAGTAAGGGTTGATTTGATTAATGTGGATAGTTATGGGTAAAATACGCAAATATTTCAAATAAGCAAGTGGTTATAGAATATTCGTTTGGTCGTGGAATATTCGTGATCGCTTGGGAATATTAAATGACGACAAATAAGCGACCGTATATGGGGCCCCATAACTGGAAAGCGATTGGATGAAGAAAAAATGACAAATATAAGTTGTTTAAAAATAATGGCGTAGTTATTACTAATTATCTTTAAAAAATACTTGGTGGTTAAAACACAAGAAGCATACCAGCGGTATTGCACAATTATTGATTCTTACGTAAGAAGGCACTTTACTCAATAATGGTTACGATAATTACTATTCAATTATTTTATTTTATTGAGTTAATAATTGTTGCGTTGATATTTTATATTCATTGTTGTTTCAATAATTGTCATTACACAAGATTTTCATTATCGAAGCAATAATTCATATTATCTCGAATAATATTATTACATAACATTATTGGCAATGTCTAGAAAGTTCTATCTAAGGAGAGGTTTGGTCACCTAATCAAGCTACCACTAAGAGAAACTTATTGAAAGCCCCTCTTTCCTCGAACCGCTCAGTTGTCAATATTGTGATTCTGTAATATTATTTGTGAATAATTAATTATTGATTCATATGATGAGGAAAATATTAATTTTATGTGGATATAGATGGAGAAAATTTTTAATGTGACAATTGTTGAAAATTAAAATTTAATCTTTTTCTGATAAAATAATTCATTTAAATATATTATTATATTTTAATAATATAATAATGATGACATTTTTACGATAAATGTGGGATATATGAGTATATGTAGAGGAGGAGTATTTTTGTTACCAAAAAAATTTAAAGCAAGTTTTATGTGTCGGTGGACCCCATTTCTTGACTGAAATTTGATTATAGGCTGTAAAATCGCCCGTTTGTGGATTTCGGGCAATTTCTGTTTGGAATTTGGAAAAACTTTCTTCTGTAAAGTTGTAGAGAATTGAATTTCCTATAAAAACACGCGAGATTCGAATTTTCTGATAAAAGGACTATTTATTATGAATTATTGAAGTTCCGAAGCTCCGAAATAATTAATTTTTGGAAGTTTAAAATATTTTAAGTACCAAAAACGTTTTTTTTATTTTGGTGTGTTTCACATGTGTGTGGAAGGAGCTGAATTCAGATTCTTGGTGCGTAGGAAGTTGTGGAAAAATAATAATAATATTATTAAATTAAATTTTCTGCTTTGGTGTTCTAAAGATTTTCCTATAAATAGGTGCTTGGGTTAGAATTGAAAATCACACCGTAAAAGTTTTTCTCTCTATATTATTGAGCGTATTCTTGTGAGTATTTTGAGTATATTTTGAGTGTTGCTATACTGATGCAAGTTCAAGTCATTGCTTTATATCCTGTTTTTCAATTAAAAGTATTGATCTTTCGAGGTAAGAGATATTATTTTTTTCGTAATGATATTATTTCTTCAATATCATTATCTTTGAAATATTGATCTGAAATTTTATCAAATTTGGAACTTTTGGTGTCGAGTTCTTATTCACGATACTCTGAGACTTTATCCACGATATCTTACACACTATTCACGAATACGACAATTATTCATCAAAAATAAAAATTTTCCTTTTCGTCTAAAAAATATCTATTGTGGATACTAGCTTTGATTGTATCCATGTTTTGATCATTCTTGAATTTTACACCACTATGATTATTTTTGAGGTATTTTTGGACATGGATAAAATAAAGTACGAATCCTTAATCCTTAATCCTTGTCATTTTGTTTCACTGGATTCATTTCTTTAAAAATATTTTTCATCATCCTCAGTCCTAAATGATGATATTATTGAATATCTTTGGCCCATAGTGCAAAGATGAATGATTTCGATGAATATCTTTGGCACAAGCAAGTGCAGATGATGCAGTGTTTAGATAAACATGACCAACTGATGAATATCTTTGGCCTGTAGTGCAAAGATAAATATTTGATTCCAGATATATATTGATTGATGTTACAGGGATAAAAGATAGACGATGAACTTTTAAATTCATATATAGAAGATAGTAGTTTGCATTCTCTACTTAACTCTTCTAATGAATTATTATTTTCGTTGCGAATATTGATTTAAAACTTGTTGTCTATTGTATTCTATTAGATTTTTCCTGTTGAAGACTAACGATAATTTGTTGTATATTATCTTAGTCATAATATTTTTTTTTCGGGCTAGTTGAGCTCACCCTTTTCCTTTTTGTTCTATTTTTCTTCTCGTGACGCTGGCGAGAATGTAGCGAAGTCTTAGTGGGGTATGGAATGAAGGTTCTAGAGAGAGTTGTTTAGTAGTCCTCACCATTTTTTGTAAAATAATATATAAATAATTGTGATGAGGATTTATTTGGGTATAGATATTGTCTGTAAGATAATATTTGTAATTAAACTCACAGCTTTCTTGTTGTAATAATAAAGTTGTAGTTGTTTACGTACCATGTATTGACAACCTCGTAATGGGTGATGTATACCTATTTTGGGGGCGTCACAGGTTGGTATCGTAGCTTAGGGATATGATCTCCATGAGATCGGGGAATAGAACTAGAGGAGGAGAGACGAGTAAATCCTTCGCTAATGTGTTCTACCTAAGCTTATTTGTTAGTTGGTCAAGATATAGGGATATTATGTGATATATTGATTTCCTTAATTAACCCTTGTTTTATGATGATGATTTGAGAATGTCACCGAGAATATTAACAAAGGAGTAAATGAGACTGTGGAGACGCATGTACTCACCAACGAGGAGAAACGTCAACAAAGTGGCAATGTTCCTTCCGTGAACAAACACCAATCGAGAAGATGATGAACGAGGGATGTTTAGAAGCTTTTTGCGAGCTTCATGCAAAATCGAATTTGCGGAGACTCGTGTTCAAAATATAGGAGAAATGATAGCAATTCACGGGTTGTCACAACCAAGCGCTTCAAAGAGTTGGGACCACCAGAATTTAAGGAAAGCCGATCCGATCATGGCGTGGAAACATGGGTCAAGCAAATTACCAAGATATTCGATGTCTTGGGATGCACGGAGGAACAGAAGGTTCCATTCGCCACCTTTATGTTCCGTGGCGAAAGCGCACTCTTGGTGGGAGTCTCGTAAGCGTACCCATCCAGCAAAGACTCAACATGTCTTGGGAAACGCGTTTGAAACTATTTAATGACAAATACTTTCCCGAAAGTGTTCGTCATATGAAGGAAGTGGAGTTCATCGATTAGAACAAAACAACATGACGGTGTCTCAAAGACGAGGAAAAAGTTTGCGAGTTATCCGTGTTTGCACCTCATTTGGTGGAGAATGAGGAACGTATGACGTGGATGTTTCGAGAGGTTTGAAACCCGTCGATACGACAATATCTCATTTCTCATAAATTTTCTCTATTCGGATGTTATAAACAGGGCTCAATTATTAGAAATGAGATAACGAGTACGGCCAACCAAGGGACCACAATCGGATCATACCGGAGATAAGCGATCAACAAAACAACGATGACCAAATGGAGAAAGAAAAAGACGGACAAAAATGGTAACCACTCGGTGGTAATCATGACCATGAAAATAGAAGAAGCGAAATCGAGAGAGATTTTAAAAAGAGGAGATTTAACAACGACCATGTGAAGACGACAAAGCACAAAGAAGAATCGGTTCTAAGGGAGAGAAGGACCACCCCATTATATGCTATAAATGCGGAAAGAGGACATATCACCAAACCGCCCACAACAGTTCAAGGTATGCTATAATTGTGGAAAGGAAGGACATATCGCCGAGATTATGCGATAATAAACCTAGTTTAGTGGGGGATTTGGTGACTCAAAAGATCGTCCCCGTAAAAGTCAAAGTCAATCGGTTCTGGAAGAAGCGTTTGTTGTGGTCGGTCAAAATGCGAGAACCCAAACGAGGTGATCACGGGTAAGCTATTTATAAATTTTTGCGAAGTTTATACCTTACTTGATACCGTCTTACCCATTCATTTATCTCTCCTACTTGTGCTCAATGTTTAAACTTGACTCGGGAGAAATTAGACTTTGACTATCTCTGTGGAAACTCCGTTGGGAGAAACTTTCATCACATCCAATCGCTTATAAATCTTGTTTGATTCAAGTTGGTACCATCACCTTACCCGCTGACCTTATCTCTTTAAAGATACTTGCTTTTGATGTGATTTTAGGGATTGATTGGTTAACTACTCATCATGCCAAAATTGATTATTTTCGTAAGTGTTGTTAGTTTTCATATTCCTAACCAACTGTTGTAGGAATTCAAGCAACTAAACCATTAAAATCAATCACCGCATATCTAATCATAAAGCTATTCGCTTATTGAAAAACGGATGTCAAGCTTTCTTAGCCCATGTTATGGATTTGAATAAAGACACGCCAAATTTGAATAATATTCCTGTTGTTATTGACTTTCTTGACGTATTTTCTTGAAGAACTTCCCGGCCTACCCCGAACGCGTGAAGTTGAATTATTTATTGATCTTGAACCCGCACAAAGCCCATTTCTAAAACCCCATATCGAATGGCTCCTATTGAACTTCGTGAGTTAAAGGTCCAACTACGAGAGTTGTTGGACATCTGTTTCATTCGGCCCCAAGTACATCTCCTTGGGGTGCTCCTGCTTTATTCAGTAAAGAAGAAAGACGGAGTATGCGACTTTGTATTGACTATCGGGGATTGAACCATGTCACTATCAAGAATAGGTATCCTCTACCTCGTATTGATGACTTGTTTGACCAGTTGCAAGGGGCACAATTTTTTTCAAAGATCGATCTTCGTTCTGGATATCATCAACTGAAGATTAGAACTGAGGATATTCCAAAGACTGCCTTTAGAACTCAGTACGGGCATTATGAATTCTTAGTCATGTCTTTCGGATTGACTAATGCTCCTGTGGCTTTCATGGATATGATGAATCGAGTATTCAAGGAATATTTGGATCAATTCGTTGTTGTCTTTATTGATGACATCCTCATATATTCCAAAAGTCGTGAAGATCATGAGTACCATTTGAAGCTGGTACTCCAAAGGCTTCATGAAAACAAGCTTTATGCCAAGTTGAAGAAATGCGAGTTCTGGCTTGAGGAAGTAGCATTCCTTGGGCACGTGGTGTCGAAACATGGAGCAACCGAAGTCGGTGACTGGAGTACGTAGCTTTTTGGGCTTAGCTGGTTATTATCGGAGATTCGTGGAAGGGTTTTCTCGAATCGCTACTCCATTAACCCAGCTAACTCTGAAGGATACAAAATTTGTTTGGAGCAAAGAATGCGAGAAGAGTTTCCAAAAGCTTAGAGAGAGACTCGGGTTCAAGACTGTTTCAACAATACCATCTGGTACGGATGGATTTGTTATCTACAGCGATGCTTCATGCAAAGGGTTAGGATGTGTTCTCATACAACGTGGGAAAGTCATAGCCTATGCCTCACGACAATTTAAAGAGTATGAGAGGAATTATCCTACTCATGATCTAGAGTTAGTTAGCAATGATCGTTTTATTAAAAGATCCGAGTCACTATCTATATGGGGAGAAAGTGGAGATATATTCGCACCATAAAAGCCTCAAATATTTCTTCACGCAAAAGGAACTCAACATGCGAACGACGACGTTGGCTCGAGTTGTTGAAAGATTACGACCACACTATTCAATACCATCCCGGAAAGCGAACGTGGTAATGACGCGTTGAGTAGAAGATCATATGCAGGAATGAGTGCGATGATGTCAAGTATACGCATAGAGCCAACTTTAATAGAAAAAGTTAAGGTTGCTCAAGCCACCGACCCGGAGCTAATGCGTATGAAGAAGAAAGTACAAGAAGGTGCTATTCCGGAAGCGAGAATTGATGAAGAATGAATACTTCGAGTCCACTCCAGACTTTGTGTTCCTAACGACTCTGATTTGAAGTACAAGATTATGATGGAGGCACACAATACACCATTTGCAATCCATCCTGGAAGTACTAAAATGTATCATGATGTTCGACATACATTTTGGTGGAACAATATGAAGAGAGAGATTGCAAAGTTTATCTCGATGTGTTTAACTTGTCAACGTGTAAAGGCGGAGCATCTAATACCTAAGGGTCCGTTGCAACCACTTGAGATTCTGAAATGGAAGTGGGAACACATTACCATGGATTTCGTTACGGGTCTTCCTACGGTTTCTCAAGGCATCAATGCCATTTGGGTTATTGTTGATAGATTAACCAAGTCTGCTTTCATTTCTTGCCGATCACGGAGACTTATTCCCTTGAACGTCTTCTTAAGTATATATGTAGATGAGATTGTGAGGTTGCATGGCATGCCCAAGATCCATAGTTTCGGATCGTGACCCAAGATTCACTTCAAGATTTTGGGTTAGCTTGCAAAAAGCTATGCGCACGCATTTACGATTCGATTCGCATATACCATCCTCAAACGGACGGACAATCGAGAGAGACTATTCAAACTCTTGAAGATCTATTAAGACTCGTGTCCTAGACTTCAAGGGCGCTAGGATAAGTATTTACCATTGGTGGAATTCTCCTACAACAACAAGCTTATCGTGCAAGTATATAGGTGTGGCTCCATTTGAAGCATTATATGGACGAAAAGTGTCGCTTCCAATATGTTGGGACGAGGTGGGTAAAGCAACATTGTTGGGACCCGAGTTAGTACGTATGATTATCGAAAAGATCCAAATGATTCGATAACGTATACAAACGGCACAAGATCGACAAAAGAGTTATGCGGATCTTCATCGAAAGGACGTGGAATTTAGTATAGGGGATCATGTATTGTTGTGAGTTGTTCCATGGAAGGGAGTTACAAGATTTGGGAAGAGAGGAAAGCTCAATCCACGATTTATTGGTTCATTTCAAATTCTTGACCGAGTAGGAAATGTAGCCTATAGACTCGCGTTACCTCCGAGTATGTCTCGTGTTCATAATGTGTTTCACATATCTGTACTTTGTAAATATGTGAAAGACCCGAACCACGTTATTGAGTTAGAAACAGATTTAGATAATGAAGACTTAACGTATGAGGAGGTGCTGTTAAGATCTTGGATAGAAAGGAGCATGTCCTACGCATCGGAAGGTCATACCACAAGTTAAAATTTTGTTGAGGAACCATGCTTATTGAAGAAATGACCGGGAGTTGAAACGGAAATGAAAGCGAGGTATCCTCACCTTTTCAAACACCAGTGCACGTGACGTCAATTTCGAGGACGAAAATTTCATAAGGAGGGAGGTTGTAAGACCCCAACTTATTATAAATGAAATTTAATTTCTCTATTTATTATTTTGAAATAGTAAGGGTTGATTTGATTAATGTGGATAGTTATGGGTAAAATACGCAAATATTTCAAATAAGCAGTGGTTATAGAATATTAGTTTGGTCGTAGAGAATATTCGATCTTTGTCGAGGGAATATTCGCATGCACCAGCGAGCCATGTGTGTGGGCCCATAACGGAAAAAGCGATTGGATGAAAAAAATGACAAATATAAGTTGTTTAAAAATAATCAGGCGTAGTTATTACAGAGTAATCATTGTTAAAATACTCGGTTGGTTAAAACACAAGAAGAAGATACCATTGATTGCACCAATTATTGATTCTTACGTGAAGGCCACTACTCAATAATGGTTACTGATAATTACTTTATTCAAGATTTTATTTTATTGAGTTAATAATTGTTGCGTTGATATTTTATATTGTTGTTGTTTCAATAATTATCATTACATAGTATTTTCATTATCGAAACAATAATTCATATTATCTGAATAATATTATTACATAACATTATTGACAATGTCTAGAAAGTTCTATCTAAGGAGAGGTTTGGTCACCTAATTGCGCGCCAGTAAGGAAAAATTCTTATTGGAAAACCCCCTCTTTCCTTGGAACTGCCTGGTTGTCAATATTGTGATTCTGTAAATATTATTTGTGAATAATTAATTATTGATTCATATGATGAAGAAAATATTAATTTTATGTGGATATAGATGGAGAAAATTTTTAATGTGACAAATGTTGAAAATTAAAATTTTATCTTTTTCTGATAAAATAATTCATTTAAATATATTATTATATTTTAATAATATAATAATGATGATATTTTTACGATGAATGTGGGATATATGAGTATCTGTGGAGGAGGAGTATTTTTGTTACCAAAAATATTTAAAGCATGTTTTATGTGTCGATGGACCCCATTTCTTGACTGAAATTTGATTATAGGCTATAAAATCGCCCGTTTGTGGATTTCGGGCAATTTCTGTTTGGAATTTGGAAAAACTTTATTCTGTAAAGTTGTAGAGAATTGAATTTCCTATAAAAACTCACGAGATTCAAATTTTCTGATAAAAGGGCTATTTATTATGAATTATTGAAGTTCCGAAGCTCCGAAATAATTAATTTTTGGAAGTTTAAAATATTTTAAGTAACAAAAACGTTTTTTTTTATTTTGGTGTGTTTCACATGTGTGTGGAAGGAGCTGAATTCAGATTCTTGGTGCGTAGGAAGTTGTGGAATAATAATAATAATAATATTAAATTAAATTTTCTGCTTTGGTGTTCTAAGCATTTTCCTATAAATAGGGTGCTTAGGTTAGAATTGAAAATCACACCGTAAACCAAGTTTTCTCTCTATATTATTGAGTATTCTTGTGAGTATTTTGAGTATATTTTGAATATTGCTATACTGCAAGTTCAAGTCATAAATTTATATCCTGTTTTTAAATTAAAAAGTACCGATCTTTCGAGGTAAGGGATATTATTTTTTCAGAATGATATTATTTCTTCAATATCATTATCTTTGAATTGATCTGAAGTTTTTATCAAATTTGAAACTTTTGGTGTCTGAGTTACTTATTCACGATACTCAGACTTTATCCACGTGATACTGACAAGACTATTCACGAATACTAACCTATTTATCAAAAAATAAAAATTTTCCTTTTAAGTCTAAAATATCTATTGTGGATACTAGCTTTGATTGTATCCATGTTTTGATCATTCTTGAATTTTACACCACTATGATTATTTTTGAGGTATTTTTGGACATGGATAAAACAAAGTACTTAATCCTTAATCCTTAATCCTCACATTTTGTTTCAATCGGATTTGTTTTTTAAAATATTTTTCATCATCCTCACCCTAAATGATGATATTATTGAATATCTTTGGCCTTGGAAGTGCAAAAATGAATGATTTCACGATGAATATCTTTGGCTGTAGTGCAGAGATGAACATGTGTTTAGATAAACACGACTTTAATCGATGAATATCTTTGGCTCAGTAGTGCAAAGATAAATATTTGATTCCAGATATATATTGATTGATGTTACAGGATAAAAGATGAGACGATGAACTTTTAAATTCATATATAGAAAATAGTAGTTTTGATTCTCTACTTAACTCTTCTAATGAATTATTATTTCAAACTGCGAATGTTGATTTAAAACTTGTTGTCTATTGTATTCTATTAGATTTTTCCTGTTGAAGACTAACGATAATTTGTTGTATATTATCTTAGTCATAATATTTTTTGGGCTAGTTGAGCTCACCCTTTTCCTTTTTGTTCCATTTTTCTTCTCGGAGGCGAGAATGTAGCGAAGTCTTAATTGGGGTATGGAATGAAGGTTCTAGAGAGAATTGTTTAGTAGTCCTCACCATTTTGTAAAATAATGTATAAATAATTGTGATGAGAATTTATTTGGGTATAGATATTGTCTGAAGATAATATTTGTAATTAAACTCACTGCTTTCTTGTTGTAATAATAAAGTTGTAGTTATTTCGCACTATATATTGACAACTCAAAATGGGTGATGTATACCTATTTTGGGGCGCCACAAACAAGCCCCTGGCCGGATCGGTGGGGGAATGTTGCTTCCACGCCAAAGAAAAAGCTATCTCCGAACGATCTCCTATTGAAACCATTATCGAAAGAGCGGTGTGAGGGAATTTTGGACCAAGAATGTTTTGCGATGAGATCTGAAACTTGGTTTGTTGATCGGAAATGGAAGAAGGGAGCAGAGAAGGAGAGAATAAATGCCAGAAATATTTTGCATTAGAAATTCTGAAACTTGGTCTCATTGATCGAGAAATGGAAGGAGGAGGCAGAGAGAGGAGAGAATAAATGTTGTGAATGAAAAATGGCACCAAACTCGAGAGGTCATGATAAATTTATTATAAATTTGAAACATTTTGAAACTTAATTCGACCTATTTTTTGAAACTGGAACCGAAACCGAATAATGAGTAATAATTCGGATATAACCGAAATTCCAAAAAAATCTGAAAAACCGAAATAATTCGGTTAAAAAAGTTCGGTTCGGTTCGGTAATTCAATTCTATCCGTTTTTTGTTCACTCCTACGTGTACGGAAGCATTATATAACTTTTTTTTTTATATGATAGTTGTATTATTTGTGCATTTTATAGTTATGATAAAAAAGTGAGAATCACGATTGATGGTGTAATTTGATTGAATCATAATCCCCCACCCCCTATTCTTTATGTAAATTATTATATGGGATAAAATAAAAAATTTATAAAATTAAAAGATTAAATAAAATAAAAATTAGTAGCTTAGAAGTTGAAATACAGTTTAAAATAAATAAAAAATCTTCAAAATTTTGCTAACTTAAGACCAAGCAGGTCCGCCTCCGACTTTTATCATTAATAGGCATCTGATCAACATCTGATGGTGCAAGGTTGAATTATGATTGTGAAGGATTAAAGTAGGTATGCGGGGTCCACTGACAGAGCAATAATGCAAGTACAGTGTGTTTTATAGTATGGGACATAGGTATACTCGTGCACTCTTAAACACCATCATGTCCGTTGACCTGTTCCTTGAGACATCATGAAAATGTTAAAAGTAGATGATCAGATGGTTCTGCTCTTTATTACATAACCTAATTACTACTACTACTACTAACATCCAAAACAACAACCTTACATTATCAAATTAGCTACCTCTTAAATCCAACCAACAACAAATTTAAATAGATTACAAAATTTAAATTATCAAATAATTAAAAATCCTAATTTTGTGACCTCATATGTGCAAGGGGTAGTGACTGCAATAGAATGAGAAGATCAGAGAAAAAATTGCTGAAAAAGATTATAATAAAAAATTTTCTTTTGCCCCACAAAGTTTAACTTTTTTATTAATATGTCCTCTTGAATTTACTAACTTATAAATTCTGTCCACTTAAATTTCGAACCGATCCAAATTTTAATATCGTTTGTGTTAAGTTTATAAAAAAAGTATAGTATAGTGTAGTTGATTTTAATAGGATTGAAACATGTTTGATGTGGTGTTATAGCAAAATATGGACAAACATAAGGTAGGCCAAAAGAATAGATAAGTGTATTATATATTGTGAAGAAAGAGCCAAAACATGAGTCCCTTTAGGTCCGACCGAGGGCCCATGCATAAGGTAGTAGTAGTAGAGCTACAGTTGGTGGGATTCTCATAACCATGTAAAAGAAATTGGTCCATTTCCCTGTCCATTCGACCATTACAATTCTCCTTTTCCTGTTAACCTTATAATTGTACTACCTACTTGATTAACAAAACTAACACCACACCAATCAATTAATAAAGTTGCCCACCACCATTTCCTCCTCTCTCTCTCTCTCTCTCTCTCTCTCTCACAATACGACTGTGACATATTATATACTCCTTCCGTCTCATAGTTATAGACTGATTTCTTTTGACACATAATTTAAGAAAATCAATTTAAATGATAATTTTTAACATAATTTTCCACATATACCCCTTAATATATAATTAATGAATAAGTTAATTACTCCTTACTTATCACATTGAAACTCTCAACTTCATTGATTAACGTGTACTGACCATTAGAGTCCATAACCATAGAACTTAAATCAAAGAGAATACAACAACATTATATGTGATGATACAAATAATGACATTGAATGTTGTTTCTTCAAAAAAAGAGTAATGGTTGAATATTTATTATAAGGTCATAAAAATAAAATAATTAACCAACTAAATTTTATAAATAATAAATAACTTATATATTGAGACATCTCAAAATAAAAAATCAGCCTATGTGACGGAGGGAGCATATAGTGGGAGTATAATAAATAGTAGTAGGTCTAGGAGGAGCCAAAAGAGAGTCAAAGTAGTAGTGGGATTGGATACACGGACCATGCATAATAATTAATCCTAATGAAGATATGCAATTAGTGGGTGACACCCAAATGAGTAGGGAATTATTATGCCACATGATCACTTGGAATATATATGGAGAAGAGCAAGAGCTTGCTACTAGGCTCTCTCTTTTACAAAAATAATTTATATTGAAGTTAATTTGTAAAATTTTAAATTATGATGTCATAATTTTAAAATAATAATTTTGTATCTAATAATAATTTATAATATTAACTATTTCATTAAATAAATCCATGTCGATTTGAAATTTTAAAATTTGTAGATTAACTAGGAAAATTTTCAAGTAAGCCTTTTTTTTGAAAAAAAAATCTGACGTAGGGGGGGATAGCTCTGTAAGTCTGTTTCAACAATTTGTACCAACCCCAAACCAATATGGTATTTGTCTTATTTATTTATTAAGAAATACAAAAGAAACAAAATTATAAAGCATCCAAAATACCCCCCCAAACAAGCATCTCGTCCTTCCCAATCCCATCTCACAGTCAGGTTGATCAGTCCACTTTGTTTGAAATATTTCCCCACTGGCACCTGGCCAGTACCCACCAATAGCTTTATTAATCTCTTCCTCCTCACGGATATTGATTCTCACCCCAAAATCTAGGCCTATTTGCCAAAACATTCATTATTCTAGTTGTTCATTCAAAGGAGTAAAACTTTATATATATATATATATATATATATATATATATATATATATATATATATCCCTATTAATTTTTGAAAACACGAGAAAGGTCAATGATATTCTACCCCCTCCCTCCCCTCCCCTCCCCCCCCCCACAAAAAAAAAAAATAGAGAGAGAGAGAGAAGAAGAAATTAAAGAAACCAGGCGGCCATGGCTAAAGGCTAAAGCAATAAAACCATGCATGCACTATTGAACATCTATGCTTTTTCTTGAAAAGCCTTGATCCTAGCCAATCTTTTACGGCTGCCGGAGAATTGTTTTGTTAGTGACAATTGGTATCTATAATTAATATTTAATATATATAACGCCTATAAAATATATTAATTAAGCTTTATGTATTGGCAATTAAGAATCGAATATATGAAGAGTTGGCCTTTAATTAAAGCTTAGGATGCTTCCTCACTCACAACCCTTACTTTTTTTTTTCTACCCTTTAGTTGTTTTCATATATAGTGCATGCATTATATAAAAATATGGTCCTAAAATTCCAATTTCCAAAAAGCCGGCACCATAGAAAAAGATGGAAAAACGACCTCCCAAAATTTTCTACTTTTCTACATTTTTCAAATTAAACTTTCAAAAAGTAAAATTTACAAATTTGAGAAGTTTATTGACAAAAATTATGCAAAATGAGACAAATCTACGTAAAATAAGTCAGATTAGAAGACACGTTCCATACAACATCTAATAATAATAATAATAATAATAATAATTATTATTATTATTGACCATAAACCCTTGAAGAGAAGAGAACCCTCCCATATAGATCCGGTTACTATGAAATGAATTTGATGGTAACTGTAAAGATGGTATAGGTACTCGAGTCTATCCCATTTGGCTTATATTAGAGGGGAGATATATCTTAAACTTGTTAAGCATTTTCAATTAAACCTCTTCTTTTCCTAGCTGGTGAAATTAACACTAAAATAAAAATTCATTTTAATCTAATCAATATTCTGACACAACAAAAGACGGAATAGAAAATAGAAATAATCACATGAATTGAAAATATGTAACTTTATAATCACAGGAATTCACAAAGTTAGATAAATTGATTATATGCAGCCACAATGTTTATAAAATATAAAAGTTAGCCCTAAAACACATAAAACAACATTTAAATACTAAACAATAAGATAGAAATCCAAATTACGCAAAGAATAATTAAAATACGAAATAAACACAAAACTGGAAAACTTCAAACGGAACAAAAATTATGACAAAAATAGTGTTAATTGTTTTTGAACTTGAATTTTCTTTTTTTCCTATTGGAACTGTGTCATATTCATAAAATAATATTTATTTAATTACCAAAAGAAAGTAGACACATCAAAATCAGGGCACAAAGATATGTAATTAAGAGAAAAAGGTGGTAAATTAAACAGACTTGAAAATTAATTGCCACATAATCTTGGATTGGATCTACTACTACTACTACTACCATTGATGGAAAACAAATCACTACTACTACTTAATTTGTCAGCTGTTGTCACAATGCATCCTGATTTTGATTGAGAGAACTCTTAGATGGTTGGCATCCACTTTATAATGGTGTGTAGTGTCAAAACAAAAATATGCTAACATGACTCAACATCTATCTATTCTCTAATTAGATATTACAACTAATTAATAGTCAATTACTCGTTTACAATAATTAAGGCATTAAGCTTTAATTAAATTAGCATTAATCTCATTACATGTCCAGTGAATTTCACCTATATATCTACTAAAGATAGCTTTTCAACTCAACTCAACCCAACCCAACCCAACCCAACCCATCCCATCCTCTATATATACATACAACTCTCTCTCTATATATATATCCTCTTTTTATTCAAAACATTTCACTTGAGCAAAACGTAAACAAGATTAGCACATGCAACTCTATCTATACATACATACAACTCTATCTATATATATATATCCTGTTTTTATTATACACCCACATGCATTTAGCATTTCACTTGAGCAAAATGTATACAAGATTAGCACCAAAAATCATAGTTATGCAAATAAAAATCAATGTATTAAAGCATCCGACTCCACACAAAGAATGGATGTTGTCCAAGTGCACCATATGAACCAGTATTAATAATATATCACTTCAAGATCCTTGAGGAACTTAAACATTATATCTAAAAAAAAATCGAGAACAAACACCAAGGTTTTAGTTTAGAATTATTAAAAATTCCATCCATAAGGTTTCTGTTGCAACACCAAATTAAAGATTGCAAAAGTCTAGAATACTTGATATCTTCGGAGAGAATTCAAATGTAAGCAATAGTATGATAACCTGCCACCTACCATACAAAGGCTAATTTATTCAATGTAGAAAAAGCATATCCTGGGGGAAGAAAACACAGATGTTATTAATAATCCTCTTCTTCTTTCTCTTCATCTTTCGAGTAGTAGCAGCATTTCAGAACAGATCTAGGAGATCCACAGCTCTCGGTCTTCACAAACTTCTGGTAAACAATGGAACCACCCATGCCAAGCTCTTCACAACTCCTCTCTTCCAAATAATACCCCTTCAGATCCATCATGCTCATCTTTTCAAGTAATTTGGACGCAACATCAGCATGCAAAGCAATAGAGAAATCTCTTGGCTGGAAACACATCAGCACCCTCCTGACAAGCTGATTCATGTTCATTGCCTTTGGATCATATCCAACAGCTTCAAAACTTGCATAACTGAAACCATCTTCAGGTGTAATATGAACTGTAGAAATTGCACTTCCTTCAATAGCATTCATTGAATAACCACACGGATCAAACTCGAAATCACAAATCTCAGAATCTGGAAGAATCTTTCTTATACCAGAACTATCAGTCATCAGAGCTGCTGAGGTTGATTTGCTTTTGTAAAATACAGATGCCATCGCCCTGTCTAAAGAAGTCATGCACATCTCCATTGTATACACAGGATCAAAAGAGTGAATAGACGCAGCACATGCAGAGTATACATGCCATTTCTGCTGTTTGTCAAAACTTCCCATGACGTAAGCCTTGCTGCCTGAACCAAGCTTCCCAAAATAGCTATCGAGAACTGCAACTTCCTCTGAGAAATTCCGATGAGGGTACGACTGAGCTCCAGGGAATATGAAACTCCCACGACTATACCTCACATATCGTACCGTGAGGGCAATGGAACCAGCCAACTTCAGGATAGGCGGGATCGACTTGAGCAGTTTTGTTGTCCCACAAGTTTTGATAATGATCTTGTAAGCATAAACAAAGAGACTCGACTCAGAGAGAACATAAGAGTCGACATGCTCATTTGACAGAGATGCAACTATAGTACACTCGGCAGGTTCTAGTATCTCGTCCAACTGGGCTTTGGATAGAATGCGCAGCCCAATCCCTTCAGGATCAGCAAAGACGTTTGGCTCAAAAAACGAGATTTCAAGCCTCTTTTCATATCCCTCAAAACCAATTGCAGAAACTTCGAACGCCATATCTTCCAAAGAAATATTTTACAGCCAAAGAGAGCAAACAAGAAATCGGTCGAGAATAGAAGAAAAGGATAGAAGGGTAACCAACTCAAAAATAAAAACAAAGCACCTAATTACTACCCCACGTCAGCTGACGTGATCAAGAGACCAATTTAGGGAATATCAGGATGGTTTGCGAGCACACTGCACATATAAAAAGGGAAGAAAGCACAGCATAAAAAAAATTTGCCTAACAAAAAATCTCATAATTAGCCCAAATAGCAACAATAACATGCATAATAGTACAGTCATCCAGAAACTTACGTTGGAGTATGCAGCAGATCTGAATTTCTTGATTCCACCGTTAGGTCGAACGTCCTCAATGCTGTATCCAAGGGGTGAATCGTGAAACAGAGATTTACTACTACTACTAGACTTCTTCCCACCTTTTGTCTCCATTAGATCATTCAGTTTGCCTGACAAAAAAGAAAAGAAAAATCAGCTCTAAATATGAGAATTAATCACAACAGTTTCATTAAACAAAAACAAAAACAAAATAAGGAAATCAAATGAATAAAATCAAAAGGAAAAATAGCAATGAAACAGAGCATATAAAACCACAAATATCTAGAAAGTATAACAGCAACAATGATATTAGCTATAATTCAACAACAATGCTTTTACACTAAAGCTTAAAATTAAGTATCAAGATGCAAAAGGTACCAACTTGGTAGGAGAAACTAAGCAAAACAAGGATGAATAGAGAAATTATCTTTCCTGAACATCTCAAGATAAATTTGGGCACTAATTACAAACATTCAAGATAGAACAATGATAATTTGTTCAACACTATTAACATAAGATTGTGTATTGAAATGTGCATCTTATAACCAATGTATAATTAAAGATGAGCCAAATATACAACAACAAGCCCATCCAAGACTCACTAAAATTTTATATTTAAAAACCCTTCTTCAAATCTAATTTTAAAGTTCCATTAATACCTATTTTTCTCCTCAATTCTTTAACAGTTTTAAAATTTATATTAACAACAACAAAAAAAGAGAAGACAAAATAATATGATTATAGAAAGACAAAAATCAAAACCATTCTTTTATTAAGATAATTTAATATTCCAACAACCTAAGAATTGCAAGCAAGATTCAATTATGAATGCCCCCGGTACAAAAATAATCAACAAAGGCCAAGAAACACAACTATTAGAAACTAACCCTAGAACTAGAAATTTAACAATAAATTAAAGCAGAATTGGATACAAACAGTATTAAAATTAATGGTTGTATTGATAAACAATCACCTAGACAGTTCCTAGCCCAATCAAAACACCTCCTAAAACCAAAAACAAATGCAAAATTTCAAAGCAAAAAAGAAAAGAAAAACCAACAATATAAACAGAAAACTCAAAATATTCAAAAACTTCCAGAATGCATGATATTAAAACAAACATATCATAAGCCCCTAAACAAAAGAAAGATGGTGCTTACAATATCCAATTGAAATTCTTTAAGATCGCCCCTCCAACAATCACAATCTACCTCCAAAAGAATCTAGAAACAGACGGAAAAACAAACAAATTCAGAAATCTCGAAAGTGTACAATTTTATACATATATGCATATACGATATATGGTACTCACACTGAGAATTTATATAGAGAAAATTGCCGTCGAGAATAAAACCCTAGAAAAGATTGTGGTGGCTTCCAAAATCAAATGAGAACTTTTTTGGTTTCTGTTTTACATGCAAATAAATGGGTATATCGTGAGCGTTGACTGGAGGGGAGTTATATAAGCCAAGGAATATGTATTGGCCCTGGTTTGACGATGATATTACGTGTTG
This sequence comes from Panax ginseng, assembly GCA_020205605.1. NCBI lineage: Eukaryota > Viridiplantae > Streptophyta > Magnoliopsida > Apiales > Araliaceae > Panax > Panax ginseng. The sequence goes on from CM035127.1 coordinate 4,631,653, forward strand.
TACCCCTGTTTTTTGTTTTTTACTTGGAAATATTTTTGAACTGGGCCTGGGATGGGTCAGCCCAAAATTGCACCAAAAAGGAAGAATAACGCTTCGCCCCGAAGCCCATAATATCGTTTTCATCAACAACACTAATTCGCGAAAAATATGTCATTCCAATATATAAAAGTCATTTCCGTCCGTCATTCCAGTAGGGCGGGAGAGAAAAATCAGCCTTTTTATAAAGACTATTGCACAACACTGCCATTAGACTGGGTTATGCATGTTTACTTTATAGCTATATATATATACATATAAATATATACACATATAAAGATAACTACAAATTTCTGATCTCTGTCTCATTTCGATCGACTCCTTCATTCTACAGAGGTAAAACAAATTTTCGATTTTCATTTCGTTGTCTTGTTCATCCTGAATTGATAATGGATTATAGGTTTTTTTTAATATAGATATATTTATCACTGTATTTTGGTGAGGTAGGCTTAGAATTTATGTAATTGAAATTGATTTTACTGTACATCTTTTGCAGAGGGGTTTATTGAAATAGGAAAGTGAGAATGGGATATGTAGGGGTTCATGGTGTTGCTGCGCTGCATAGATACAAGTACAGTGGTGTAGATCACTCTTATCTCGCCAAATATGTCTTGCAGCCCTTTTGGGCTCGCTTCGTTAATTTCTTCCCACTTTGGATGCCGTAAGTGCTTAGTAGATTAGATATTCATTTTATTAAATTTATTCCAAGGAGCAACTTCTTAATGTTCACGATTGTTTGTCTATTAATATATGAAGATGCCAAAACATACTTTTGTTCAAAAGAAGAAAAGAGTCCCACAAATCTATTAAATTAAATATACTAAAATGCAGTACATGATACCATAGTTTGACATATGTCATTCTCACAATTTAACAAGTGTCCTGCTTAATTAATGTTCCTTAACACTCTTAACAAAACTGCTCAGCTAACATATGTCAAACTCACAATTTAACAAGTGTCCTGCTTAATTAATGTTCCTTAACACTCTTAACAAAACTGCTCAGCTAACATAACAAATGAGGATGAAAACAAACCCTAATTCATTCCCCTAAATTTTAGATTTATAATTCCCCTAAATCACTATAAATCTAAACTATTTTGATAATATCAACTGTTTTGATATTATCCTTTGTAATTTAAATATTATTTAATAAAATCACTACTTTATGTTATTACTTATTTTTATAGATTTATAATCTTCTAAATCACCACAAATCTAAACAGTTAATAGCATAATATTATTCTCTTAATTTTTTAGATTTATAAACCCCTAAATCACTACAAATCTAAACTGTTTTGATATTATCCTTTATAATTTAATTATTATTTAATAAAATCACTACTTTATCTCAACACTATCCCCTACAATGTATATTTATTTGTTTTTCTGTGTAAAATTTGATCATCGCATAACAATCTACCATCTTCTTATTATATTTTAATTTATTAATTGTACGTACACATTTATTATTAAAAAATTGAATAATCCCGCCGCAAGGCGTGGGTTTGTATCTAGTTTTGTTTCTAAAAAAGAGTCCAATTTGTTGACAGTAATATAATTTAACAGAATGTTGTCAAGTACATTATCCTACCATCAATACTAATTTAAACACTCATAAATTTAGGGGTATATATGGAACAAAAACATATTCTAAAGTTTGCTAAATTTTGTAAATGAGACTTTTTTTGTGGAAAAAGAGTAATATAGGGTTCATGTTGGGTTTATTTGTTTGTTGATTTAGGAGCCAACCACGATTCAGAGTTAGTATGCCATGCTTATCTGCCTCATATCATATGGTTGCTAAAGTTGTTTTTTTGTTGTTGTAAGATTGTGGTCTTTTAGTTTATTTGTAGATTAGTGATTCCGAATGGGTTGCAGCTCATGGATCACCTATATACATGGAAAATAATAAATAAATAACTGTATAAATCAGTTCTGCCCCCTCCCTAACAGTTCAATATGCATTCACCAACCAACCCGAACTATTGGATCAATTTAGAACTCAACAAAGTAGCACTGCTTTGTGTTTTTCGTTACCCTGGTTATCTGTGTGTAGTTTGTACTATTTCAGACTTCAGAGGTAAGGGGGGGGGCCTTTGATTGTGGTCATATCTATGTACAAAAGTTGGAGCTTCATACCATAGTTGTCACGGTGCCAAAGGCTGGACGCGACGATAGTTGACCGCCAGGACGCCTAAGCGATAAGGCGCCCCACCATGTTGTCCGTATAGCGACAAGTGGTTAACAATGTGCAATTTATACATTATTTATTTTATTTCAAAAGTATATTGCACAATAAAATTTTATATATACTAAAACTCAAAACATAATAATTAACACTATGAAAAAGTCTTCACTCTCCACTCTCTACTCTATTTCTAGTCATAGCTCAAGCAAAGTCATCAACTATAAAGTCATTTTCGTCTCCCTAACAGGTATTATTCTCATTCAAAGGAGTATGATGGGTTAAGTTAAGGTCATGGGTTGAGTTACTTGGGTGATTGAAAAAAACCATGGGTTATGATGAGTTAAAGTAAAAAATGACTTATTCGCTTAACTTGGGTCCGCTACCAACGCGTGAGCCTTGGCGGCTAGGCGTCCAAGGTGTTGCCTTGCCCTTTTCTAACGCCAGGACGCCTAGGCGACGCCATGACAACTATGCTTCGATTTTAATAGGGAAACTTACTTGACATTATTGAAACAGTAATGTGTAACAGCGGCCTTCTTATTGAGCTGCTGACACCAGCTTGGGTGCTATGTGTTAAGTTTTAGTTATAGTTTTTTAATAAGGAAATAAGATAGAAAGATGAAGATGAGTGTGTGTGACGTCATACGTGTCAAGTTAAGGACATTTGTTCAATTATTTTCGGCACTTCCTTACCCCAGTTATACTTATTGGCATCTTTATTTCTGTTACCTGTTATTTTTGGCTTATGGTTTATCATAATAGGTACAAATGTTTTTTTCTCTTTTCCTTTTCCCACTCCAAGTAACTAACTGCGGCATTCTTTTTGTTTGCACATTCTGGATGCTTTCGCAGGCCCAATATGGTAGGCCTTCTATTTCATGCATCTTTAGCTTATCATGATTTGTAAGCTTGATGATGTCTATTTTCCTTTCTGGTCTACTTAGGTCATGGTTACCCCTTTTTACAGATTACACTCACAGGATTCATGTTCTTGGTCATATCTGCTTTGCTTGGCTATGTGAGTGATCGTTTGTCTATTTCGTTATAAATCTAATTTACTTTTCATTTTGTCCTCACTCAACTATTTTTGTTACTGATATATCTTTGCTTTCATATTCTCTTGTCCTTTGTTTTCTGTTCTTTTATGTTATTTTCTTATATTTGGATTTTATTTTTTACTTTTGCATCTACTTCTTTTGATAATTGTGTTCTTCTTGCAACCTGTTTTGTTGTTGATTATTCGCCAATTGCTTGTATCTGCAATTCTGTACAATTCTGAGCTGATCGTCTTCCTGCTAAATTTTGTTTTTATTGAGAAGTACAGATTTGGTAATAAACTGAAAGAAATCCTTTTTCTACTTGTATTTTCTTTTTGGTTTTCTTGGCTGGATATCTTGTCTTCCCTTTGCTTTTATAAGCACTCTCTTTTGATGAGAAAAGACCTTGTTCTTTTATCTAAAACAAAGTGCTGAGAAAGTAGTGCAAGATAGTGATGGCATAATACCTGGCATTTGTTCTTGGAGTTATGTCTGACTAGTTTATTATGTTGTAATACCCACAAATAGCATCAAGACAAGATAGTATAGTATATACTAGGTATATAAAGTGACAAATTCTTTCTACTCGTAAATACAAATGCGCAGAAGTGGAAGGAATTATTTAGGACTCTAAAGAAGGTCAATAAGACTAAAAATCCCTTAAAGGAAAAAAAGTGAAAGAGACATATCATCACTCTTCTGCATCAATCAAACAATACAAAGCTCTATGTCCTCCAAATCCGTCGTTTTTAAACTGCAGCAAAGAGAGAACGTGACATTCATTCCCCCCTCACGCTGCTCCTGCAACCAGTAACATACCTTTCCCCATGGCTTGGCTCGACATAAGCACAGTGATATAAAGTTTGACCACAGGGCAAGAATTCAGTAACAACTTCTATGAAGAATTTACGTATTGCTGACACTTCCCTCTTGTACTCCAAGCACCAATAGGCCAAGAAGAAGTCACCCCCTAAATGAAAATTCAGAATAGCCTCCTATTAGATTAGCTTCTGAAGTTGGTGTCCAAATAATAAATATATTCATCCAGGAAATTTAGTTCCTTCTTGTTGGACTTCTGCGACTGGTATAATTTAAGAATTTATGTTTTCCAAAAATAAGTTCAGAACATAATTCTTTTCAAACAATGAGTGCGCTGACTCCCTTCTAATCATAGAGGACCTACAAAATATAGGAACGTAAACTACTCCTGTAGTATTTATTTTTCATAAAGAGATTAGAGGATCTCTATTTTACCAATCTTTTGTACTATCCATTTGGTTCCTTTAAGGATGTGGTGGTGTATATTTTACTTAATGCAATAATTGGAAGCAACTGGGGTTTTAATATTGTCTCAATGTCCTGGATCTTGGTATGGCAGCAGTCGAAAACATAAGGTGAAAGCTTCATATAAATGCGAAGCACAGCATGCAAAAGATTGTGATAAAATTATGAATTTGCCTTATTGTCAAATGTCAATCAGCTACTCTTGTTTCCTGGTTGCCTATCTTCTGAAATATTTTTATCTCTGAAGATTTTCTTTTTAATGATGCACTGGCAAATCTATCCAACTAATTCATTTTGTATGTTTAATTATTTTATTAAATGTTTCTTTAAATTGTATTTTTTACTTTTAGGCAATTTGTCTAGTCGTTCAATTTTTTAGAATTATTACCCCGGACCCTGAGTTCTTATCATATGAGGCTGTGCTTCCAGATATATTCACCTCGTTTGGATTCGCCTCCATCCAGATGGGTTCATTTTGCTCACGGATTACTTCTCTTCCTGTATCAGGTTTGCTTAACCCTTTGAAAAACGGTGCTTCAATAACTTATCAAAAAAGAAAAAAAAGCAGTGTTTCAATATGTCCTTCATGTACATATGTTGTTGCATTTTATGTCTTTATGTTTAGTTTACCAGGATACTAGGTAGATTATTTCATTGGGTCTCTTGAGCCTTGATTTTAGGTTGCGCTCTTTTATAAAGGGGATGATTCAGTTTCATCTGCTGACATCTGTACCAGTTGGTTCATGGACAAGTTTCTTTTGATAAGTTAGTATCATGGACAAGTATAAATAATGATTAACTGTTACAATGTAAATTAAACTTCAATTAAGTCTGTGCCATTCATACATTGAAAAAAGCTTCTTGAATAGGTTAGAGAGTTTGTGAAATATTTTTTTAGTTCTCTTTTGTTTTACTCAAAGAAAAAATAATCTCATCTTACATTCTTAAACAACACTATCTTATAATTTACTTTGTTCTAATAAGATGGAGAATGTATTCCTTTCAGTAATTATGGTTTAACCTTGTCCAACGCATTTTTAGACTTTTGACGCCGTTGATGGTAAGCAAGCAAGACGGACAAATTCATCTAGTCCATTGGGGGAGCTTTTTGACCATGGTGATTTTATTTTCATGTGCTGTTTTACTCTTCCCTTGCTCTGTCTCTCTCTCTCTCAGTCTTTTTTGTTTCCTTTCCTTAACTATTCCTGACGTTTACAACTTGCAGGATGTGACGCACTTGCCTGTGCGGTATGTATCTATTTATTTATTTTTTTTGTTTTGTGGCCGCTACTTGTATACTTCCTTCATATTCTGTTAATAAATTTTCAGCTCGAGGCCTTGGCCTTTGGGAGCACTGCTATGTGTGGAAAAAATACTTTCTGGTTTTGGGTTATATCAGCCGTTCCGTTTTATGGTGCAACATGGGAACAGTAAGTGTTCCAATAATTCTAGTTTCATTCATTTTAACATTTGAAGTTACGCTTTGCTATGATCAACAAATAATTTTGGAAATGGGGATCAGTGATGGAATGTTGTTTTTGCTGCACCTTCTCCTTTTCTGAAGAAACTTCGAGGGACAATTGATCTTCTCAATTGCTAGTTCTTCATTTGGTCCTTACTTGGTTTGGGTTAATTGAGTAATTAAATCAAAGCATAGACAACTATGTAATTTTTCTATCTGCATTACATGGTCTTAAAAGTTCTACTAGATTAGAAAAATGTGTGAAGAGGTGATTTTAGATGCTTGAAGGCTACATTATTGCACAACGAATTGAATAAATCAAAGCAGATCCTGGAATTCTTAGTCTATGAATTGTTGACTTGATATGGAATGAAAGTAAAGACATTAAATGTGGGGATTTAACATACGACCTTGAAGTTCAACTGAATTTTAGAAATGTAGTAGGAAAGCTTTCCCGCTTGAGATCTATCCTTTCCTCCTTTTCTATTTCATTTTATTAATTATATTCTTTGTACTTCTCTAACCCATCTGGAATAATTCTAGAAACCTTTTCTTTGTTGCTTACATGTTTAGTGTATCTTCTCTTCTTTTTCTAGTATGGAACTAGGACTTTCAAGATTTTCTTTAGTAAGGACTAAGGAGCTTGTAAGATTTGAGAATGTTCTAGCACTTGATAATTATTACCTTTTTTCTGCCACTGCTAATTGTGGATCCTGTTTATTCTTCAAAAGGTTCTTTTCGTCTCCACTTGTTTTCTATTATGTGAAATTAGATCAGTGCTTACTGGAAATATATCTTCTTCTACTCTTCATCTGATTTTCATGTTATTTTATTTTTTGTCGTTGAAGAAGGCAATTTGTCATTTATTCCTATGGTTTAATTGACAGTGTGTAATTCTGGCCAACTCATTAAGCGTCTTCTGTTCTGCAGCTATTTCACCAATACTCTTATCCTTCCGGTTGTTAATGGACCTACAGAGGGTCTTGCACTGATATATTTCAGTCATTTCTTTACAACTATAGTTGGTATGCCCACTTGCCAGCATATTCATAGTCATAGATATTTAGGGAATTACATCTTAGATTTCACACCATGTGTTTTTAATATCATTTCCATTTCTCTTTCAGGAGCAGAGTGGTGGGCCCAACATTTTGGAAAATCTTTGCCCTTTCTGAATTGGGTTCCAATTATTAGCGGTAAGACGTACCTTCATTTGAACATGTCAAAGTTATAGGTTAACCATACCTTCATTTGAAGGTGGTAAAAAGATGGTATGAGATGGTCAATGAGATAATCTTTTTATCTTCTCTAGGAAGAACAATGTTTAAGATGGTGCTAATATGACTGAAACCTTTTTTTTTGCTATATGATTGCAATGAACATGGAATCACTTGTTAATTTTTTTTCCAGCTGGTTCTCTTAGCATAATTTGTTTCTCTTTTGACGCTGCTTTTATCAGCATACTTTGTTTCTCTTCTGCCACTACTCGAGTTCTGTCTTGGATAATAAACAGTAGTTTACTATGTTGTATATCTGGTATTCGGTGCAAGTTTGATAGTAGATAGTAGTATCCTATGTGTTATCTAGTGTTCATTGCAAGTACCATCTAATATCCAGGACTTTACTTGGAAAAATAAAATAACGAATTTTCTTATTTTGCGTGGCTTCAGTATTTGGATTTGACCCCCCGCCCCTTTTTTGCCAAAAGGAGGAAAGCCAAGTTGTATTTGCCCTTGCTGCATTTTTTTAGTCAATGAAGTAGCAGTTCATACTTGTTGGTTACCTTTGTGTTTTCTTTTCACCTTTGCATCATTTAACTTTCATCTTGTCTTGCGTAGTTATTTTTTAAGGCTCACTTATTATTGTTATTTTACTGTTAATAATACTTTATGATATCTGTAAACATTTGACTTGATATCATCATTTTATGCTTCTTGGTTTTATTTGTATTTGTCAACTTCAGAAAGCCCGACATATGGAGCTATACTGTTTTTAATGATAGCTTTTGCTGTTATACCAACAGTGTCATTCAAGTAAGTATTCTTTCATATATAATAAATTTTAAAGCAAATACTCAATACTTATTTTTTGCCTTTGTACGTTAGTACTTTGGATGCTCTGCATTTTTGTTTTTTTTTGTGGACCATTAAGCTTGTTAGTATCTGACATATTAGGTCTATAGTCCAGTAGAAAGTCTGTATTGTCTGTAACAGTGGCTTCTATATTAGGACTTGTATAGTTGTTACACACGACAGTGGCTTCTATAGTACTATAGTAGGACTGCATTTTGTATAACTTAAAAGATAATATATTCTTTCCTGAGCTAACATCTATATTTGTGAACTGTTGTCATGCAACAATCAGCTTTCACTTGCTTTAAATGGTGTTATGCTCTATGCAGTGTTTACAATGTTTATAAGGTTGTCCATGCAAGAAAAGGAAGCATGCTACTGGCCTTGGCGATGGTATGCTTGTTCCCTAGTAACTAATGTCTTATCTCTCAAGTGTTTAAGTGTTTAATAGATGTTATGAATCTGTTTCTTATCAGCTTTACCCATTTTGCGTGCTTGTGGGGGGAGTCCTGTTGTGGTAAGCATCCACATGCCATTTACCTTTTCCACCGCAGCTAATGTGGATCCTTTCTTCTATATATATACATGCTTATATTTTTTGAAAAGGATCTTCTCTTGTGCAGGGATTATTTGTCTCCATTTAATATAATGGTGAACTATCCACATATGGTTGTGTTGGGAACTGGACTTGCTTTTGGTTTCCTTGTGGTAAGATATGTTCATAGACCAAATCCTTGGAGCTTGCCATAATACATATATATACATACATACGTACGTACTTGTGTGTGTGTGTGTATATATATATTTTCAGCAATTAAACAATGTTATATATTTATCAGTTCTGTCAATGGGGCTGAACTCTAAGTTCTATTGTAGGCTAGTTGTTAATGTTAGCTTCAGAAATTTTGTAAACCACAAACAAAGCATATAGATAGTTCAGTTGTCATAATGCTTTTCTTGGCAGGGAAGGATGATTCTGGCTCACTTGTGTGATGAACCCAAGGGATTGAAAACTAATATGTGCATGGTATGTTCTACTCTGAGTACAAAGTATATTTGAATGTCTAAGTTTCTAATATCCATTGTGGACTCGTCATTATATTTGTAAACCTTTTGAGCTTGCTGTACTTGAAAAAAGTAGTTAGGTAAAAGCTTAATACCTTTGACCATTTATTCTTCTCATTGGCATTATAACCACCATCAATCCATTTATTCTGTAGTGATCATATCACTTCTAATTTATATACTTTTGGTCTATATAGTTTTAATCACTTTTCTCTTAATAAGCTATAATAATGATAAGTTTGGCGTCAGGTTTATCCACTTTACATGTCATCTACACAACCTGCATATGCTGATCAACACAATTCCCCTCTGCCTACATGATATAGACCTGAATCTTATTGTGCATCTGTATTTTGGGGCAGTTGTCACATTTGACTTTTGCATTACAACTACGGTTTGTTTGTGGTTTACACAATTTGGGGAAGAAATGCTGCATTTTGCTAGATTAGGTATTTCATCAGCGAGTGTCGGTAGATTTGTTGTATGGTTAATTCTCAGTTTCATGACGTGTACAAATTTGAGTTGAAAATTTGTTTTTTAGACCTTTTTCTTTACCATCTCCACTTCATCTATCTTTGCAGATACCTAACATTTCTATACTTATCTAACAAATCTGTTATTGAGATGATAGACCATGTTCCTTTCATTTTCCATTGAAGTGTGAACAACATTCTCTGCTGTTATTAAGTTTACAGCTGATATTTTGATATGAAATTTTTCAGTCTCTATTATATCTCCCATTTGCCATCGCAAATACGCTCACTGCCAGACTGAATAATGGGTATGTTTCCTTTTATTCTAATTGAGAATTCATAGAACAAAGAAAAAGGCATAATTGTAATTACGTCCATATTGCGATACATTATACTCTTTTCACTCTCAAATCAAAATTATTTCAGAATTCCTTTAGTTGAAGAGAACTGGGTTCTTCTCGGTTACTGTTTATACACAGGTACGACTTCTTTTCCCTTGCTTCGTTAACTTGAAGTTTACAATATCCAGTTTCTAGTAATCCTTGTTTGTCAGTATCCCTCTTTAAGAAATCTCTGAAACCATTTTTTTTGCCTTGGAGAAAAAGAAGTCCATCCATTTGATACTTTATGGTCTTCCTATTTCCTTAAAATTTTCAATTAATGGACTGGAACTAACTTGGAGTCCATCATTTGGCATTTTATGTTTTGTGGCTGACAATCTTTACGGCTGAATGTAGCGGCACTCTATATGCATTTTGTCACATCAGTCATTCATGAAATAACAACCGCCCTTGGAATCTACTGTTTCAGGTAAGCAATGTACTGTTTTACCATGCAGAATTAAAAAGGAATTATTGTTGCATGGCCTACTTCAAAAAGATTTTCTGTTGAGCATTTTGTTGGGTTGGGCGTATCAGATTTGTTTTACACTCTGCCCTTGCTGATACTATTGGATTTATTCACAGAACCATCTGTTCAATTTCTAATGTTGCATTTCTCACTTTAAGATGATTTCTGACTTCTAAACAAACAAATTCACTTTATTTTTTCAGCTATATATGTGAATTCAAATAGGAATTATACAAATCAGGAAATGGTACAGAAACTGAAAACATTGGCATGCATACTTGGCCAGTCGCATCAACATTTTAATAAAAATAAAATAGAAAATTTTCTCTCCACTCTGTTCTTTTTCCCTTTTCCTCTCTCCTATGCCGTCCACTACCAACCACATCTGGACAATCTTACCTCCTTGAGGACCTCCACTCTAACCTTCTGTCTCACTGTTTCTCCATCACAGTTATACCCACCACCAATCTGAACCATTTTCTCCATCCTATCATTTAATGCTAACTTATGGCACCTTGATGCAGAACAATGAGTAAGAAAATGAAAGAATAGAAGAGATTGTTTGTGTAACCACACAATGATCACTAGCCCACAGACTAGGATTTGCTACTTCTTCACAAGAAGTGACGATTTCCTCGAGCTATAAGCACAAAGCAAACATATATTTTATTTAACTCTTAATTAATTTGTGGGATTATTTTACTTGTATAGGAAATCATGACTCAGATTTAGACGCCTACTAATCCAGAGTAAATCTAGAATTACATCACCGAGATCTTAAGCCCGATTAATTCTAATTACAGAAGTAATCAACCATAATTAATTAAGAATTCCAATTTTCTTTGATGTGCAATCCTCATCACTTGTCCTCACCACCACAACAACCACCAGTATCAAACAAAGGCCTTTGTGGCCACCACAATCAAGCTAAGTAAATAGATAAAATTACAGTGAAAACAGAGTATCAATATCTGATTTCTGACTCTGCATGTCTGGAACAATTAAGTAGAAGTTAAAACATAAAGTGGAATTAATTTGGTTCAATAAATGATATCTCAATGCTTTTTTGGAGAAGTATGAATATTTTTGGTTAGGTTATGGATCAAATAAATGAAATTCCTTCTTCTCGTGCATATAATATAAAATTTCAGATTTGTTTGTAAATGAAATGAATCAATCTGATGCTGTACAATAAGTTTGTAAAGGTTTCACGAGTCTTCGGATATGCTTGTGTTGTGTTTGGTGTACACACAATATGTGGTTGTTTGGTATTGTCCTGGCAGTGGTTGGTGGTTCTAGGGCTAGGTGGTGGGTCCAGGGATAGGATGATAAACTGGTTGTAGTATGCAAGATTTCTTTCAATTTTCTGGTTCTGAAGGTCTTACACTTAACGAAGTGGCGGTATACATTGTAATAGCCACGTCATGATGTCAGAATTATGTTCTCTCTTTTCCATAGCTACTAGCAATTTATATATACATAGTATATATATTAATGGATTATAACCATGTGCTTGTACGTTAAAATGTGTAAGTGCAGTTGTTAACTATAATAGACTTGTTCTGGGCTGTTGAGGTACAATAAGAAAGATGCTTCTCTTAAAAAACAAATCTTCCGTGAGACTATTCATTTCAAAGCCATCTTACAATTGTTTTCAACTTTTTATATTGGTTTATAAATTCTATTTGTTTTACAAATGACAGGATTACAAGAAAAGAGGCTTGAGATGTGTTTGTTCTCTATTTTAGGTACGTCAATTTTTAGGTTAATGTGCTGAGCTTTACGTTAGTTAACTTTTTAGTCTTGAGTAATTTCTTTTTTAATAAAATATATCATCATTTTTGTTTCCCTTTAGTCTCAGCTTAGCTAGCAGATTGGAAATGATTGTGCTGTGATGAAGTCTTATAGGCAAGTGTATGTTTGGTTGAACATTAATCTTATTGGATACGGTAAGATTCTCAGTCCAACAACTTTGCTGTTTGTAGTTTAATTCATTATACTTGTAATGTGTGGTAGGTCGTTAGCAATGTACTCCATAGTTATATGAGAAGAAATTCAATCGTATTGCGTATCTTTGTATGCTCTTTAGAAATTCAATAAGTATTGCGTCTCTTTGTATGCTCCTTATGTGTTTGTATTTTTTTTTTATTTGTTTATTTTTTGTTGGAGTTGAAGGAGTGATAAAGGAGAAGAAATAGAAGAGGAATTGATGGTGCTACTAAAGTTTATGTCCACTTTCCCTCTTCCACAAGCAGGGTGAAACTGTGAAAAGCAATTGTGATAATGACCCTTTCTACTTTTTTACTATGACCAACTGGTGATTTTGGGTGAACCGAACCAATGTATTCACGAGTAGTGTTCACTTGGTACTGGTTACGCTTACGAAAACTCTTTCATGACTTGTTATTAATTCATTTAATTAAACCAACCTTCAAGATCAAGGCAACTCCTGACTGGAAGAGCGAGATGAAAACAATGAGCTCACACACAATTAGTGCTATGCTATCAGTAGCTTATATAATCATTGATGAATTACTGGCTGCCAGGACTCCCTGTGAGACTTCCATATCAAAGTCTTGGTCCTCTCTAATTCTCCTCCCTTAACAATCAAAATTGATCAACTCTTGGGCTTGGTATGCAGCCAATATTTAGTCGACCAGAAATATGTTGGTTATGTGTTGAATGTGAGTAGATGACAACCCATATTTCTTGGATTCCCAAAGGATGAGATTAAAGCAGATGATGTTTTCCAGAAAGTTTGTTTATGATTCCCCAGATAAATGGTTGACTATTGAACAAATTCATTGGAAAATTTAAAATGAGGAGGAATGAATGTCTCCATGGACTAGTTTCAGAACAGGAGAATGTCTGCTTAAGAATAATGATGCTTTGTACATAACCCCCCAAATTCAACGGACTGAGGGTACCCAGGGAGAGAGAGTAAAATAATCATAACCAATCCAATCCAGTCATTCTTTTCTTCCAACATAAACTGGGAAACAAATATACTAATTGGGTCTCACTGTTGGCCCATGTAATATATATATATATATATATATATATATACGGTCCGGATTTTAAGTTCACTCCTTATCTAACATACCTTATATACCTCCTTTTAGCGAAGGACCGGACCGAACGACGATTCGGTCTGTGTCTTGGCTTTTAGCGACGGACTGAACCTATAGTGACAGACCGAATCGTCGTCTGGTCCATCGCTAAAGGGGCTAAAGGACAAAAAAAAACCAAAATTATATAAAACCTCCCAATTTCAGCAAAATTCCTCACCATACACTGCATTACTTCATGGGCTCTCTCCAAATTATCATTCTCAATTAAAGAATAAGCCAAAACAATATAAAATCTCAAAAAGTACCTATATTTAGCATACCTAGTTGTTCAACAGTACCAAACTAGTTTGAAGGCGAAAATTAGAAAAACAGGGCATCCTAATAAAATTAGAAGGACAATCAACTTCAACCACAGCGAAACTTCAAGCAATAAACATATCATCACAGAAAAATTAGAAGGAAAAAGAAAAAGAATCTATTACATACACATATCTACGAAGGAACAACGATACTCAGGGCGATACCTCAGTGATTTGGAGAGAAAAGGAACAGCGAAGGAAGCTAGGGCACAGCGAAATAGGCAGAGAAAAGAGAACGCAGAAGCTAGGGCTTATGATTTGGGATTTTAGGTCGCAATTCTCATCAGTGTCTCCTAAATCACGAATGAGAGAAGAGCGAAGGAAGGCACGGTTTGGGTATATATATATATATATCAGCGGCAACAAAATAACATGCTAGCAGACATTTACAATGGTAGAAGATCTTGAGATCATTTATAATACAAGGCCAAAGTTTGGCATCATAATATATTATTACATGAGAAGGGAGACAATAAGGCTACATGTATAAATAAATATAGTATATTCACCTTTTTCCATGAGAAAATTTCAAACTCCAACTTTTGCTTGATAGAACCAGACGCATGTGCAAGGTCTTAACTAATTTTTTTTGGAGGCTTTTCTTCCTATTCGCAGTCTCTCTTTTTCCTTTTCCTCCATAGTAATCCAATTTCAACCCTATTTGTATAGCTTAGGACCAATAGTTGATTGATGCCATGAGCTATGAAGTTCAAGTTCGGCCTGAAAGCTTTAGAAAGATGGCCGAGTAAAAGGTATTTTCGTCGTCTATGACAATGACAATTGACAACATACATACTATGTAGTGAGTGCGGTTACATGAATTGTAGGTCCATTACAAAACACTTGACATCTATTTTACATAAACAAACGAGACACAAGATCACTCTTGAATTCTAATGACCTGCCTCGACAAATGAAAATGAAAATGAAAATGGGGCTCAACAGATTAGTTGACACACACACACAGACAGATTGATTGATTGAAACATACAGAAATATAAAGATATTCCGTACGCTAGCGTAGAGGTGTTGGTAGACTTGTTGTAGAGCACGAATGACTCAAGTGGACTACAACAATGCTACTACCACATAAAAAGGATAACATAATGCTCACATTCGCACATATTATGGGGTCCTGCCTAATATGTGGGGTTCGCAGTATGTATGTGAGCATTATGTGACCTTTTTTATGTGATAGTAGCATTATTCAGTGGAGTATCATAATTTCAGACAACCTGCCTGCCTGCCTGCCTGTACGTACATAATTTCAGACAACCTGCCTGCCTGTACGTACGTACGTGTTGTTGGTTCACTCAATTTCCATCACCACTGTTTCTTCCAAACTCACTCCTGTTTGATCTGTCCCTTTATTCTTGCTATATCAACATCTTGGAGATCTCCGAATCCAAATTCTTAGCTTCTCCTCTACCCACAATATCTCTCAAACCATTGACACAACATTTCATTTCTTGTCCAACAAAAACAGGCCTCTTTAGTTATCAATTGTATATTATATTTCTTCCATATCACTATTTTGACACTTCCAATTGCCCATTCATCTTATAATTCAATCTCTCATCAAAGTTTAGTTTGTTTTTTTTTTAAAATATTTTTCTTGATCAAAATTGCTCTGGAACTAGCTACAGAAAATAACTCATGAACGCAAAGCTGTGGAAGAATGTAATGGCAACAACTACTACTCAGATTACAGTTATTCTTCATTTGATCTTCCCTGTAAAAAACACCCATCTTCTTCTTGTGTTGGAATCTGTGCTTATTGCCTCAATGAAAGATTAATGAAGCTTGTGTGCTCAGATTGTGGAGAGCAACGTCTCTCTTCTTGTTCTTGCTCTGATATTTCCTCACATCGCAATTCATGCAGTACTATAGAGGTGGGAAGTGTTGGAAGAGTCTCATTCTTGATAGAGAATGAGAAAAATGATCACCCACAACTAAACTCACATTCAAAGCCCAAAAGGGGAGAAAAAGAGAAATCGGATGAAGTTATTGTGCTCAAAAGGAGCAGCAGTAGCTGTATTGGAATTAAGAAGAGTGATGGATTTTGGAGAATTGGAAAAGTCTTTAGGAAAAAAAAGAAAAGAAACACAGAGTGGTGGATTTGATGAGAAAAGTGATATGATCATGAGAGTAGTAGTGAATTTTCCTTTTCAAGTGCTAAAATGGATGCTGAAAATGTTGTGGATTTGAAGGAATTGGACACTGGTGCCTCAATTGTTCCTAATAAGTAGTATGTATGTATGTATTTCCAGCGAAAGAAAGTGATTTTAGTGGCATGGATGGGTCTGGCTTTATTGATTTGAAGCTTGATTTATCATCAGATTCAAAAACAGAGTAGTCTATTCTGAATAAGAGTGAGATTCCAATCTCAGTTTATGTGGAGGAAATTATGGCAGTCTGAAAGAAGATAGGGTGTTTGGCCATGGGGGATCATGTAAAATTACAGTAAATGAAAATTTTCATGTATATATTAGATTAGATGATGTCTTTTTGTTTTAAAATGAAAGTACATTTTAAATGTTTATATTTTATTTTTTAAGGGCTATTTATTATAGCCTACCACTAATTTGCAAAAATATCTTTATTACCTTCATTAATAATGCACCAATTTCGTGGTTAAATGTTGGGTAAAGACTAAAGATAGGGGTAGTACTAGAACAATAGCCCGCATTTCCCGAAGAAGGGTTGATTGGTGTGTAAATAATGTGTATGCATATGGCTGCTTAATGTTGAAATAGTCACACAAGACTTTTTGGTTGGTTTTTCTTTTCTTTTTTTTAATGATAGATAAATAATATGGCCAAAGGCAACACTAAAATGAAAAAAAAGACAACATTAAAATAAAGATGAAATACGAAAAACATACATGATAATGTCTCCTATGGAAAAAAATGGTCTGTTAAATACTATTCCTTTCGTTCCACACTATATGATATTTTAGATAATCTAAAATATAATTATAATTTTTTTAAAATTATCTTTCATAAAAAAATATTACAGATAAAAGAGAGAGTATTAGATAAGTATTATAATTATGAAAATTTATAGATGATTAATATTATATTTAATGTTATATGATCATTTTGTATAATTTTAAAATTTATCTAATAAAATACAACAAATTTTGTTCATCCTAATAAATTGACCGTCTAAAATTTAAATAAATCACACAGTATATATAGTGTCGGAATCACGAGAGACCGCTTTTATCATATATTATGAGAAGTAGGAGCAACTAAAACAAAAAAAAAAGATTGTTCGGTACTTTCTTAATTCAAATCTGACAACACGTGATAGCAATCTAACTTAAATGATCTTATCGAAGCATTTAAGTTAATTGTCATGTCTTCTCTTTACTCTTTAGTGGATGATCAGGATAACGTTCGGTTTCAAAACAGGTGTGCCGTGTGCATGTATGTATATACGAGTCCTTTGGATATTTTTATTCGCCATATTTATTGGACATCTTCAGTTTTTTTTTTTGTTTGTAATTTTTAAAAAATGTATAATATTTATTTAACAGAAAGTTTTTGTACAAATTGTATAATTTTATTTATTATGTATATTCAAAAGATACCTAATTCACTGTATTTTATAAAAATTTCAATTTTAATAAATTACATTAATTATTTTATAATCTAAAACAAAATATATATATATATATATATATATATATATATATATATATATATATATATATATATATATATCCGACGGGTCACTACCCCGTGGAAAAAGGCCGGTCCCCTAGAAGGTCTCTATATGTATATATACTCAAATAACTAAATGTATTTATTTATTTTTATAAGGACGACTTTGCTTGTAATAATACAGCACGCCGTAATTATTAATGAAAGTGGAATATGATTCGGGTGGTTTGGCTGTCCAATCAAATTGCAATTCCTCTTCTTTTGTTTTTCTGGAGTGAAGCTGAAGGATTTTATATTTGTATTTATACACAAGTAGAGTTAAATAATTTATAGAGTTAAATAATTTTACGATCGAAGAATAGATTTTATTATCTGAAGATTCACTTTATATTTTTATAATACTCTCTTCGTTCTAAGATAAAAGTCTTTATTACTATTTTAAGTTGTCCGAAATTAAATTTCTACTTATCTTAAATGATTTATTTTTTATAATAATTTGCCTATTATACCCTTATTATTAATTGTTATATTTATATTCTCTATGTATATTTATGGAGCATCACTAGTAATGTGCAAAAAACTATACAATTAAATGAGAAATTAAATATGGATAATTTTGTCATTTTATTATCTTTCTTAATATGCATAAAAAGTCAACCAGAACTTTTATCCTGGGACGGAGGGAGTAGTAAAGTGATAACTCTACTATCAATTAGTGACTATTTTACGTTTGGAATTTACAGTAACTCCATTTATTTTTCTTATGAATTATATATATATACTAGTAATTGTTCGTGCCTGAAGGCACGACGTAACGAAAATTTAGATAAAAATTTAAAAAATACTACATTATTTAAAGACTTTTTGCAACTTAAAATATTTATTAAAATTCACCACACTACCACAATAATTAATTTTTCTTTAAAAATATATATCAAAAAAATCTAAACATGTTTACAAAACTTACAAATCATCAATAACAATTTTCATAACTTACCACACCGCCACAATAACAATTATTATTATTATTATAAATACTATTATTATTATTATTATTATTGTTACTGCTACTATTATAATTATAATAATATTTTTAATATTATTATTATTATAATTATTATTATTATTATTAGTATCATTATTGTGACGCCCCCAAAATTTGGTATACATCACCTATCTTGGGTCGCCAAATACATGATACAGAATTCAAATACAACTTACTAATACAATTGTCACAGCATAATATAATACGATAAAAAACATAAACCGTGAGTTTGAATACAAATATTATCTACTGTAGAGATTATACAAACTCAAAAGGAGTCCTCATTACAATTATTATCACACTATTTCACGTAATAGTGAGGACTACTAATGTTATCCTCTGGACCATTACTCTGCTCCCCGACTCGTCCCAAATTTATATTCTCATTTTCTTAGAGAAAATGAAAGAAAGGAAGGGTGAGCTCAACTAGCCCAAGAAGAAATATTATGACTAAGATAATGCAGAATAAATTATCATTAGTCTCCAACAATGTTAAATTGATAAAATATAATAGACATCAAGTTTAACTGCAGCGGAACAAGCAATCCATTAAAAGTGTCAAGTAGAAAATAAAATCTACTATCTTTTATGATTAAAAAGGTTTTTCATCACTGTTATCGCTGAGACTCAGCTTAATAAATATTCCACATCATCGAATCACCCATGCACTACTACCAATGATATATCTTTAAGTATCACGACCACAATTATCCATGCACTACTGGGTCGAGAATCTTTGTGTATTCATTAATGGTCATGATCATGCCAACAACTCATCCATCAATGCACTACGGGCCAATGAGAACTTTTACCACATCATTTGTAATATTACTACCATGATTACACCGAATAATCCTCGTCATAATCATACCAAGTCCATCTACGCACTACAGCCACAGATGACTTTCAACAAAATATAAACATGAGGATGATGACAATGATATAAGAATTCAATAAAATAAATTCAAGAATTATTTTATCCATGAATTATTAACGTCCAAATTGTCAACATGATACTGTTTTGTAGAGTAAAATTCAAGAATAATCGGAAGAATATTTCCATGAAAAGATCTTTGGATGAAGCCTTGAAATATCGAGGATATTCTACTAATTTCATAGAGTATAGAAAGTCAAAACTTTAACCAACCGAGTATAATAAAGAATGGAATAACAAAAGAAATCACCATGCAATGCGGTACTTTGCATAGACAAAGTTATTCCAATGTAATAATAATAACGAGAACCGTGTCGTGCAAAAATTTGCAATCAAGCGTGGATGTTCCAACAGAATAATAAAGATTTTAACCGGTCCGGTGTAAAATACACAGATGAGGATGTTCCAACGGAATAATAATAAAGATTTAAACCAGTGCGTGTAAAACACATGATGCAGATGTTCCAATGAATAATAGAAGAATGTCACCAAGTATAGGGTGATCATGATACAAAGTTATTCCAATGTAATAATAAGAAATGGAATAACAATAGTTCTCTTCATGAATAAGAAAGAATAACACCCCTTACGAGTACAACAAATAATATTCCCTACCTTAAGAAGAAGAGTACTAGATATATAAGTAGTGAAGTAGCAAAATACTTTCTTCTTTCTCTCTATAGTTTATCTATCTAGAGTTTCAGTGAATTCATAAGAAAATAATGAATGAATGAGCTTCTATTTATAGAAAAATGGAATGCATAAGAATTAACTCATGAATCTATTAGAGATTGATTTACTTTTAATTTGACGGTCCATATTTAAAGCAAAATCTTTTAAATAAAATATAATATATTCTATTTATAATCTAATAAAACGAATAACTTTATAAAAGATTTTACTATGCAAACACTATGCAGTACACTATGCAAATACTATGCATAATAAAATATAATATATTCTAATTATTATCTAATAAAATGTATAACTTTATAAAAGTATTCATTTTTATATAAAAAGATTTTACTATGCAAAAAATACTATGCAGACACTTATGCAACACTATGCATAATAGAATATAATATATTCTATTTATAGAATAACTTTATAAAAGTATTACATTTTATATAAAAAAGATTTTCTCGTATTATTACATTAATAATACCAACAAAATGAAATGACTTATCACGTAAGCATCAATAATCAATATCGTGTGCTACTACTTAACCACGCCAGACATCTGTACTTTTTAACACCGTGTGTTTCACAGCTTAACGGTAAAAACTTTCGCCGTTATTTTCATAAAGTATTTTTGTCGCTTTCTCGATTCGACAAACAATTCCGATTATGAGGTCCACTAATGATTGTCTTGGTTGTCTTAATATTCCCTGTTAAAACGAATATTCCCCATTAATCGAATATTATATAACAACTTGCGTACTTTGCAAAATTTATAAATATTACCCACAACTATTATATCAATTTCACTCTATAATATTCAGAAATAATATTTATAGAAAATTCATCTTTATTCAAAAAGTTGGGGTTTTACAATTATTATTATTATTATTGCTATTTGATTTTGGTGAAAATTTTTAGGGGTGAATTTGATTTGGGGGAAAATTTTTAGTGTTGGATGAAATGTGAGCTTTTAGATTAAGTTGGAAGAATTGAGATGAAATCTGAACCGTCCTTGTGCTTTGTCAAATGAAAGATTCAAAATGGGTTCTGTTTTATTTTATATATATATAATATATATAGGGAATCCATCCGTGATCCGTGGCAATCGGTTGCCATTAACACTATTAAAACTTTATATTAAGACAAATCCTTGTGGAAAATGAACAGCTAGGTCCGTGGTGCTCGGGTGATCATATGACAAGGGTTTGGAGATGGAGGTTGCAAGTTTGAACATGTTTAACAGCGATTATTTGGAAACAATTCTTTTAAAGGCCAAGGGATATTTTTATTATTTTTTATTACAAGCTGGTTCAGGTTATCACGGCTGTGCATTTTAAATTGTTGGAGCTGAGTAGCATAGGAGTTTACAACTTAAAATTAAGAAATTAAGAAACCGATTAATATTACGTGTTCATGATGAAAATAAATTATGAAGCTAGCTAGCGCAGTCCCCAGGAAGTTCGTTCACTAGAACGAATAGAAGAGAAGTTGAAACATAGCAGATGCACATGACCAAACTCGTCAGAATTAGGCGACGGTGTTGGAGGAGGAGGAGCTGCCACGGAACAACGGCACAATGGACATGTGGAATGCCTATAGCCAAACCACTTATCTAAGCAAACTCCATGAAAAAAATGATTACACCTTATAAGCTCTTTAACTTCATCGCCTTGTTTGATCTTGCAAAGACACACTGCACATTCTACACCTCCTCCGCAATCCTCCGATCCTTGTTTCCGTTCGTATCGGCAGCGCTTTATGCCCATTTCTTCACCACTCCTGCCGCTGCTGCTGCTGCTGTAGTAGTAGTAGTGTTGTTGTTGAGAGATGAAAAAATTTCTTAGAATTAAAAAGGGCCGGGATAAAAGATTAATATGGCGGATGCACATAACCGATATCCAGACAAGGAAGAGGAAGAGAACTTGTGTTGCCACTAAACTCATGTTTGTTTGTTTGTTAATTTGGGATTATTATTCAACATATATATAGAGAAGAGAGGGTTAAAAGACAATTTGAACCCCAAACTTTATTCTCTATTTACTTTTGAATCCCAAACTTGAAAAGGTGTCTAAGTACACCCCAAATTTCATTATACGTAACAAAATGCACACTTTCTTCACTTAACCGGTCAAAAGTGACCGGCTAAAGCGGTAACACAAGTTTGGGGTGCAAATTGTCTTTTAGTCTTAAAAATTGGCAAAAATAATTAATTTTAAATAAAATAAATAACTTTTAAAATAATTAATTTAAAATAAAAATAAAATAATTAAAATAAATATTTGGAATTAATAATTAATCATTAACTTGTAAAATAAATTTTTATTTTTATTTTAAAATTAATTATTAATCATTCAAGTTAAAAAATCATTAACTTGTAAAAATTCATTTTTGCCACATAAAAAAAATTATGTTTTTGTTTTTAAAAACAAAATTTTTAAAAATAGAATTTTTTTAAAGCAGAATTTTTCAAAAACAGAATTTTATTTTAAAAGTTAAAAAAATTCTGTTTTTGTTTTTAAAAACAGAATTTTTTTGAAAATTTTTTTTTTTTTTAAAAAAATTATGTTTTTAAAAGTTGGAAAAACAGAAATTTTTTTAAACAAAATTCTGTTTTTAAAAACAGAAATTTTTAAAAACTTGTAAAATAAAATTCTGTTTTAAAAATAAAATTGAATTTAAATTCTGTTTTTACAATTTTTTTGTAAAACAGAATTTTTTTAAAAAATTGTCTAAAAACAGAATTTAAATTCTGTTTTTGTTTTTAAAAATATAATGTTTTTTAAACAGAATTTTATTTTACAAGTTTTTAAAAATTCTGTTTTTAAGCACAATTTTGTAAAAATAATTGTATTTTACAATTTTGTAAAACACAATTTTATTTAACATTTTTGTAAAACATACTTTTTAAAAAAAATTGTATTTCACAATTTTGTAAACACAATTTTACAATTTTGTAAAACACAATTTTATTTTACAATTTTTTGTAAAAACATAATTTTTTTCAAAATTTTTTTGTAAAAACATAATTTTTACAAAAAAAATTGTGTTTTACAATTCTGTTTTTAAAAATGTTGTTTTAAAAAATATTGTTTTAAAAAAATTAATTATTAATCATTAATTCCAAATATTTATTTTAATTTAAAATTAATTATTTTATTTTATTTAAAATTAATTATTTTTGCCAATTTTTAAGACTAAACGACAATGTGCACTCCAAATTTGTGTTACCGCCTTAGCCGGTCACTTTTGACCGATTAAGTGAAGAAAGTGTGCGTTTTGTTACGTATAATGAAGTTTGGGGTGTACTTAAATATTTTTTTAAGTTTAGGGTAAAAAAATAAATAGAGAATAAAGTTTGGGGTCCAAATTATCTTTTAATCTATAGAGAGAGGGAGGGAGAGTGAATAATTGGGGCAGTAACCGGTGTAGCTAAATTCTTTAATTATTACATACAGCTTCATTAATATATCTTAATTACGAAATAATCAACTTCCACTATACTCTTAAATATTTCTATAATATTCTTTTTGTGAATGAATAGTATTTCCTGTTTTCCAATTTTAATTAGGGATATACTTATAAAAATATGTGTGAGGGGGCACACATTTATTGACTATATATATTTTTTTTTCTCATTTTGCCTCGTGTGATAGTCTCCTGGTTAGCAGCCCCGCGAAAAGGACTTTGCATCCCCTTTGCTACGTTTGATGTTTTAGAATAGAGTAATGCTACACGGACAGGTATATTGGACAGTTTTATTGGATATTTTTAATTTTCTTTTTTTTTTGTTTGTGATTACTAAAAAATATATAGTATTTATTTATGTTTCTATAATTTTGTTTTTGTATATGTATCTAAATTACACCTAAAACACTATATTTTATAAAAATTCCTGTTGGAATAAATACTATACATTTTTTGATAATCACAAACAAAAAAAAAAAAAAAAAAATTAAAATGTCCAATATTTATATCCAATAAAAATGTCTGCCAACACTTATTGTTTAGGATAAGGCGAGAGAAATGAATCAATCAAAACTTGTATCATCAAACAAAGAGTATCCTATCTGCTTTGTCTACTGGCACTGCTATAGGTAATTAATGAATAGTGTTAGTTATCAGATATTGGTGGAGGAGAGTATTGGGGTGGGTGCAAAGACAAAATGGTTTTTACATTATCCAGTTATCATAAAATTAATTTTATATTAAATTGGTCAATTGACCAATACAGTGTTGACACGTATAAATATCATCTCTTATCTGTGTATCGACAATGTATTATTCAATTGACCAAAATTAACTTCATGTTAATCACTCTTGTTTTTACATGACGGTTCATATCTACTGATAACGACTTAGTCCTCGAATTATTAGATCTTCAGCCACGGGTCCCTTTTCGTTTGAGCATGCACAAATGTTCTCACAATATGAAATGACACATACCATCATGAAGCGTCTCGGGTGTGGAAATTAGTGAACAGAACAAAGAGATAAATAATCAATTATAATTTAACTTTCAAATGTAAAAAGTATCTAATATCTCTTTTGATCTCTATTTTTAATTTCACACATTTTGTCCTACTTAAAGTGTCCATCATGTATCAAGGTATGAGCACGATAAACTTTGCAAACAGCGTCCTATCACGTGATTTTAATATATCTCGAGATACAACTATGTGGGACCATTCGGATTGGACAAACTCCAAACTTTCTAGACACTCTTCGTTCGAGCCATTTAAGCCCTCCTAACACAATTGCGCCGTGTATTGTACACATTCACATGATCAAAATTAATTAAAATAAATACTATATATTTTTTTAAAATCACAAGCCAAAAAAAAAATGTTTAAAAATATCCGATAAATATGTTCATATTTGAAGGACTCTCTATTGAATAGCTTTCTAATAGCCATTTTGGTTGGGCATAGAGATTCAACCATATTTTACATGGCAGTTGGCAAGGGTGGATCTATTCATAGGGTAGCTACCTATGCTAGATTTTTCTATAATATAGAGAGAGGTAGAAATAAAATTTAATAAATTTAAGGGGATAAATTTATAAAAAAGTTAAACTTAAAGGGATAAAAAATATTAAACTACTACAGTACTACTACTCTAAAAAGAACTAACCACACGGTGTATAATGTATTCAAACTTTTGCTCTATTATCAACTTTAATGTATTCAGTTGATAATGTGTAATCTTTATTCCATTATCTATTTCTAATAGATTTTGAAATAAATTTTCAGCAATGTATTATTCTTAGGCTTTTGCAAAAAAAATAAAAAAAAATATCTACTCACAGCTATGTAACTAATTAATCTTTTAATCTTAAAATTGTCAAACAAATGAAATCATCTTTTGATCAAAATTTAAAAATGATTATTCAAAACTAATTACACTCTGCTTCACAAAAATAGTATCATTTGATAAATTAAAAAAAATAGTCAACCTTTTATTGATAATAATATAAAATGACATAATATTTTCAAATTTGTCATCAAAATTTCTTTGTTTGTATCAACACTTAAAAAATAACAAAAATACATCTTTATATTTGTACTTTTATATATGACACTATTTCTGTCAAATTAATGTAGTATAATTCTACATTTTAGAAGTATATTATGTATATACTCTTTTTTTATATATAAAGAAAATTATTTAGAGAAGAAATGTGTAAAAAGGAATTAACAAATGACCAAAAAGGAAATAAAGAGAGGTTTAAATGTTGTTGCATTCAATTACTAATACCTCTTTTTCCAAAGTTTAATATTTCTAATATTGCTAAAAGTTCAAAGTATTCGATACTACTATTTGAAAATTTCAATTGTATATGAAGTATGAACCCTCCCTGGATATTAGAATACGTACATAACATAGCTTGTTAATATTCAAACTTTTTGACTATATTTTTTTATGATATTTTAAAACTATATTTATTTAATTTTGAAAATTAAAAATCTTTGTAATTGATAAATGTTATCATGTCTTTCGATAGTGCTATATATATATTTATTTATTTCACCAAATTATTATATACATATATATATATATATATATATATATATATATATATATATATATATATTAAAAGAAGGGACCAAAAATGCATGTTCTTATAAAATTTTAGTACTCCAAAAGATAAATTTATTGCTAAGTAACAACTACTACATACTCATTTTGTTCAAAATATAATTAGAAAAAACTATTTAAAATACAAAATTAAGATTAAATAATTAATTTCTCTTGAAAAATGAAACACTTAAATATATATATATATATATATATATATATATATTTGTGATATTAAAAGTTATTTTAATATAGGAACAAAACTCAGTCGCTTTCATCTAATTATTTGGAACGACTAGTCAGTCTAACACAAAAAGGTATACATTTTATTTTATTCAATACTCCATCAAATTTTTAATTAACATCAGGGGTGTATAATACTACATAAATCAAGGAAGTGAGCGTGTAGACCTGATTTAATTGACTAAGCAAACCGGAGGCGCGAAGAGAAAAGTCCAAAAACCGGACAAGTCGCACCACAACTTCATATGGGGTCATTAACTGCATGGATATACGCACCTACGTACTTAATTTTCTTTTCTTTTTTTTTTTGTCTCTTAATATAAGTTTTTTAAATGAGCATTAATTTTTAATATTAAATATAATTATAATTTTTTTATTATTTTATATCCAATAAATAATATTTTATTTTTTTAATACAAAAATAATATAAATAATTAATATTATATTTAATATTTTATAATTATTTTTTTAATATTTATATACTAGTAGTATTTTAGAACGACTTATATTAAGTACTAATAAACTTATAATTTTAATACATCGAGGCTGACAAGTTGCTAACTTCGGCTCTGGCCTCTGAGTTAGTAGTGCTATTTTATTTTTCCGAGCAGGTGACTTTTTTTTTATATTTGTAATCTTTAACACAATCAAGAATCTTCACCTCCAAAATGTTTTCATACAAGTCAAAACTCTTTAATTTAAGCCAAAACAATAAATTTCATAATCCATGCTTTTGAGCCTCTAACACTATATTTGTTTGCAAAGATTATACTTGAAATATGATTATTAATTTTAAATATTTTGTTTGTTTTTAAATTTAAGTTTGAAACTATTAATTATTGAATTATAAAATAACTTAAAATGATGAATTATTTAATATCTTGATATTATAATCTCCTACCATCTAGGACTAACATTTTTTAGATAAAAGTAACCTACTAATAATAACCATTACAAGCTGAATTCGGGCAAGACTAAAAAGTCATTGACATTTCTTTTTGTATTTGTAGGTTTTATGAAAAATACTAGTTTATAAGAATTAGTTATCCCTTTTCAAAAACATAAAAAACAAAACAAAAATTTCCGTCATTTTGATCAGGTTTGACTTAGATGGTAGATTGGTAGATGGTGACTATTAGTAGATTAATTTTAAAAAAGTGAAAATGATTTACATTTCGAGACTTCCGGATAAAAAGATAAGAATACTTCAAATTAATATTATTTAACTTAATTTGTGTATCTTATCATATTTATTTATATTTAAATTAATGAGAATATAATATCTTTATTATTAGTGGTAAGGGTATGATAGTTCAAGTAAATATTTATCCACTTTTAAATAATCATAGACAAAATAAACATAACATGAGATTATTTTAAGTTGTCCCATGAATAATTTCATAAAAAATAAACATGTAACTAGAATTATTTAATCCTAGATTTTCTTGCAAACAAAGATTGACTTAGGAAATATAATTATTTTAAGCTTTGATGACCCTTTAAAAATATAATTATTCAAAAGCATTTTTCTAATTGTACAACCCACAAATTATTTTGACTTTCTCATTAAAATACTTTTATCAAAACTTCAAAATTTAAAATTGCTTCATCTTATCTAAACACATGATCACACATCTACGTGATACACCACTTGATGCATTTGATCAATAAATACTAAAATTATGCTAGACAGAGAGAGGTCATTTAATTTACCATCATATGTAATAAACTTTTTAATCTCTGAGCACTATATATTAACTTAAATAAATTAAGTATAAAAATATCAATTTTAATTTATAAAATACCCTACCCCCTCGTTATCCTATTTTACGAGGTTGTATATATGATTATAATTTTTTTTTAAATTAAATTTACAAAAATATAAGATTGTTGGTCATTTTTTATGTTAAACATATTGGATGGAATATAACCAAATTCAACCACATTTTAAAGTGAGAAAGAAAGCTATTTAAATCAACAATAAGTATGGGGGACATTTTTTTAGTGACATTTCTAGTGACGTTTTTTTTTAAAATTATTTTTTTGGGTTTTTTTTAGAATACCTTTCAAAAAATGAATAGTATTTATTTCAACTGAAATTTTATAAAAAATAGTGATTTAGGTGTAATTTGGATACATACAAAAAATATGGTTGTACAGACTGTACAGACCTGTTTCTTGTATGTATTCAAATTACACTTAAAATACTGTTTTTTATAAAAATTCCAATTGAAATAAATACTATATATTTTTTGAAAAGTACTATTAAAAAAAAAACCAAATTTTTTTTTATAAAAAATATCACTAGAAATGTTACTAAAAAATATCCCCCAAAAGACTCTTAAATCAATTGCAAAATTTTTGCAAGGCAGAAAGAAAGCTATTTAAATCAATTGCAAAATTTGTGTTTGATTTTGAGCGCCGACAGTTGGCATAGCTGTTACGTTGCTTAGTTTGGCCGAGTCTTTTAGTTGTGTTGTAATACTATACTATACTATAAATAAATATAAATATGATTACTCGTTAGTAATTACCCGGGTTGCTAGCTTGATTTGACGTTAGATGCAAGCAAAATAATTCAACCGCTATATTTACACACATAATCAGGATGAAAGCGATGTTCATGTAAAAATCTACTAACAGATTCTTATTTTGTTCAAGTTCAAACAAAAAGTTTCATTCTTTAGATTCGAGACCCCAGTAACCGTGTTTGGGAGTTGAGCTTCCGAAGCTTCCTTGATGAAAGACTGGGTCTGAGCCAGCAAATGCTAAGTTTAAGGGAGAGTGAGAAAGGTAACGATTTCTGGGACTTTCTTAATAGGGTTATCTTCTTTGTCGGTCTTGATAATCTGGTTTTGCTGCATTTTGCATTTGGGAATTTTAGTAGCTTTTGAACGAGTTAAGAGTCAGCTGAGACAAAACTAGGGTTTTGGCAAGTTATTCTTTCATTTGGATACCTGGGTTTGTATTGAAATCGTGATTGGTGATCTGGGTTTTTCTACACACTAAAACTGTGAAAAGGGCTAACGTGTTTTCATTTGATAAGTAATTAGTGATCTGGGTTTTGCTCAAAACTTTGTTTGATGATCAGCCTTGATACTGATAAGGGTTTTGTAATTTGAGTTTGAGGCGGAGGATGAATTGTGAATTTGTTTGATGAAGTCCAGTGATACATAAAGGATTTTTTTATTTGATTGGAAGAATTCCCTGTTCTGCTTCAGATTTAATGTTCCTGAATGTTGAAAATTTTGGCCTTAATCGTACAGCAATTGATGAACTTGGGAATTGAATTGATTAATTTACACATGTGGGTTGAGTGTTAGATGAATTCATTTTTGTGAAGGGAAGCTTTATTTGTCTCAGAGATATCTAGGACTACCACTTGGGATTTTGGAAAGAAACCGTGGGAATCTTTGAGATAATTTTAGTGGAAGCTTGCGAATTGTGGTGATGTTGCAGTGCAAACTCATGATTTTTTGTGCATCAGGGTACTGATTAGATGGCAACGTCCCCATCTCCAAATTCTTCACCCTCTGCAGACCCACCAGTGTCCACCGCTACTCCACCGCCTCAGCCACTGTCTCCTCCGCCAGCACCTCCAACAACTTCTCAGCCTAATGCAAATTCCCCCACAGCAATTCCTCCAACATCCCCATCTCAATCCCCCCCTTCCACCAATTCGTCAGCACCTCCAACAACTTCTCAGCCTAATGCAAATTCCCCCACAGCAACTCCTCCAATATCCCCATCTCAATCCCCCCCTTCCACCAATTCGACAGCCCCTCCTCCAGTCCCATTATCATCCCCACCACCACAACCCCCTATAGCTTCACCACCTTCTCCTACGAATTTGCCTCCTACTCCTCAAGCTGATGTCCCACCTCCATCCTCTAATTCTCCACCACCTTCACCAAATCTTCCAGCTAGTCCACCTACACCTGCATCTACACCACCAGTAAGTCCACCTCCACCTACACCACCTGCAAGTCCACCTAAATCCATATCGCCACCACCAGCAAGTCTACCTACACCTATACCTACACCACCAGCAAGTCCACCCACACCACCCTCAGAACCACCAAAGAATTCAGCACCACCTCCACCAAAACCACCAGATAATACACCACCCCCACCTTCCCAGCCTCCAGAAAATCCTCCACCACCACCATCATCGAAACCACCAAAGATTTCACCCCCACCATCAGAATCTAATCCACCAAAAAATTCACCTCCACCACCAGAGGCAGAACCTCCTAAAATTTCACCTCCGCCGCCCCCAACTCCTAATGTTACCCCTTCACCTCCAGCGTCTCCACCTTCCTCAAATTCTCCTCCCAAATTGTCTCCACCATCACCACAAAAACAAGTGTCCCCTCCACCTCTTTCATTTGTCCCCCCATCATCCCCTTCTCCTCCTTCGCCTTCTCAAGTTCCAATACCGCCATCAGATAACCTGCCTACCAACAAGTCTAACACACCCTCGAACTCTAGTTCCACAGAAAATGGTGGCATTGGTACTGGAGCAACAGTAGCCATTGTTTTGGTATTAGGTCTCATACTGCTTAGTCTGATTGGAACAATTGTCTGGTGTGTAAGAAAGCGAAAGAGGAAGTTTGCTGGATTTAATGGCGGCCATATTATACCAACTTCGCTAAGCTCTTCACCGAAATCAGGTAATTCTTTTTAACTAATCATTTCCTTCATTCAGCATTGCTTCAACCTTTGATTAGAGTTAATATAGTTGGGACGCATATGTTCTTCTAGAGAACTTAATGAGCTTGCATTGGAAAAATAATTTTAATATTTCTGAAACTATGAATATTTCTATATCTTAT
Source organism: Panax ginseng (assembly GCA_020205605.1). Lineage (NCBI taxonomy): Eukaryota > Viridiplantae > Streptophyta > Magnoliopsida > Apiales > Araliaceae > Panax > Panax ginseng. The sequence goes on from CM035127.1 coordinate 4,663,032, forward strand.
TCAAAGTCTTGGACATGTTGCAAATGATGTACCTCAGATATTTGTGTACTTGAGGTTTATCAAATAAATTTAAGCCAGTTTGTAATGTGTCCAGATTCAGCCTTACTAAAGGTGCAGACATCAGGAGCCTGGAATGGTACTGGCAGTGGTTTTGTATATTCACCAACAGAGCCTGGTGGATTGGGTAATTCAAGGTCGTGGTTTACTTATGAAGAACTTGTGGATGCTACAAATGAGTTTTCAGTGCAGAATCTACTAGGTGAAGGTGGATTTGGTTCTGTTTACAAAGGCTGCCTAGCAGATGGAAGAGAGATAGCAGTAAAGCAGCTAAAGATAGGAGGGGGACAGGGGGAACGAGAATTTAAAGCTGAAGTTGAGATAATTAGTCGTGTACACCACCGCCATTTGGTTTCGTTAGTCGGTTACTGCATTTCTGAAAATCAAAGACTGCTTGTCTATGATTATGTCCCCAACAACAACCTTTACTTCCATCTTCACGGTAATTTTAGTTTACTTTTAAATATAAGAATAAATGCGGTATTGGGTGACTAATGTGGTTTGTTACTCCTTTCCTTTGTAGGGGAAGGTAGGCCAGTAATGGAATGGGAAACACGTGTTAAGGTTGCTGTTGGTTCAGCTCGTGGAATAGCCTATCTCCATGAAGATTGTAATTTGCTATTCCTTTTTTGATTCGTGATTTATATAATGTTAACCTTTGCATAAGCATCTTTTGAAAAGTGATCAGGGGAACTTTTCTGCTTATTATCGTATTCCTCAGTAACATGTACCACTTCTGGTCTTTCATATAGGGTATCAGCCATCAACTTTTGGGCACACATCGTCATTCCTTTACATAATACAATATGACAAAACTATCTTATTAATGTGGGAAACAACACTTGTCATAAAATTTAAAAGAGGATTAAAAATTAATGAAATTCTCCCCATCATGCTAACTATATAAAAGATCTATTTTGCAACAGTCGAAGGATTCCAGTATTGCTGTTTCACTTTCAGTGTCATTACTAGGAGTTTTAAGATTTATTTTTGGAGCTGCCTCTGATTTAAGATTCTCTTCTCGTGTGCTGAAAGCATATGGTTATAATGCATATTGTTACCTTGATTGGTTAATGAACATTTATCTTTAAAAAAATTGAATGACTAGTGTCAAAGTACCGGAGTTATATCTAACTAGCCATCTGATAGTTACTTAATCACCAACTTTTCCACTACTGCAGTCTTTAACAATTGCTGATGACATATTTGTTTATTATGTTTGTTTAGTCTTTAATTTCTTTTGATTTGTATTACAGGTCATCCTCGCATTATTCACAGAGATATTAAGTCATCAAATATTCTTTTAGATAATAGCTTTGAAGCACGGGTATGCTAAATTTACATGAATTTCATTTTGCTAATTCTTTTGACAGTTTCAAATTTTTGTAATTTTATTTTTCTCCCTTTTTCTACAGGTTTCTGATTTTGGGCTTGCTAAACTAGCTCTGGATGCAAATACACATATAACAACACGTGTTATGGGAACCTTTGGGTATGTTATCCATCTTTGACTGTTCTTGATAACCTAATACGAAGTTAACCTGGAAGAACAAACAGTAGATGTTATGCCAAAGCAGACATTTTTAACTGTGTTTATTTAAAATCAATTTTGTTTCAGTTACATGGCTCCTGAATATGCAGCAAGTGGCAAATTGACTGAGAAATCTGATGTATACTCTTTCGGTGTTGTGCTCCTAGAGCTTATTACCGGACGCAAGCCTGTGGATGCATCTCAACCCTTGGGAGATGAAAGTTTAGTTGAGTGGGTAAGGTTTCTTGAATGAAAATTTCATGATTCTACTCCAGCGAACCTTAACCATAATTTTCCATTTGTACCAGTACGATATTTTTCTTGCTTAATGCTTGACCTTGTGGTACTTGTTCATTGTTGATACAGAAGGGTCAAACCATTATTGCATGCCTTTTGTTATAATTCTAGATATAGACTATAGAGAATTACTATCATGCTTGGGCATTAACACTACTTCTAGGATAGGTAAACAGGGGATGCGTTAAGAGTTAACCTTAATGATTCCCATGACCCCATACCTCCAACTTTCAGCCTCAGAACAATTATTCTTGAACTTTGCCACAGTTTACTTGAGATTCATGGATTCAGAAATTATTAGCCAAGGTATTTGTAGACAGAGTATTAAATTCATGGTTTACACATTTTTATTATACTACTTTATGGTAACTTGCATGCTCACTTTTGCAGGACATATAGATAATTTGTGAAGCATGATCTAATTCCAGAATTCTATTAGGTTTCACATATTATGATAACATTCTCATTACCTTATTTTTGTGATAATTTGCTCATTGGCTTGAAGTGCTGAATTACTGATCTTTCCTGTCTTTTTCTTATAATTTTGTATCGTAATTACTAATTAATTTGTGAACCATATCGTCACTGACATAATCTGTAGAAGATTGGGATTCTTTTTAATCGGAAGAAGTAATTTTCACCAATAAGATGATTATACTTTCAGGCTAAAGTCATTATCTTTTTATGAATAAGATCTTTTGTTTCCACCTTTCCTTACTAAGAAACTTAATCATACTTTTAGGCTCGGCCTTTACTTAGTCATGCACTTGAGACTGAGGATTTTAAAGCGTTGGCAGATCCGAGGCTTGAAAGTAATTATGTTGACGGTGAAATGTTTAGACTTATAGAAGCTGCTGCAGCTTGTGTGCGGCATTCAGCTGCCAAGAGACCACAAATGGGGCAGGTACTATTTATGTGTCAGCTATTAATTTCTTATTTTCAATAAATATTTATTAGGATATGGAGTATGAGAGTTCTTATCTCGTTACTGTATGCTTATCAGGTTGTGAGAGCATTTGACAATATGACCAACTCAGATCTAACCAACGGGATGAGAGTTGGTGAAAGTCAAATAGTTAACTCTGCACAACAATCTGCAGAAATTAGACTGTTTCAAAGGATGGCATTTGGTGGTCAAAATTACAGTACAGATTTTTTTAGTCAAAGCAGCGTGGAATAGTTGAGAAAATATAGTACTATATATATATATATATAATTGGGAAAGATCGATTCTTTATATATTTAAGAGATTCGCCAAAGCAGGCTGAAAATGCAGTTATTTTAAATGTAAATGTAACTCGGCCTAGAGGTACGACTTGCCCAAGTCTCGGGACCAGACAAGATCAGATGTAGAGACTGAAATTCAAGCCCTAAATTAGATTTTATTCAATTTATTTGTAAATTTTCCCCTTAAATAGTTTACCTAACAAGGAGTTGTCAGCGGCAACTATGAGTTATCTGATTGATCCTCTATTGAATGTTCAGCATTGCCCGAACCACGAGTCATTTAGTGTGTTGAAAATAATCTTCTGTCCTATATTTTCCTTGTTCTGTATCAGAAATACCAAATCTCTGGAGTACCAGAAAGAGGATCGGCCCCATGAAAATTTTCAACCCATGTTGGCCCGTGTACGTCTGAGGGAGAGATCATTGATTCATTGTGATACATGAACATGAGAGAGAGATCATTGATTCATTGTGATACATGAACATGGACCTTAGATCTGAAAATTAATGAAATCTAAAGAGACGGTTAAGGCAGTATGTAGTTGCTGATTAATTTTGGCCACTGGGTTCGATTGGGCCAGTTTATTGGCTTATTATGTGGTTAAAAAGTTGATGACAGTGGGCAGGCAGCAACACTTATGGCTGGTGTCTGGTGTATATTAGTAATTTGTAGAGTCTTCATGTTTGTGACGCTCTGACCGTTGAATTGGCCGTCTTAGTCTCTAGATATCTTGTGGTGCACAAAACTTGTCCACTCTAGCTAAACACACAAACTTTAGTAAGAAAGGTCCATATATATACACACATGTATATATTTATAGCTAGGTACCCATATTAGTACCCATTGGGCATGTGTTGGTCTCAAGTACTCTCCAAGACAAAAGACAATCCATACAACAATTTACATGCATCTCTTAGTAATTTTCCTAATAATAGGTCCCCTATAGAGAGAGAGAGAGAGAGAAGATTATACAATCAAAAAAGCACAACCCCACATATATTTCTTTGACAAACCAACAGACCCCATTTTCTTTTACCTCCCGGTCATCTCCTCCTCCGGTCATCATCATGATGGCTAAGCTTGAATCTAACCAGCTTCAACAGCTGAGAGAAATCTTCACACGGTTCGACATGGATTCCGACGGCAGCCTGACCCAGCTTGAGCTCGCGGCCCTCCTCCGCTCCCTTGGGCTCAAGCCCAAGGGTGATCAAATCCATGCTTTACTAGCCAACATGGACGCCAATGGAAATGGTTTAATTGAATTTGATGAATTGGTTGAAGCCATCTTGCCCGACATGGATGAGGAGGTCTTGATCAGCCAGGATCAACTCATGGAGGTTTTTCGGTCATTCGATCGCGACGGGAATGGTTATATCACCGCAGCCGAGCTGGCTGGCCAAATGGCCAAAATGGGACATCCCTTAACATACGCTGAGCTATCGGAGCTGATGAAGGAGGCAGACGTAAATGGTGATGGTGTTATTAGTTTCAATGAATTTACGTCCATTATGGGAAAATCGGCTGCTGATTTTATCGGCGTTGCCGTGTCTTAGCTAGCTAGCCCGGTGGTGCCGTGGTACCTTATGCATGGTTTGTTTGTAAGTTTTATTTTGGGGGAAGAGCAAAGAGAGGAAAAGTCGACACTTGTTTTTAATTTGTTACTCCTATTATTTTAAAAAGAAATTGTTAACTTCCACTCCCTCCAAAATAAAACTCAAAACACACTAAATGTTTGATGGCTAATATTGTTATAATCTTTGTTGTTATGAATGTTTTGCTTGAAACTAATATATAGTCCCATTTATTGGATTCTTGATATTTCTTTTTAATATAATTATCGTGTGCTAAGGATCATGTATATTAATTGGACATTATATTATAATGGAGTATGACGACTGATGAAGGAAAACTGGACAAAAATAGGTTTATAGAATACCATGAAAATGTGGAGAGATTAATAAAAGTTGAGAGATTTTTTCGATTTTGGTTTCGGGTTTACAAATAAAATTTACAAGCCTTTGGGGACTCCACCCAACAAGCCAAAATAATGTACAGCAAAATAATGCTTCTGGAGAGACCCCGGGTACTCATAAAAACGTTGAGCTAGATATACACCCTCCATTCAATCATGTACAAGGGGTAAAGCTTCGATCCACATTCCTTGAGTAATATAAAAATGGACAACAGATATTATCTCTGATGATGAACGCTGCCACTTAAGGGATTAGTTCTTGCTAATGAACGAGCTGTAAAACCTACGGTTGTATGCCTTATTGATTTCTGTCTCACCATATTGCAGAATTCAGGGTCATCCAAATGCCCTTCATGCCTTAGCAACTGTATTATCCCGTGGTACATGGGAAAGAACCTTGTCCGAATAGTCTTGTATGAAAAGTAAGGGGTCAGGGCTGCGATAACGACACCAAGTGTGACCAGCCAGTAAAACGGGGATGGGGCGAGTGCCTCAACAAAGACTTTATAAGCATTGGTTGAAAAGCTGGATGGCATGGCTCCGTATATCACGAGGAAAAGATACCAGAAACAAATTTCACCCCAGATGAAGATATGCTGGATTAAGGTAAAGTAACTGACCATAAGGGCCATTTGGCAGTTAACCACCCAAACAACACATGTATACATTGTAGGCCCTAATATATCTCTCCCAGCAGTTTTCCCGTCCTTCTTGAAGGCTTGGGGATCTATTGCTTCTGTGCAGAGGAAGAAGATAATAATAGAGCTGCAAAGCCCATTGAGCATCCACCCAATTATTCGTCGCCACCTGAAGAGGACATTTTGCACACCCTCTTGGTACAGTAAAGGAAACTGTGCCACATAAAATGGGAAAAGAATAAGAAACAATTATATCAAGCTTGGTCAGGGAAACAATAAAACATAGTGTTTTATAATAGAAAAGGTAAAGCTCAAAGTCGATGGTTTATTAATTTCCGGTAAGTGATTCAAGAGTTTCTGTTCCTATAACTTGTAAGATGTAACCATGTAGCCAGGTCCTTTTATACAATTAGGTCCTTTCTTCAGGACTTTCAGAATATGTATTCAATGGTAAAGAGGTACTTTCTTCTTCTTCTTCTTTTAATTGCATTTACAATTCTTGTAGCTATTCTTCAAATAGTAATCTAACAAACATGGTGATACTTGCCATTTATCTACAAAAATATACATTCGTATATCAATTTTCTTAAAGCTTTTTTTAACAGTTTCTAGAGACATTTGCACTAATTAAATAAGTAAACTGGATTCAGCTAGATTCAATATACATTTTGTACTAGATGAAAATCATACCTTGAGACACAATTTTGCAGATACATCCTGGTCAAAAACTCCCATAGCAACTACTGGAAGTGATGTGAAGAATACATTGTAAAGGGACAAAAACCAATCATTGTATGCTGGTTGCCCAGAGAATGAAGTATATGCCTCGTAGAAGAAGAGTGTGAAACCGAATGTGACATTTTTATAGAAGAAGTAGCATATCTGTGAAAAGAAGAAAATTAGTCGACTGAGAACCAGATTTTTATACCAAGATTTGCCACAATTAGTTAAAATCGTTTTCTTTTTATCTATCATAAGCTGATTGACATTATGAGTACTTGATTTTTATACCAATATTTGTGACAATTTTTTGATGTTGACATTTCAATTCAGTCTCAACAATGATGCAAACAACATTAAAATGAACAAATCAAAACCATACATTATAAGATTATATTGTAATATGGTAGTCCTTACCATTGATGAGATCCTTCTGTAACACCAATGCCCATGCACCAGCAGTAAGCGCTCCAAAAATCTAAACTGAGCTATGGAAATATCACTTGACATCACTGCCTGATGGTTGTACAAAATATAAAGGGTCAAGAAGAAATCAAATGAAACATAACCAATTACAATAATCAAATGTAGCTATTAGTTCAGCACCTGCATTCCTTCAACACCACTAATTCCAACCCCAATATCAGCTTCTTGAAGCATTCCCACATCATTCGCTCCATCACCAACTGCTAGTGTTGTCTTTCCAGTTTCAATTTTGACAAGTCTGGTAACCTGCGTTTCATGTGCCAATTTTTAAAACCACAACTTCAAGCACAGAAGTAAACTTGGTCTCGAAAAAGGTGCAACATGGAAGAATATATTCCTTGGGAGGTATAGAGCGGTGTGGGTGAGGGGACTGAACAACTCACCAGTGCTTTCTGTTTCGGTGATGAACGACAGCAAATAACAGATGCACATCCAACTGCAAGTTCTAAAAACATTTTCTTCATGTCGTCTTTCAGAGCATATACAAGTGATTTACCATCAATGATCAAAGCAAATGCCTCAGAGCTTGATGAGGTTAGAAGAGCCTTCCCTTCTCTTATCTGTTGCAGAACACTGTTCTTCGAGGCCTAAAAAGAGATCACCATTTTCAATCAACATCACACATTCTATAATATTACATTGGCTAATATCTGATACTTGTGAAACATTAGGAATTTCAGAAAATTAAGACGGACCAAATATGATACAAGGATCTTAAAGATAACTAGAAATATGCTTCAGGGTATACAACTTATTGTTGAAAAAGCCATCAGGGAGAGAATGAGTGAGAGAGAGAGAGATACAAGGGGGTAAATTTTTGAGTTGAACTAGTCAAGCAATATATGTTGCAAGCTTCATGCCTCAGTATGTTCTTCTTAAGAACATTACAAGTCTATAAGAGTCTTGATTGACAACTCCAGCATTCAAATTTGTCATTAAAATATTAATTCACCATCAACAAGAAATTTCTAAATTTCTCACTGCAACACAAATCAGATATGGATATTACCTTAATGATGGCATCCTTATCTCCCACTTTCTCCAATTTTTTTATTTCTGGTGTCTCCAAGTTTATTATTATCTGTTTCATTCCTTGTCTAAGTAAACTGCAAGCGAATCTGAAGAATTTATATTTTAAATATCAGTCAGGATTAGACAAGTAAACTTCATGTCACAAAAGTTAAGCCAGAATTTATACCATAGTTTCATACCCTATATTAATTGCAGTCTCCATCTTATCTCCAGTCAAAACCCATATTTTTATTCCTGCTTGGGCAAGCTTGTCAATACATTCAGGTACCTGCCAAGCACAAGAGAATATAAATCAATCCCAAACCCCACTTATGTAAAAAGGTTGAGTATTTTGGTGGCTTTTCTTCATAAGAAGCTTTTCAACCCACCCCTTGTTGGAGTTTGTCCTCGACAGCTGTTGCGCCGAGAAGGATCAAGTCTTTCTCAACCAGCTCTGTGACTTCATCAATCATTGTCTCTCGATCTGCACTAACAGAATTCTTTGCCTCTTTGATTTTTTCATCAAACTCTTTGTATTCCTCGTCATTGATTTCACGATAAGCGAGTATCAATGTTCTTAAACCTGCATCAGCATACTCATTCACATGTTCCTTGGTTTCATCTTCAAATTCCCTTCCATTTTTCGCAAGCCTTTCAAACATGACACTACATGAAACCAAAAATAAAGAATTAGGAAACAATATCAAGGTGGTAAGGTCATCAATTAAAAGGTCATTAGTATTGGTGCTTATGAGGTCTTGGTGTAATAAAAGCAACAAACTTAACTAACCTGTCAGCACCTTTACAGAGTAATAATACTTTTCCCTCCTCGTTTCTTACAATAACAGACATCCGCTTTCTTGAACTATTAAACTCTAAAACATTCAAAAGGTCATATACCCTGCAAAAGGAAAGTACAGTTACATATATAAATCAAATTGTTAATTATTTTGAAACAACCAAAAAACTAGCATTACACATACAGTTAGTTAGACATGCTTGATCATGTGTAGCATTAGTACCCCGTAAAACATATTGTACCATAGTCACCATGTAATGCACGTTCTGATCTTAACCTTCCTTACATGTATAATCACCGACGATACGGATATCAGGTGGTGTTAAAATCTACCAGGGCTTTTTCAGAGCTTCTGGAGGTTATTTAAAATTTGATATGAGAGTGTTGGGAGGGTGTAAACTTTGCGAAGACCCCTAGTTCATTTTGGTGAAGACTCAAGGAAACGGACTAAAGGTTAGTAAAAGCAAACAAAAAATGCAAGGAAAGTTTCGTCAGTGCTGATGAAAGAGGACACCAATGCTCTTGTTGCCTCTTTTTCTTTTTCCTATTAATCATGTTTATGTAAAGTTTCAACTGTGTACTCTGTATCCAACTGATGTTCCTTTTCAGATGTTGATTATAAAAGGATATACACTGATCCGTCCTGATGGTACACTTGTATGCAAGTGGAAGCCAAATAATATGTAGAGTATAATATTTGTTAATGGAAACACTTCATACAAAATTCTTGATTCACAAACATTAATAGTTACTCACCTTTCAACTTTCTTGTGGGACACAGGATCAAACTCGATCAATGTGACGCTTGTTTGCGTCCTTTTATAAAACTCAAAACCAAGTTCTCTTGCTGCAATGACAAACGCTGCTTCATCTGGTGACTCAGCTTCATATGAGATCTTCTCGGTGACTTCGTCCAGATCAGGAATAGCTGTGTGACAAATGGCTAATAAACGCAAGAATTTCTGTATTACTCCTGATTGGGCTTCATTAACCCAATTCCCATTCATGATCCTTTCATCTTTAAAATTGAATCCTTTGATGTGTGATGTTGTATCAATATTAGCAGAATCCTCGCCATTTAGCAATAATGGAGATCCATTTCTTTTGGCCATAGCCTTCTCAACTTCAGTGACACCATGACCATAAGCTATCCCTGCCACAGAGCATTTGATGAATTCCATTGAATTGCAAGTCAATGTGCCTGTTTTGTCAGACAGTATTGTGTCAATTTGTCCAAGTTCCTCATTTAAATTTGAGGTACGGGCATGAGCTGGTTTGTCAGTTTCCTCATAGTACATATGAATATCTTGGTTGATGAAGATGCTCTGAAGAACTTTGACAATTTCTATTGACACATACAAGGAGATTGGGATCAAGTAATTATACAGCATCAGGGCAGTCAGGAAGTGATAAATTGCGGCCGCTGGAGATCTTTCGGGATCAAAGAATATTTCAGCGTTGTCAGGTCTTAGATACCACCTTCTCATACGGGCTCCGTGGAGATCATCTTTTGTTCTAATCCCAAAGATGATTGATCCAACAAAAGACATCAGGAACAAGACGCCGAATAAAATGTATATAATTTTATCCATTTTCTTCTCGATTTTACTTCTCTTTGAAGGGGGGTCAGTAGAGTTTTGAACAACCTTTGTGTCATGACCAGTGAAGATAACAGCCCCGTAAATGTAGTCTGTATTCCGAAGTTTAGAGTCTCTGAGGAGAATTTGCTGTGGAGAAAGGGGATGTTGTTCCGCTTCAAACTCCATATTTCCAACAAAAGAGTACAAATTTGCATTTGGATCTTCACATTTAACAAGGGCCTTAAAATCCTGAAAGGTTGAGTCCTCTTGAAAGGACAAACTTACCTCCAATGCTTGCTTTAGTTTTAAATTTGTTTCTCCATCAAGGTTCATGGTCTCAACATAGCAGATTGCATCCTCATAACTTGATGAAAGCAAGAGAAGGTCGGCTGGAAAGAAATCATCCTTCTCCACCTTCACTATATCCCCTACTCTCACATTTTTCCACTCAGTATGGTCAAATGCTCCATTTCCTTGATGTACTTTGACCTTTCTGCTGTTCACCTCATCATCCTGAAAAAATTCCATACACGTAAGTATAGTGCCGAGTTGAAATCTTGCTAGAAAAACAGAAACAGACAAACTGTCAGCATTCTTTTTTAATCAGAACACTCGAAACAAATAGTTTCAGGCAGGCGACAGTATCAAAACTATAATTGTGCTGAAAATGAAAATATCATTAGAAAGTTCAAGTGAGTCTAAGTCCAACATAAACACTAGTTGCAAAATCCCTGATGTGGAATGATAATTTAACACCTTTCCAAATTTTGAACTGATTGTAGTAATCAGATTGAACCTAAAGAAAGGAACTACACATCCTATAGAATTGGAAAATGGCAGAGTTAACTTTCCTTATATCTATACTATCGCGAAATAAACAAAAATAACATTTTAGGCTGGTCTTTGCAGAGAATTTAATGAAGTTCCTTAAATTTTCCTTTATTTAATTACATATATCATTTTTAAAGCACGATTAAATTAAACAACATTTTGTGCTGTAAACCTAACACACACGTTCTATTATGACCTTATAAGAATTTATTCATGCATTCAGACCAGAAACTTTACTCAAAGAAACTTTCTTTGAATCTGTTACACTCATTTGTTTTCTGCTAACAATCAACATCCATCAATTTCCCAAACAATTCTTAAGTTATCAATCTTACAAAACGAAAGTAGAAAACATCTCTATAACTTATGCATAAATAATTAGCAATTCGGTAAGAATAGTAACTTTTGGTTAATTTAGGCCATGAACCAGTCCAAATTATTTATATATATGTAAAAAAGGAAGGTATCATTGAATGGGGATATGATTGATACCTGCTGTTTCCGCCGCCAGTCTTCAATACCTTCTTTCAACATGGTCGCCCCAACCACGATAATCAGAGGTATAATAGCACTTACAGCAGAATAAGGAGCCAGTGGTGTGAAGGCCAAGATGCCAACAACAAGAAAGAAAAAATTGGCAACCCTCCTGAACTGTTCAAACAAGGACTTGGGCAAGAATGTTGCAACAGTATACTTTGTAGACTTAACATAATTGTCTGCATAGTTACTAACGGCAGCCTCAAAGCAACCTGGGTCATTGCAATAAACTAGCCTTGAAAATCCAGGCCCCCCAATTTGGGAATGATCATCCTTCAAGCTTTTCTTCCCACAAGTGAATGAGTAGATCTTGCTCAAATTTATCTTTCTCCTTCTACCATCTCTCATTCTCTCTGCAAATAAATTCCCTCAAACTAACCCAAGTCACTAATTAATTCACCAACAAGATAAAAGTTTGCTCCTTTCACTGATAAATGCAGTTCCTCCAAGGCAAATTAGACTGAACAAAAACCGAGAAGATTACCAAACCCCAAAAATATAAAAAATAAAATAAAATAATTGGCACACCCACCAAATAATAAAATAAATAAATAAATCCAGAAAAAAAAGACCAGAACAGAACCCTAGAAGGGATTTCGAGCCAAACGCTCAAAGTCCCAGTAATTTAAAATGGAAGAAAATAAAACCCAGAAAAGTAATTCACAAAATAGAGGTTGAAGAAGAACTTCACCACAGGAGTCCTGAAGGAAGAGAATCCAGGGAGATATGCCCAAAACACCTAGTGGCAGACAACAAGAAGGGAACAGACAGAGAGATTCAGACAAAACCAAATGTTACACTAACACAACCCACGAATATCCAGCTTATAAAATTGTTTAATCTCAAAAAGCTAAAACCTTTTTTTTGTTTATCAAACAAACAGAGAGACCCGAGAAATTAAAGAGAGCTTAAACAAATTTATGATTATGGCCAATCAATTTGGTATATATATATATATGGACGATATATACAAAAGAAATGTGGAAAAGATTATGCGAGTATTTGATTTTTTCCTAGGCACAAAACCATTGACCATAGACCTGGATGATAGATCTCTCTTTGACGTACGTACGACTTCAACAATATTGGAGTTGGAACTGTGGAATGGTTTACGCGCATTGGCTCACATGAAATCAAACAAAACTGAATCTTGATGGGAGAGTTTTAGCTAAGTAACAATCATAAAGAAAATAATAAGAGCAATTTTGCGGGAAATTTTCAGGAACGTAGCAAAGTCAGTCTTCTCTTCGCTGTAAGAAGTTTCAATAAACTGACAGAAAAACAATGTTTATTTCTGTCTGTTTCTGTACGTGTATTGTGGGGGGAGAAAGCTGCTTCATTTTTTAATATTTTTATATAAATTAAAGTTTGTCGTTATAGAATCATTTTTAAAATTTATAACGATAATATAAAAATATCATTTTTTTATCAATTCCCAACATATATATTACCAACTCTTTTTCAAAAAATACTTATTTGTATTAAAAAACGAACTTTTTAATAGTAATAATATAATATTATCACATTTATTATTAGGATTTTATTGTTATATTACACTATTCAATTAACAACTTAATTTTTTTAAAGTATGTATGGGTAAAAATATATCATTAATATTTAAAAATCTATAATAAAATTTATGAGACATAAGAAGTATATATATATTGTGTGTAAAATTTAAGACATTCAATAATTATGTGACAATTCAGAGTTCTTCATAAATAAATATTAAGGTTAGCAAATTCAATCAAATTTATGTTATGATAGTGGAGTAGCATTTAGTAAGCGTAATTATCAGCATATATAATCAAAACTACTACTACTACTACATATTAGTCTCAATCTTCTTCTTAATTTAAGAAAAAACATTAATGATCATATCTATATCCAAGTTTTAGGTAAATGCATAAGGAATGTGTGCTGCATATATATATATCGAGCTACAGTAATGTTTTGTCATACGTCTATTTTAACATCAATATATTTCATTAGCTTCAAAATTAGCCATATATTAAAGACGATTTTTACTTAAAAATTTAATTTTACAAACTTATCAATAACATATTAATTAAAAATATAATAATGATGGTATGATAGTACATTAATAATATTTACATTAATATTTTCTCATATATATATATATAGGTATATCCTGACTAGGGATGCACAAAAGCGAGGCTGCATGGCACTGGTGTCTTGATCTCGGCTTTTGGTCGGCCTGGTCAAAGTTCGGCCGGTCGAGGCTGGCGCCTCGGACTGACACGGAAGGCTTGAAAAGACCGCTTTTTTTAGACAAAAATCTGGTTTGGCCTGGCCTTGGGCCTAGCCTAAGATCCGATCTGCTGGCTGGGCTCTGGCTTTGCCAGGCTTAGCGTGAGGCTGGCCCTACCGAGACCTTACATGATTTTTTATTCAATTATTTGTAATTTTTGAACTTTAAATTTATAATTATTCATCAATAAAGTATAAAATTTTACTTATTCATTATTGTAATTTATAAATTATAATACATTAGTTTTAATTAATACATCAATAAAATTTAAAATTTTAATTATTCATTCTTGATTTCTTGTTGATACATTTAATTAATATACATCTTGAATGAGAATATAACTAGTTAGTATATTTAATATTAATAATAAGTTAGTTACTTAGTTGATTAAATATTAATAATAAGTTAATTTATTGTAAATACTAAAATACTAATATTTAACAATAAAATTTTATTAATATTCTTTGTTAGTTTAATGTTAAATATTAACATTAATTAATACATCAATAAACTAATTTTAATATTAAATATTAATAATAAGGTAGTTTCTTGTAAATACTCATGTTCTTCATTAATTTGGATATCTTTAAATTCTTGGGGATTTATGATTTTAGTTATTTTTTAGGTATTAATTATGTTGTACCAATTTAAATAAAAATTCCATAAAGTAATTAGAAAATTAACTGGAATTAATACTTGAGATATAACCATGTAAGAGTTTAATGATCATAAATGAAAAGATATATGTGTGTTTAAATTTTACAAAATATATGTTCAACCGATTCGAGTACGTACTATAAGAAAATAAAATCGAAACTAACTTTATATTCAAAAAATAAAAATTTAATCTACAGTATTTAAGTAATCTACAATATTAATATTTTACAAAATTAATTAATTTATATTTTATTATTTATATTTTAATATTTAATATGTAACATTAAAAAAAAGGGACTAGGCAACCCAAGGTCTTGGGCTCCTCTTCTGCTTCCGCCTTGGTCCTGGTCTGGCTTTGGCCTTGGGTCCTGGTCCTGCACAGCCTCTGAGGCCTAGCCAGTCAGTCAAATTCAATGACAGGGGCTTGGCTCGGCTGAGGCCAAAAGTCAACTACTTTGCTTTGGCTTGGTCAAAGCCAAGGCTGGCGGCAAAGCCGAAACCAGACCAGCCAGCCCAAGCTACTGTCAGTACGCCTAATCCTGACTATGTACATTAATTTGTTTCTCATATGTTTAATATAGTCCAACTAGGGAAATGATTTATTTGTGGTGGTCAAAACTATGATGAAATTGGATTACGACTTGAACTCTAATTACGGATAAGATATAATAAATTAGAGTAATATTTTTTCATGTATATTCTTTTTTTTTATTATTGTTTTCTCATTTAATTTTCAGAGATATATATAGTTGTGTATTACACAGTCGTGCTATGACGACGATTTTTTAGAGAGACGATTGTGTACTACACAACTGTGTATATATATTTTTCTATATATATATATATATACAGTCCATTTCTTAAGCTCACCCTTATTGAGCTCACCCTATCTTTTTTTTTTATATAAAATAAACATAACTAATAAAAAATGTATAATAATTTTTGGAATTGAAAGTTTTTAAAAAAAAAATACTTTTGGTGTGATTTGGGTACATATAACAAAACAGTGTTGTACAAATTGTATAACACTATTTTGTTATATGTACCCAAATCACACCCAAAACACTTTTTTTAAAAAAAACTTTCAATTCCAAAAATTATTATACATTTTTTATTAGTTATGTTTTTTTTTATAAAAAAAAAAAAGTAGGTAAGCTTCTAAGTTGAGCTCAATAAGTAAGTGAGCTTAAGATCCTTGCTATATATATATATATATATATATATATATATATATATATATATATATATATATATATATATCAACTACGTTAATGTTTTCTCATACATATATTCCAACTAACTAAGGGGGTGTGTGACGCTCCCAAAATAGGTCCATTCCATCCAACCCATTCTGAGTCGCCAAATACATGGTACAGAAATAACTACAACTTTATTATTACAACATATAAACTGTGAGTTTAAATACAATTATTGTCTTCTAGACAATATACATACCCAAATAAATCCCCATCATAATTATTGATACATTATTTTATAAAAATGGTGAGGACTACTAAACAACTCTCTTTAGAACCTTCATTCCATACCCCGACTAAGACTTTCATTACATTTCTCGCCTCCCGAGAAGAAAAATGGAACAAAAGGAAAAGGGTGAGCTCAACTAGCCCAAAGAAGAATATTATGACTAAGATAATATACAACAAATTATCGTTAGTCTCAAACAGAAAAATCTAATAGAATACAATAGACAACCGCTTTTAAATCAATCTTAGCAATTTGAAATAATAATTCATTAGAAGAGTTAAGTAAAGAATGCAAACTACTATCTTCTATATATGAATTTAAAAGTTCACCGTCGATATTTTATCCTGTAACATCAATCAATATATATCCGAATCAAATATTCATCTTTTTACTACTGAGCCAAAGATATTCATCGATTGATCATGTTCATCTAAACACTGCTCATCTTTGCACTACGGCCAAAGATATTCATCAAAAATCATTCATCTTTGCCTACTGGGCCAAAGATATTCAAGAATATCATCATTTAGGACCGAGGATGATAAAAATATTTTAAAGGAAACGAATCCAAAGGAAACAAAAGAACAAATATTAAGGATTCTTATTTTAAATAATCCAAGTTCAAAAATACTTCATAAGTAATCGAGTGGAGTAAAATTCAAGAATGATCAAAACATGGATACAATCAAAGCTAGTATCCATAGAGATATTTTGGACAAAAAGAAGAAATTTTATTTTTCTATTGAATAGTCTCAGATATCGTGAATAGTCAGAGTATCGTGAATAAGTAACTCACACACAAAAGATAGAAATTTCACAAAAAACATCTTCACGCTTAATGAATAGTACTCATGAATAGTAATTAAGTGAATAAGAACTCATGAATAAGAAACCCCATACATGAAAAAGTTCCAAATTTGATAAAATTTCCAACCAATATTTTGGCATAATGATATTGAAGAAATAATATCATTTTCAATAAAATAACATCCCTTACCTCGAAAAGACAAGATTTAAATTGAAACACCTGGATATAGGCTATGACTTGAACTTGCACCGTATAATAATACTCAAAGTATACTCAAAATACTCACAAAAATAAACGCGATAATATAGAGAGAAAAACTTTAGTTTACGGTGTGATTTTCAATTCTAACCTAAGTACCTATTTATAGGAAAATGCTTAGAACACCAAAGTAGAAAATTTAATAAATTAATATTATAGTTTTCCACAACTTCATACGCACACTAACAATCTGAATTCAGCCTCCTAATCACATGTTAAATGAGTTTCAAAAATGAAAAAAAACGTTTTTGTAATTAAAAATATTTTAAACTTCAAAATCAATTATTTCTAACTTGAACTTCAATAATTCATAATAAATAGCCTTTTATCGAAAATTAGAATCTCACATCTTTTAATAGGAAATTCAATTCTCTACAACTTTGCGTAAGAAAGTTTTTCCAAATTCTAAATGAAATTGGCCAAAAATCCACAAACAGACGATTTTACAATATAATCAAATTTCGGTTAATAATTGTGTCCACCAACACACAAAATATGTGTTAAACATTTAATGCCACAAAAATACTCTTCCTCCTCATATATACTCATATATCCCACATTCATTATAAAAATATCACCAGTTAATATATTATTAAAATAATATATTTAAATGAATTATTTTATCGGAAAAAGATAAAATATTAATTTTCAACAATTGTCACATTAAAAATTTTTTCCATCTATATCCACATAAAATCAATATTTTTCTCATCATATAAATTAATAATTAATTATTCACAAATAATATTATAGAATCACAAGATCTTGGCAACCAGGTAGTTCCTCAGAAAGAGGGGCTTCCAATAAGGATCTCTCACTTCTTGGTAGCGCATGATTAGGTGACCAAACCTCTCCTTAGATGCAGGCTGTCTAGACATTGTCAATAATGTTATCCAATAATATTATTCAGGATAATATGAATTATTGCTCGGTAATGGAAAATCTTTGTAATGACAATTTATTGAAACAACGGTAATATCAAATATCAATGCAAAGTGATTATTGAATCAATAAAATAAAATCTTTGAATAAAGAATTCTTTGTAACAATTATTGAGTAAGTGCCTTCTTTACGTAAGAATCAATAATTGGTGCAATCTGCGCGCCTTCTTGTTCAACAACGCGTGATAAGTGTGTTTTAACCACCGGGTATTCCAACAATATAATTGGTAACAACTACGCCAGTTATTTATAAACAACTTATATTTGTCATTTTTTCATCTAATCGCTTTTCCGTCATGGGGCCCATAAAAATCAAGTGGCAAATGCATTTAATATTCCCAACAATGCGATTTAATATTCCACGACCAAAACGAATATTCTCCAAATAATAATGAATATTTTATAACCACTTGTTTATTCGAAATATTTATGATTTTTACCCATAACTATCCACATTAATCAAATCAACCCTTACTATTTCAAAATAATAAATAGAGGAAAATAAATTTTATTTATTAATAATTTGGGGTCTTACAGGGTGTATTTAATTAAGATTTTTAAAGACTTTTAAAGATTTTAAAAGTTTAGTTGTATTCAATCAAGACATTTAAAGAGTTTATAAAAGTTTAGTGGTATTCAATTACAACTTTTTTAATATCTTTAAAAGTTAGGTGGTATTGAATTAAGATTTTTATAAAGTCTATAAAAGTATTTTGGTATTCAAAAAGTCATACATTTTAAAGATTTCTATCACATGGTAGAGTTTGACAGACTTTAGAAGAAAATTATAACTATCAACTCATATCCAAAGTCTTACTCCATCTCTAAAAATTTCTAAAGACTTCCAAATAAACACAAAGATGGATAAAACTAGTTATTAATTGGATATATTATATTGAGCAAGTTAAACATAATGGGACTTAACGCAGTTTACCAAAAAAGTGAGACTACATATATAAATTTGTCTCTTATTTTACATTCTTGTTTCTAAATATATAATTATGGCAAACAACTTTGTTTAATTTTTTCCAATATGCATGCGAGCTATGTTACCTTTTTACATTCAAATTAAAGAACTCATATTCAAAATCTACCCTAAACTTTGGAGAATAATCCAAAGAACTAATGGATTTCAAACCTCCTCTATTTTGAAGCATAAATAAAAGCATTTGTATTTCTACACACGCATGCATCGATAATACTCATGCTCATACATAACCTAACAAACTTAATTACTTTCAATACAAAATAAAATTTTATTATTATTATTCTTATTATTATCATCTAAATTATTTTAAAATGTTGGAATTTATATGCATACTAGCTTGAACATTATAGCTTGTGTAGGACTCCACATTTTTTTTTCGTAAGAGTTATCGTTCGATGAATTTTCAATTGAACTAGATAACGAGTCTTCACTATTTTCATCGTTACCACTCAATCAAGAAGATAATTAGGAACAAGTTTTTGAAACTCAAGAGCAACAACGAGAGAATGCTAATGAATGGAAGACTAGTATAGCTTCTGACATGTGGAGAGACGTTGATCATAATAATAACAATGGCCGGTAACAAGGGTAATAGTTTTAAAATTTTTAAAAGGCTTAAATATGAATTAGTACCCGAAACTATAGGCCATATTCCACTTCGGTGATCCACCTTTCAATTTTGTCAATTAGATGATTAAACTATCAATTTTTTCAATTGCACCAAATTGAACATGCCACGTCAGAAATTGATGACGTGGCTAATTATGTGGGGCCTTAAGAAGCTTATGTGGCAAAAAAAAACTATTTTTTAATCATTAAATAAATAAATTTGTTTAAATAAAGGGCAAAATGGTCAAAACCTAATTTAACATTTCTAATTAAAATAAAACAAACATATATCAATACAAATTCATTACAATCGATCTATCAAGACTAGCTGCCAAACATATATCTTGTCGTAACAATCCAACCATTGAATGTTTCTGACAAATTGAGGAGTAGAAACAAGTCTTGTTTTGGTCTGTGGTGGTGTTGGATCGATTGGATTGTAATCGTTATTGTTTTATTTTTTTTGCATCTTGGGTTATGCTCCAATTTATCATATTTGATTGTTATTACTTAGAAACTGATTTATTAATTTTGAGTTTTAAATCTTCATTATTTAGATTCGCCGACATCTATGGTGCAATTTCAGATCTGGGCAAGTAAGGGTTTGAAGATTTGTTTTTTTACCATGACTGATTTTGTGGACGGAAGTCATGGTGGTTTTCCCTGCAGATTTCTTACGTGTTTATTACCTTATCCCCTCCATTAAATCAGTTATGGGTGTTTTTGTTAGATCTGTTTGCTTTAGTTCAAATGGCTTTAACTGTGTTTTTCGGCATCTTTGCCGGTTTTATCATCGAAAATTTTTCTTTTTTGAATTTAGTTATATATGCAGGGCTATATAGTATTCATGGCTGATGTGTTTCATTGAAATCATCCAATGGCTAGAAGCCGCTTGATCCCATTCTTGATGGTGGTGGTTCACTACGTGCCATGAAATGGAATTAGGCGGTGAGATTTATAGGATTTTCAAGGAGATGAAGGTAGAAACATAAAACTCGTAAAAGAATGAACAAAATTATTTGCGATGATTTAGAAATTAAGAGTGGATTTTAACCATTGAATGTTTCGACAAATTGTTGTAATGGTTGGCGGTAGTCTTGATCGATCGGTTGTAATGGATTTGTCTTGATATATGTTTGTTTTATTTTAATTAGAAATGTTAAATTAGGTTTTGACCATTTTGCCTTTATTTAAAACAGATTTGTTTATTTAATGATTAAACAATAGTTTTTTTGCCACATAAGCTTCTTAAAGCCCATATTGATTGATTAGCCACGTCGTTAATTTACGACGTGGCGTGTTTAATTGGTGCAATTAAAAAAAATGATAGTTTAATAATCTAATTGACAAAAATGAAAGGTGGATCCCCGAAGTGAAATATGACCTATAGTTTAGGGTACTAATTCATATTTAAGCCTTTTTAAAAATTTTGAATTATTTTGAGTTTATTTTGGTGATTACGAAGATGGTTGATTTTTGGTACCCAATTGTGATAAATTTTCTATAACTTGGTGACAATTTACTCACATGTATGAAATTTTGCAACTTTTGATCATATAAATTTTTATTGTCATATTATTTTGTGAAAAACAGAGTTTGGTATTCCTACTAAAAAGTGTACGCATATGCATAAAGTATATATAGCTCAATAAAAAGTGAGTTTAATTTTTTTATTGTGTCTGTAGTTTCTAAAGTTTTATTGGTATCCGAGTATCCAAATGTATCATAAAATTAGTATAATAATGAGAACACTTTCAACATATATAAAATCTCATGCCACAATAATATAATGAGATTTACTCTTGTTCATGAAAAAAGAGGGAGGTTGTATACATGGACTAATTAACAATTAATATAAGTTGCAAGATATATTAGAAGTATACAAAAGTCTATCACAGTCTTGATACAAAATTTATAAAAGTCTGTTACTTATTTCATGGAGTCCATAAAAGTTATTTTAAAAAAGTCTTTAAAGTCTTTGAAAGTCATTAAAATCCCACAAATTCTATAAAAGTCTATCACTTAAAAAAAATCTTTAAAAATCTTAATTGAATACACCTCCTAAATTAATTTTGGAAGAATGAGAAAGTGAATTAATTTCACAAGAATATTTTGAAGAAACGTGATTACTAGCTATTTCTAATAGAAACTCATGAGAAAAGTAAACAAAGAAATTATTATTTTTTTGTTCTGGAAGAACATTAAAAAATGGGAAACATACATTTAGTCTTGGAAATTACTCTAAAATTTTATTGCTTCTAGAAGTATTTGGATAAGAAAGTCAAGGTCAATGAATAGAAATTTCTGTGTATTCTTTTTACAATGCCAAAATGAAATTAATTGCTAATTTATAACTTTCCTATATGTACGTACGTATGTATGTATCAATGTATGTATGTATGTATATTAAACATAATGAAACTCAAAACATAGTATTTATATTATATGCTTAATTATTTCCTACATTTTTCTGACTTCTGAGCAAATAAAGTTGTGTTTATAAAAGCCTCTCTTTTTAATGTTATAAAATGATTAATATCATTATATATATATATATATATATATATATATATATATATATATAATGTAATAAGAAGTTAAAATAAGGAAAAAGAACATAAATAGACGTACGAAACAATTTTGTTTTGATAACGACCATTAACAACAGATTCCTTAATTATTCTCTATTCTCAATTTTGAGGAATATATCAACAAATTATTATTCAATAATTTTTTTATTTTTATTTTACTATCTATTTTAATTCCTATATAGGATTTTACTTCCTAGTCAGAGCATTTACAACAGTTTCTTTATCTTTATCACTACTCTGCAGTGTTATTGGATCATTTACAAAATAGAGATTCAATTTTTTCACTATGTACCCAACAAGTTCCTTATATTGATTACTTAAATAATGAAATTTAAAATTTAAAAGTTAAAATTTTCAATAGTCAAAATATCAAATTAATAATAATCTTATAATTTATAAAAGAGGTAGTATAATTTATCAATTATAGTTCACTGTAAAATAATTTTTATTTTATTTTAAATTTTAAGTAATTTATGAAGTGAGTATTGAATGAATTGTAGTTGCAAATGTACATAAAATTAATTTTTTAAATATAAGTCAATATTAAGTTTATAATCTGAAAATAAAGTAGTAAAAAAATGTCAAGATGTGTATGATTGATGAATTGTCCACTTAAATGAGGGTGTGAAATGACATTTTATATATATAGAGAATGGTCATTTGACTCCTTCACTTTGAAAAATAAAATCCTATATAAGGATTAAAATAGAGAGTCAAATAAGGATAAGAAAGTTGTTCGATAATGATTTGTTGATGCATTCTTCAAAATTGGGGATAGAGAGTTAATTAGGGAAACTATTGTTAATGCTCTGAGGGAGTCAAAAGATCATTCTCTATATATGTAAGACCCCAATTTTTTGAATAAAGATTAAATTTTTTTGAAATATATTTTTGAATATTATGGTATGGATTTGATATAATAGTTGTGGGTAATATTTATAAATTTTGCAAAGTACGCAAGTTGTTATATAATATTCGATTGGTCGAAGAATATTCGTTTTAACAGAGAATATTCGTACAATGGCACAATCATTGGTGGACCCCCCACAACGAAATTATTGTCGGATTGAGAAAATGACAAAAATACTTTATGAAAAAAAAAGGCGGAAGTTTCTGAATTAAGCTGTTGAACTACCCTATTAGTAAAATACGATGTCTGGCGTGGTTGCGTAAGTAGCGCACCGGTATTGATTATTGATGCTTACGTGAGAAGTCACTCGGTTATACTCAATTATTACTACAGTAATTGCTGCATCATATCTCTCATATTATTGATTCGATTATTGTCATAGTATCATCTGCATAATATGTTATTTTATTAAATCAATAATTGAGATGACAAAGTTATTTATATTATTAAATTGAAATATTTATAATGTCTAGAAGTTCTGTCAAGGAGAGGTTTGGTCACCTAATTGCGCGTCAATAGGGAGAAATCCTTATTGAAAAGCCCCTCTTTCCTATGAATGACCTGGTTGATAAATATTGTGAGTTATAATATCAATGATGAATGTTATTAAAATTGAAGTTGTGTTCGGAGTTGAATTTGGAGACGCGAACGTGATATTTGAGTCCGGAATGATGAAATTAGTAAAAATAGTCTATAAACACAAAATTTTCCAGAATTCACTATTTGGTCAAAAAGTCAACAGTTGACTTTTTTGGAAAAAGTCAAACTTCGAAATTTTAAAATTTAAATTTTTGATAAAAATGGTTTCATTGTGTTGAAATTATTTGTGTTAGTGAAAATCGACAATTATTTCGATAATAATTGATGTCTGGAGGTTATATTGACCAATCGGGTATTTAACCGGATAAATGAGCAATTGATTGCTATTATTTCACATGATTATAACTATTTGTTCATATGTGTATACTATTGTATCACATTCTTGTTACTATTAGGGGAGTTGGTGCAATATTGATAATACTTGCATGACTAAGTTAAAAATGGAGGTATAGATGGAGTCTTATCATGTAATTCGTATTTTCACATGTCTAAAACTATTGATTCACATACTTTACTATTGAATCACATTATTTACTATTAGGGGAGGTGGTGCAAGTTTGATAATACTTCCATGACTAAATTAAAAATAAAGAAAAAGTTGGAGGTATTGTACTGTAATTTTTTGAGCCCCAAAACGTGCAATTATCGAAACTATATTTTTCTATAAATAGAAACTCATTCTTCCTTCATTTCTCACCAATTCACAAAAGATTTAGAGCGATTATTATAGAGAGAAATTATAGAAAGCAAGAAGAAATCTAGTTTACTACCTCACTATATCAGTATCCAATTTTTCTAAAGTAGGGAGTATTATTTCTTTCTTATCTATGAAGAGAACTTCTGTTATTCCATTCTTTATTATTCTGTTGGAGTAACCTGTATATTATTCTGTTGGAATAACCAGTCTGTGCGGTCTATCGCATGCCTGGTGATTTCTTTTGTTATTTCATTCCTTATTATACTCAGTTGGTTAAAGTTTTGACTTCTATACTCCATGAAATTAGTGGAATATCCTTGATATTTGTGCTTCATCTAGTATCTTTTCATGGAAATATTCTTCTGAGCATTCTTGAATTTTACTCTACAAAGCAGTATCATGTTGACAATTTGGACATTATTAGTTCTTGGATAAAATAATTCTTGAACTTGTTTTATTGAATTCTTATATCATTGTCATCATCCTCATGCTTATATTTTGTTGAAAGTCATATGTGGCCTATAGTGCATAGATGGACTTGATATGATTATGACCAGGGATTATTCGGTGTAATCATGACCGTAATGTTACAAATGATGTGGTAAAAGTCCTCATTGACCCGTAGTGCATTGATGGATGAAATGTTGGCATGATAATCATGACCATTATTGAATACACAAATATTCTTGGCCCGTAGTGCATGAATAATTGTGGTCGTGATACTAAAGAATATTCTTGGCCGTAGTGCATGGGTGATTTGATGATGTAGATTATTTATTAAGCTGAGTCCCAGCGATAAAAGTGATGAAAAACCTTTTAAATCATAAAAGATAGTAGATTTTATTCTCTACTTGACTCTTTTAATGGATTGCTTGTTCCGCTGCAGTTAAACTTGATGGTTGTTATATTGTATCAGTTTAATACTGTTGAAGGCTAACGATAATATATTCTGCATTATCTTAGCCATAATATTTTCTACTGGGCTAGTTGAGCTCACCCTTTTACTTTCATTGTTCTCTTCAGAAAATGAGAACGTAGCAGAGACTAGTCGGGGAACGGAGTGACGAGCCAAATGATAGCATTAGTAGTCCTCACTATTCTGTGAAATAGTGTGATAGTAATTGTAATGAGGACTCCTTTTGAATTTGTATAATCTCTAGTAGACAATATTTGTATTCAAACTCACACTTATATTTTTGTCGTATTGTACCTATGGTTTGTATTATTAAGTTGTATTTGTATTACATACCATGTATTTGACTTACTTTAATAATAGTGATGTATACCTATTTTGGGGGCGTCACAATATATACAAAATGATGGAGTATTTCACACCCTCATTTAAGCAGACAACTATCAATCATACACATTTTGATATTTTTTTGACATTTTTTTACTACTTCATTTTTAAATTTTCAAATTATAAACTTAATAATGACTTATTTTTTAAAAATTAATTTCAAATGTATTCAAATTTAAAATTGATATAAATTTATGTCAATATAATATAAATATTATAAAAAGCACTATTAATTATAAATTTATTATTTTTAAATTTAAAATTAAAAATATCACAAATTAACTTTTTAAAAGTTAATAGTGATCTTATGTACATTTACAACTACAATCCATTCAATACTCACTCCATAAATTACTTATAATTTAAAATAAAATAAAAATTATTTTACAGTAGAATATAATTGATAAATTATACTCTCTCTTTTATAAATTATAAGATTATTATTAATTTGATGTTTTGATTGTTGAAACTTTTAAATTTTAAATTTTATTATTTAAAGAATCAATATAAGGAGCTTGTTAGGTACATACTGAAAAAATTGAATCTCTATTATTTTGCAGAATGACCCAATAGCATAATAGAATAAGGATAAATATAAGAAAACTTTTGTAAATGCTCTAACTGGACAGGGTAATTCTCAACCTCCTTTTATTAGCTAGATGATCATTTCTAAAATTTAATTTTAAAGTAAAACTTTAATTATATGTTGGAATTAATGTCTGTGACATAAATTTAATATTAAAAAAAAATCAACGCCATTACAAGTGCATACCTACCTTGATCTAAAAACAAATCATTTGAATTAACATCACCAAATTTGTCATGTTTTATTCAGAGTCTTTTTAAGATTAACACAACGTTATTTCAATTTGATATCATTCATCAATTCAGTATTCTTAATGTTTATAAATCATATAAGAATTCAAAAACATTTGTAATTGTAAAATCCTATTATTCAATTATATTAGAGTTGGCCGAATTGAATCCTTAAAAATTTATTGAATTTTGAAATTTCTACTATATTACATTAGTTGTGAAAATTTATTAGGAAGGGCCCTGAGAGCGAGCACAACTCTATGTCTCTATTAGAAGTGAGCAAAAAATGGATAAAACCGAATAATCGAACACAACCGAATTTTTTTAACCGAATTATTTCGGTTTTTCAATTTTTTTTTTCTAATTTCGGTTATATCCGATTTATTATTCGGTATTCGATTTCGGATTCGGTTTTAAAAAATAGATTATTCGGGTATCCGAATTACCGAATTTATTACTTAAAATAATAATAATTTTATAATGTGTTCTTTAACCGTAAGCCCATACATTTGGAGCCCATTCTTCAACCCATTCTTCAGCCCATTTGAGCATTGTAAAAATTATAAAAAAAACACGGATTAATTACATATATTAGTACTTTTTAAAAAATAATTACAAAAACAAAACACCCATAAAATAATTACAAAAATATTACACTTTTTTAATTTTATTTACAATATTACTATAATTATGAGTCCTTAATTTAAGGAATTAATGGTACTAATGGGACATGTTTTTTAAAATGCTTGATAACCGCAAAGACATGTGTAAGACTTCTTCGTTTTGTATATATTACCCTTTATACGCTAAAACTCTATTTTCTCTATCCTTCGTGTTTCAAAGAATATCCATCGCTCTCAAAGATCGTTCTCAAAGATCGCTTTTGAAAGATTCTCCATTGTTTGTTATCGAAGTTCATAGCCATTTCGTTTTGGTTTTTGTTTTGTTCGTCACCATCGTTGTACTGCTGTTTTCGTGATTACACATTAGTTGCGGTTGGTTTATTATTCTTCTAGATGTCGATTCGGTCGTGTATATTTTTAGGTTAGTTATTTTGAAATAATTTAACGTATTATATATATTAATGTTGTTTATCGATTGAATGTAGTATTGATTGTTGTGTGGGTTTGTGTTATTTTTATGTTTTGTATAGAATGGTTGATACTGAAAGAAGGATGGTGGTAGAAGAAGAAATATTGGGCGTGATTACATCGAGGAAGTGAAGAAGAAGTTCTTTGTGGATATGAAGGGGAAGGAAAAGGATGTATGTCGAAAATCGAGTAAGAATGAAAATAGGCTGGTGATACACAGTGATATCAAGCATTCTGAAGTGAAGTTAGATTCTGAGCTTGACGTTCCTGTAGTTAAGGCCAAAGGTTAAGTCTTTATCCGAATATAATTCCAACACGAGAGAAATTTAAAGGTGTGTTATTTTTAATTTTCATATGGTTACCATTATATAATTATTTGGTTACTTATTAGTATGTATTTGGGTCATCGTAAACTTTTAATGATTTGGTTACTTATTAGTATGTATTTGGTTACTGTGATATTATATTATATTATTGTGTTACTTTTATGGGTTGGTTACTTATTAGTATGTAGTTGGTTTGTAAGATCCCAAATAATTAATAAATGAAATTTAATTTCCTCTAATTATTATTTTGAAATAGTAAGGGTTGATGTGATTAATGTGGATAGTTATGGGTAAAATACGCAAATATTTCAAAATAAGCAAGTGGTTATAAAATATTCATTGTTGTGGGGAATATTCGTTTGGTCGTGGAATATTGTCTTTGTCGGGAATATTAAATTTACGGCCAGTAGCGACCATGTGTGTGGGCCCCATAACTAAAAGCGATTGGAGGAAGAAATGACAAATATAAGTTGTTTAAAAATAACGGCGTAGTTATTCACAGATTTACTATTAATCGTGGAATACCCGGTGGTTAAAACACGATGTCTACGCGTTGTTGAGCAGTAGCACCGGTATTGCACCAATTATTGACTCTTACGTAAGAAAGGCACTACTCAATAATGGTTCTGATAATTACTGCTCGGTGTTTTATTTTATTGATTCAATAATTGTTTGCGTTGATATTTTATATTCTTTGTTGTTTTAATAATTGTCATTACACAAGATATTTTTCATTGTCGAAACAATAATTCATATTATCTGAATAATATTATTAGATAACATTATTGGCAATGTCTAGAAAGTTACATCTAAGGAGAGGTTTGGTCACCTAATTGCATGGCGCCAAGAAGGAGAAATTCTTATTGGAAAGCCCCTCTCTCTGAAACCGCTACGCAGGTTGTCGATATTGTGATTACGTAATATTATTTGTGAATAATTAATTATTGATTCATATGATGAGGAAAATATTGATTTTATGTGGATATAGATGGAGAAAATTTTTAATGTGACAATTGTTGAAAATTGAAAATTTATCTTTTTCGATAAAATAATTCATTTAAATATATATAATATTATATTTTAATAATATAATAATGGTGATATTTTTACAACGAATGTGGGATATATGAGTATCTGAGGAGGAGAAAGAGTATTTTTGTTGCAATAAATGTTTAAAACATATTAAACATGTCGGTGGACCCCATTTATTGATCGAAATTTGATTATAGCCTCTAAAATCACCCGTTTGTGGATTTCGTTTGGCCAATTTCTTTGGGAATTTAGAAAAACTTTCTTACGTAAAGTTGTAGATAATTGGATTTCCTATAAAAACTCTCGAGATTCAATTTTCTGATAAAAGGGCTATTTATTGTGAATTATTGAAGTTCAAGTTCAAAATAATTAATTTTGGAAGTTTAAATTATTTTAAATTAGAAAAACGTTTTTTTTTTTCTTCAGAAGGTTGGCATGTGTGAATTCTTTGAGATTCAGATTTCAAAGAATACGTATAATATTTTTATAAATATTAATATTTTATTAAATTTTCTGCTTTGGTGTTAAGCGATTTCCTATAAATAGGTCTTGGGTTAGAATTGAAAATCACACAAGAAATCAAGTTTTCTCTCTATATTATCGAATATTCTTGTGAGTATTTTGAGTATACTTTGAGTATTGCTATATCACGGTGAAAGTTCAAGATATAGTCTATATCCATTATTCCAGGTTAAAATCTTGATCTTTTGAGGTAAGGGATATTATTTTTTTCGTAATGATATTATTTCTTCAATATCATTATCTTCAAATATTGATCTGAAGTTTTTATCAAATTTGGAACTTTTGGTGTCGAGTTACTATTCACGATATCTGACCTTATTCACGTATCTGATCTTATTCACAAATCTTGAGACTATTCATCGAAAAATAAAAATTTTTCTTTTCGTCTAAAATATCTATTGTGGATACTAGCTTTGATTGTATCCATGTTTTGATCATTCTTGAATTTTACACCACTATGATTATTTTTGAGGTATTTTGGACGTGGATAAAACAAAGTACGAATCCTTAATCCTTAATCCTTGTCATTTTGATTCACTTTGAATTCGTTTTTTTAAAAAAATATTTTTCATCATCCTCGGTCTTAAAATGATATTATTGAATATCTTTGGCACATAGTGCAAAGATGAATGATTTATGATGAATATCTTTGGCCCGCGTAGTGCAAGATGAATGATTTATGATGAATATCTTTGGCCCGTAGTGCAAAGATGAATGATTTTGATGAATATCTTTGGCGTAGTAGTGCAAAGATGAGCAGTGTTTAGATGAACATGACCAACTGGTGAATGTCCTTGGCTCAGTAGTGCAAGGATGAATATTTGATCCCGATATATATTGATTGATGTTACGAGGATAAAATAGACGATGAACTTTAAAATTCATACATAGAAGATATAGTTTGCATTCTCTACTTAACTCTTCTAATGAATTATTATTTCATTGCTGAATATTGATTTAAAACTTGTTGTCTATTGTATTCTATTATATTTTCTCTTGTTGAGAGACTAACGATAATTTTGTTGTATATTATCTTAGTCAATATATCTCTTTTAAATTTGGTCGAGCTCACCCTTTTCCTTTTTGTTCCATTTTTCTTCTCGGAGGCGAGAATATAGCAAAAATACAGTCGGGGTATGGAATGAAAGTTCTAGGGAGAGTTGTTTAGTAGTCCTCACCATTGTTGTAAAATAATGTATCAATAATTATGATGAGGATTTATTTGTATGTGGATATTATCTAGATGACAATATCTCGTATTTAAACTCACGCTTTTAATATTGTAATAATAAAGTTGTAGTTGTTTACATGCAGTGTATTGACAACTCGAAATGGGGATGTAGACCTATTTTGGGGGTGTCACATAGTTCTTTATGAATTTTATTAGTATGTATTTAGTTCTTTGTAAAATAATAATTATTTGGTTCTTATTTGTATGTATTTGGTTATTGTAAACTTTTAATGTTTTGGTTACTTATTAGTTTTTTTTTGGTTCTTGTGATTTTATAGTTTGATTCTTTGTTATATCGATTTTTATTCTTTGTATTTTTACAGGTTTAGTTCTACTATTTTGTATTGTTTATGCTTAGTTAATCCTAAATTTTTTGCCTAAGTATACATGTTTTAATAAATTGAGTTTAGTGTATAGGTTGTTTATGTATTGGTTACCATTAAAAATGGTTTGGTTACCATCATAGAATTATTTGGTTACTTGTTAGTATGTATTTGGTTATTGGATTTAGTGTATAACCAAATTTTTTGTATAAATTTTGTTATATTTGGTTATTAATAACCTGCTCAATTACGGTTTTGTGTATTTACGCTTATGGGATCTTTACTATGAGGAATGCAACGTAAGATTCAATTTGGAAAAGTAATATATTGGTGTGACATGGAAGTCCCATGATTATTGCCAAGAAATGAATGAAAGTCAACCGGAGAAGTTTAGGGGCAACATGTTTTGGAAATTTTTGGAGTTTGGTGAGCATCAAATGTATTCACAGATTATTCACCATGCTTTCTTGTAAGGGAGGTTCACCAAAGGGATGATGGTGAGATGTGGTTTTGTTTGGGGAGAAAAGGGTTAGGTTTGAAATTTTGAGTTTTGTCGATTTACGGGTTGAGATGGCAAGAAGCAATGATGATATAAGTGCGTATAAGTGCATGCAAAATCGATTATTGAAAAATATTTTGGGGCGTAAGTTGTTCTTCGTAGTAGTATAGGTAGGGTATTCCTAAGCGCGCTTTTAATGATGATGACGAGGCTATTAGGATGTCAACGATTTTTTGGTGTTTAATTTTATTCTTTCAGCAGTTTAAAGAAAATTTTGTTGATGTTGCAATGGTAAATTTTATATGTTATGGTGATGTTAGTAGTTTTCCTTGGGGAAAGTTGCGTTTGAAATGACAAAGTATTCTTTGTCAAATCATTGAAGGCGCATATAAAGAAAGGAAGGAGTGGTGGTTCAACATATAATTTCTACAAGGACCATTATATTAAATTGTATAAGTTGAATGGTCTTCCATATGTATTTCAAGTGTTTATGTTTGAAACAATTTCAACTTTCAAAACTTCATGCAGATATGTCTGACGAAAGCATCATCGGATGTCCGTTTATGTAGATGGAAGGAGCTTGTGAAGTCCCTTCAAATGACAAGTTGAATGAGCTAGTATTACATTACGGGCGGTATCACGATTTACTATTAAGAATGCAATTTGTTACCTTTAATTAATTATTTGGTTCTTTGGTTATTCATGTGAAGTTTACTCTTAACATTGTAGTTGGTTACTTAGAATATACACAGTTTGGTTACCTTTATATATTGAGTTGGTTAATGATTTATATATATTTGATTAACGATATATATGTTTTTGTTTATTTATTTTATCTTTTTTATTATTGTAAGTGTATAATGTTTGTCGGATGTTATACTAAAGTGTACTTATTGTTTTTCAATTTGAGGGTAAAAGTTTGATTCCACAGACGATGAGAATGAAACGTCTTGATTTAAAGCGGGGTTTCGGTTTTTCGATGGGAGGATGCTCACAAGAATGTTGAAAAGAAGTCGAAGGATGACAACATTGGAAGTGATATATCGGTCATTAAAGATGCAATTGATAAACTGATTCTGTAGTTGGAGAAATTTTTTTTGAAATTAAGAAAGACGCGTTGTAAACTGCGAAATGATATGAAGATTTTACATGTTCAATTTGTCTGCGAGACTTTAGATTAATTATAAGAGATGAGTTACGGGGATAAAAGATGGTGGGGTCAAAGAAGTTGATGATGATTACGATGAAGAGTCGATTACGATGAGGTGGTGATCTTGATGATCTTTGATGAAATAGATGATTCTGATGAAGCTGATGATATTGTTGATGAGCATGCTGGTGAGGTTGGTGATGATGGTTTGAAAGCTGATGAGGTTGGTGATGATGGTTTGAAAGATGATGAGAAGAATGATGAATTTGTAAATGAAGCTGGAAATGAAGGTGATGATGTTATGCTTGAAGACCGTCATGTTGTTGATGATGTTAAGGATGTTATGGATGAAAACCGTCACGTTGTTGAGGAGGTTGTTGGTTGAAGCCCGTCATTTTGTTGAAGATGTTGGTGATGTGTCAGATTTTGTTAAGAAGAAGGATGATAATGAATCTGAGTATGGTAATGAAATTGAACTTGATGGTATGGTTGAAGAACATCATGAAATAATAAGTAATGTTGTTCAAGAAATTGTTAAGGTTAGACTTTTTTTGTTTGTTTTGTTTTGTGTTAGATGTCTTTTTTTTATTTTTTAATGATCAATTGATTGTTTTGTATTTTGAACAATTTCATTAAGAATGATGTTGACATGCCAACTTTTGATATTTTAAGCCAATGTACGGGGAAAGAAATTGTTGTTTATATTCTTCTTTGAGGTTAGTGTTATAACTACATACCAACCTTTTTTTTTTTATGCTTTAGATTTTGATTCTTGTTATACCATTACATGCTTAAGGTTTTGTTTTATCGTTTTAATTTTACTCAAGATCCAACTCATAAATATATAGTAACCATTACAATTTTATAGTAACCAAAACAACATTAGTTAAGAATAAGTATAATGTTTCATAGTAACCAATAATGCATTAGACAATAATTAATATAGCATTAGACAAAGATAATGTTACCAATACATAATTAGTTAATAACAAGTATAATTTTTATGGTAACCATTCTTTGCATTAGACGATAACCAATACAACATCGATTTTTATGTGAAAATATAATTATTTTCGTTACATTTTCATCATTTGTAAAAAGGGGAAAAGTTTGAGGCGGAAAGCAAATCAGTATTAGATGAGATGGTTTTGACTACCCAGGATATAGTCCGGTGTAGATGAACTGGAGAAGAAGCGTCGATAGAGTAAGTGGCGCACACAATGCGTGAACATTTAAAAAGTCTTTATCTACTTGTCTCCATATACTGATAACATTTGGATCTACCGGGTTATCATCTAATGCATCGGGTCCTAATCGAAAGAGTTCTTTATTTTTCGCATTTCCCAAGGTTTGCATGGAGATGTCATCCATATTTGAAGGGCATTGTTTGAGCAATTGGTTTAAAATAGGACTTAACAACGGGAAAAGGTTTGTTTTTTATCGTTAACAATGCTATAGTTTTTTATGAAACAAATAAATTTGCTTTTGGGTAGTGTGTATATTAACATGGTGATTGTTAATGTCACGCGTGTATACTAATATGTTTTTATATTGAAGGACGGACAAATTTCACAGGAAGAATGACATTATCGAACCTGCATTTGAATTTGGGTCTATTCCAATTTCATCTAAAATGTGGTTTTATAAATTAAAGACTCTCAGTCAATGGTTGAATCTTATGATGTGAGTTATTTTTTTTTTAAATTATGTTTCTATATTTATGGTTACATTATTTATTTGTTTAAGTAAATAGCTTTAACATGTTGGTTAATGTCATATATCTGCTTTTATTCTTGTCGTATATTTGTTTTGTTACTATTATATTACTTGTTTGAGTTCTTAGTATATAATTATTTGGTTACTTATTATATAATTGTCTCGGTTCTTATGATATATGTTTTATAGATGTTTTGGTAACCAACATATAAATTGATATATTCTTATTTAAACATGTTTTGTTTCTTTATGATATAAGTTGTTGATTCTTGTTATATATCTCTGTTTTATTACTATTATATTATGTTTGGTTACTAGTATACAACTATTTGGTTACTATTATATAATTGGTGATTCTTATGATATATGTTTTGGTTACCAACATATAAATTGATATGTTATTATTTAAACATGTTTTGGTTCTTATGATATAAGTGGTTGATTCTTTGTTATATATCCTGCTTTGTTATTATTATATTATGTTTGGTTACTAGTATACAACTATTTGGTTCTTATTATATAGTTATGCAATTCTTATGATATATGTTTTATATATGTTTTGGT
Organism: Panax ginseng; assembly: GCA_020205605.1. Taxonomy (NCBI): domain Eukaryota; kingdom Viridiplantae; phylum Streptophyta; class Magnoliopsida; order Apiales; family Araliaceae; genus Panax; species Panax ginseng. Next base: position 4,698,105 of record CM035127.1, read on the forward strand.
TACCAACATATAAATTGATATATTACTATTTAAACATGTTTTGGTTCTTTATGATATAAGTGGTTGAGTTCTTTGTCATATAACCATTTTTTATTATTATCGTATACTGCTTTTATTCTATCATATTCTTTGTTTTGTTAATATAGTATAACTTTTTGGTTAATATTATATAATTGTTTTATTCTTATCATATATGTTGATATGTTGATATATAAACATGTTTTGGTTACTATGATATAAAGTGGGTGGTTACTTGTCATATAAATGCTTTTATTCTTTGTCATATAAACTGCTTTTATTACTATTATATTCTTTGTTTGGTTACTATATTACTGTTTGTTTGGTTACTATTATATAATTGTTTGGTCTTATCATATATGTTATATATATGTTTTTGTTACCATCATATAAACCGATATGTTGATATATAAACATGTTTTGATACTATGATATAAGTGGGTGGTTCTTGTCATATAAGCTTGTTTTATTCTTGTCATATAAACTGTTTTTATTACTTATTATATTATTGTTTGGTTACTATATTACAAATTTGTTTTTGGTTACTATTATATAATTGTTTGGTTCTTATCATATATGTTATATATATGTTTTTGTTACCATCATATAAACCGATATGTTGATATATAAACATGTTTTTAGTTACTTATGATAAAAGTGGTTGGTTCTTTGTCATATAACCGCTTTTTATTCTTGTCATATAACTTTTATTACTATCATATTCTTTGTTTGGTTACTATATGTTACAACCGTTTGATTACTATTATATAATTGTTTGGTTACTATCATATATGTTATATATATGTTGGTTAGCATCATACATGTTTTATGTTTTTTTCTTCAAATTATGTTTTATAATTATGGTTACATTATTTAGTTGTTTAAGTAATAAGCTAGCGTTAATGTTGTTGGTTACATTGATTACATAATGTTATTTTTCAACACTATTAATATATATATATATATTTTTTTGTTCAAGATATCAATGTTGCATTATATTACTTAAGTAAATTGGCGGACATTACGATCTTTGTATATAAAGCAACGGCCTACTTATTGTTGGTTCCATGCCAAGATGACCTCTCTTTTTGAAGAGTATACAAGAAAAAATTCGAGATAAGAGAGTATATTATGCGGGGAGGTGATGTTCTTTGAGTACATTCATGGATCGTTTTATGGATGTCAACACACCATGGAAAAATGTTGACTATGTTTTGTTCCCCATACATATGTCATCACCCGACCATTGGTTTTTGTTAACATTTGATGTGCATCGTGAGCGTCTAACTGCTTATAATTCTCTGCGACCCAAAAGAAATCCATGCAAACAAAAATCATGGATGTTTGTGAACCGTATATATTTATTCTTTCCACTTTATTACATGAAGATTGGATTTTGGAGAGATAGGAGTGAGATTGACTTTAGCAGCGAACCATATCGCAATAAGGAGGAAGATGACATAATTGAGTTAGAATTTGCAGAGTCGGTTCCTGAACAAGTGGAGGGGTAAGGGTTGCATTGTTTACAAATTTTGAATTATTATATTTAATTATTTTGGTTCTTGTCATCTAACTGCTTTTAGTTACTTATGTTGTAAATGTTTGTTTCTTGTATAAACCGATATGTGTTATATATAAGTTGATTCTAGTATTGATTTTTTGGTTATCTTTTGTGCATTTGTATACGTTGATTGCGGGTTGTTCACAATTTGTTTTGCAGAGCATGTCATTCATCGAAGATTGATGAAATTCTATTCCATTCCCCTGTTCATGATATCGAAAGAAGTTATGTACAAACCTATATATGCATACAAGAACAAAACAATTGGAGGGATATGAGATCGAGAGAATTTCCGGAAGATTTGTTCCAGATTTTGATTAGTTCGAGATATTGTTGTGTTTGTCGATTATGAATTATGTTATGTATTTTTATTTTTTAATATACACAACAATTTTGTATGGTTCATTAAGGATGATTCTTGAATCTTATATAGATGGGATTTCATATGTTATTATAATATCGGTTTTGGAATTAATTTTGTGTGTTGTTGGTATTTGATTCGTTTTAAGGTGTGTTTCTTTACATTATTTTGAAATGTACAGATTGGTAACCAAATATATATAAAAGGGTAACCAAATAATGTTTTGATAATAAACAGAGATGTACAATATTGTTTCAGACATATAAGCATTAGAAATATATTTTTGAGATGTGCGATTAGTATCAAATTGTTATATAAGAGTAACCATTTGACTTTATGTTAGTAACCAAATAATTTACAATTTATATTTGGAATATTTGTCAAGTGAACAGTACTTTTTGTGGGTTCCCATTTGATTCGTTTTTAGGTTGTGTTTCTTACATTATTTTGAAATGTACAATTGGTAACCAAATATATATAAAAGGGTAACCAGCTAATGTTTTGATAGTAAACAGAGTTGTACAATATTGTTTCAGGACATATAACTGTTGTGAAATGTATCAGTACATATAATATGCTGTTTCAGGACATATAACAGAGATGTACAATATTGTTTCAGGACATATAACTGTTGTTAAATATATTTTTGAGATGTGCAGTTAGTATCCAAATTGTTATATAAGAGTAACCATTTGACTTTATGTTAGTAACCAAATAATTTACAATTTATATTTGGAATATTTGTCAAGTGAAACAGATTGTACTTTTGTGGGTTCTCATTTGTATTGGCAACTCATAATGAATTCAAAAATCAAATGCTTTAATCAATAAAATGTTGGTTATTGTATAAAATCAAAATGCTACCATCTATGTGGTTTATGGTTAATGATAGTAAACAATTATATATACATGTATCTACACTCTTAATATAAATGCATTATATCGTGGTTTTTTGGTCTTAAAACCGGGGGATTATTGCGGTTTTCTGTTGTGTCCTTTCTCTTGCTTTTCTTTGCATTTGTTTTGAATTTTGATTTTAGATCCGTGTTTGTACCTCCCTACTTTTGGTCTTCCAGCTGGTCTTCTTGTGTTTGGTGGTTTTACAACCATGTTTCTTACTTCTTCTAATACATCCCGCTTTTTCTTTGTCATCTAACGGCATAATTGGTTTGAATATGTGTTGACCAAAGTTGTTTTATAGTATTTTTTGAGCAAAAATCATAACAAACTCAAATTTCGTTTGCTTATAACAAAGAAAGAAAGACGCGGACATGGCATCTCATGGTAATGAAATTTTCCACATGTATGTCCTTTTGTCGATGTCCACAATATATTGTTTGACGACATCGTGAAACCGTAAAAATCACTAAGTTTGATGTCTCAACCTACATCACAAATTAATCATTGTTAGAATACAATCTAACCGGAATCATTTTCATTATCGAAAAAGAATACGTATTAAAATAAACAACTCAATGTTATAATTACAAAACAAGTAACTAAGCGGAACTAACTTAGCGAAAGAACATTATAATTATACGAGTAACCAAATAAACATCGCTTAAGAACCAATATAATGATACTATCAATAACCAACTCAAGAAATAACATTTTAATTATTAAGAGTAACCAAACAAGTATCACTTAGTAACCAATATAATGATACACGATAACCAACTTAGCGATAGTCGGTAACCATTGTAATGATATGCATTAATCAATTAAGTATTAATTGACAACCAATACATATAATATTTCATAGTAACCAAGTTACCATTAACCAAATACACAAGTTATTATTAGTTAGTAAATATTATAGTGTAAGACAATAACTAAATCGGCATTAAAACAAAGAAATAATTCAACACTAATTAGTAATATTTTACAAGAAGAAAAGCAGATTAATAAGTAATCAAAATAATGATACAATACGATAACAAACTCAAGAAGATGTCGATTAACCATTATAATGTTTTGCAATAAGCAATTAGGTATTGGTTAGTAACCAATATAATATTACATAGTAACCAAGTTATTATTAATCAAGAAACAAGTCAAGATTAATCAAGAAACATTATAGTTTAACACGGTAACTAAGAATCGATTAAGTAGTCGAGAAATAATTCAACATTAATTAGTAATATTATGCGATAATCAAGACATCATTAGTCAGTAACAAATACAATATAAAAATTAATGCAATAAATTATAATTTGTATTTGTTACCTTAAGTTTTCTTGATTTAATGATATTAGATTGCAATCTTTCTTCAAATTGTTGTGGAAAGTGTTGTGAATGTTGATAGGTCATTGTTTTTTGTGAAATGCCATCTTTGAACCGAATAATGTAGTCATTCAATCATTGATGCAACCGGAAGATCCTAATCATCTTAATTGCGTTGTTAATAGATTCGGCGGTGTTTGAAGTCATTGTTGAGTATCTGCTTACGGTCCCATGGAGCTGGTGCACTTTTCCAACTTGACCTCTTCCTCCAAATATATCCTTATTCGAGGATCAATGGCATCAAGTTCAAATGCATGTGTTTGTGTTGTTCAATGTTGTATGCTCTACATGCCCCGTTGTAAGGCCTGCTTATGTTCTTCTCTCTCTTTTTGAATCTATTTTTATATTTTTCAAGATATGGTATGTATGCGAAGCATCATGACATCTGGAAACATATAATTCAGATCCTTAGATATGGCTTCATGTCTATCTCAAAACAATGCATTGGCCTTCCTTTACTCCACAAGCGCTTCTTAAATTCATGAAAAACCATCTCCATGATAATTCATTTTATTTGTCAACCATCTACAAAAGCAATTGGAACAATGTTTTGGTTTGCATCTTGTGTCTTCTTGCTATCGATAGTGTCCCTCGTAAGTTGATTGTATGAATGTGCCATCGATTACAATAATTGGAAGCAATGATGCCATGCTTGAATGGATGCTCCAATGGCAAAGAATAAATATTTGAAACTAGCATTTGATTCCAACTCAAGAGTCAGCGATGAACTCATTATGAAACATCAACATTATCAATAGAATTATAAGTAGTATAATGTTACAAAGTAACCAAGACAAACATTAGATAGTAACCAAATTATTGTTATACAACGAGAATTCAAGAGCGGACATTGGACAATATAATTTTATACAATAAACAAGACAAGAGTAGCGATAACTAATGTACTTAATGTCGATTATCCAAGACAACATTAGTTAAAGAACCAATTATCCAAACATTAAAGCAAAACCAAAATAGTAAGGAATATATTGTTATCAAGAATTAATCAATAACCAATATATTGTTACACAATCAAGAACCAATATATTGTTACACAAGAATTAATACTGACATTAATCAGAACTAATAAAACTTTAGACGATATAATGTTACAAAGAAACCAAGATAGCATTAGACAGTAACTAACATATTTGCTTACAGTAACCAATACAGCATTAGATAGTATAATGTTTCCAGTAACCAAGACAGCATTATACGATGAAACATAATAAGACTATCGATTACCAAGATATCATTTTGCGATAACCAACAATTAAGTGACGGTAACTAAGGTAGCATTAAACAAGAACCAACATATTGTTTTAAAGGAACCAAGACAACATTATACAAGAAACAACATATTGATATACTGATAACAAAGATATCATTAAAGAATTAACAAACAGCTTTTTATTAGACAATAAACTAATGTATTTCTTTGAGTAAACATTAATATAAAAATCAAGTAGAACTCATTTAAAATTATAAATATGAGGTAGGTAACCAATGCACATTATAAAGAACCAAATCACTTGAATTGAGTAATCAACTAATCATGAAAAATAATAATGTGTTTTAAATTGTTACCGGATTTGTTTTCTACGAAGACGTGTAACCATGATGGGATCAATGTAGTAGTCGTGTGTATTTCCTCTTACCTTTTCTAACGCTTTCTCCTTCGATCTCCATGCTTTTTGGTAAGAGATAGACACATTATATTATATCATCATGTCCTCGACAATATCGGTTGGTGTGTATATTTTCTTCAAATTTGTTAATTTATGCATTATGCATTCGCTTACCAACTCACTATTTGCTTGTCTGTGGTCTCCCAGCAATACGTTGACTGAACACGTGTGAATGTCATTGAATTCCCTCACCTTGAACAGACTGGTTTTTCGAATACTTGATGCTCTCATCTTCCATTTGCAATTTTCATCATCTACGCACACTAGCACAAAGTCTCTATGACCTGTTCGTTGAACTTTGTGTTGTCTGTTTTTCTTGATTGAATGCAGCCTCATTGATTGTGATAGGATTTTTTTGTCTTTGTAGGTTTGATGTAATTTTACTTCACGTTCATTCGGATCTGTTATTACATCATCATATCGTCCTTCTGTGTATGATTTGTCATGTTGTCTGTCTCGTTGTTGTTCCATAATTTTCATTGCAAGTGATCAAAGATATTGCGTTCCAATTTGGCAATCTTGTGTTCTTTAGTGGAACTAATCTTTGATTTCTCTTGTGTTGATCCGATTAGCGTTACATCTTGAACAATGATTCTTCTATATTTGTCGAGTTATGCAAGATTGTTGCGGTAAGCTTTTTTTTCAATATCTATAATCGGGAATTTTCCTTGTTCATCGATTTTCTATCGACTTCAATAAAGAATCTCAAGGTTCTTTCATCCGATATACGAGATCGGTGGAATGTTGAGTCTAATGTGAAATTTAATCGACAATGTTGTTTTGTTTGTGTCTCTCATAATGCAATGCATATCATGTTTTTGTATTTCTCTGAACGAACAAGTTGATGGAACTAATATGCGCAGAACTTCAAAGTTGGTGTATTGAGTTACTATCACCCATGTCTTAGCTTGAAATAAAGCACAACAGAATCATCATCACCATTGTCTCGAAAATGTAATAAGTCTTGTAAAAGTAACTAAATCAATGTTAACCAAGAACTAAATTATATAATGTTAGTAATCGAGAATGAAACACATTAGTACATTCATTTTACAATGGAAACAATCAGTTTAATTTTATTTGTTAGCAATTAAATTATGATAGTTGTAAAAAGGTAACCAATGTATAGCCAATTAGTTTCCATCATAATAAAACAAACCAATATAAATTAATCAAATATTGCACAAGAATCATAACAACATTATACAATAACAAAATCCAATGTAGACAATGAATCAACACATGTTTTGAATTAAGAACCATAAGATAAAAACATCATCCATTTAATTGTTATAGTGAAAAACAACCAAATTATAGAGGGTTTGTGGGCGCTTAAAAATAATTGTTGTAACCAATGTAGTTAACAAGTAAACATTAATATAACCAATGTAGTTAACAAGTAACCATTAATATAAAAATATAAGTATAAGTATAATTAGATTAATGCAGCTTACGATTCAAAGATTAATGAGTATCCATTATATTTTTACATAGTATCCAAATCAAGATTATTCAAGAACTAAATATAATGTTAAACAATAACTAACTCAAAGATTAGTCAAGAACATATACATATACATATACATATACATAGTAACTATATACATTTAATTGTTTCTATAACCATATATAACCATAGAATTTGTAGCAACCATATGTAAATATATACATATAATTTTTATAATTGATACACCTCAATATTAGGCGATAACTCTACAATGTAGTCAATGAGTAACCTCAATTATAAAAGAATATAAATTTGTAATCTTACACATGTCATCGTGTCAAGACTATCGAGTATCCGTTATAGTTTTATATAAGAACCAAATCGAATTAGTTAAGAACCAATATATCAAAGTTAACATTAGTCAAGAATTAATTCATCATTTTCATTAACCAATTCAAAGATTGTTCAAATAATATTATATAGTAAACATTATAATTTTAAACAAAGAACCAAAATCAAAGATATACGCAAAATACAATAAAGTTACCCAATAATCAAATCATCATGAATCAAGAATCAATATATTGTTACATAAGTAACTTATGAAGCATTAGACAATAACTAAATTATTATTAGATATTATAATGTTACAAAAGAACTAAAACATTATTAGAGCGAAAGAACTAACATAGCTTTCATACAAGAACGAAGACAACATTAGACATTATAATGTTACAAAGTAACTAAGATAAGATTAGATTAAGAATCAACATATTGTCATTACATCAGAACTAAGATATCATTAGGCGATAACGAATCAAGACAAAGACTTTGAACAATATAATGTTATACAATAACTAAAACAACAATAGACGAGAATTAATAAATTCGATAAGCGAAGAACTAATGTTTATGATGAGTAACCATTAATATAAAAATTCAAGAAAAGGTAACTATATGTCGTATGAACTTTAAACTCACATACCTCGAGTTTAGATTTGTCGTTATCGAAGTTCTTTGTGATATTGTTTTTGTTCTTGAACTTGAAGTAGATGTTGATTTTGTATACTAGTTCGCCTTCTCAATCTTAGATGTTTGTCAGCGCGAGAGTTGAGTCGAAAAGCGCAATCGTCGACGTAAGATTTGCTTTCTCCGATATATCAAGTTGCATGTTGATGTTCTTTGTGATTTTTTTTAGTTACTGAACTTGAAGTAGATGATGATTTTGTATACTATTTCGTCTTCTCCGATCTTAGATGTTTGTCGCGATCTCAGAGGTGAGTTGAAAGGCAATCGTCGACAAAAGATTTGGATTTATTAGATATCAAAGTTGCATGTTGTTCGGTTGCTTGAATTTAGGAGCGGTTAGTGTTACATAGACATATTTGGTAACTGACGTGTGCGTGATGTTACCAACTTTATTGTTATGTTGTTTTATTTTTGTAATTATGTTTTGTGTGTTTTATTTTTGTAATTATTTTTTAATTGTTGTATATTAGTGTTAAGGACCAAAAAAACACCGGTCCCTTCATGTTGTCAACCTCAGCCCTAAGCCCCATTCTTCAGCCCTAAGTCCCTAATAGAGTAACAGCCTAACAGGCACAGCCGCACAGCTTTATCGATCTCTTCTCCGGCTCAATCTCTGTTAATATGCATACGAGCAATAAACAAGATGATGCATCATAATTTCGCTGAAGAAAATCTTGAAGACCAGTTTTCAGAGCTACCAAGACTTCCAGTTGAGCTCGATGGGACTTCAATAGAATCTCCAAGGTAATGTCTGATCTCTTATCCAGTGCTTGCTGAAAATCACATAGCTTCCATCTCTTACCTGGATTCAAAATGACGTCACGAACTGACTCCTTCAGATTTGTATTAGATTGTCCTGTCATCTCATTGAACCTCTTGGCCATTATGTGTATTGGTTCAGAAACTATCATGCGTATGATTGGATCCACGAAATCAGCTCCACGGCTCCACCTGCAAAGAGAGGCTCTTTCTCATCTTGTTTAAATTACTATTCGGTAATTCGGTAATTCGATTTTTTTCAAATTTCGATTTTCAGTTTGGATAGTAAAATTATCTCTAATTCGATTTTCAGTTATAACCGAATAGTTATAATCGAATAGTTTATTTGGTTCAATTATAACCGAATGATCACTCCTGGTCTCTATGATTCTATGTATGGTTGGTGGGTCAAACTCAAATATTAGTAATCTCTATATATGCGCAGAGAGTGGGTAAAATATCCGTGTCAAGGAGTATAATTTGATCCTAATTTAGAATTATTATTTTAAAATACAATAAGTATAAGGGGATATTTTTTTAGTGACATTTTTAGTGATATTTTTTATTTATTTATTTTTTTGATTTTTTTTTTGTAGTACCTCTCAAAAATTGTATAATATTTATTTCAATTGAAATTTTTGTAAAAAATAGTATTTTAGGTGTAATTTGGATACATCTGAAAAATGCGGGTTATGCATATAGACCTCGCTTTCTTGATATATTCAAATTACACCTAAAATATTGTTTTTTACAAAAAAATTCAGTTAGAATAAATATTATACATTTTTTGAGAGGTACTAAAAAAAAAACTAAAAAAAAAAACGTCGTTACAATGTCGCCAAAACAATATTTCCGTAGAAGGACTCTTTAAAATATTAATTTGATTATCAACCTTTTCCTTCCCCTAAAATAACGGCCCATTTTAACAAAATAAATGATTTTGTTTATTTGAAACACCTAACATCATTTAATAAAAATCATTGAATTTTTGTTTTTTACTTTTTTTAAAAACCACAATATCATTTAGTATTATTAGTCTAGAATCTTCTAGATCGATATATTATATTACTATGAGTTTATATATTCGAGCATGGGTTGGGTTGGGTTGGATTGGGTTGGATGGAGTGGAGTGGAGTGGGGTGGAGTGGGGTGGGTGCTTCAATAAAAACTAAAGAATAACTTGCTGCATGGGCCATGGGGACACGGAAGCGGGTGGAAAAACAAGTTCTACCAACCAAAACTAAGATACTATTTATTTACATATTAAAATTTAAGTAAGTAACAAACGGACACAAGCAATCAAGCAAGCCCACATCCACCCAGAAACTTATGTTATTACTTTTCTATTTCATTAGCCATGAATTGTGTTTAAGATCGATGTACATAACACCAATTTACCATTTTTTTTTTCATTTCAGGCCCAATTGCATTTTCTTAATTTCGATCCCAAATGATTCAACCCATCTAAAATACTAGGCTTAAATATCTTACTACATTAAAACAAGCAGAAAAATTATTTGGCTGACAAACCACTCAACCCATTCTTACACTATATTGGGCAGGCCCGGAAGGGGATTAATGTAAAAGAAATTTTTCCTAAAAATAGCTGTGTTTTTCTTCTTCTTCATTTTAGTACGAGTTAGTTCTATTTTCTAACCAAAAAAGAAAAAATAAAATAAAAATAAAATCTTCAATCTCTCACTTCAGCAATCCGATCTGCTACACCAACCCAGATGGATTTCATCAGAGTTTCAGCTACACTAATCCAATAAACCCTCCAAAACCCACTTCTCTTATCGAGGTAAGACTCTCCCTCCCTCCCTCTCTCCCTCCCTCCCTCCCTCCAACGCAAGAAGAAATGCACAACAATTACTATGTTAGTTCAACTGTATCACTTAGGTGTAGAGGGTCTCTTTCATTTTCATTTAATGATTACCCTTGCTTCTTGGATGATAGATGTGTTGATAGGAGCCCCGTTTTATTCCCACCTTCATCCTGTTGTGCTTGCTCTGATAATAATTTTTCGTATAGAGGGCCCATAAACCCTATCTTTTTATGTGGGTGGAGGCAATCTACCTTAATTCAGTGGGCACCTGGTAGGAGGTTAACCTTGAATGGCGTAAATCAGTGTTATTCTCGGCTGCCGGTTTGTGATGCCAATAGGAAATGTATTTATGGAAAATCTTACACTTTTAAGGAGAGGAGTATTATTGGAAGAAGAGGGAAATGGGGAAAAAATGGAAGATATGGATGCAATGTGGATGTTGCTGAGGTTATACTTGGCTTGTTGACTGAGGAAGAGGGTGAGGAGTGTTTTGGTGTTAGACAGAGAATCGGTGATAGAGATAGAAATGTTAGGAGGGTGCAGTTGGAGAAGAGAGAGAAGAATAGTGGTGATTCTTCTTTTAAGAGTAAAAAGAAAGCTGTGGAATCATGTGCTTTGGAGAGAACTTCGAAGCGCGAGTATGAATATGTCAAATTTCAGTCTACTGAGGAGGATAGTAGACTGAATGAAGATAGTATGGAAATATTTTCAAGAGGTGAGAGTTGTAGGGTGAGAAGTGAAGGTTCGAGCTGCTCATCTTATCATTCGTTCTCTTCTTCGGGTAAATTTGGGAGTGATAGCAAAATTCAGGCCAAGCGTGATGGATTCACGGGAGATTCATCAAATGGGTATGAGAGGGATCATAGAGAAAGTAGATATGATGGGGAAGTCTCAGAGGAGGTTGATAGGCACAGGAGTTATGTTGAGGAACAAGGGGTTGTCTTGAGAAATGAAAATACTGTGAAAGGGTTGCATGCAACATCAACTGGCATTGACTATGATTTGAGAAAAAAGTCAGAGAAGAAGCTTAATGAAGAATTGACTGAACAAACTGATTCTCGGAAGGAATCATCAGAAAAGTACTCAAGATTATCAGATGTCCGTGCAAGTGGTTATGCAAAATCTTCTAGCTCCCACAAGCAATATGATGATAGAAAAGAAAAGTCAAGTTTGGCTGTGAATATTGATGAAGCAATGAGGCAGCAACATAGACAAGCAGTTCAACGAATCAGTGGACAATCTGAATCAAGGTTAAAGTATAAACAATTCACAGAGATGCCAAAGATCCATGACAGTGCTGTTGAAACAACTTCCAGCTCCCAAAAGCAGTACAGAGGCAGGGAAGAAAACATACTTGGATCTTCGATTTTCGTTCAGGAAATAGCAAGGGAAAGGCTTAAAACTGATGGCCTTGTTACTAGAGAAGAAAAACATAGGAGGAATTCCCAGCAACTTGCTAAATCATTAGAAATTCGAGAAATTGATAATAGTGAGACCTCCATTTCACATAGACTGTCTGACACCAGAATGAAGAACCAGGAAGGTGATGCAACTATGGTTCCGAGGTTGGTTGATGATTCAGTAGATCAACACTACCAAGCAGGTCATGGGGTCAACACACAAATGAGTTCAAGAGGAGAATTTCAACAACTTATGGGAATATCAAATACCCAAAACATTAATAATCAGAACACATTCATTTCACAGAGGAAATCTGAGGTGATGAATTTTCACGAGGACATGTCAGAAGAGGCACCTATTTCTTACTCATCATTAAAACTAGACTCCCAATCTATGGTGCATCAAGTTGGTGTGAATAAGGAGAATAAGGCAAGCTCAAATGCGACAGTTAGAGTTCAACTGCATGTTGACCCAATCAGTGGGCTTGGAACATATGATTTTCGTAGTGAAGGTATAGAGAGTGGCTCTAGTGCATTACATGTGCCTACATTAGAGGGTTCTCCAGCTTTGCAGCATGAAATCTATGGCGCAACTGGGAGTGAGACTCATGGGGGTTCTGTAAATTCTGTCTCCCATGAAGATGCAATCGATCCAGCTGCTCAATTACAAAAATCCTCCATGCATTTTGTTGGTGAGTTTGTTGAGAAGGTAAGGCATGAAGCTTCCACTTCTGAAGTCCAGAAGGAGATGAGAACATACAACACAAAGTTGGTGCATGAGGGTGACCCACATGAACAAAAAAGGTGTGGCCAATATAGTTCTGGAGATTCTGAAAAGAAGGATCATGACTCAAGTCGTTCTTCTCAGGGATCTGGAACGAAGGGTCCTCCTGATGAAATGTGGGATGTGACAGATCCATCTATCCAGGTACCAGAGGCCACTTCTACAACTGGGAATGGTGCTGTTAAGAGAACTGGCAGGTCCTTGTGGAGTGTCATCTCAGATATAGTTCGACTGCGGTGGGCTTCACGTTCTGAATCCAATAATTCAAGGTCAGGTGGAAAGCAGTCACCAAATCAGTCTACAAGCAGTGAGGCATGGTTTTCTGGTCATGAACCAGATGAAAACAATGATGAGAATATGAAACAGGAAAGCGACATCATGCTACAAAAGTCCTCTTCTGTTGACCAGAAACAGCGTGGAGAGATTCTTGGTCAAAGTCAAGGAGAAGCGTCCAGGTTGAAGAGATCAAAGGATAAAATAAAGCATGCAGATTTAGGTCCACCATCCCCTTCAAATATCGAGAGTGGCTCAGCACCCAAAGGCATTTTGTCGCCTGCCGTTGAAGAAGCTGGTGCAAAGCATTATGAAGGTACTTCTTCTGGCACTGTCATAGCAGAATCATTAACTCCATTGCCCACTATACGCATGAGAAGATCTCATCCTATTGTACAAGAAATTTCAGAAGCTGGCAAAACTGATGCATCTTGCAGTGGTACAGTGGTTCCGATCGAGAAACCAGTTTCTAGTAATTTGACTAAAGTATCAGGAGCTAGGGGTAAGATTGGAGAACTGAAGCAAATGAAACTTCAACGGAGCAAACAAGTACTGAAAGATAGATTTGATGAATGGGAAGATGCATACACATTTGAAACTGAGCAGCGAAAAAATGATGAAATCTTTATGAGGGAAGCATTGCTGGAAGCCAAAAAAGCTGCTGACATATGGGAGGTGCCTGTTGGGGCTGTACTGGTACAACATGGAAAAATAATTGCCCGTGGTTACAATCTGTAAGTTGTAGTGGATTATTTATTATTTTCTGTTTTGTTAGTTCAGTTGGATTCCTTTGCTTGGATTAATTGTATGCATCTCTATTTCAGAGTGGAAGAGTTACGGGACTCCACTGCCCATGCTGAGATGATTTGTATCCGGGAGGCTTCAAACATACTTCAATCGTGGAGGCTTTCGGTAATGTTTTGATTCATTTGAAAACTAGTTACAAGACTACTGAAAGTAACTGTATTTATTTTTTGACAAGTAATATTTTTAAAAATTCACCAAGGTAATTGTATTGTTAATGATTGATATTAGTGTTTAGCCCTTTGTTCACCTCAATGAAATTGCATTTGATTTTGTAATGCGTATGATTGTTCCCTGATAACCTAACATTCACATTGCCTCTTCTTCAGGAGACTACACTTTATGTAACACTTGAACCGTGTCCTATGTGTGCTGGAGCAATACTTCAAGCTAGAATTGACACCATTGTTTGGGGAGCTCCAAATAAGCTCCTAGGAGCTGATGGCAGCTGGATTAGGTATGCAATCAAATGATTCTAGTTATTTACAAATAATTTTTTTAAAACAAATCAAATTGGGTCATAACATTTGCTTAAAACAGGATTTCAAAGCACCCTTCTCCTTTTCTTGTATAAGCAAATGATCTAGAATTCATCTTTATACTTTGAACAAGGATAACTAGTCACGTATTTATAAGTTAAGTTATGAATTTATTTTCCATAATATCAAAAGATCTCGAGTTGGTTTGTTATATAGCCTGATGGCTGAACTGAACAAAAAATTCTTATATAAAAAAAGAGAATGAAACATAGGAGGTCAAAGAGTTTAAGATATGCTTCTATGCCTTCTCCGCTTGACTGTTGAAACATTTTTAGAACAAATTATTCTGAAACTGAGCTGCTTATTGCAACGATAAGAAGTATATAGTTTGGAAGCAATTGGTTTAGAGGTGTAAGTGAGGCTGTGTGGCTACTTTGAAGTGAAATTGAATCCTTTTGCTTTCTGCTGCGTTATGACTGACATTATCAAAACTAGTTTCTTGACCAAAACTTTTCTTTAACTTCATACGATAACTTTTGTATTTAGTCTCGGTGATATTTCACTATTTTCTGTTATTAAAACCACCTGATATTAACATGTAATTAACATTTGTAGGCTTTTCCCCAATGGGGGTGAAGGACAAAGTAGCTTGGAATCAACAGACAAGCCATCAGCTCCAGTTCACCCATTTCACCCAAATGTTAAAATTCGACGAGGGGTATTGACATCAGAATGTGCAGATGTTATGCAACAGTTCTTCCAACTAAGGAGAAGGAAGAAGGACAAGAAGCCAGACCCACCAACACCATCTTCATGTCTTCCTATTTCAAGCCATCCTTCCAAATTTCTCAACAAGATGCACGATGCCTTGAACATCATGTTCTGTTTGTAAATAGGTCATTGTAAGACTGTATTTATTTATTAGTTCTACCATCCACTGAATCAAGTTTAAGAGTATTCTTATGGATCCCTTTGTGTATTAATTTATAATTATGATAATAAACCCATGCCTTGATACTTCTTATGGATCCCTTTGTGTATTAATTTAAGAGTATTTTTGTTGGACATTTCAGTGTTTGGGTTGTTCTTCCAATTTCTAGATCTGATTGGGATGGCATACCAACATTTAGGTCTTCTGTTAAAATCAAAAGTTGGATAGTGTTAGCATTACCTGGTACCAATTACCATAAATCTTTCACGAATGCTGGCCAATTAAGTCTCGAAACCCCATTATGATCATTAACTTTCCATTTATCGTCCAACTTTGCTGTTGTGTTGCCATTTCATTTGAAAAGTTGTACCCCTTTATTTTTCTTAATTTTCATTTTTGGTGATTAGATGTACCAATCACTGAAAACTACGTTTCTCCCTCAACATTTCACCAAACTCCTCTAGCTTCTACAACCACCCCCCTCTTTCTTCTATTTTTTTTATAAACACAACTCTTCCAAGCAATTTCCCCATCAACAAATGGCTTCACCTTTATGGGTTCGAATATTTACCTGCCTTGCCCTTCTGCTAGCCATTGCTGATGCACAAGCGCCTGCTGCTTCACCGTCTACCACGCCAAATACAGTACCACCTCCATCTACCACACCAACTGCAGCGACACCACCACCCCCAGTAGTAGTATCAACTCCTCCTGCAACCACACCTGTACCATCACCTAAAATAACTCCGTCTTCAAGCCCAACTGTTTCACCCCCTCAAATCTCACCACCACTACCACCCCAGAGTCCACCTGTCTCAACTCCATCCCAAGAACCAGCATTGCCACCACCACCACCGGTACTGCCACCTGCTTTACCTCCACCAAAGATATCCCCAGCACCAATCCAGCCGTCACCAGCACCAGCCCCAGCAAAGGCAACACCTGTGCCAGCCCCTGCTAAGGTAGCACCAGTACCGTCACCAACAAAGGCACCACCTGCACCAGCCCCAACACCAGTAGTCGAGTCCCCAACCCCACCACCAACATTAGTACCCTCACCTGCACCAGCTCCAGGCAAGCACAAGAAGAAGCACAAGCACAAGCACACGAGACATCATGCACCAGCACCAGCACCAACTGTTAAGAGCCCTCCGGTGCCGCCTACAGTTGCAGATTCTGAGGAAACATCACCGGCACCATCACCAACTCTGGATTTGGTAATGTGACTGCTGATTTCCAGTTCTAACTTAACTGTTTTCTGATTGGACCATATTCTAGTGCATACGGAATGTATAAATATTTTAAATTGCTATAGTCACTGATTTTCCTATTATTTGATCACAGAGTGGAGGAACAGCACTTCTGCAGCAAGCAGGGAGTCTTGGAATGTGGGTGAGTACTGCATTGGCCGCTGCCATTTTGCTGGCTTTTAAAAGGCTATAATTTCTGAAAGTCGGATATAATATGCTATGTGTTTAGAGCGTATTATTTTACCATGAGATCAATTCAATTGTTTTGAGGTAAAAAGAAGAATAAACAGAAGTACTTAGTAATATTTTGTCATATTGATTCTCCATACCAAATCTTGCACTGTCACAAATAATCAGGGTACACCTTTACAAACTATATTTGCACTGTCACAAATCTTGCACTGTCACAAATAAGATAGTAATTGTTTGTTTTATATGAGAATGAACTCCAGTTATAATTTACCTGAATTATCAGATACAATAGATAATCATGTTCATTCAGGTAATCAATGCATACTTCAACCGTCTCACTTCATTGATTGTCAAAAAACAAAAGGCAATCACTTTTACTGAAATTGTTGTAGAAACTTTTGTATACAAGTATGAATGGATTATTTTCCTCGACTGAAGTAGGCTAACAATGACAGGGAAGTTGATGTATTATAGTAGAATTTTGTTACATCAACTTGGTAAGTGACAATAAGGGTCTTTTTTGGTAAAATAAATAAATAAAAATACTATTCTGTAAGCAACTGTTGCCAGTGGGCATCATTAATCTTCTTCATCGACTTGATGAAAAGGAAGCGGTACTGTTTTAACTGCCCTGAATTTTCCAACATTATTTAGATGCTCATTCTCCAATCTGCAGGACCATTCAAACAAATTGTTCATTAGGATTATTATTCTATAAATATCATCGAGACTTGGAAACCCTATTATACCTGTAAAAATTCCACTGTCCTCTCCTAATGACTTCAAGAGCTGCTAAAAATAGGCCCGTTATTCTGTAATCAATGCTGCCAAAATTGTAGTGAAGTACAGTTTGTAACCAAGCTAGCCTGAGTACAAAGTTCAATCCCTGAAAGAGGCACCATATAGTTTGTTGTTCATTCAACGAATCATTTTTGAGTTCCACACAGCTTTATTCAACATTTATGGTAAACTCAGTGCAGCAATCAAACGTAGTGGAGAGGGGGGAAAAAGAGAACAAATCAGACTATTATACCATAGAGAAGAAGTAAATGAACTTTTGACGAAGCATTAATTCATTTCTTAACCAGGGGTTCTTGGAATGCTTCTGTAGTAAACCCCAATCTTTTACAAAGTCCCAGTACAATTGATACACAGTTGCAGCACTCGACATGACCACAACTAGACAAAGCCATCCGATGTTCCTTTCTTTCTCATACGCCACTTTTGCTCCTGCAGCCAACATTGCAGACACATATTTGCCAAGATTCACAAGGTGACTACTTTGTCCTTCATCAAACCACCTCCTAGCACACTACAATGCCCAATTCAAAAATATATTATCAGAATGTTTTCTTTGGGAAATATACCCGTTTTAAAGTTCAATATCACAAGCTTAACCTGCATAGCCCGCCAGTAATAAGGAAGGAATGACACTGCATAAGCAAGATCTCTGTAATTTTTAGTCCTCGTGCAATATAAATAGTCCTGACTTTTGTAACTTCCTGTAATATAGTAGCACACAACATACTCGAGGTTTCTGAGCATTGGCACCTGTTTCACACACCGCGTTTTAAAATAATCAGTTCCATCACTAATTTCAAAAAATAAATAAAAATAACTTAGGTCTACAAAGTGCACTATAGTAGTGTGGGAGATTACCTGGCTACATAGTTGATCAGCCATGAAGAAGTCCAGCATGACAACCTGCAAATCCAACTACGAAATTAATCAGTAAATTATTTGATATCTATAATGTATTCACATACTGATATGTATGTTTATCTATAAAATACACAAATGAAATTAATGTTACCTTGTATAGAGGGGATAGAACAATATTCCGTAGTACACGAAGTAAGCGATAGCGGCTTGATTTGTAGACAATGTTGATGGGGCACACAAGCAGTAGAAGAGAAATCTGTATGCATTGAAAGAGGTAAGAACATTATCCAACACTGAATAATAAAGCTGTTTGATATTTTCGTTTGTCAAGATGTTGTAAATTCAAAAAATTACCAATAGCAGAAGACCAGGTATTATTTGGATTTGAGTATAGGAATAGCCCTTTGCCATAAGCGAGATATGAATGAACAAGACGCCAACTACAGCAGTCATTGACATGGTACAGATCAAGAACACATCTCTGTATTTAAGCTCTTTTGTAGTGGACAGTTCAAAGATGAAGCTGTAATTTATTCGGGTCTTCCTCCACAAGAAAATGTTGCATCCATACAAGAATAAGTGTAGAAATAACAGGCTGAACATGCTGCAAAATATTTCACATTTGTGTTCGTATTCATGGTTAGTAAAACATGCAAGTAGCCAAAATTCTTAATTATCATGTAGTATTATATTTTGAAGGCGATATTAGTCGTATTGGAATGAGTGTCCTTGCCTAAGAACAGGGTAAACCGTTTCCATGTAGACTGCATCTGACTGAGGTCTGTACGTCCCTGCAATATGAGCCATAATTCCATAGCCAACGAAAAATGCCACGAAGCACCCGGTAAATAATCCTGTGAAAGGATGATGAAGTTTAATTATAAACAAAAATGAGTTCTAATATACTAGTCCAAAACATGGTCAACATGGGCACTTTTTTTTTTCGTTTTGTTTTTTGTTTTTTGTGTGATTTTGTGTGTGTGTGAGTGTGTGTGTGGGTGGGGGGGGTCGTTTAGCGGTCTTTAGCTAGTACCACCATAAGGAAGCTGTGTTTTGGTGTTAATGGTTTTTCTAAGGTTCAATTTATGACTTTCATCTTGGTTAAATTTAATATGGTCTATCGCATGATAATGGCCTACCTCTCTTCTTTAACATCCACTTCTAAATTGTGGACCATTTTTTTGACCCTTGGATGCATAATGTAGAATCTGGTGGTCTAATGGACCCTGGATAATTAGTCCAATAATATTCTGCCATATGGTTATAAAGCATAGGAAATTGATAAATCTCCACTAAAGATATGGTACAAAAAGAAACCAATTTTATAAGTTTATCTTTTATGTAAAGGAGAGATTAGACTATATGAAAACTGTTGTAAGATTTGTTAGTCAAATAGGATTAAATATTGCAAAATCTATCCAAGCAAATCAAGAGTGCTTGTGGAAAACAGCTGCATTCATTTTGAAGAAACTTACCAATGAAAAATGTGACGGCATGCGATTCCTTACGTTGAGTTGGTTTAAGGTATTTCATGGCCTTCCTTTTATCATCTTCAGCAAAGTGTTTCACAAAAATTTCCTCAACTTCATCCGCTAACTTCAGAACCTGTAATTTGATGAAACTAATTTACAAGTCTAATCTAAATGTACTTCAAATGTAATGTTAGACAAGCATATCTCAACTTGATCCATGCAAATCTAAGGTCATTAATTTCTTGTTTGGATATGTAATTTGAGGCTGTCCAAGAATAATCTGACGATGCCATGATGGGATACCCAGTACCCCACATCCAATCATCTTTCAATCAAAACATCATGTAGTTTTGTTCCACTAATGGTGATTTATTTACCTTGTCTGAGCTGTTAAAGTAAGAGCTCTCGACCACTTTCAAATAAATGGGAAGAACTTGTTTGTTTGTGACCTGAGGAAATAAAAAACCCATCAAAGTTGAAAGATGATTTACCAATAGGGAAACAGAAAAGAAAAGAAAGAAGTTGGCAACACTAAAAAAGTTATCATATTGCTTAGTGCTTACTTTGTCAAATTTCTTCAAAATCTTCACAAAAGCAAGCATGTTCAAATTCCTGAACACCGTGATTAAAATAGACCATGTAACCTTTCTCTTAAATAATGAGCACGAATTTATGTTCAAAAAAGTAGTGGTGCTGATGAAAATTATACCTGTAAGTTTTGAGATAGCCTAGACCTTTATAGAGCTCAATGAAAGCACCTCTAATCATTTTTTCAGCATGGTGTAGCTTTGTTTTGTTGATGTTCACCTTTCTTCCTTCCATGCCACTCTTTTTGGAGGACTGCTTGATTAAATCATCCCAAAGTAAATACGAGAATGCACGAGTTGGATTTGTGAGAGGAATGTGTATTCTCAAGTTTTTGCCTTGGTAATTAAATATACGACCCGAGGGAGTTGTCAAATTTGAATCTGTCCTTTTCATTCTCATTGATTTTCCAGTCTCATCTAATTTTGGAGAGTCGCTGAATTGCAAATCATTCTGGTCATCTGTTGCATTATCCAGCCCCTGTTCTTGCTCTGTTATGTTCCTTGAGGACTCTTCATCTGTGGCCAAAAAGGAAACACGCATTTTACTGAAAAGTTGACATGCCTAGCAAAAATGAACTCTTCCTAATATAGTACTGCATTAAGCAAATAAGAAAATATGGTGCATATATCGACAGAAATAATATATATCATGGATATTAAGTTTCAAGATAATTGTCTTAAAAGAATTAAGCTATGTACCACAAGAAATGGAGTCATCTTCCTTGGATTCATGGGAAGAAGCTCCATTTGCACGTTGTAATTTGAGCGCGTTTCTGAGCTCAAGGAGAATATCCATTTGTTTCCTCAACGACTCCCCTCTCTCAAGGAACTCTTTCTCTTTAGTTCTGAAAAACTGATTCACTTTGTTAAGTTGAAGGTCCAAACAAGCGAAAAACTCTACAGCTGCATCAGTATCATCAAACTGCTCTAGCAATTCAGTCTCGTACATGTCTCCTTTACTAGCCGATGATTCAAGTTTCTTGTGAACCTGATAATCAACACCATATATAAATAAATAAATTATAAGCCTCAGCTCGTTAAAGGTCATATATATATAATTAAAGCATGTACGTACGTAAACATAGTCGATCGGTCAGAGCTAGGGATAATTAAAGAAAGTACGTACTTGAATTATCCCATGCTCTCTATGTTGATTACCAAATAAAGAGAGCTTTCTTATTGAGGAAAAGAGGGTGTTGCTTAAAGAGCTCTCATGCTGCTTGGTGGGTGCATTTTTGCAGTTTAGGAGATGGATTTTCTTGACATCTTTCTTGAGTTGCCAATAATCAACAAAGGCCTCTTTCCATTCAGGAACAAGCTGACCCTCAAATTGTTTGGAGAACTTCACCATCTCCACTCGATCTTAATTGTTTTACTAAATTTCTTAATTATATATAGCCAATAACAAGTACTCTAGAGATAATGATTGATTGATGTTTTTAGCCTAGCCTAGTGACTTGGGAGTGTTTTGCCTATGAACACAATATTTATGGACAGGAAAAGGAATTTGAAGGATGGCACATTCTAATATACCCTCTGCATATATGTAACTATGCACCTTCCACTTGGAGTGGTAATGCATAGTGGTTGGATTCGCCGGAAAATGAAGGGAATACCGCCGGATGTGACGACTGACTGACTTGTCGACCGTGCAACGCATATGCTCTCATGAAATCTAAGAAAAGTTGGGAATTTAAAGTAAAAGAGGGGGGTGGGACCATGCCATAAATGAAATTATTTGTGAAGCATTCTTCAAAGGGCATGGCAATTGGCATATAGAGTAGAGAACTAGCTGTAGCTAGCAGTACTTCCATCTTTTGAATTTTATAATTCAGTTCAGACATAATTAATTAGAAAGAGATATTGCTCATTTGTAACTGAGGCCGCTTATGGCCTGGCCAGGTAATGTACAAAATCACAAAGCTTGGCTCTAATTAGACCAGCCTGATTTTCCACTAGTCTAGTTTCGGGAAAATTAAGATCGAGCTAGTTTACAATAATTTTCCGGTCTTCCACCAAAACAAGATTTTTGTCTTTATATAACATAAAAGTAAATTATTAGAGAGAGAGAGAGAGTATATCAGTTTTTTCCAATTGAATTAATTAATTAATCCACTAAATAAATAATCTGAATTGAAATTTATAACCACCTTAGTTCTAGATTAATTTCATGGATCGGGTGGGTATGGTACTTGTACGTGGCTAGTTGTGCTAATTATAGAGGGGATATTGGAGTAGCTATATATAGCTAGCTAGCAAGGTTCTTAATAAGTTCGATTAGATTCCCTCAGGCTCAACCCCAACTTTGTATGTTTCAGCATACTCCCCTCCCTTGCCTACTTTCTATTCCCGGCCACCAACTTGTCAGCTTGCATGATTCCCTCCGCCACAAGTACTGCAATCTAATTACTTCATCTGTTTCACTAAAAAGTCTTTAAGTTTAATTATATAGTTATTCTTAAAAATATTAAGCGGTTAGTTTAATTATGATGATAAAATTAAGTAGTTTGTGTCAATTTTTTACTATTAAAAAAATTGTCGTTTTAATTTGTTATATAAATAATAAAAATAGAAAAAAATTTGGTAGAACATATATACGAATATTTTTCTACGCAAGTACCATACCAAAACAACCGTGTAATTTTCTCTCTCCTCTCAAAAAGAGACGACACATTCTCTTGACAAGGATAGCAACATTAACAAAATTACATTCGTGGAGAACTGAAATAGCCTGCCCCCCAGGTGGCTGACTCAAACATATACATATATATATATATATATATATATATATATATATATATATATATATATATATATATATACATATATATATGTGTGTGTGTGTGTGTGCAGATGCTATCGCACTAACTGACACAGCACAAATATATAAAGATCACTAATTCCTAATTTATGAATTCTAAATTACATTAAAAAAATATTTTAACACAAATTTTAAAGAAGCATCAATGATCACTTAGATTCTCATATATACTATCCTTAAGAAATATATATATACTTTCTTTTCTAACGTTAATTAAAAAAATAAAAGAGGTAGTTATAACAGCTCAAAGTCTGTATGCATGAAACTTCCACACACACAAATAATGTATATTATAATTAATTTGGAACCCACTTTCTGGAATATCTGTGTTTTGCAGCTTCTAATCACCACGAGAGCTTCTTCTTTTTCTTTTCTTTTTTGTTATATTCAATTGAAATTTAACATTCTTATCAAAGGCAAAAATAAATCTTAAGATCTTATGCATCCAAATCTTATGAGTAGGTAGAATCGCCGAGAGATATTGTTTGGTACAATTCAAATATATTCTATGGACCAATTATGAGACGCCATGCAATATAACATATGCATGTGTATGGTCTGAGTAGGAAAGCATTAACCATGTTTTGGTACTGCGCCCGTCCTTAGGCTACCCCAACATGACCCCCACCACCCTGATCCATTGCTCTCAAATATCATCAGCTAGCTATTTTGTGTTGTGTATAATTAGCCATTGTTACGTCCCACATGCCTAGCTAGTTAATAATAAATTGACCTAATTAAAGCTTTATACATATATACAGCCGATGTGTTGTGTTCAACTTTTATTGGCATTAAAGCATTTGAACTTAAACGACACCTACTTAATTGTTACTTGAAGGTGATTATATGTATTCGAATTTGTGATCTAAGCTAGCCATGAGTCCGGTGTTCCACATGATTAGACAGTTTTCAACTTGGGGGAAAAAATGTGAGCTAGAAATTAATTAACAGGTTCTTTAAAAATAGTATTTTAGGTACGTAATTAAAAAATATAAAATTAATGCGATTCTTTTAATTTTTTGAAGATAATGAATATTATTAGTACTAGTAGTTCTTTTTATGGCTTTCATAATGATATTATTTAAAATTAAATAAATTTATATCAATATTGAATTTAAAAATATATAGTTAACTTTTAAATTTAATATTGATCGATCTTATATATTTTTTGAAAGAGAGAGGGTATTTGCCTATTAAAAACTGAAAATTGAACAATATATATATAAACACAGACAAGACATCACACATGCACTGAGCTGATTTCCACAATAAATTGTTTTGTAGTGGAGTTTGCATGGCAGCTATCAAGATTTGTACGCCAGTGCTGTACGTAGTCACTTTGGAAAAGAAAAGGTCAAAGGAAAGATAAAGGGGCCGGTACGTACGTAGTAATGAAGTGATCATGCATGGTGAATCAGTCTAGCTAGCTCTGATCGATTATCTCAGGCTTCTTCAATGAGAGCTAGCTAGCCTGATTCTTAATTAGTCATCGCACAAATGCATTTGTGAAAATGAGGTGCCAATCTTCATTGACCTCTTATCAAGAATATGATATAACCTAGCTAGCTAGTCACCTATCACCTATGCATGCATGAAACCATATATGTAAAGTGAAAGTCTAGCTTAAGCTTCGCACAGAGTACTATAGGAAAGCTTGATTAATTCTAATTAAGCATATGATTCTTAGATATATTTTATTCCTTGCAATATATACTACTGTATTAATTAATCAATAAATGCGAGTACTATATATATATATATATATATATATATATATATATATATATATATATATATATCAACTGATCAGAATATCCCTTTGTAAATGGATCAGGAACCCATCTTTTTATCTTTCACAATAATGACTGATCATATCGGGCATATATATATATACTTCATTAAGTACTCTTAACGATTATTCTTATACTAACTATATTCTACCTATCTTTTAGGGTTCATGACTAGTGTAAAGCATTAAACCATCAGTAACATTCGGTCCGCCATGGATTTTCTATAAGTATATGTCTTTTGTTAACGTCAAGATCTTTCTCCACGTCCCAATCATCAAGACGCGTCCGATATCCTGCACAGTTCAACAAGTCAACATCAAAAGCTTGACTACCGGACCGTCAGGATAAATCCCATGCGCGAGAAATCGATGGCGATCACAAGGTCAACAATGGAGGGAAAATAATGTCTAATGCCTGAGAGAAAATAATAATATGATCGTGTGTTGTAATATTTTGTTGCTTACCTCCCTTTTTGTGATCCTAGCCCCATACGTACTCCAATCCTGGTTTACCGTGTCACCCATCACCTCCTGACACCTTTTCCCCACTCCCGGTCATTTCAAATAGAAAGTATGTAGCCTACTTCCTCACCTTACCACTATTTGCCACCGCGGCATCATCCGAGTCCCATCCTCATTAATGCCATGCAGAAAGGTGGCAGACATAACAGTCAACTATTTTTTGGTGTAATGATTACCGGTCAAAGTTGGGTTAAGTGATAATTTACATAATGGACTAATTCAATGACTAAGCCCAAATAAAGGAAATGACCCATATGACCGGATCCAACCGAGATAACCCAACGAAATGATCAAGTAATTGGGCCCAAATCATTCGGATCAATAGGACAAAAGTAACATAATCCAAGGGAGGAGCCCATTAAGTCTGGCCCAATAAGGAAAAGGGTCGTGGCCCAACATTGCCCCCTAGTCTTTTATTAAACAGGGGGTTTAATGGAAGACTATAAACAATATAGGCCCATGATATAACGGATCATGATAAGTCACAAGAGGTTCAGAGTGAAACTTACCAAAGCCCAACTAATTTGGTCCAAATCGACATCGAGATGTAAAATGGGAGGCCCAATGTACATAAGTCCACTCGGTCAAGATATTTAGATCCAAAACCGTGACGATACCTCTTCCAATTCACCATCATTGCTGTGAATTAAATGTGTCGCCCTCGATTACTATGTAACCGTCAATATAAAAGGTAAACATTATCAATTTTGACGGTTTTACCTGCCAATTTGAACTTTTGAGCTTTCTTCTCCTTCCCAGAACTTCTTTCTCTGTCTTACGAAATTTCAACAATGGTGATCGTGAGCTCTAGCCAGACTTCTCCTCTTTGTGTGACTCCATTGCTAAAGACAGCTTCCCCAAATCCAAACCCTAACCAAGAGGGTTCGAGTTCAAACCCTCCATCTCCTCCCGATTTCTTCAAGGATGGGGAACAGCTTTCCTCATGCCAACATTCCATCTATCATCACGGATCCGAGATGCGGACCCTCCCACTCGTTATCGATCCCGATAATTATGCTATAAGGGCTCCGCTCCAAGAAATGAATGCACCAAATGGCCAGATGGTTGGGTCGCCATGCCGGCCACCTTTTCTCGAAAAGGGATTCGCCTACCCTTCACGCTTTCGTTGTTACCTCCCTAGGGTTCATAGGAGTGGATTTCACCACCGGTGCCCAATTCCTACATCCACATCTTGGCATTCATTGCCTTCTGCCATGAGTTAGGGATCTCTCCCTCTGTCGACATCTTTTTCACCCTCTTCTCAGCGGTAGATCCCGAGAACGAGGCTTTAAGATGCTGAGCAAACAATCTCCTCGCCCGAACTCCAAATTTGAGAAGAGGTCCCTGATGAGTACCCCTTCGAGCAATAAAGGATGGCACGAGAAATGGTTCTTCGTCACAGGACCAGAAATCTCTACTCTTCCAGATTGGACCATCTCAGATCGGATCTCTGCTGACTTCGGAGATATTCCCGAAGAGCGTGTGAAGGAGATGGGAGACTTTCTGAAGAAGATTCCTCCAAAAGAATGGAGTTTTACACTTCTGACTAAACAAGCCTGGCTATACGACCACAAATGTAAATTTCAAACAACTCTGTAATATAGTTTTTTGAGGTATTTAAGTGGCATGGGTTTTAATATATGGTTATTTGCAGTGTCTCTAATCAAACCAACTTTTTCGGAAGTAAAAGAGCTGGGAGAATTTTTGGCAGGGAGGACTACGGAGGCGAGTGAAGAGCTTCTCACCAAGAGAGTCTTCCCGAGCCGATCCCCATTCCCGATCCACCAACCATTTCCTTCGAATGATGAGCACAGTCGATTTAACCTCTCATTCCCAAGAAACTCTCGACTTCGTAGAAGGAAGAAAGCCGCCAAAAAAGCCAAAACTATCCAACGTGATATAGATCCCGAAAGCGACGCGAGATCTTTCCCAAGCAATCCCACAATCAACCCCTCCATCCGACCTCACATCGCACCTTCCGATCATCACCTCCATTAAGAGGAGTCTACTTGACATACCTCTCGCGATAGGGCGAAAGTCCTTCGCGTTAAAAAGTTAAGATCAAAGATAACCCCACTCATCTGTGAAGAACTCCAAGCTCCATTATCTTCACTTCATCATTCCCCAATGATTCCCACCTAATTCAAACACCGATCGGAAGTGGTCGAATCTGATCCCATAATATCCCGAAAAAAAACAACCTTCGAGATGACCAACCAAAGTTCAACCTCTCCGCCTTTCTTCGACCTCCGAGCCTACTTCCCCGCCTGCGATCTCCTTCTCCGAAAAGCGGTACATGCGGATCCTTCACGGTTCAAGAACCAACCTATGCCTCTCCTCCAAGACAAACGACCACCGAATTTCAAAGATGATGCTATGGCCTCTCCAACCATGTGGCCTCGATTCATGCCAACTTCCCTTTCAACTGCTCGAGGCCTTCGTCAGAGACCGATGACCATCGATTCGGAACAGTTCGATCGAGGATTTGCTTATAAGGAAGGCATGAGCTACTTGGCGAAGGTAAATGATTCTCTCATTTATTTCCATATTTATCTTCATACTTATACATCCAAAAATCGATCAAATAATATTGAACATGCATAAAGCGAATCGTCAGATTCTAAGCGTCAAGCGTCCCGAGGTCCTTCGAGGTGAATCCAAGAAGAGGAGGCATTGAGGAAGGAGAACGCCATCCTCGAAGTCTCTGCTTTGGCTCGGGAAAGGACCCAACGTGAAGGCATCCTTTATACAAATGAAGGACTTCAGAAAGAGTTGGCCCAAGCCAAGGGAGACGTGAAGACCTCCAATGAAGAACTGAAGTCGACTAAAGCACAGTATGAGGAGATCGTCAAGATGAATGTCGACTTGGTTAAGAGGAGTGAAATAAGGATGGATAAGATCAAAGAGCTAAAGGCTGATGCTAAGCTCTTAGCTAAGACGATTCATAAGCTGGAGTGGGAAGAAACTCGTCAGATGAATATACGCCAGAAGCTCGAAGAAGAAATCCGAGAACTCAAGGCTCTTCGGGACCTTGGGCCTCATTTAACTGATGACTTTCGCAAACAAATCTGTGAAGAGTATCAGAACTCAGATGAAATCAACGGAGAGATTATGAAGATATATACTGAAAGCTACGAGCTCTGCCGAAGTCGTGGCAATGAGAAGTTGATTACACCAACGTAGATCCATCCTTGCTCGATTTCTTCGATGATTTAGGTACTGTATGTAAGCTAAAGCTTTTGTTTTTCCTTGGTTTTATTTAAAGAACATTTGTAAAAATTTCTATTATTTTCTAATATTGTAAGTAGGTTAGATATTAATGAAAAGTGATCTTCCCCTCATGACTTCAAAGGTATTTACTTTCGGCCAATACTTCAATATTAATTTAACCGAAAAAATGTACAAGATTTTTCATGGATTCAACCCGAATTGTTAATTAACAACCAAGCATGTCACATAAGGAATAAGATGAAGTTAAAGAATGAGGCATCCCGAACTCAACACTTAGAAAAAATTTAGGTAATAAAGTAAAGAGATACTTATTCAGTTACCGAAGTGTGAGACAGATCTGCTTCATCGGGAGTTTGTTTGCCCAGAAAGGCCTAACAAATCCAAGAGATGACATTTGCCTACCACGAAGGGCCTGACAAAGTCTAAGGATGACACTTGCTTACCACGAAGGGCCTGACAAGGTCTAAGTGACGACAATTGCCTACCACGAAGGGCCTGACAATGCCTTAAGGATGACACTTGCCTACCACGAAGGGCCTGACAAGGTCTAGGTGACGACAATTACCTACCACGAAGGGCCTGACAATGCCTTAAGGATGACACTTGCCTACCACGAAGGGCCTGACAAGGTCTAAGTGACGACAATTGCCTACCACGAAGGGACTGACAATGCCTTAGTGACCACCTGCCGAAGAGGCTACCATCGAATGGTCAGCGAGTCCTCCCAAACCTCATAACACCAATGACGTTTGCCTACCACGAAGGACCTGAGAGAACCAACTTCTTCGAAAGTAAAAGAGCTGGGAGAATTTTTGGCAGGGAGGACTACGGAGGCGAGTGAAGAGCTTCCTACCGAAGAGTCTTCCCGAGCCGATCCCCTCGCCTCCGATCCACCAACCATTTTCCTTCAGAATGATGAGCCTGAAGCTGACGAGCCTCTCATTCCCGAAGAAACTCTCAGACTTCGCCGAAGGAAGAAAGCCGCCAAAAAAGCCAAAACTATCCAACGTGATATAGATCCTGAAAGCGACGCGGAGATCTTTCCCGAAGCAATCCCACAATCAACCCCTCCATCCGACCTCATATCGCACCTTCCGAATCACCCACCAAGAGGAGTCTACTTGACAAACCTCTACGCGATAGGGGGAAAGTCCTTCGCGTTAAAAAGTTAAGATCAAAGATAACCCCACTCACTGCTGAAGAACTCCAAGCTCCATTATCTTCTACGGTCATTCCCCCAATGATTCCCACCAGAATTCAAACACCTGATGTGGAGCTGGTCGAATCTGATCCCATAATATCCCGAAAAAGATAACAACCTTCAGACAGCCAGCCAGGTTCAACCTCTGCTCCTTCTTCGACCTCCGAGCCTACTCCTGCCCGATCTCCTTCTCCAGAAACGGTATATGCGGATCCTTCACGGTCAAGAACCAACCTATGCCCTCTCCTCCAAGACAAACGACCACCGAATTTCAGCATGATGCTATGGCCTCTCCAACCATGTGGCCTCGATTCAATGCCAACTTTCCCTTTCAACTGTTCGAGGCCTTCGTTCGTGAGACCGATGACCATCGATTCGGGAACAGTTCGAACGGGGATTTGCTTAGCGAAGGCATGAGCTACTTGGCGAAGGTAAATGATTCTCTCATTTATTTCCATATTTATCTTCATACTTATACATCTGAAACTGATCAAATAATACTGAACATGCATAGATTTAATCGTCGTATTCGAAGGCGTCTGCGTCCGAGGTCTTCGCTCGAGGTCAATCCGAAGAAGAGGCATTGAGGAAGGAGAACGCCATCCTGAAGTCTGCTTTGGCACGGGAAAGGACCCAACGTGAAGGCATCCTTTATACAAATGAAGGACTTCAGAAAGAGTTGGCCCAAGCCAAAGGAGACGTGAAGACCTCCAATGAAGAACTGAAGTCGACTAAAGCACAGTATGAGAAGATCGTCAAGATGAATGTCGACTTGGTTAAGAGGAGTGAAATAAGGATGGATAAGATCAAAGAGCTAAAGGCTGATGCTAAGCTCTTAGCTAAGACGATTCATAAGCTGGAGTGGGAAGAAACTCGTCAGATGAATATACGCCAGAAGCTCGAAGAAGAAATCCGAGAACTCAAGGCTCTTCGGGACCTTGGGCCTCATTTAACTGATGACTTTCGCAAACAAATCTGTGAAGAGTATCGGAACTCAGATGAAATCAACGGAGAGATTATGAAGATATATACTGAAAGCTACGAGCTCTGCCGAAGTCGTGGCAATGAGAAGTTGATTACAGCCAACGTAGATCCATCCTTGCTCGAATTCTTCGATGATTTGATATGTGCGTAGGCTAAAGCTTTTGTTTTTCCTTGGTTTTATTTAAAGAACATTTGTAAAAATTTCTATTATTTTCTAATATTGTAAGTAGGTTAGATATTAATGAAAAGTGATCTTCCCTCAGTGACTTCAAAGCATTTACTTTCGCCAATACTTCAATATTAATTTAACCAGAAAAATGTACAAGCTTTTTCATGGATTCAACCCGAATTGTTAATTAACAACCAAGCATGTCACATAAGGAAT
This sequence comes from Panax ginseng, assembly GCA_020205605.1. Classification (NCBI taxonomy): domain Eukaryota; kingdom Viridiplantae; phylum Streptophyta; class Magnoliopsida; order Apiales; family Araliaceae; genus Panax; species Panax ginseng. The sequence continues at coordinate 4,729,843 of CM035127.1, forward strand.
AAGATGAAGTTAAAGAATGAGGCATCCCGAACTCAACACTTAGAAAAAATTTAGGTAATAAAGTAAAGAGATACTTATTCGATTCATCAAGTGTGAGATGATCTGCTTCATCGGGAGTTTGTTTTGCCTTAAAGGCCTAACAAATCCAAGAGATGACATTTGCCTACCACGAAGGGCCTGACAAGGTCTAGATGACGACAATTGCCTACCACGAAGGGCCTGACAATGCCTTAAGGATGACACTTGTCTACCACGAAGGGCCTGACAAGGTCAAACACCTGATGCGGAGCTGGTCGAATCTGATCCCATAATATCCCGAAAAAGAAAACAACCTTCGTGATGACCAAATTGTGTTCAACCTCTCCTCCTTCTTCGACCTCCGAGCCTACTCCCCGCCTCGATCTCCTTCTCCGTAAATCGGTGACACGCGGATCCTTCACGGTTCATGAACCAACCTATGCCTCTCCTCCAAGACAAACGACCACCGAATTTCAAAGATGATCTTATGGCCTCTCCAACCACGTGGCCTCGATTCATCGCCAACTTCCCTTTTCAATCGTTTTCGAGGCCTTCGTTCGTGAGACCGATGACCATCGATTCGGGAACAGCTTCGAACGGGGATTTGCTTAATAAGGCATGAGCTACTTGGCGAAGGTAAATGATTCTCTCATTTATTTCCATATTTATCTTCATACTTATACATCCTAAATCGATCAAATAATATCGAACATGATAGCCGAATCTCAGATTCGCGGCGTCTGCGTCCCCGAGGTCCTTCGAGGTCAATCCGAAGAAGAGGCATTGAGGAAGGAGAACGCCATCCTCAAGTCTCGCTTGGCTCGGAAAGGAACCAACGTGAAGGCATCCTTTATACAAATGAAGGACTTCGAAAGAGTTGGCCCAAGCCAAGGAGACGTGAAGACCTCCAATGAAGAAATCAAGTCGACTAAAGCACGCAGATGAGAGAAGCGTCAAGATGAATGTCGACTTGGTTAAGAGGAGTGAAATAAGGATGGATAAGATCAAAGAGCTAAAGGCTGATGCTAAGCTCTTAGCTAAGACGATTCATAAGCTGGAGTGGGAAGAAACTCGTCCGATGAATATACGCCGTAAGCTCGAAGAAGAAATCCGAGAACTCAAGGCTCTTCGGGACCTTGGGCCTCATTTAATCAATGACTTTCGCAAACAAATCATGAAGAGTATCGAACTCGGATGAAATCAACGGAGAGATTATGAAGATATATACCGAAAGCTACGAGCTCTGCCAAGTCGTGGCAATGAGAAGTTGATTATGACGACTAACGTAGATCCATCCTCGCTCGACTTTCTTCGATGACGATGATACCGTGAAAAGCTAAAGCTTTTGTTTTTCCTTGGTTTTATTTAAAGAACATTTGTAAAAATTTCTATTATTTTATAATATTGTAAGTAGGTTAGATATTAATGAAAAGTGATCTTCCCTCATGACTTCATTGCATTTTTACTTTCTACCAATACTTCAATATTAATTTAACCGAAAAAATGTACAAGCTTTTTCATGAATTCAACCCGAATTGTTAATTAACAACCAAGCATGTCACATAAGGAATAAGATGAAGTTAAAGAATGAGGCATCCCGAACTCAACACTTAGAAAAAATTTAGGTAATAAAGTAAAGAGATACTTATTCAGTTACCGAAGTGTGAGACAGATCTGCTTCATCGGGAGTTTGTTTGCCCCGAAAGGCCTAACAAATCCAAGAGATGACATTTGCCTACCACGAAGGGCCTGACAAAGTCTAAGGATGACACTTCCCTACCACGAAGGGCCTGACAAGGTCTAAGTGACTGCCTACCACGAAGGGCCTGACAAGGTCTAGATGACGACAATTGCCTACCACGAAGGGCCTGACAATGCCTTAAGGATGACACTTGCCTACCACGAAGGGCCTGACAAGGTCTAAGTGACGACAATTTCCTACCACGAAGGGCCTGACAATGCCTTAAGGATGACACTTGCCTACCACGGGCGTATTCGACAAGGTCTAAGTGACGACAATTGCCTACCACGAAGGGCCTGACAATGCCTTAGTGACCACCTGCCGAAGAGGCTACCATCGAATGGTCAGCGAGTCCTCCCAAACCTCATAACACCAATGACGTTTGCCTACCACGAAGGGCCTGACAAACTCATAAGGACCACTGCCAAGAGGCTACCATCGAATGGTCAGCGAGTCATCCCGAACCTCCTAACACCACTGAACTGATCAGCAACAGAGACAAAATTTGTTTGAGAGAAAAGAGGAATTTTTATTGATGATGATGTGAACATTTACAGACTTCCGATGTACTGACATTGAATTTACTGAAAGTACTTCCTAAGCCCGCCAGAGTGCCAAAGTATTTTTAATTCTCGACCCGTCCTAATGCCTTCAACCGATAAGTCCCCGACTTGAAGACTTCATGATTTCAGACGGTCCTTCCCAATTTGGCATCGCCTTTTCCCAAATTCTCGAGGCGTAGATGCTTCAACTTCTCCGAGGACAAAATCTCCTACTTGAATCTGCGAAGCTTTACCCCTTATTATAATGCTTGGCTTTTTCTGCGCGTTGATAGTCGCCAATTTGATTAAAATTCAAGCTCGACTTCTTCAAGCAAATCAAGATTGGCCTTAAGCCCTTCTTCATTGTAGATCTCTCTGAATTGACTAACTCGAAGACTTGGAGATCCAATTTCAACTGGGACTAAGGCATCAGTGCCATAGGCCAATCTGAAAGGTGAATCCCCCGTTGTATTCCTTGGAGTAGTTTGATAAGCCCATAGCACACTAAGTAGCTCTTCTGGCCATCTGCCCTTAGCTTCATCCAATCAATCTGCCGATCCCATTCAATTCAAGTTTTTTATTGGTCACTTGAACTCGTCCGTTTGATCGAGGATGAGCTATCAAGTCTTTCTTCTTTGAATCCCCATTCTTTTTCAAGAATGCTTCAAATTTCGATCCCACAAACCGCGTCCATTGTCCGATATTACCACCTTAGGAATTCCAAAACGGAATACTATCGACTTTTTTCAAAAATTTTCAAGACTCTCGTTCCGTTATTGACCTAAGTGGCTTTGCTTCTACCCATTTGGTCATATAATCGATGACAACTATAACAAAAAAGCGACTTGACCTTTTGCTTTTGGTAACAGACCCGAGATATCAACCCCCCGCATAAACGAAGGGTATAGGAGATAAGATCGAGTATAGCTTTTTCCAGTGGTCGATCGCGATTTAATTTATTGAGTGACACTTCATCTTTCTTGGCGACTTTCGATTCCGCTTCGCTCAAGATAGTCGACCAATAATATCCCTGACGAAGTACTTTGTAGGCTAGTGACTTAGCAGCCATATGGTCGCTACAGATGCCTTCATGTACTTCTCGGAGAGCATATTCAGTTTCAGATGGAGTCAAACATTTCAGTAATGGAGATGAGAAGGCCCTTCGGAACAGATCCCCATAAATCAGAACAAAATTAGCACTCTTGTACTTGATTTTCTTGGCTAGCATCCGATCCGAAGGTAAGACGCCATCTGCCAGATACTCCAGGTATGGAGTCAACCAGCAGTCGGTTCGGTTGACGCACATCACCGCTTCATGATGAACACTAGGATGTTGCAAAATTTTTAAGTAAACCGAACCATCAAAGACGTTAACATCCGTAGTGGCTAGTTTGGAGAGTGTATCAGCAATTGAATTGTTATTACGCTCAACCCACTGAAACTCGTAGGACTGGAAATACTGAAGCCGTTCTTTCACTTCTGCCAAATACTTGATCATTCTTGGGCCTCGAGCTTCGTACTCCCCAGAGAGTTGCTTAACGACTAATTGAGAATCACTGAAGATGACTATTCTCTGCACTTCAAGACTCTTTGCTAGTCGTAACCCTGCGAGTATCGCCTCATACTCAGCTTCGTTGTTCATCGCTTTAAACTGAAATCTGATGGCCTGTTGCACCTTGAATCCCTCCGGACTCGTCAGAATAATCCCCACTCCACTGATGTCTGTAGTAGAAGACCCATCTGCATACAGCGTCCATGAACTCCCCTACATTGAAGAATCGCATATACTCTCGTATCCTTCAACCTCGGTCACAACTTCATCAGCTTCAGAGAACGAGCACTCAACCACAAAATCAGCCAAGGCTTGGCCTTTGATGGCGGTTCGGGGATGATATTCAATAAAAAATTGGGACAACTTCATCGTCCCATGCAATTAGTCTCCCGATACCTCCTCGGTTTCTTTCATAATCTTCTTTAATGGTCGATCATGTATATCTATTACCAATCTACCACGGAAGTATTGCCTAAGCTTTCGACTAGCGAGTTATTAAAGCAAAAGCAAACTTTTCAATGTTTGGGTACCTTGTTTCAAAGATCCCAAGGATATGGCTTACATAATAAACCGGTGTCGCTACTTTTGACTTCACGCACCAAAACCGCTTCCTACCGCCAACGAAGCTAATACTGCTAAGTACAAATATAGAGGCTTTCGGCGGAGCGGGCTTCACCAAAGAAAAGCGCCAAAGATAAGTAGGACTTGATGCTCGAAAGGCGTCTTCACACTCAAGTCCATTGGAACGTCTTTTGCATTCTTCTACCTTTTCAACGTATCAAAAAAGCGACAAACATCTTTCTGCCGACTTGGACATGAACCTTCTCAAAGTCAGCAATCCTTCCAATCAGACGTTGAACATCTTTAAATGACCGAGAGTCTTCATGCTCGGGATCGCTTGAATCTTCTCTCGGTTGGCTTCAATTCTCTTTGATCGACAAGATAACCCGTAAATTTGCCGATTTCTAGGCCAGAAGGTGCACTTTAGTGGGATTCAATCTCAAATTGTGATGAAGAATTGTCTCGAAAGCATTCCTCTAAATCATCCAAATGTTTATGTACCAACATGCTTTTGACAATCATGTCGCCTCACGTACACCTCAATTTTCCCCCCTGACCGATATCCTCAAGACATGGTTCATCATCCTCGGTATGTGGCTCCTGGCATTGATGAGTAGAAAAGTCATTTTCTTATAGGCATATACTTAGAGCGATGCGTAATGAACGCCGCCTTCTGTATATCCTCTTTACACACGGAGATCCGATGATACCCGGAGAATGCATCCATAAAACTTAATAAAGCGTGCCTCAAGTGGCATCAATGAGTTGATCGATGTGGGCAATGGTAGAAATCCTTCCGAACAAGCCTTGTTCAGTCGATTATAGTCGATCTGCACTCGCCATTTACCATTCTGCTTACGGACCAAAGACCACATTTGCCATCCATCGCGGGTAATTAATCTCAAAGATGAAGTCAGCTGCCAACAGTTTTGCAATCTCTTCATCTATGATCCGCTGACGTTCAGATGCAAAGATCCTCCTCTTCTGCCGGACTGGTTTCTTTGACGGGTCTACTTCCAATCGATGCTCAGCAATATCCCTGCTTACTCCTGGCATATCTTGAGGTTCCCATGCGAAGACGTCAACATAGCACCTCAGGAGCTCCATGAGGTTCGTCCGGAGAGGTTCCGGCAGACCCGAACCTATTTTCACTATTTTATCCACCTTGCCCGGGATGAGCTCTATCTCCTCTGTTTCTTCAGCTGGCATGACTAATGGCTCGGAACTACTCTCAGTGAAGGGTTCGATTTCTATCGCCATGGTCTGCTTTTGCTTCGATACCCCCACTCCCGAAGTGATCACAGCATTTCTGTAACACCTTCTGGCCAGATCTAAATCTCCTTTCACCTCCCCAACCCCATGAGCCGTAGGAAATTTGATTTTGAAATGAGGTATTGATGTTACAGCATGTAAAACAATTAAAGTAGGCCTCCCCAAAATAGCATTATAAGCAGAATCAACATGCACAACGTAAAATTTGCAAATAATTTCTACCTGTTGAGGGGCCATCCCGAAGATGACCGGTAGCTCAATGGTTCCAGCCACCTTGACCGGATCATTGCTAAAACCATATAGAGGAGCCTCCTGCCCTATCTCCATCTTCCGCCCATCCAGATTCATCCTTTGATAAGCATGGGCATACAGGATGTCTACAGAAGATCCATTATCTACCATCATCCGCTTCATATCCATCAAACCCACTTGTTCGATCAAGACCAATGATCCTCGTATGGTTCGATGACTTCCGAAGGTAATCTTCATCGATAAAGGAGATTACCAGTATTGGATAAAGGTCTATCGATCTTGAAGAAGAACCACCACCGATACGACCGAATCCAAATAGTTTTGGTAACTTTTTTCAAATCTAACTTGCCGTAAGTACCTCCAAAGGATGACATCTATCACATGTCTTGCAGTCGTCCCGGAGCGGCAACGCTTCTTTGAATCGGGTTGAGTTCTTAAACGGGTCCTCATCCTCTTTGTTGATTAGTTCTGCGCTACATATACTTAACTAAAGCCCCACCTTGTACTTTTCTTTCAATGAAATCTTTCAAACTGGCACAATCGTTCATATTGTGACCCGAAGCTTGATGGTAATCGCAATACTTGCGAGGATTCCCTTTTCCGGGCTTAATGTTATCTCGAGGTGGCTCGAAGATAGGTTGATCCTTAATCTGATCCAAGATAACAGCCCTGTCTGCATTGAGTGCCGTGTACGTCCTATTCACTCTCTGAGCTGGAGTGGACGAACGTCCTCCGCCCTGTCTCCAATTGTTGTGTTTCTTCGACCCGCCCTCATAACGGTCTTTATTCCCTTCATTCTTCTTCTGATCTTCATCGGTTTTGTCCCGATCTGTCTCCTTAAGCCGGTCTGAAGAAGGACGTTTGAGGCTGTTCATGGCTTCCTCCACCACGATATAGCCTTCAGCTTTGTCAAAGGCTTCAGCGAGACTCTTCGGGTGATTGAACATTAGTTTTTTCACCAACTTTTTCGATTTGATCAAATCTAAACCATTATGAAACAGTCCCACAGCTTGTAGATCGTTCAGGTCTGTCACTTGGCCGACTACTTCACGGAACCGCTTCACATACTGGCCCAAAGACTCATTCGAAAATTGCCGAACTTGAGCCAATGAACCAGTTGGTTTTCCCCTTCTTTTATTGCTCCCCAAAGCGTGCATGAAATTTACCGCATATGTCCCCCCAAGATGAAATTGAATCCGGGTAAAGTCCCCATCCACCGACGGCATCCTTTCGAAAGCGTTATGACAAAAGTATGACACTTAAGAAGATCGCTAAAGTCATAATAATCCATCATCGATTGAACGCTTTGATCAGTGGTCATAAGATCCCCGATCCATCATAACTTTCAATGTGGGGCAACTTGGTGGGGTCACCTTCTTTTAATCTCTCCGCGGAATAAGGGGATGCCTTCTTTCCCGAAGTATCCTTCGTTTTCGGACTTCGACAATGTTCGCTCAAGCTCTTTTAACTCTTTAACCGAGATACTCCACGCCTTCCGTTGTGACGATGCTTCTTTTTTCGGTGACTCCTTCCTCTTACGAGTAGATAGGTTTCTTACAATAGATCCTCCAACTTTAGAGGACTTTTTCCGATGACGAAGCGTCATTGGGGTGATGTACCCTCAGTAGACTCTCGTGAGTATGATCTCTGGATATACTTCGTCTATGAACTCGGGCGCTCTGGCGGGAATGTGCAACAACAAGTGCTTTCTTTGTGCTCTCAGGAGTGCGATCTCTGGATCGACCTCTTCGTTCGCTTCGACCCTGCTCCTTAGAGTCGACAAGGTGATGTGCCCTCTTCGATCTTTGAGGAGTAGGGCTTTGGGATCTTCTTCTTTCTCGTGGTTGGCCCCGATACCCACGTCTTGAATGGGCAGGCTCCTTCCCACTCCGATGCCCTCGCTTCTTGACCGAACATAATCGAACTCTTCGCTCTCAACTCCGTCATTCGAGCCATTTGCTCAAATTTATATCCTGTCATTTGCTTCACAAGTGCCTCCATGGCCTATCCGCTTCATCCGCCATTTTAGCCGGTCGTGAGGCTTTTTTCGTCTTGGTCATTTCGGTATCGAGTTCTAAAGCGAGTGTGCCTTCTACCCGCTTCAAAACCATGGCGGACCCGCTCTCTCCGTCGGAAAACTAGCTTACGCTGACGTTGCCCACGACCCCTACCGAAAAAATCTTCATGTGATCGTTTGACGCCACGGTCTTTACATGAACACTTATTGCAGGTCCCAAACGATCCTTGACAGACACTCGTGGTGTTGATTCACCGACAACCATAGTCGCCCTTCGGTGTGGTGTTCTACTCTTCACCATGAATACTTGACGTAGAACAAATACGGTTTGTGATTGAAAATACTCCAAGACACTAGAACTCACCCCTCCTTCTAAATACCAATGTTAACGCCAAGATCTTTCTCCATGTCCCAATCACCAAGACGCGTCCGATATCCCTGCATAGCTTCAACAAGTCAACACTAAAAAGCACTTACCGGGCCAAGTCGAGGGATAACTCCCGGTGTGAGTCGATGTCGGCGATCACAAGGTCAACAATGGAGGAAAAATAATGTCTAATGCCCGAGAGAAAATAATAATATGATCGTGTGTTGTAATATTTTGTTCTTACCTCCCTTTTTGTGATCCTAGCCCCATACGCATCTCCATCCCGATTTACTGTGCACCCATCACCTCCTCGATACCTTTTCCTACTCCCTATCATTTCACCGAAAAGTATGTAGCCTACTTCTCTCACTTGCTACCACTATTTGCCACCGCCATCATCATCTGAGTCTCATCCTCATTAATGTCATGCAGAAAGGTGGCAGACATAACAGTCAACTATTTTTTGGTGTAATGATTACCGGTCAAAGTTGGGTTAAGTGACAATTTACATAATGGGCTAATTCAATGACTAAACCCAAATAAAGGAAATGACCCATATGATTGGATCCAACCGAGATAACCCAACGAAATGATCAAATAATTGGACCCAAATTATTCGGATCAATAGGACAAAAGTAATATAATTCAAGGGAAGAGCCCATTAAATCTGACCCGATAAAAAAAAAGATCGTGGCCCAACACCTTTATTAGTAATTTCGATAAGTTATCTGTTCCGTGTCTCATCTACCGTCTCGTCTCATCCCACTAAAGATTAATCTATTCTTGAAGCCATGTTAAATAATTAAGAACCACAATTCTAGCTATATATACTGTACTTGGGTGAAAGATGATGGTATATATGTATTGTAGATTGATTTAGTGCGACTTGTGGCACGTTGAACGAATTAATATATACGCCATGTCGTGTGAGTATTTGAATTTATTCCGGTATGGGATAATACTTTTGATCCTGTTTAATTAGTTCAAAATGCTCATCCATTTTCAGTACTAGCTAGACTGAAGAAACGTAAATATGGCTATATATCCACGTACGTGTGAAGGATACTTATTTTAAAATGACTTAAAATTAAAATATAAGTTGACTTATAAATTGTGATTTATAAATAAAAGCGTTCGGCATCAATTTGACTTATAAGTTAAAAATTAAATTAAAACAAGTTATGAAGGTGTTCGGCACATAATGACTTTTAAGTTAAAATCAAATGTAAAGATTATTAAAATGGACATTAATAAAAAGAGGGATAAAATAGACATTATATTTGGTCAAACTAACTTATTTTAAAATAACTTATAAGTCATTTTAAAATAAGTTACAAATACTTGCTAATTTTTTTTAATTTAAAAATTAATTTATAAGTAGAAAAATAAATCATTACCAAATAAAAGAATAATGACAAATAACTTATAAGTTCGTTTAACCAATTTATAAGTCAGGGCGAACATGCTCTAAATTCTTGAGATTGATAGGGAAGTAGATAAGACAAAAAACAATATGAATTGATTCCAAATGTTTTAATTCACATTTTGGTCAAAAAGTTTGCAGTATCATTTTGCACTTCTGGATATATCATGATGATCGTGTAGGTAATATATAGACTATTTATTTGATCGTCGCACACTTATATTGAATTCCTATTATAGTAGGTACAGATGCACAACTGCCTGCTCGACTTAGAGCTAGTGAAGTAGATATATATATATATATATATATATATATATATATATATAATATCCATGCCATGGAAAATCTAAGTCCTCAATTCGCTAGCTGAGCTAGAAATTAAGCTAAAAAGGAGTTAAGTAAATTGATTCATGATAGATTTCAAGAACTTAAACTATATATGACACATTATATTCCATGTTGGGTCGTGATATTTTTTATCTTTTACTTAAACATTAGACCTTTTATTTTAATCCGTTAAAAATCACCTACCACCACCACCATATTATATCCGTTTTAATCTTTAAGTAAAATTATTCAATTGGATCGACCCATTAGATATTTTAATATCTCATTATTTGACTTGTGATGATGAAAAAAGCATGACGGTTGACCAGGCTCATATCATGCATTAATGTGGATGGGATCATAAATGCCGTGGGTGGTAAAAACAAATGGCCAAAAGCGATGAGATAAACCTTATACAATCGGCGAGTCCATCGATCGATCGGGGGTGTCGGTAGTAGTAGTGGGTGGCACAGTAATCCAAGCAAAGATAGTATAACCTAGCAAGGAAGCCATCGTCTAGAGGTACGTTCTCATACATTTTGATTTTCATATTCTCTCACATACACACAACCGAGATTTATTATATCTCTCTAGACACTAGACAATACATTCCTCCATTGTTAACCTTGTGAACATATACTAATTCTTACGCCTGAGCTATTCCCCGACGGAACCGCCGTCAAGCTTGTGGTGTTTATCGTGTTTACTGTGCAGGATCAGGACGTCTTACGTGACTGGGACGTGGCAGAAGATCCTGGCGTTAACATTGGCGCTAGAAGGAGGGCATTTCGAGTTCTAGTGTCATTAAATTTTCAATCACAAATCATTTAAACCTACTTCGGAAGATGGTGAGGAGTAGGGATGGTACGCCTGTAAAAGGTAGGCGATGGTCATTAGCTAAATCATTTTTCGTGTTTCGGTGAAGGATCGTCTGGGCCCTTAAAAGTGCTCATGAGAAAGACGGCTTCTAAGCATAGTTCAGAGATCTCCGTCCAAGATTCATGGTTGGGCCAAACGAAGATTGGTTTTGATGACGGATGAGGAGCGGGATCATGGTCGAGGATAAAGTGGAAGGCTCACCGACCAAGACTTATCGTAGAAGTGGTCGGGAAGGTAGAGCCGCCAAGTTGGCAAGGATGGCGGAACGAAGCGAGATAGAGCCATGGAGGTCCCAAGTAAAGCAAAGAGAGGATATAGCCAAACGAGATGCTTTGGGTGGCGGAATCATGGACGAAAGCATCTAATCATGATCGATCCGAAGGTCGAAGTGGGCATAAGGAGGTGCCACTGGCGGGTAGGTAAGTGAGCCAAGCATTACGCACATGTTTAGGGATCGCTTCACAGTAGGAGAGAGATCGAGGAAGCGAGAACTCCCGTGGCCTCGAAGAAGGCAATAATGGTCGTTGCCTCTCGGCGATCGAGACGATGATAGACAAAGGAGCGGTCGGGGAGATCGTGCCAAGTCGGGGATAAGGGACTATCAACATGATCATTCTCACCATAAAGACAGAGTCAGTTGTGCCTGAGTAGATCAAGAAGTCCCACCAGGCAATAGGATCGGCAGGAGAAGGTCGGTCCTCCTGATGTATGTAATGTTGTTCGTGAGAAGAGATCCCCCACAACCCGAAGGCGTTGATTTCTTAGTGAAGGAGGTGAAGGAGCTCGAAAAGCAATCGGTCAAGTTCAAAGCATTTGAAAGACACCCTGAGAAAGAAGACATCCCCTTTTTCCTTAGAAATTCTCAAGGTGAAGGTGGATATCACTAAAAAACTGTCTCGCATAGAAAGTTATGATGGTACCGGGGATCCTTATGACCATAGCCAGGCGTTCGACCGGCTGATGGACTATTATGATTTCACTGATGCTGCCAAGTGCCACACTTTTGTGACAACACTGAGAAAAGATGCAAGACAGTGGATAGGAACTTTGCCATCAAATTCGATATCCTCTTGGACCGAGCTCTGTGATAAATTTCATGCCCGTTTCGGGAGTAACCGGAGGAGGGGAAAGCCAACGGGTTCTTTGGCACAGATCCGACAGTTTATCAGCGAATCTTTGGGCCAATATGTAAAGAGGTTCAGAGAAGCAGTCGGTCAGGTGTCCGATCTTAATGATCTCCAGGCTGTAGGTTTGTTCCAGAATGGATTGGATCTGGTAAAGTCCAAAAAGTTGGTGAAGAAGTTGATGTTCAACCATCCGAATAGCTTGGCCGAAGCCTTTGACAAGGCAGAAGGCTATATCGTTGTGGAAGAAGCTATGAACAGCCTGAAGCATCCTCCTTCGGATCAGGTGAAAGAGTCAGTAGCTCCTAAGGCCGAAGTTGAACAGAGGAGAACGGGGGGTATAATGATCTGGACGGAGGCGCTTCGAAAAAATACAATAATTCCGTGCGGCGAGGAAGCCCATCCTCCGTTCCGCCCAAGGTGAATAAGGTCTACACCAAACTAAACAATCGATAGATCTATAATTCGACCAAATCAGAAATCAACCTTTCTTCGAGCCACCCCGTGATAACTACCGAACCGAGCAGGGTAACTCTTGTAAGTATTGTGGCTATCATCAGGCCGCTGGCCACGACACTAACGAGTGTTGCAATTTGAAAGACTTTGTGGAGCGAAAGATTAAGGATGGCTTGTTGGTGCAGTATGTGGCCTTGAGTGATCAACAAAATATTAACCGTACTGTTCAGACGGTTCAAATGGCCCCAGTATCGCCGCCAAGGCATGTCATCGATGTGATAACCGGTGGATCTGCAGGGAAGTTGATAGGAAGGAAGAGAAGGGCTTACCTGGATTCGGTCATGACTGTGATAGATGCTCCCCTGAAGGTGGATAGACCATTCCCCGGGACTGTCATATCATTTACTGACGCCGACTATCCTTCGGAGCCCATCGAGCCACATGAGGGGGCCTTGGTGATCACAGCGCAAGTGGGCACGGTGGACATGAAGCGCATGATGATAGATAACGGATCTTCAGTGGATATTCTGTACGCCCATGCCTATCAGAGGATGCACCTTGATGGACAAAAAATGGAGGTCGGGCAAGAAGCTCCTTTATACGGCTTTAGCAACGATCCGGTCAAAGTTGCAGGCACTATTGAACTCCCGGTTATCTTGACGACAAAGACCCCAAAAGAAGTTGAAATAGTATGTAAATTTTATGTTGTGCACGTTGATTCAGCTTACAACGCTATACTGGGAAGACCTACCTTAACTGCTCTCCAAGCTGTGACCTCCATTCCTCATTTCAAAGTCAAGTTCCCCACGGCTCATGGGGTAGGAGAGGTGGCGGGGGACTTGGATCTAGCAAGCGACGATCTTACCGGAATCTTTGTTATCTCCTCCGGAGTGGGGTTAAATAAGAAAAGCGGCGATGACAATTGAGATTGAGCCTTTACCGAAAAGTAGTTCCGAACCGATGGTGATTCTGCGCGGTGGGACTCGGAGAGGTCGAGTTGATTATCGAAAAGCCCGACAAGACCGTGAAGATCGGTTGGGTCTACGTAACCTCTTCTGACAAACCTTATAGAGCTCTTATCTTTGCTCATATGCGGATATTTTTGCATGGGAACCAAGGACATGCACGAGTTAATAGGAAGATAGTGAGCACTGACTGAATGTAGATCCTCGAAGAAGCCGGTTTGGCGGAAAAGGCGGATCTTTGCTTTGAAGCGACGAAAATCATTGATGAGAAATAAGAAAAGTTGTTGGTCACGACTTCATCTATGAAATTGATTATCCCGAGTGGATGGCGAATGTGGTGTTGGTGTAGAAGCAGAATGGAAAATGGCGGGTTTGCATCGACTACACCGACCTCAATAAAGCTTGTCCGAAGGACTTTTATCCTCTGCCCCATATTGATCGGCTCATTGATGCCACTTGGGGTATGCATTACTAAGCTTTATGGATGCTTTTTCGTGTTATCACCAAATATCCATGCGTAAAGAGGACATCCCAAAGATCACGTTTATTACACACCGTCGCCAGATACGCCTACTGAAAAGATGACTTTTGGCCTTATAAACGCTTTGGAGCCACTTACCAAAGAATGATGAACTTCATCTTCGATAGGCGGTTTGGAAGGAACATGGAGGTATACGTCGATGACATGATCGTGAAGAGCATTCGAGTTCGAGAATCATTTGACGATCTAAGAAAGTGCTTTCGGATATCTGCTTATCGTCAATCGAGACTTAATCCCGCCAAGTGCACTTTTGGCCTCGGTGTAGGAAGTTTTGGGTTATCTTGTCGATCCACAGGGGTATCGAGGCCAATCCGGAGAAGATTCGAGCCATTCTTGATATGAAGACTCCTCGATCGTTCAAAGATGTCCAACGTCCTGACCGGCGGATTGCAACTTTGAGGAGGTTAAATCCGCCAGATCTGCGGAGAGGTGCCTTTCTTTGATACATTGAAAGGTCCAAAGAATGCGAAGACATTCCAGTGGACTTGAGTGTGAAGACGCCTTCAAGCATAAAGGCATATCTTTCTTGGCTCCTTTATTGGTGAAGCCCGCTCAAAGAGAGACCTTATCTCCTGCACCTTCTGCAAAGTTCGTTAGCGGTTGGAGCAGATCGGTTCGGGAGGTCGGTGGAAAGCGATTCACTATTATGTCGATCACGTCTGCGAGATCTCAAACCAGGATCCAAATATTGAGAAATTTGCCTTCGCCTTTGATAATTGCTAGTAGAAAGCTTGGCGATATTTTCAAGGTCGATTCTCTGATCGCCTACACGGATCAACCATTGAAGAAGGTGATGGGGGCAAGCCGTAAGTTTCGGAAGACTAATGGCATGGACTATGGAGTTGTCCCGATTTTTCATCGAATACTATCCCCGAACCGCTATCAAAGGTCAAGCTTTGGCGATTTCATGGTAGAATGTTCGTTCACCGAGCGGATGCTTAAGTTACCGTGGTTTAATCGTCCGATCGAAAGCGATTCGCAGTTCTTCAACAAGATCAGAATGTTTGGACTCTATATGCAGACGGTTCCTCTACCCTAACTGTTAGTGGGGCAGGAATTATCTTGACAAGTCCGGACGGATTCAAAGTTCAACAGGCCATCAGATTCGGATTTAAAGCGACGAATAACGAAGCCGAGTATGAAGCAGTGCTAGCAGGTGTTCGATTGGCAAAGAGTCTAGAGGTCCAGAAGCTTATCATTTACAGTGACTCTCAATTGGTCGTCAAGCAGCTGTCGGGAGATTATGAAGCTCGTGGAACTCGGATGATCAAGTATCTGGCGGAGTTAAAGGACCGACTTCAGTATTTCGCTTCGTACGAATTTCAGGGCATACAGCATAATGACAATTCTATCGCCGATGCATTGTCGAAATTGGTTACTATGGATCCAGATGTTTTTAACGGATCAGTTTACTTGGAAGTTCTGCAACGGTAAGTGTTCAAGACATGAAGCGATGATGTGTATCGAAATGATCTAACTATTTGGATGACCCTTTTATATCGAGTATTTGGCAGATGGCGTCCTTCCTTTGGATCAGATATTAGCAAAGAAGATCAAATACAAGAGCGCCAAATTTGTTCTTATTGATGGGGATCTTTATCGATTGGCCTTTTCTTCACCATTACTAAAGTGCCTGGTCCCATCCGAGGCGGAATATGCTCTTCGGGAAGTTCACGAGGGTATTTGCGGTGATCATATGGCTGCTAAATCTTTGGCTTACAAAGTACTTCGACAAGGATACTATTGGCCTACAATTTTTAAGGAAGCTACAGAGTATGTCAAGAAATGTGAAAAGTGCCAACTCAACAGTCCGATCCCACATCAGCCACCGGAAGAGTTATACTCGATTTTATCTCCTATACCCTTCGCTGTCTGGGGGGTAGATATATTGGGTCCGTTGCCTAAAGCTAAAGGTCAGGTTAGCTTTGTTATAATTGCCATTGATTACATGACTAAGTGGGTAGAGGCGAAGCCACTTCGGTTAATAACGGAGCAAGAATGTTTGAAGTTCATAAAAGAGTCCGTAGTGTTTCGCTTCGGATCCCTAGAGTATTGATATCGGACAACGGGCCGCCATTAAATGGGATCAAAATTTAAAGCATTTTAAAGGAGTTGGGCATTCAAAGATAAGAAGACTTGGTGGCTCATCCACAAATCAAATGGCCAAGTTGAGGTGACCAACAACAGACGACACGAATCGGATCAAGCGCAGATCGGATGAAGCTAAAGGAAGATGGCTAGAAAGGCTGCTTTCAGGTGTTGTGGGGCTTACCGGACTACACCAAGGACTACTATCGGGATTTACCTTTTCGATCGCCTATGGTATCGATTCCTTAGTCCTGTCGAAATCGGATCTCCAAGTCTTGGTCACCAATACAAAGAAATATACAATGACGAAGGATCAAGGCCAATTTGGATCTGCTAGAAGAAGTCGAGAGAGGTGGCTCTCTTTAAAATCGGTTGCTTATCAACGAAGAGTAGCTAAGCATTATAACAAAGGAATCAAGCTTCATGATTCAAGTAGAGACTTCGTCCTCGCAGAAGCAAGCTTTTACACCTCGTAACACGGAAAGTTAATGCCAAACCGGAAGAAGTAGTATGAAGTGATCAAGTATCAAAACCGGGCACTTATCGGTTAAAAAAAAGGCGTTAGATGGTTCAAAAATCAAAAACACTTGGCACGCATTGGCGTTTCTAAATACTTTCAATAAAGATCAAGTTAATTCATCTAAGTCAGATATTATTGTTCATTATCAATAAAAGTCACTTTTTCACTATCGATCCCGGTCCTATTTGTCCTATGGTCACTACATGGTGTAAGGAGGTATGGTAGGATTATTTGCCATTCGATGGCGAAATTTCATTTGTCGTTTCTACCCCTAGTGGTGAGATTTAAGGTCCTATATTGATTTTACCAGGGTGGTAAATCAATGGTTACTATTGATCCTGGTCCTATTTGTCCTATGGTCACTATGGTGTAAGGAGGTATGGTAGGACTCGCTGGCCATTCGATGGCAGCCCATTTGTCGTTCTACCCGAGTGGTGATTTAAGGATCCTATATTAATTTTACCAGGGTGGTAAGTCAATGGTCACAATTGGTCCTTATATCTTGGTCCTTATATCTTGGTCCTTATATCTTGATCCTTATATATTGGTCCTTATATGATTGTTCCACCCCGAGTGGTAAACAAATGACCGATCTCACACTTCAGAACCGATGAGTATGTGTTACTTTATTTTATTTAAGTGTTGAGTTCAGTCTTTTCTGTTCAGTTAAGTTAAATTCTGTCCATGAAATTCAATTCACTTCGTCTCACACATTAATTATTATATGTCTTAACTGATTCACTATTTAGGTTCATTTTACTGATATTGAATTATTGACAAGAAACTAACCGAAAACATAGTTCACAATTAAGGAAATTGCAGATTCATCAGGAAAACTAAAACATTCATTCGATCTATTCATTCATGAACTAAATACACCAATATAGGAACATTGACAACCTCCATATATAAAATTTCAAAATGATCCCAAAAACATAAAAAGTTTAAACAGACAAATTTTTATACAAGTCAGAATGAAAGCAGGAAGAACACCTAGGCACCACCTTCGTCTTCGGAGTTGAGCAAAGTTGGATCCAGTTGAAGCGTGAGCGCTTTTTTTACTTCTCTCTCGGCGAGTTCGTAGCCTTCCGAATAGACCTTCATGATTTCGACGTTAAGTTCGTCCAATCCTCACATTATTCTTGACTTGAATCGCTTTCCGACTCTTCTATTCGAAGAGGACCCTTCCTCAAGCTCCTTTATTTTATGACGAAGTTTGTGGCGTTTGTTCTGTGTCTCCGCTCTTCGTCTGGCTTTCGATTGAGCGTCGCTGAAATTGAATTACAAGCTCTCCCGTTGGTAGAAGAAAATTCCTTATTTTGGCCTTCAAAAGTAGGTTTCCTTCACCAGTAGCGTTCAGATCGATTAAAGTTTGTTGGTCGGCTTTGATGCGGCCACCCATCCTCTATGGCCCTTAGTTCATCGTCGACGCGTCTTCAGTCCATCTTGGCTCGATCTAAGTCTCACTGAGGCCACCGATGGTTTGAAGAGCATTTTCGTGATCGATTTCTCTTTCTCGAGCCAAGTCGATCTCAAAGATGTTTATTTCTTGTCTCATGAAATCTTCCCGCTTTCCCCATTTATGTGCCTTGGGACGCAAACGCTCAAGACAACATTGGCCTGCGTATGTTCAAACAAGACTCAAGTCAATACCCAAATATCCAAGCAAGAACAAAGATATAGAAATAAAGAAATGCTTATTTACCTTAGCGGATAGCTCATCCCTTCATCGAAGCAGATTCCGTCGTGTGATCATTTGAACCGATGATCGCCGGCGTTCACTACGAAGGCCCGAAAAGGTCGAAGGAAAGTTAGCATTGAATCTAGACCACGAGTCGAAGACCCCATGGCCTCGGCATGATAACCCCGACCCCGACCAAGGATCGTTCGTTCGAGGAGGTCTCGACCTTCCGGAAGGAACCGGTTGCTTGCGAGGAGTAGGTTCGAGTTCAAAGATACATACGCTTTCAGGAGATGGAGATTTATTTGGGCTGGATTCTTGGAAAGGAGCTGCAGATCAGAGCTTCTGATGGTCAGTTTGAGTCGTTTTCTCTTCTCGGACGAGTTTGCATAAGATCATCCTCGATCACCCTCTTGCAATCTGTATCTCTACAGTAGGGGGCACGAAAGGAGGAACGATCGAAGATTGGGGCACCCTAAGCTCTTCGGCGGGTAGAGGTGTTATTTTGCTTTTCAATTTTTTGGTTCGAAGGATGCTTCTTCGATCGGGACGATCGAGTAAGCCTCCCTCGCCGAGGTAATATGGATGTGGTAGATGGCTCGACTTACGGGTGGTTTCAGAAGGGATTGGAAAGGTTGTTGATCTTGGCTTTCTGATTGCCCTCCTCTTCTGACGAGGACGGAGGGTTTCGTCCGGAACTGGAACCTCATCGACCACGGTTCGTCGATTCTAAACTCATCTCAGATGTATCTCCTAATCGATTCGACTTGGGAGTAACCTGTCGCCAGAGTTTCAATGACTTAGAAGACCTTCCGGACAAAAATACTTTGAACTCTTTTATCTCTAAAGAGCTCGGTTTGATCAAAGATACTGCATAACCAAAACAACAACTCGTGTTAGAATCCACATTATAAAAGCATTTTCAAAAAAAAATTAGTATACATATAAAATAGACAAATACTTACATTTATGGTCATATAACCATGCTTGCTTGAGAGAGTCCGTATTTCCACTCCTCCTTGGGGAAATTGTCAAAAGTTCCATCATTTCTATTTCTTTTCTTGAAATGTCTCCAAAGTCGTGAGAGATCTTCTCACAATCGGTGGCTCGATTCGGTAGGAAGAGATTTGGGGCCTTTGACGTAGAACCACTTTTCATGCCACAATTTTTGCTCGAAGGCGTGTTCATCAATGACGCCTCTCGAACTTCTCTCCCGACTTCGAGAATGCTTTAAATGGCCTTGAACCCTTCTCCTAGATTGTACTATTTTGTATCTTTGTGAAGAAGAAGTCCGGGGAGGGCTCCACGCCCAATTGTGGATGAAGGCCACGAAGGCCAAGATGTGGATGTATGAGTTCTAGTCTTTAGTTAAGCAAACCCCACCCCGAAACCCCAAAGAAGGTTACTATGAAGATATGCAAAGGGAAACGAACCCCCTTCTCCAATAGAGTCACAGGAACGGTCGTCCAACCTTCTGGCCGTTGATACATCTTCTCACCGGATCTGGGAGCCCTAATCGCGTGGGTATTCGGAATGTGGTACCGGGATCGAATCCTCTGTAACTCAGCCTCAGTCACGATAGAGGGAGTATTGGCATGCGAGAATCGCTCAGTGCTCCTGTAGTACTCGGAGGGGGTTTTGGGAGTTTTTGGGAGAGGATTCTTGTCGGTTTTCGACCCCTTTGGATTCGAGGTCAAAGTTTCTTCGTGAAATGTAGGGTTTAGCGAACAACAATGATCGATCTGCAGTTACTAGTATGGGAGAACCTTGTTCAGAATTTTGGGAAGCCATTGTTGACAAGTTGCAGAAGAAAAGAGAAAGTTCAGAAAGTTAGAGAGTTCAGAAGGCGCTCGAATTTCAAATGGGCAGGTAAAACTGTCAAAGTTGGTAAAGTTACCTTTTATATCTTGTGATTTACGGTGTTTAAGGCCGACTCATTAAATGTTAGTAATGATTTGGAATTTGAATGGGAAGGGTCCGGTTCCGGGTCCATGTATCTATTAAATAGGGCTTTTCTGATTTGGGCCTCCATTCTCTTCTCCTTTCATTTCGTGAACAGCGATTGGGTACACTTCAATTATCTCCTATTATGGACCTTTAGTAAACTATCTTGGGCCATTCATAGTTTTCTACTAAACATTCTGTTTAACAAAAAACTAGGGGGAAATGTTGGGTCGTGATATTTCTTATCTTTGGGCTAGAAACATTGGGCCTTTATTTTTAATCCGTTAAAGTCACCGGGCCCAGTCACCATATTATATCCGTTTTAATCTTTAAGTAGGTCACCCAATTGGATCGACCCCATTAGATATTTTAATATCTCATTACTTTGACT
Organism: Panax ginseng; assembly: GCA_020205605.1. NCBI lineage: Eukaryota > Viridiplantae > Streptophyta > Magnoliopsida > Apiales > Araliaceae > Panax > Panax ginseng. The sequence goes on from CM035127.1 coordinate 4,750,504, forward strand.
TGTGATGATGAAAAAGCATGACGGTTGACCAAGGCTCTCGCCACGCATTAATGTGGATGGGATCATAGCCACGGTGATGAAAAAAAGTGGCCAAAAGCGAGAGATAAACCTTATACGATTGGGCAGAGTCCATCGATCGTAGGGTGTCGGTAGTAGTAGTGGGTGGCACAATAATCCAAGCAAAGATAAGATAACCTAGCAAGGAAGCCATCGCCTGTAGGTAATGTTCTCATACATTTTGATTTTCATATTCTCTCACATACACACAACCGAGATTTATTATATATCTCTAGACACTAGACAATACATTCCTCCATTGTTAACCTTGTGAACATATACTAATTCTCACGCCTGAGAAATTCCCCGACGGAACCGCCGTCAAGCTTGTGGTGTTTATCGTGTTTACTGTGCAGGATCAAGACGTCTTACGTGATTGGGACGTGACAGAAGATCCTGACGTTAACATTTCACTTAATTAATTTTTATATGATCATATGTATGTTGCAAATAATATCATTTTCTCTTCGGAAATTAACTTGTGTATATAAGTATTGTTCAGACGATAGAAGGTAAAAGATACAAGATATATAACACTAGCTAGTATTATTTATTTTTATTTTTTTAATTGGAACAGAAATGTTTTTTAATTTGCAGAAAAACTAAATGAGAAGTTGAATATATATATATAGGAATAAATCAACTTTATAGGATGTTCCTTGCATTTTAAATTATTTATCTTATTTGAAAAAAGAAACAAAAATATATTTCATAAAAAGAGACCTTTAATTGTGTGTGTGAAATAACGTACACAATTTTGCCATAATCAGGGACGGATCTGTTTAAAGGGCAGTATAGGCAGTTGTCCTTTCTGATTTTTTTTTTAGGTATAGAGACACGGATAGTGATAGATATGTAAGTTAATATATTTTATATAAGTTAATACATTCAAGTGACAAATTAATTAAAGAGTTAAATTTGGAGGGCTCAGTTTCGTTGTTATAATCACTTTACTTCCCTGCATCTAACTAATGGACCCTATATAATTTTTGGTATTTTGAGTATAAATTTTGGATGATTTGTTTCTCTTATTTCAAGTAAAACCTATTTTAAACTTATAAAAAGATACCGAAACTGGTTTATATATGTTTTGAAATTAATTCATGATTTTGTTTGAATATAGAAAATAAATTTAGTTTGAGATTTAATTTGAGCATTTGGGGAATCATTCAAATTGAACTATGAAAAGTAACCGAAATAAATTTCTAAATTGTATCTAAATGTTTTTTATTTGAAATTTATTTTTTTAGTTTGGATTATGAATATTTATTACAATTTGTAAATATTATTATGATTAGTTAATATTATGATTAGTTCAAGTTTTTTTTAATTAACTTTAACAAAAAAATTAATTAAAATCCGTCCGTATTGAAAAAATATTCTTCAATCCGCCACTGACCATAATTATCACAATTTCTTCGAGTTTAATAACACAATTTCATTGACTAACTAAACGCTCTATGATATGTCTTTTAAGTTTTCTGTATGAGACCTTTAATTGTGTTTGTGTGTGAGATAGATATGGAGTATTTGGAGAGAAACAACTTCAATTCATCACATGTCATAAGTTATAGTATAGATATGTTAATTAATTAGATCGTGCATCATATCGATCCTGAATTAGTTTAACTGGTAAATTAATTAATTAATGCCCATCAATCTTAGCAAGTTTTAGTAATTGTGTGTATCTCTTCCACGGACGGACTAGCTAGCTAGCTAGCTAGTGCTCATTCAGACATTTCCATTGGCCATGAATTATTAAGTGAAAAGAAACAAAATAATTAAGATTAAGATTGTGCTTTGTAACCTACCTTACATAGTTACACTTACATGTATTAACTAATTACGTAACGCGGTAAACTACTCATGAAATATATATTGTGTATGGAATTGAAGTAGTTAGCATTAAGTTGACTTAGATCAATTGATTAATACAGTGTCAATACGCAGGGTAGAAAGTAATTTTTCTCTAATATTGTATTGGTCAATTGACCAACTTACTATGGAGTTAACTTCATAATAATGTGTGCATGATATGTTAACTATATATAATCATTAGCCCATGCACTAATCACACATATATATATATATAGCCCGTCATCCATACTTTCTCAATTAAATCTTCCTATCCTGATCGGATAATATTGTGATCGAGAGAGAGAGAGAGAGAGAGTTGTATACGTTAACTATGATATCAAATTCATGGACATCTAGTTGATATATATCAATGCATGCCTTACTTCTATAATTATATATCCTTTCCCAATTACTACCAACTTTCTAGTATCTATTTTGCATTGGTTTTTGTTTAGAATTTTCCCATTTACAAAACTTATAACGAAATACTATATATAGGCTATACCTACCCGTTCATTCCCCTCTAAAGGAAGTAGTGCCTATGCTTATGAACCTGCTAGCATCTGCATATATAGTGCACTCTTATATGTAAAAACTGACCATATTATGTTGGTCCATCGAATATATAGTGCAAAGAAGTTGGTCAATCTTTTAATTCTATTAATTACTCTCTTTTTGATTAAAGTCGCCATATTAATTTGTCTAAAATTATACAAACCAATACTCTATATTTTGTTAAGTTGTATAAGATGAGGTCTAAAATAGTGTAATACTAGTATTATAATTCCTTACCTTCCAACTTATTAACTATTTTAAAAGCTCAAGTTAGGTGGGAAACTTTTTATTACTTTATTATTTTATGTTAGTGTAAAATTACGATGTAACAATGTAACTAATAAAGGAAATTGCTATTTTACATATATTTTTTTTAATATTCTCAATAATTTCCTTCACATAACTTATTAAAAATATCAATTTCCCATATAATATTATCAATTATATTTTGTGATGAATTAATTTTTCTTTAGTTTCCCTTGTTAGATAACGTATATACAATTATACAAGTTTATAACCAAAATGAAGTTTAAATGATTTAAACATAAGTTGGTGCTTTTTTTTTGGGTACTATTGATTCAGTATAACATTTGGAGGAGGGGGTTTAATCCCACACTTTTTTATGTACCAAGGGGGTGGTGTTACGGTTACCATCCGATCTATGCCTACTTTAGTAATCTAAACATAAATTAAGTGGCATCGAATTAGGGATGCACAAACATGCAGCTTGGTCTGATCTGATTTAGGCCTTTCAGGTTTTGATCATTGACCAGGTCGGGCCAGGCCCAACCTTAAATAGTAACAGGCCGGACCAGGCCAGATAAAAGAAAAAAAAACATGATCTATCAAGGCCTGTTGGCAAGGCCAGGCCAGGCACAGACTAGGTCCAGGCAAGCCCAGACGTTCAAACCTTTACTTTAGATTTCTATGCAATTATATTTTGAAGTCTTGAACTCCCCTTAATTTATAGAACAAAGTTGGGACAATAGAGACATTTTTAGCCGATGTGGGATTCTTTAGCTAGCAGTTTTGTTGAGAGTAGCAGTTTTGTTGGTTTTGGGTTTAGTTTCATATAGTTATTTTTTGTAATCTCCTACCAGATATAATTCCTTGTTATTCATGCCTAATGTATATTAATGTTATGAGTCCAACAATGCAAAACTTTAAAGTGTATGGTGTAAAGTTTGATGTAGCATTATACTATAATTTACATTCATAAAGAAATATGTTACCTCAATAATTTTTATTTCTCCATCTTGATTGCCTTTTTTCCTTCAAACCTTAACTACTATAGCTCTCAAAATATCTCTCAAAATGTATAGCTCCTTATCGCCTTTTTATTTCAACAACCTGAAACATAAAATTTTATTGAGAGAAGAACCTTCATGGCACATTATGGAAGCTCGTGATGATGTAGGAGAGAACTAGTGTATCCCATATAACAACATTAACACATTAGAGCTATACCCAATTTAGTGAGAATGATTGATCCACTAGCGATAAACATATACGTGACATCCTCAAAATCAACATCACCACTTGTGAGTAATTAAGAGGTGCTCACTTTATTTAGACCACACAAAGTTAATAAAAGAACAGTGCACTCATCAAAATTGGACCATAGTAGAGTAGAAACTTCCAAAAAATTAATCCTTTTGAAGGATAAATATTGTTATTTCTAAGTAACTATAACATATGTTTACTTTAACCACGAGTGATTTAGACAATTCAATAACTAAACCAGGATGAAAGGAATGAAATCTTTTATCTATATCGGTCGGTAATCGGGAAAGTTGAATTGAGACAAGTCTTACGATGCATAGTTATTAAAAGCAAGGGATCGATTCCGTGGGGACGGATATTGCTCCTTCCTCCCACCTTCAAGTCGCCATGTATGCACACCGTCCCATCTAATGCAACAATTTGCAAATCTTTGTCCACAAAGTGATCAAATCTGCACAAATGATATTGAGGCAAAAGCATACGGTGGAGGGACATTTGCAGTGAGGAAGCACTCCATAAGTTCTAGATAGCTTCTTTCCTTACCTAACTGTTGGTGCCTTGATCATATGGGACCTTAGTTTAAGTCCCACATCTCCTAACCACTAATTTATCATATAGCTATTAAAACTATAAATATAACATGATCCTTCAAAATCATTTTGCACACCAGTATGGGCTCTCAACTTAAAACATATCAAGAGACTTGATCCAGTCTAATTTTTCCATATATAAGACCGGACTTTGGCTGGTTCGTTTCGGCTTCCTTGGTCTACGGATCAAACTCAGAAGCCGGACCGACCAGCTTTTTAAAAGGCCGTGTCGGTAGGATTTATTCTAAAAATCTTGATGCATTGACAAAGCTCAGAATGGTCCTACCAGGCCCTTGGCCTGTTGGTAATTATGGGCCGGGACCGTTCAGAGCTTTGACCGAGACTCGCCTAGGTCGGATCGAGTTGGGCCTCGTGTCATGGGCCATTTGTGCAACCCTACATCGAATTAATAACGGAAGTGATATTTTTATATGAAAAAATATTGATATTTTTATATGAGAAAGATGATATTTTGAAGGACTATATGTATATACACAGTTGACGACGGTTCACCCTATGACGTCGCTATAGCCTAAAAAATCGTCGTCATATCCGACTGTGTACATATATTTTTCTCTATTTTGATATTAATATGAGAAATATTTGTATAAAAATTATTATTTTTGTTTGTTAAAAAAATAAGTTTACTATCACATAAAATCGCTCTCATACACTCACATATATATTTTGATAGACCACGTGATTGACTCTACACTTGAATCATTAAAATATGTATGTGAATGTTATGTGAGCGAATTTTATGTGATAGTAGCCTTATGGTCGTAGAAATATGAGTTTCAGTTAATAATAACGACTCCAAGAAGAAAGCCTTATCACAATAAAACACGTGGCTCCAACCTGGCCCTGGTCCCACACACCTTGATACTTCCATCAGACAAACCTCTTCTCTCTCCCTTCCTCTCCTGTAATTCAATTTTAGCTTCCTCTATCTTTCCCAATATTTCTTCTTTCCCTATTACCCAGTAAAGCAATCCCCAAATTTCTCTCTCTTATAATTCCCAAAATGTTGTCACAAATTCTGCCTGTAACCAATCTCTCATCTTCATCTTCAACAATGCCACCAGCTTCATCAATTGCCGCCGCCATGTTACTCAGATCAGAGGATAATGGCGATTTTCATATGCCCACAACTCGTGTATCAGTTTCATCTTTTCAGGATGATGATACTAGTACAATTGAAGTTAAGCCCTTTCTCCCTAGGGCGTCAAGTTACACCTCCACCACCACCACTACCACAAAAAGCTCTAAATTTTATTATCCGTGGCGGCGGCGATTCGTCAGTGAAAATTCTCTCTCTTCTCTCCCCGGCCGTGGCGGCGGCCACGGCTACTCTTTCCGTCAAGATGTTGGCGAGGCCGCCTCCGATACCTATCGCATTAGTCGCCTGAGCTGCAGTTTCTTGCGCTATCTTGGGTAAATTTCAAATCTTTGTTCTTTTTCAAGTATTTGTGTTGACATTTTTGGTGGTCCGGTGGAATAAATTCCTGAGCTGACATTATATATTGTTTGCTCTAGAAATTAAAACACCATTTTTTTGTTTTACTTTTGGTTTTAAATTTATGAATTAGGTGGATTCCTTGGAGGGTTAGGTTGCATAAAGATACAGAAGAAGCTGTTTTTAATCATTTTTAAGTACGTGCGCAAAATATTCCTATGTTTGTCAGAAAGAAATTAAATCAGATTGTACCAATTGTACAACTTATATTTTTTGACGTGAAATGCTTATCAATATACCAATATCAATTGTCAAGCACAATCTTAGTGCGTTTAGCTGAATTAGGTCTTCTTTGTTGAGATAGTTCTACTCAACTTCCATCCTTAATTTTATCTACTAGGTCGAGTCAACCCCATCTGCTTATTATGCAATGCAGTAATGATATTATAGCTAGTTCTTCACCTGGCTCCTCAGTTTCCCTTTATTGCTACTGATCAAAACTCATTCCTCAATGGCTTCCCCTGTAGTCCCATCCATGAACTAGGGACATCTTTGTTTATGTTGTTTTGATTCTTGGAAAGCCTTGCTACTTGACTTCTAATGTGTAAACAATAAGAATATTCCACTGCCTACCAATGAAACAAAATGGGAAAAATGGCCTTAAGTTCATTTTCCATATTTAACATTGGTGATATGTTTGCATAAATTTTTAACTACATCGACAAATTATCTCATTGTTGTATGGCAACTTTTCCGAAGCTATGTGAGCTTTAAGATGCTTTCTGATCTTTTATTTTCATTCAGTGTAGGCTATAGATGGATCATGAGATTTCTTTCCCTTGGCTGTTATTCTTTCCTACTTTTCCCAGGGTTTCTCCAAGGTTTGTAACATTCAGTGATCTGTTTTCTGTAATACCAATTTTCATCGTGCATCAACATGTGGCTACCGACTCTTCTGCCTCCATCACTAGGTTTTGATTTTTAGTGTGTTGCCACGATATCAATTTTGTAGAGGTTATCTTTCAATATTATAAAGTGGGAGAAAAAAATTGGCAGTTAATTTGGCGTAAAAGCTTTTTACTTTCTTATTTTACTGTAACTTTCTTTACAAAGGTCTTTTATTCACTTTTATCTCTCCTACTATCTCCCTCCCCTATCTTTTAGCATCCTATTTTCCCCCTTTTAACACACACGTAGTGTGTGCCATGTAGACTAGTTCTAATACGGTCTAATGGAGAACTTTACTTGTCTACTTGTCTATTGCAGTTGGGTACTACTATTTTTGCTCAAGTCAGATTCGCAGAGGTGTAGTCTATGGTGATCAACCACGAAATAAGTATGATTCCTTAACTGCTTCTTCTCTTGTACATTGAGATGTAATAAATTTGTATACCTTATTTACCTTCAGTTACTTCAGTGTATTAGTGGTTGACGGAAACATTATTGTGCAGGCTTGATTTGTATCTACCAAAAGATACAAATGGACCTAAGCCAGTTATTGCATTCGTAACTGGTGGTGCATGGATTATTGGGTGAGTAATCAAGTTGTTTGTTCCTGTATAGTGTATGTATAAGACTTCATTCTGTTTAAATAAATGGAAAGCTATGTTCTTAAGGACACAAAAAGTTAAAAAAAGAAAGAAAAAGTAATTGAGGTTAATAAGAATTATAGATATTATGCAAGTTGTTGCTTGAAGCAGGTAAGTTTTGGTTTTCATAAACCTTTGTGGCATGATGTAAGGATAAAATGTTGGTCTTTCTAAGAATATTATTGGGGAGACAAAGGAAACAGAAAAAAAGAAATTAAAAAAAAGAAGAAGAAATCACCATACGTAATTCAAGGGTTTTCTAGTACAATCTTGTCAATATGACAGTCTATAGATTCTATGCTTGTATAGTTTTTTTATATTTCCTTGTATATTTCTGAGTATCCCTTGTGTTAATGCAGTTATAAAGCTTGGGGTTCTCTTTTAGGACAACAGTTATCAGAAAGAGATATCATAGTAGCATGCATTGATTATAGGTAATTCCATTCACAATATCTGTAATCCTTAGATGTTGTTATGCTATATACTTTGTTCTAAACGAAATTCATTAAAGTCCAAATTATATATATGTATGTGTGCGTGCATGGTCCATTTCAAGTTTTCAGACTTTGAATCCTTTGCTTCTACTTGGGTTAATTGATATTTTGGTCATAATACTAAAGGTCTATTTTCATTTTGGTTACTGAATTTTTTTTTGATATAATCGCATTATCTAACTAATAAAGATATTTCAAAGTAGTGACTTTATAATTTTCCGTTCAAACAATAGACGGTAATGTTGATTTGGCTAACATTGGACAAGTGTCATGCGAGTCATTAAATAAATGGCCCAGTTTTAGATTTTAAAAAATTGAATAAAGTGCTTGTGTGGATAAAAAAAGAAGAAAAAAAGAAAAAAAAGAAGAAAAAGAAAACAAAATTATTATTTTCTCTCTCTTGCTCACCAATTCCCCAAATCTTCTCCCGCCCCCGCTCCCGCCCCCGCCCCCGCCCCCGCCTCCACCTCCGCCTCCGCCTCTGCCTCTCTCTGCCTCTAACCTTCCATCACGCCATATTCTACTGGAATCACCCTTCATTATTAAAGATCACCATCATCATATTGTGGATATCAAAAATCAATTAATGAGCCAAACATTAAATTGGTCTTACCTGTTGATGAGCTGAGGGCAAATTAGGGTTAGGGTATTGGAGGAAGAATAGGAACATTGGCTTGGTATAGTGGCGGCAGAAGGAGAAACTGGGCCCCACGGCTGCAACAACTAGCTCGTGAGGTAGAGCTGATGGTTGTGTTACTTGCAGACGGGTTGTTGCGGCGGATTTCACAGTAAATAGAGGATAAACTCGCCACCATCTAGTGGCAATGATGAGATCTATGGTGACGGAGGAAGAAGAATTTGTGAGAGGATTGCTTGGGTCATTTGATATAAAGTGTCTGATGCACACTCATTGTGCGCTGCTGTTCGAGATGAAGGCGGTGGTTACGGAGGAACATGGTTTGACTGGTCGGTCTGGGAAGATGAAGATGCGTTATTTTTTTTTAATTCTTTTATTATTTTTTGAATAATGATGCTTTGACTTTAATTCTTGTCTTTATTTAAGAATGTTTTATAGTTTATATTTTTGATTTGTTGTATAAGCATTTAAAAATAATGCTAAAATTTGGTAGTTAATTATTCACCTGTATAGTTTTAATTATTTTTTAATATAAAAAGTTGACCCTGACGTCCACATCATTATAAACGTTAGCCACCTAAGTAACACCGTTAATTTTTTGGACGGAAATTATAAAGTCATTAGTTTTAAATATTTTTATTAGTTAGATAATGCGAATGTGACAAAAAAAAGTTTCAGTAACCAAAATAAAAATTAACCCCTAGTACAGTGACCAAAATATCAATTAACCCGCTTCTACTTGTATATAACCTTCATTAAATAATAGTCAATACTACAAAAAGAATGCTGCAACTTTTAATGATTACTGGTTCTGTAGTGCATTGGATGCTTTATTGATGTGAAATCAGTCCAAACAACATACATAAAACTGGAATGAAGATTTTTTCCAATTGGCCATTCAGTTTTATTTTTTCTTTTCTTATTTCTAAAACTCTAGCCTTGAAGGTAATTAAATTTATAAAAGAAACCACATTATGGGTGTCTTAACACAAAACAAGTACTCCAGGTTCAGTGGCCATATGATCTAAATAACAACTATCACCAGCACGTTATAGCTATCAATCAGCACCAATCTATTCAACAATCAGCCGTAGTAGCCTGACAAAGAAGTATATAAATATGTATGGATATCTCATCAGACAACATCAAAGCTCTAGTTTGTTAGAAGCTGCCTGATGGTGCTCAGTTCATGTGCATAACTATGTGTTAAGTGGCTTCTGTAACCGCAATCTGATGGCTGACATCTGCATGCAGAAATTTTCCTCAGGGTACCATGAGTGATATGGTTAAAGATGCTTCTCAAGGAATCTCTTTTGTTTGCAATAACATAGCTGAATATGGAGGTGATCCTAACAGGTAGTAATATCATCTTTCCTTTTATTTATTTATTTGTTTATTTATTTATTTTGTTTTTACTAAAAGTTACATCTTTGTTAAACATGCTGTTCTTTTGGCTTGCTATTTCTAGAATTTTTTTGATGGGACAGTCAGCTGGTGCACATATTGCTGCTTGTGCTCTCTTGGAACAGGCAATCAAAGAGACCGGTGAAGGAGAGAGCACTTCTTGGAGTGTCTCCCAAATAAAAGCTTATTTTGGTTTATCTGGAGGGTAAATATATACTCAACACTAGTGAATTATGTATAACCTTCGGTTACAGTGTTTGGTTGATATATCATGTGATCAAATCTATGCCTTCTCATTTTATCGGAACGGATCTGAACAACTAGGCGAGATCTGCAGAAGAATGCCAAAAAGTGTTTACTTCTTGTTTCAGAATATCTATTAGAGTATTAGTTGTATTCTGCTAAGTGATTGCAGTGCAATTGGTTTGAATTTTTTATGGTATATGATATGATATTCCGCATCAAGGTTATTTAACATAAGGTTCATTGTTGTTTTATCAGTTACTTCTTCTGTAACTACTTTCAAATGCAATCAAACTCTAGTCTTATTATTTTTCTAATAAGAAAGCTTTAATTGCAGTTATATATGGAGTAGTAGTTCTTTTCATGACAGAGGTTCATGACCAATTGTCTTGTGAGTTAGATCCCTAAAAGTCCGCTTTCCACCCGTCATCTCTTATCCTATTTTTTCCCCACCTTCTCTTTTTTCTTTATTTTCATTCTCTTTTAGTTTTAAACTCATTCCTCTTGGATTTATTTGATTCTTCTACCCTCCTTATTTTAGAAAATTCAGTACAAATTACATCTTTTTTCCACAATTGAAACCCATTTAGTCTTGCTTCTTATGTTGTAATTAATGTTTTTTGTAATTGCAACACTTTATTCCAGTTTTAGGATGTAACTAGATCAGTATTGTCTTTTATCAATTCTAATTTTGTACTTTCAGCTGTAACTATGGTTCAATTAAAGCCAGTATTTGATTATCATGCTTACTTTTTCTCAGTATTGCTATTTTACTAAATTATAAGAATATCTGTAAACAGGTACAATTTGTTAAATCTGGTAGATTACTTTCATAATCGGGGTCTGTACCGTTCAATATTTTTAAGGTACATTCTTTATGGTATTCACTAATTTTCTAGTTATGCATATATTAACTTGAGTATGCCTTATTCTCTGTGTATCATCACATACAACTTATGATCTAATAAATATACAGCATAATGGAAGGGGAACAATCCTTACGACGGTTCTCTCCTGAAGTTATGGTACAAGATCCAAACATTAGTAGTGCAGTTTCTCTCCTGCCTCCTGTTGTCCTTTTTCATGGTACTGCAGATTATTCCATTCCATCAGATGCCAGGTTTGAATCTTCTCTAAAATAAAATAATTGATTGCACTTGACCTTTTTCAAACTAAAATGAAGTTTCTGATACTTGACTACAAAGCACTTGTTAATCTAGCTACAATGGCATAAAAATATAACTTCTGCATGGGGCCTTCCCTCACATAATTTGTTGGGTTTCCTTGAAATAGAACTGTCAGCCGGTAAAAAGACGAAATAATTCTGCAGCTACCATTAGAATAGAGGAGTGAGCGCTGAAAATTTTAATCTAGGCCTCATAGTTAAGCACAGTGTGCCTTGGTTACAAATATTAAAATTTATTTTGGCCCTGCTCATGGAGTAATTAAGTAACAGGATTCAAGCCAACTCAACAAGACCAGATACCATATCAAAACATAGAGCAGAAACAGAGTTGGGTTAAGCACAGTGTGTGTGTGTGTGTGTTTTTTTTTTGGGGGGGGGGGGAGCGTGGTTAGCATTTCTTGTAGGTTTCGAAATATTGGCAATTACCGATAAAAAACTACATTGATCAATTTTTTGTTTTTAAAGTGACTTGATAAAACTCACTGCAACTTACTTGTGCATGACAAGTCATTTCTGTCCATTTTTTCGTAGTACACAACCACTTATCCATACTTTCTCGGACCAGACTATTATAGTTGCAACTCTACCAAAGACATGTATCACAAAGATGAAAATCTTTTGAGGAAGTGGGAACCAATGTTTTCTTTCTCCCTACTAATGGGTATGGATAATAAGAGATCCAAATTTGGAAGCTGTTTGAAATGTGAATTAAGCAGATCCCTTTCATGCTCCATCTTCATGGCTATAAATAATTAGATCCAGTTTTTAGATTGCTTTCCATGCTCCATCTTCATGGCTGTAAAGAAATTGATCCAATTTTCAGATGGCTTTTGAAGTGTGATAAAACATGGCTTTTGAACTGTGATAAAACGGATCCCTTTCATGCTCCATGTTCACGACTATAATGAATAAGACCCAACTCTCAGATGGATTTTAAACTGTGAATGAGTGTTGATGTATGTATGACTAAGATTAAGTCCTACGTATAAAACTAACTTTGGTATTGAGCGAAGTTAAGATGCACATATTCCTCTGGGGTTGATTTGGATGTGGGCATAAGGGTCTCATTTTCAATAGGCCTGCTTTAGCTTCTTTAGGACAAAATATTCATGGGTTTGTTCTTATGTGCAGTAAAACTTTTGCAGAAACTCTTCAAAGAGTTGGAGTAAAAGCAAATTCAATTTTATATGAAGGAAAGACACACACAGATTTGTTTCTTCAGGTAAGGAATTGATAGCGCCATCTTTTAATTAATTTTGAACTCTTAAGACTGTTTGTTTGCGAGTATCATTGGGGGAATTTGAATATATATAAATTTTGCTGGTTAGACTGTTGGTCCTTTAATGTAGTCTTGCTCTACATTTGACACTAAATTTGTAATATTAATACCTCCCTCCCCCTTTGTGGTGTTTGATATATATTCAGCAAATATAGGGGCACTTGTCCTAATTAATTAGTGTCATCTTGATTAATTTTGGTTTTCAATTTCGTTTTCCCCTCCTCTTCTCGTTATTTTCCTGTTTTGTTAATTATGATGTTTCACCCGGTTGCAGGATCCAATGAGGGGTGGTACGGATGAGATGTTTGAAGATTTAGTTGGTTTAATTCATGATGGAGACCCGGAAGCCCTAGCCAAACATGCTGCCGCACCTCCCAGGAAACGTCTTGTGCCTGAATTCATGTTGAAGTTGGCTCGCAGTGTCAGCCCATTCTAACCCCTTGCATAGCCAGCTTACATGTCTGACCAAATATTTAGCTATTGTTAATTTACTCATTAGCAGTTAATGTTTGATTGAACAAACGACATAACTGAGGTTTATCGTAGTTGTGTAGAAAAATTAATGATACCAGATTCATGATGCAAATATGTAAATTTATTTATTTCATCAGGCTAAGTAAGCCAAGCAAGCTAACTTACAAGGACATACCAACTTACATGTCACACTGATAAAATGAAAACAGAATAATTAAAGCATATAACCATATATATAAATATCATCTTCCTCTCTCAGAGAGTCGTGCATTCATGTCCGTCGATCAATGGTACTGTTACTGCTTTGCTGCTGCTGCTGCTGCTGATTTCCCACCCTTGGTAGCCTATAAAAAATCAATTCAAAGTGTTTTAAAACCAACAAGACACCAACCAAATTACTAAGGAAATTGTTTTTGATTTATACGTACGTATTGCTCCATTTCTGTTCATGGATTTGGTTAGAATATAATCTAAACCTTTTGGATTCGCCACAATTTGTATTACGGTTGGTAGGTTTTAATAAAAATTTCGTCAGTTGGAGTATTAAAAAAAACATGCACACACAGCACACAGCACACAGCACACAGTACACAGTACACATATGAGTATATATGTATGTATTACTACTACCTTCTTCTTGGGTTCCTGAGTCTTTGGGGCAGCCTTCTTGGGGGCGGGCTTGGAGGCCGTAGCTTTCGCAGCCGTGCTAGTCGTAGTCTTGGCAGGCTCATTCTTGGCCTGTTGAGATCCAACAGGTTTTTCGGCCTTCAATGATGCCATTATATATGTGTAAATTTAGTAATTGATTGTTGGAGTGAGTACAATTTAGCCAGTAGTATGGATCAGAGTCTATTTATACTGAATTAAATTCCATTAATTAAGGAATTAGAATCACAGCTTCACAAGTTGTAGGGCTGGTTGGTGGAGGCAGTTGATTAGAGATTGTAGAATATTAGAAAGAATAAGTAGGCAGGCAGGTAGCAATAGCATGACCCTAAAATTATTCACGTACAGTAGTAACGGTATCATATTCTTGTTATCTGTAATATATAGTATTATTTAATAATACATATAAATATAATAATAATAAATTATGCAAAACAGAAATAATTTGTAAAATGAAAAAAAAAATATATAAATCCGAGTCATTTGAATTCACAGTCTCCTTAAAGCAAATTTATTCCCCCACAGATGCTAAGAGTTAATTGAATAATTGCTTCTCAAGATAAAACGGATTTCAATTCTTAATTAGTAACATTACAAAATTAAGAATTCATCGAACACAACTTTATGTTATGTACCGAACTTTTAATAATGATGCAAATGATGCATATAAATACAAATTATTTCTATAATAATGATGCATGCAACTTACAGTACAACACTTGAAGGAAATAAAGACACGTTACACACACTGCCAACAAAGAGAATGGAACAGGAACAGGGTTTTAGAGAATGGAACAGGGACGGGATTTTTTTAAAATTTTTTTGTCTTAAGAAATGGGGAATGAAACTTATATTTCGAAAACAGGGATTCCACATTCAATTTATAGAATATTTCCGACCGTTAGCATTCAACCGCTGACAAAACTAATAATTAATTAAATAAATCATCATCAAAATCACGACCACCCGAGTCAATTTTCTCATTCAAATCCTATTTCCAACAATCCCCCACATGAATGTAAAATTGGCTTTACAATATGCAAAATATGTTATGAATATGCAGACACTAGTTCGAGTACATAAGAAAAGATATTTCATCATGTTAAGTAGCCTAGTGGCTTTGAACTTGCCCTAGTAAAATCTATCGGATTTACTTGGCTAATCAGTAGACTTGATGTCTTTGAACTGTCAGCTTTTTGTGTAAACCAAGACAATAGAATTCACAAAATATCTCTTCAGACATAGTTGGTTCTCACGTTTGTGTTCATTTTGGCCTTGAAACACCTCTTGGTTCCATGAGTATATTAGAGAATTTAGCCTTCAAAATTCTCACAGAAGTGGCCCCCTTCTTACTCACGTAGGTGACTTCTATGAAGAGTATCCTGCAATACCCCACTTGAACATATTTCAAGATATAAAAGTCATTAAAAGCGTAACTTATCCTGATTCTCGCGGCAGATGTGCACTGTCTCATTTTAGGAATGGTTAGGAGTAAATATCTCCTCAGTGCTTTACTAAGTACTACATAGTTCGGTTTGCCCATTGAACCTAGATCTTGGGATCTCCAAATACCAGGTTGGGTTGCCACTATGACGACTCTTATTTAAACAATGAGCTTTAAACCCATTCCCTCGATGATTTTTTTTCACTTGCTTCTTGTTAAACCTTTTGTAGTTTGATCCATGATATTATCTTTTGACTTTATATAGTTAATTGAGATAATTCCATTTGAGAGCAATTGTCTAATCGGTATTATGTCTTCGTCAGATATGACGTGACTTATCAAGCTATATAAATGACTATGTGTTCTTCCAATTCATTGATTGGCTATCACAAAGTATACATATAAATTGCACAGTGTCTTGACCAATTTGGAATATCCTCTAAGAAATTACGGCCACTCAAACCTTCTCCACTTTGTCTAACGCAATGAATTCCGATTCCATTGTAGACCTAGCAATACACATTTGTTTTGAGGATTTCCAAGATACCGCTGCACCTCCAAGGGTAAAGACATATCCACTTGTGGATTTTGAGTCTTTATTGTCAGATATCCAATTATCATCACTATATCCTTCTAATACTGCTGAATATCTTGTATAGTGCAGTCCATATTTTTTAGTATGTTTTAGGTATCCTAAAACTCTCAAAATTGCTTTCCAGTTATCTTTACCTGGATTACTCGTATACCTACTTAGCTTACTTACTGAATAAGCTATATCTCGGTCTAAAGATAGCCTCATGACATACATTAAACCGCCTATTATACGAGAATATTCTAGTTGGGATATGCCATCACCTTCATTTTTAGCTAGATGAAGATTTATATCAACTGAAATTTTATTCAGAATTATATTATACTTGTTAAAATTTTCAAGTATTTTCTCAATGTAATGAGATTGAGATAACATAATTCCATCAGAGGTTCTAAAAAACTTGATTCCTAAAATTATATCAGCAATCCCCAAGTCTTTCATATCAAACCTATTTGACAACATACGTTTTGTTGAGTTGATAACTTCATTGTTGCTACCCATGATTAACATATCATCCACATAAAGACAAACAATGACATATTCCTTTTGAGTGCTTTTGACATAAACACATTTGTCACACTCATTGATTTTAAATCCATTTGATAACATAGCATTATCAAATTTCTCATGCCATTATTTTGGTGCTTGTTTTAATCCATACAAGGATTTAACAAGTTTGCATACTTTCCTCTCTTGTCCAGGAGCAGTGAAACCTTCAGGTTGTTCCATATATATTTCTTCATCTAATTCACCATTTAAGAATGCAGTCTTTACATCCATTTGATATATTTCAAGTTTATTTAAAGATGCTATTGCTATTAGCATTCGAATAGATGTAATTCTTGTAACAGGTGAATAAGTGTCGAAATAACCAAATCCTTCCTTTTGTCTATAGCCTTTAACAACAAGCCTTGCTTTATATTTATCAATTGAGCCATTAGCTTTCATCTTCTTTTTGAAGATCCATTTATACCCTAAGGGTTTGGAACCAGGTGGAAGGTCCACCAATTCCCATGTATGATTTTGCATAATGGACTCAATTTCGCTTTATTATTGCTTCTTTTCAATGAGAAGCATCCGGAGAGGAGAGATATCGCTTCTCAGACGCGTTCGAGGATCGCTTTTCAACAAAAATGTTAGAAAATCCCACCAAAAGACGTTGAAGTCCTTGCCTTTTTTACTACGCTCTAGGTTCATCCAATACGACTCTTTGTGTATATTTTCGTGATTATTACTAAGTAGCATCCAAAGGTCTTTTGTTTGAATTTGAATCTTATTTCCATTATATGGAAAAATATTCTCAAAGAATGATGCATCTCTTGATTCAATAAATGTATTAACATGAATATCGTTAATTTCATTTATGAACAAGAAAGCGATAAAGAACTTCTTTATTATTTGCATAACCAATGAAAACACAGTCAATTATTTTTGGTCCTATCTTAACCCTTTTAGGTTTAGGAACCATCACTTTTTCTAGACACCCCCACACTCTTAAGTATTTGTAGCAAGGTCTATGACCTTTCCATAATTCATAAGGTGTTTTGTGAGTTTTCTTATGAGACACTTTATTAAGAATATAATTGGCAGAAAGCAAAGCTTCCCCCCACAAATTCTTGGGTGCTCCAGAACTGTTTAACATAGCATTCAACATTTCTTTCAATGTTCGGTTCTTGCATTCAGCAATACTGTTAGATTGAGGTGAATAAAGAGCGGTAGTTTGGTGAATAATACCATGAGTAGAGCATATCTTTTCAAATGGTGATTCATATTCACCACCTCTATCGCTTCTTATTGCTTTTAATCTTTTTTTTTGTTGATTTTCAACTTCATTTTATAAAGTTGAAACATTTCGACAAATTTCATCTTTGCTTTTTAAGCAAATATACATAACAATATCTTGTGCAATCATCAATAAAGGTTATGAAATATTTTTTCCACCTCTAGTTTGCACAAACTTTAAGTCACATATATCGTGTGAATTAAATCTAGAGGTTCAATTTTTCTTTCAATGTAATGAAAGGGTAATCTTGTCATTTTGATTCCACACAAATTTCACATTTATGTTTTAGATTAATATCAAATTTAGGCAAGAATTCTAAATTAATTAATCTACGCAAAGTATTATAATTAATATGTCCTAATCTAGCATGCCATATATTTGAAGACTCTAACAAGTAAGTTATAAGAATTAATTTTATTATTATCAATAGACTTGATACAACATAATATAACATTCATCTTAAAGAGCCCATCATTCATGTAGCCCTTTCCTACAAACATATCATTCTTTGTAAGTACAAACTTATCAGACACAAACACCAACTTAAAGCCATTCTTGCTCAGTAGTGACCCAGAAACTAAATTCTTACGAATATCTGGTATATGAAGCACTTCATTCAAAGTCAGTTCTTTGTCAGATGTCATTTTTAGTACAATTTTTCCACGTCCTTGAACCTTTGAACTTGAGGAGTTTCCCATAAAGAGTTGATCATCATTTTCTACTGGTTTGTAAGTAGAAAACATCCATTTGTTGGAACAAATGTGGCGAGTAATACCTAGTGTCCACGTGCATCACTCTTTTGTGGTTTCCTACCAAGTTACATTCAGATATAACTGCACAAAGATTCACGTCTGAAACATCTTCAGAAAGCTTTTCTAGTTCTGTCACATTTGCTTGAGGCTTTTGTTCTTTCTTCAACTTCTTTAGCTTTTAACATTCATTAGATTTATGTCCTGGAATGCCACAGTTGAAGCATTTGCCTTTGAATTTCTTCTTGGCCTTGAAAGTCTCTTTGCCTTCACGCTGCCTTTTGTTGTTGTTTGGCCTTTGTTCTACAACATTTGCTTTTGCTTCAATGAAATTCTTCCCACTCTTCTTCTCAGATCCTCGATTGTCCTCTTCAATCCTAAGTCGCACAATCAGTTCTTCAAGATTCATCTCTTTGCGTTTATGCTTCAGATAATTCTTGAAGTCTTTCCATGATGGTGGAAGCTTCTCAATCATTACTGCAACTTGGAATGATTCACTTAATGACATTCCTTCAGAATGAATGTCATGTAGAATTACTTGTAATTCTTGAACCTGAGTGATAACTGCTTTAGAATCTACCATTTTATAATCAAGAAATCTACCGACAATAAATTTTTTCATGCCAGCATCTTCAATTTTATATTTCTTATCTAAAGATTCTCAAAGTTCCTTTGCAGTTTGAATTGTACAGTACACATTATACAGTGTATTGTCTAATCCATTCATTACATAATTTCTGCAAAGGAAATCTGCATGTTTCCATGCATCAACAAGCAGCCCACTTTCTCCTTGTCGCTTTTCCCTTCAACAAGAGTAGATACCCTCTCTTGTAGTAAAACGAGCCAAATTCAATGTTGTGAGATAGAATAGCATTTTTTGTTGTCAACGCTTGAAATCAGTTCCATTGAACTTTTCAGGCTTTTCTCCATGAGACATATATACTCACGGCAGGAATGGTGCTTGTAGAAGCCATTTCTGTTATACAAATAAAGACTATTGTCAATAGACAGAAATAAATTTCTGTTTGTACAAGATGTAACAAATTTTATTTACAAATTTGTTTTTGCAGAATATTTATATATTAACACAATAATATATCTTAGCAATTAAAATAAACTGTTATATAAATTTGAAAATAATAACAGAATAGTATCTATTAATATGCAAACAATTTTTATTTACATAAAACACTACTACAATTACATAATATATATAAACAAAATATTATATATCTATATATTAACATGCAATATTTATAAACATATAAACATAACATGCATGCAGTAGGTAATATATAACATATATATATTCAACAAACATGTAAAAACAAATGCAACAGTGTATTTGCAGAAGTCAGTAACGAAGTCAGTAACATTAATTTGTGTACTTTAATGTTGCATATATTAGCATATATTATAACGAAGTCAGTAATATTAATTTTAGTAAAACAAATTAACAGAATATTACTGACTATTAAGATAGGATTAACAGAATATTAATATTCTAGAACCCGAATATTAAAAATAGTAACTATTAAATATAGTATTAATTTCCAGAAAATAATACTACAATTATAAAATAAATTAAATTTTATTAATCACTAAACCGTACAAGAAAAAAAATAAAAATCAATAACGTGAGTTAATGCCAGAATAAAGTGATAACTATCATGCAAATAAAGTTCCTGATATTCAAATAAAGTGAATTACAAATCCATAATTATCATGCAAATTCAGGAAACTAAAAAACGCAAGTAATGATACTGTTGAATATAGGAAATCAGGCAATGAATTCTAGAATACTTTTAATAATATATGAACATGATATCAAATATTACATGCACCATGCAAACTGACTGCACTTATTGCAGGAAATAAAAACTTACTGCACTCATATTATATGCCTTACTTGCAGTACTAACAATTACGCAGGATTCGCGAATAACCATTTGCTATAATTACAATTACAGAAACAATACTATAATTACAGAAAAGTAAATTTGTTTTAAGATTGTTATCTGTAATATATAGTATTATTTAATAATACATATAAATATAATAATAATAAATTATGCAAAACAGAAACAATTTGTAAAATAAAAAATATATATATAAATTCGAGTCCTTTGAATTCACAAAGTCTCTTTAAAGCAAATTTATTCTCCCACAGATGCTAAAAATTAATTGAATAATTGCTTCTCAAGATAAAACGGATTTCAATTCTTAATTAGTAACATTATAAAATTAAGAATTCATCGAACACAACTTTATGTTATGTACCGAACTTTTAATAATGATGCAAATGATGCATATGAATATAAATTATTTCTATAATAATGATGCATGCTATAATAATGATGCATGCAACTTACAGTACAACACTTGAAGGAAATAAAGACACGTTACACACACTTTGCCAACAAAGAGAATGGAACACGAACAGGATTTTAGAGAATGGAACAGGGACGGGATTTTTTTTTTATTATTTTTTTTTTTTCAGAAAATGGGGAATGAAACTTATATTTTGAAAACAGGGATTCCACATTCAATTTATAGAATATTTCCAACCGTTAGCATTCAACCGCTGACAAAACTAATAATTAATTAAATAAATTCGTCTGTCACGACCACGATCCGACTCAAGTTAATTTTCTCAATCAAATTCCATTTCTAACAATTCTTTGCTTAGCATTCCGTCTTTCATAATATTATTATATTGTTTGGTGGATATATGAATATATTTCATTCTACTGAAATCATGTCTCTATATATATATGCTCCAAATAAGAATTAGAGTATTATTCTTTTAATTTCTCCTCTTTTGATATTAAGGGAAGGAGGGGTGAGAAACACCTCACACACACTTCCTTTATAATAATATTTTTTTGAAAAAGTATAAAACATCATTTGTACATAACATGCATATGGGAGGGACATGGAGTGTATTCAATTGCACAAGAACCACATCATTTTTATATAAAAACTCATGCAATTATATACGATGACGTCTCTCACCTTCCTTTTTGCTTAATAAAATTAAGTGTTTAATATTTAGTATTGAAAAAACATTCATCTAAAAACATTATACATAAGTTGTCTTAACTGTACAAACTTTAATTTTAAAGAAAAAAAGTCAACAACCAAAGGTATAAATATTCCTTGGAAGAAAAAAAAAGATTGGGATGATTTACCAAATATTTGGTTTTATTCAATTAAAAAATAGTCCAGTTCTAAAAAAAATGAATTACTTTTTTTTATTTGAAATATTAAAGTTTGACATGACACTTGCATATAATTTTTTCAAATGTTCTTTATCAAAATTAAATTAAATGTTAAATATTAGAATTATTATTAGGCAAATTAAAAAAATATATATCAAAGTGTATATATCCTATAAACCTAATAAATTATTATTTCTATTATTATTGTTTCTACTATTATACTTATACTACTATATATATTATGATGAAATCTAAAGAATAAATAACAATGACACTTAAGAACCTAGCTAACGGATTCCATTGAGTAGGTAATTTTATACATCGAGCTCTTCATGTTTATATATGTAGAGTACGTTCAGGAATCAGGATAACATAGCAAATTAGGTACTCAATGTTGGGTCATAATATTTCTCCTATCTTTGGTAGGATAGATTGGGCCCATTTATCAAGATAATCTATTGGGCTTTTATTATTAAGTTTTATTTTACTCTTTGAGCCCATTTATTGTGTCAACTTTATTTAATTCTATTGGACCGGTCGCACCAAAGAGATCGACCCATTAGATATTTTAATATCTCACATTGACTTGTGATGATAAAGAAGCATGACAATGACCAATCCTCCCGCCATGCATTAATGTGGATGGGATCATAACCTACCGACGGGGAGAAAAACAGCGGCCAAAAGCGATGAGATAAACCCGGTATAGTCGGCCAGGGTCCATCGAGATCGGAGGGTGTCGTAAGTATGGCGGGTGTACGATAATCCAAGCAAAAGTAATATAACTTAAAGGAAGGAAGCCATCGTATGGAGGTATGTTCTCTCATATATCGATTACTCATATTCTCCTGCACCCACGATCGAGATTTTAATTCTCTCAATACACTAGACCATATATTCCTCCATTGTTAACCTTGTGAACACGTCTTAATTCTCACGCTTGAAGCTATCCCCGACGGAACCGTAATCAAGCTTTGATGTTGTTGTGTTTACTTGTATGCGGGATCGGGGACGTCTTACGTGATTGGGACGTGGAGAAAAGATCTTGGCGTTAACATTGGCGGCTTAGAAGGAGGGTTTTGAGTTCTAGTGTCATAAAAATTTTCAATCACAATCGTTTAACCTACTTGTAAGATGAGGAGGAGTAGGGATGGTACACCGGTAAGGCGCGCGATGGGTCATTGGCTCGTCATTTGCCTCGTGTTTGATGAAGGATCGTCTGGGTCCTTCCAAGAGTCTTTCACGAGAGCACGGCTTAAGCATAATTCAGGGATCTCCGTCAAAGATTCCCAAGGGCTGAAACGAAGATTGGTTTTGGGTGCGAATGAGGAGCGAGATCCTGAGTCGAGGATGAAGTGGAAGGCTCATGAACCAAGATTCATCATGTAAGTAGCCAAGAGATAGAAATTTTGCCAAGTTGGCGAAGATGGCGGACGACGAGCGAGAGACAGAGCCGTGGCGGTCCTATTAAAGCAAAGAGAAGATATAAGCCGACAGATGCTTGGTGGCGGAATTACAAGACGAAGCATCCAAATGCATGATCAATCACGAAAGACGCAGCTGGTGGCATAAGGAGGAGACTCGACGAAGGGGTAAGGAGTCAAGAGGTCCCTCATGGGTTTCTAGGATCATTCTCGAGTAGGAGAGATCGAGAAGAAGCAGAACTCCCACGGCCTCAAGAAGGCGATAATGGCCAAGCTTTCAAAGATCGAGATGATTATCAACAAAGGAGCAGGTCGAAGGATGTCATACCCGAAGTCCGGGTAATGGACTATCAACGTGATCATTCTCACCACAAGGAAAGAGTTGTGTACCGAAGCAGATCAAGAAGTCCTCTAAGGCCATTGGATCGGCCGGAGGGGGTCGATCCTCTCCAGAGACATAATATTGTTCATGAGAAAGAGGCTTCTCCAAGCCTGAAGGCGTTGATTTTCTAGTAAAGGAGCTTAAAGAGCTTAGAAAACAACCGTTTGGTCCAAGAGAGTGAAGGACGCCCGGAAAGAAAGCATCCCTTTTTCCTCAAATTTATTCTCAAGAAAAGGCGGATATCACTAAAAAATGCCTCGCATGGAAAGTTACGATGGAACCGGAGATCCTTATGACCATAGCCAGGCGTTCGACCGACTAATGGACTATTACGACTTCACTGATGCTGCCAAGTGCCACACCTTTGTTACAACGCTCAGAAAAGATGCGAGACAGTGGTTGGGAACTTTGCCTTCAGATTCCATATCCTCATGGACCGAACTTTGTGATAAGTTCCATGCTCGTTTCGGAGCAACCTGAAGAAGAGGAAAGCCCACGGGTTCTTTTGCATGATTCGGCGGTTCTTGCCAAATCTTTGGGCGATGTAAGAGGTTCGTAGAAGCGTTGGTTCGTGTCCGATCTTAATGACCTCCAGGCTGTAGGTTTGTTCCAGAATGGATTGGATCTGGTCAAGTCCGAAAAGTTGGTGAAGAAATTGATGTTCAATCATCCGAAGAGCTTGGCCGAAGCCTTTGACAAAGCAGAAGGTTACATCGTTGTGGAAGAAGCTATGAATGACCTAAAAATCCTCTTTCGGTCGGGGAAAAGAGTCGGTGGCTCCTAAGCCCAAGTTGAACAGAGAGGAGAATCGGGGGTATAATGATGATGGACAGAGGCGCTTCAAAAAGTACAACAATTCTGGCGGCGAGGAAGCGGTCCATCCCTCCGCTCCGACTCCGAAGGTGAATAAGATCTACACCAAACTAAACACCGATAGATCAATAATTTTGGATCGATCGAAACCAACCTTTCTTTGAGCCACCCCGTGATAATTACCGAATGGCGGGTAACTCTCGTAAGTATTGTGGCTATCATCGTCACCGCCACGCCACACTAACGAAAGTGTTGCAATTTGAAAGACTTTGTGGAGAGGAAGATTAAAGACGGCTTGTTGGTGCGATGATGTGGTAGTAAATAATCGTTGAACGTTAACCGTCTTTGCTCAGACGGCTCAAGGGCTCCAATATCGCCGCCGAGGCGGAGTTATCGATGTGATAACCGGGTGGGTCCGCGGGGAAGTTGATAGGAAAGAAGAGAAGGGCTTACTGAATTCGGTCATGACTATGACAGATGTTCCCTCGAAGCAGATAGACCATTCCCGGATCGTCGTATCATTCACCGACGCCGATTATCCTTCTCCGAGCCCATCGAGCCGCATGGGGGCTTCTCGGTGATCACAAATATGAAGTGGGCACGGTGGACATGAAGCGCGATGATGATAGACAATGGATCTTCGATGAGATATCCTCAGTATGCCCATGCCTTATCGGAGGATGCACCTCGACGCGTAAAATGGAGGTCGGGCGGAAGCTCTTTATACTGGCTTCAAAGAATGATCCCGTAAAAAGTAGCGAGCACTATTGAACTCCGGTTGTCTTGCACAAAGCCCAAAGAAGTCGAAATAGTGTGTAAATTCTATGTTGTGCCGTTGATTCAAACTTAAACGCTTATACTTTGGGGAGACTTACTTTAATCTGCTCTCCAAGTCGTGACCTCCATCCTCATTTCAAAATCAAGTTCCCACTACCATGGAGTAGGAGAGGTGGCGGGGGACTTGGATCCGCCCGACGATGCTATCGGAATCTTTGTTATTTCCTCCGAGTGGGGTCAAGAAGCAAAAGCGGCGATGAATTGAGATTGAGCCCTTTACCGAAAGTAGTTCCGACCGATGGTGATTCCTGCTTGGGAGACGGAGGAGGTCGAGTTGATCATTGGAAAGCCTCGACAAGACCGTGAAGAAGATCGGTTCGGGCTTACTGTAATCTCTTCTGACAAACCTTATAGAGTTGTTCTTGCTGCTTATCGGATATTTTTGCATGGGAACCGAAGGACATGCCCGAGTTAAGCCGGGAAAATAGTGAGCACGACTGAATGTAGATCCTCAAGAAGCCGTTAAATGAAAAGGCGGATCTTTACCGGCGACGACGTAAAATCATTGATGAGGAAATAAAGAAAGTGTTGGTCACGCCGACTTCATCTATGAAATTGATTATCCCGAGTGGATGGCGAATGTGGTGTTGGTGCGAGCGAGAATGGAAAATGGCGGGTTTGCATCGACTACACCGACCTCAATAAAGCTTGCTCAAGGACTTTTATCCTCCGCCCCATATTGATCGACTTATCGATGCCACTTGGGTATGCATTACTAAGCTTTATGGATGCTTTTTCGAAGTTATCACCAAATATCCATGCGTAAAGAGGACATCCCAAAGACCGCGTTTATTACACACCGTTCGATTGTCGCGCCTGAAGAAGATGACTTTTGGCCTTATAAATCTTTGGAGCCACTTACACGGAGAATGATGAACTTCATCTTCGATAGCAAAATTTGGGAAGAACATGGAGGTATCGTTGATGACATGATTGTGAAAAGCATGACGCGTTCAGAGTCATTTGGACGATCTGAGAGGAATGCTTTCAGATCGTCTGTCATCGCTAACTAAGGCTTAATCCGGCCAAATGCACTTTCTACCTCGGTGCAAGGGAAGTTTCGGGTTATCTTGTTAGTCAAAGGGGTATCGAGGCCAACCTGCAGAAGATTCAGCCATTCTTGATATGAAGACTCTCGATCATTCAAAGACGCCCAACGTCCCGAATCGGGCAGATTGCAAAGATTAAGGAGGTTCGTCGCCAAATCTGCGCAGAGAGGTGCCTTCCTTTCTTTGATACTTTAAAAGGGGTAGAAGAATGCGAAGACGTTCCAGTGGACTTCAGATTGTGAAGACGCATTCCAGAGCATAAAGGCGTATCTTTCTCGGCTCCTTTATTGGTGAAACCCATTCCAAAGAGAGACCTTATATCTCAGATCTCCGCAAGTTCGTTGGCGGTTGGAAGCGATCTTTGGTTCGGGAGATCAATGGAAGACAAAGATCCGATCCTATTATGTTAGTCACGTCTGCGAGAGATCTCAAACCAGTATCCAAATATTGAAAAATTTGCCTTCGCTTTGATAATTGCTAGTAGGAAGCTTGGCAAGATTTTCAAGGTCGGCTCTAGTTTTGTCTACACCGATCAACCATTGAAGAAGGTGATGGGCGGGCCGAAGTTTCGTGAAGGTTAGCGGCGTGGACAATGGAGTTATCACAGCTTTTCATCGAATATCATCCACGAACCGCTATCAAAGGCCAAGCTTTGGCCGATTTCATAAGTAGAATGTTCGTTCACGTAGCAGATGCCGAAGTTACCGAAGTCTGAATCCTCCGATCAGCGATTCATAGATTCTTCAACAGGATCGAAATGTTTGGACCCTATATGCAGATGGTTCTTCTACCCTAACTGTTAAGTAAGGTGAATTATCTTGACAAGTCCGGACGGGTTCAAAGTTCAACAGCCATCGATTTGGATTTAAAGCGACCAACAACGGCCGGTATGAAGCGAGCAGTTAAGCGGGTGTTCGATTGGCAAAAGAGTCTGCAGAGGTCCTAACCTTATCATCTACAATGACTCTCGATTGGTTGTCAAGCGATTATCGGGGACTATGAAGCTCGTGGGAATCGAATGATCAAGTATTTGGCGAGTTAAAGGACCGACCGCAGATTTTCGCTTCAGATCACAATTTCGGTAGCATAGAGCGTAATGACAATTTTATCGCCGATGCATTGTCAAAATTGGCTACTACGGATGCGAGATGTTTTAACGGATCGGTTTACTTGGAAGTTCTCGCAATGACCAGTAGTGTTCAAAGATGAAGTTGTGATGTGTCGAATCTAACTAATCACTGGATGACCCCTACATCGAATATTTGGCGATGGCGTCCTTCCTTCCTGATCGATGATAAAGCAAAGAAGATCAAATACAAGAGCGCCAACTTTATTCTTATTGATGGCGATCTTTACCGATTGGCCTTTTTCTTCACCATTCTTTGAAGTGCTGGTCCCATCCGGAGGCGGAATATGCTTCTTCGGGAAGTTCACGAGGCATTTATGGTGATCATATGGTCGCTAAATCTTTGGCTTACAAAGTACTTCGACAAGGATACTATTGGCCTACAATTTTCAAGGAAGCTACAGAGTATGTCAAGAAATGTGAAAAGTGTCAACTCAACAAATCGAGATCTCATTATCACCACTTTGAGCTATACTCGATTTTATCTCCTATACCCTTCGCTGTCTGGGGGGTAGATATATTGGGTCCATTGCCTAAAGCTAAAGGTCAAGTTAGTTTTGTCATAATTGCTATTGATTACATGACTGAGTGGGTAGAGCGAAGCCGCTTTGCTTAATTACTTTTGAGCAAGAATGCTTAAAGTTCATAAAAGAATCCGTAGTGTTTCGCCGGGATCCTAGAGTATTAATATCGGACAACGGACGTCGGTTTGTGGGATCAAAATTTGAAGCATTTTAAAGGAGTCAGATTCAACATAAGAAGACTTCTGTGGCTCATCCACAAATCGAATGGCGAAGTTGAGGTGACCAACAGACGTCAAATCAGGATCAAGCCACAGACTAGATGAAGCTAAAGGAAGATGGCGGAGGAGAGTTTCAGTCAATGTTGTGGGCTTACTGGACTACACCAAGGACTACCACTGAGGGATTCACCCTTTCGACCGGCTATGGTAATCGATGCCTTAGTCCCCGTCGAAATCGGATCTCAAGTCTTGGTCGATCAATACAAAGAAATATACAATGACGAAGGATGAAGGCCAATTTAGATCTACTAGAAGAAGTTAGAGGTTGTTTCTACTTAAATTGGTCAACTTATCAACGAAGAGTAGCGAAGCATTACAACAAAGGAGTCAAACTTCAGATTCAAGTAGAGACTTATTCCTCGCAGAAGCCGAAAGCTTCTACACCTCAAAATACGGAAAGTTAATGCCAAACCGGGAAGGACCATATGAGGTGATCAAGTATCCAAACAAGGCACTTACCTAAAGGGCATTAGATGGTTCCGAAATCAAAAACACTTGCACGCGCGCAGCTTGAAATACTTTCAATAAAGATCAAGTCGGGTTCATCTAAGTTCAGATATTATCGCTCATTATCAATAAAAGACACTTTTTCACTATTGATCCTGGTCCTATTTTGTCCTACTAGTCACTATGGTGTAAGGAGGTATGGTAGGACTTCATTGCCATTCGATGGCGACCCATTTGTCGTTTCTACCCCGAGTGGTAGATTTAAGGATCCTATATTGATTTTACCAGGTGGTAAATCAATGGTCACTATCGATCCCGGTCCTATTTTGTCCTACGGTCACTATGGTGTAAGGAGGTATGGTAGGACTCATTGGCCATTCGATGGCGACCCATTTATGTCGTTCTACCCCGAGTGGTAGACGAAGGATCCTATATTGATTTTACCAGGTGGTAAATCAATGGTCACTATTAGTCCTGGTCCTATTTTGTCCTACTACCACTATGGTGTAAGGAGGTATGGTAGGACTTCATTTGCCATTCGATGGCGACCCATTTGTCGTTTCTACCCTTGGTGGTGCGAAGGATCCTATATTGATTTTACCGGGGTGGTAAGTCAATGGTCACATTGGTCCTTATATCTCGATCCTTATATCTCGATCCTTATATCTTGGTCCTTATATCTCGATCCTTATATCTTGGTCCTTAAGTCTCGATCCTTATATCTTGGTCCTTATGTCTTGATCCTTATATCTTGGTTTTCGTATAATTGTTTCATCCCGAGTGGTAAACAAATGACCGATCTCACACTTCGGAGCCGATGAGTATTTGGTACTTTATTTTATTTAAGTGTTGAGTTCGAATGCCTCGTCCCCTTAACATCACTTTATCTGTTACATGACATGTTTATCTGTTATATGACATGCTTAATCATTTGAAGTTAAATCCTCGAAAGGGTTTTTTGTATACTTGTCCATATAAATTCATATTGAAGTATTGACATAAAATAAAAAGTACACTGAAGTCATAAGGAAGAAAATCATTTCTCATTAATATTTAAATTCATTTACAAACAAGGAAATAAACATAAAATTTCTGAGATATTCATAATAAGACCTAAGACAATCCATAAATCGGTGCTTGGTAGCTCCATCATCATCCAGAAGAGTCCAGTCCAGTGAGGATCTAAGTTAGCCTTGATCAACCTTTCCTTGCTAAGACTTGGCCAGAGCTCGTAGCTTTCTTTGTGAATCCTCATGATTTCTTCGTTTATTTCGTCTGAAGTTCTATACTCTTCACAAATTTCTTTGCATAAGAGCATCGCTTAAAGGAGGCCCAAGGTCCCAAGAGCCTTGAGTTCTCGGATCTCTTGCTCGAGTCTGCTGCCAGATATTCATTGAAGCTTTTCATCCCGCTCCATCTTACGGATCGTCTTGGTCAAGATTTTGGCGTTGGACTTCAACTCCTTGATCTTATTCATCCTCGGTTCACTCCTCCGAACTAAGTCGACGTTCATGTTGACAATTTCAAAGACATCTTGAGCCTTAATCGACTTTAGTTCTTCCTTGAGGCCTTCACTTCTCCCTTAGCTTTGGGCTAACTCTTTCAAGACCTTCATTAGTATGAAGAAGGCCTTCACGATGAGTCCTTTCCCGAGCCAAGGCGATTTCGGGAGGAATTTTCCTTCTTTAACGATTCCTCCTCGGATTCAGCTTGGAGAGATCTGGGACGCAGACGTCCGAAGACAACATTTGCCTGTTCATGTTCAATGTTATTCAATCAGCTTCAGATGTATGAGTATGAAAGTAAGTAAGCAAAGGAAGAGAAGAATCATTTACCCTAGCCAAGTAGCTTCATGCCTCACCGAAGCAAATCCCCGTTTGAACTGTTCCCGAACCGATGGTCATCGGTCTCACGAACAAAGGCCTCAAACAGTTGAAAGGGGAAGTTGGCATTAAACCGAGGCCACATAGTCGGTGAACCCATGGCATCATGCTGAAATTCGGATGTCATTGATCCTTGAGAGGAGGCGTATAAAATGGATCATGAATCCGGTGAAGGATCCGCGTGCATTGCCTCTGAAGGTGATCGAGATCGGTGGCATTGGCTCGGGGAGTTGAAGAAGGTTCGAAGTCGAATCGAAATTTGACCGTCCAAGGTCGCTTTTTTTTTTCGGAACGGAGAAGTGGTTTGCTCGACCGACACCTTCGGCCAGTGTTGGGGTTTCATTTAATGGGCCGGATGTTGAAGGAGGAGGAACGCGAGTTAAATCTTCGTGATGAGAGGAATTATTTTGCTTCTCGATTTTTTAGCACGAAGGACTTTCGCCCGATCGTGTGGAGGAATGTCAAGGAGACTCCTCTTTCTTAGATTTGGTTCAGAAGTTGGTAGAATTGGTTCAGAAGTTGGTAGGGTTGATTCAGAGGTTGTTGTGGGTTCAGTTGAAGGAATCGTTTGTGGGTTTACCTCCCAAAGTACTCTCCTCGCCGCTTCCGATTTATCTCTGAGAGTCCAGCCTCTTTTGGCGCGCCTTCTTCCTTCTATGAGGTCGGAGGACCGCCGGGGATGATAGGATTGTCACGACAGGGTCATCATCCCGAAGGGAGTTGTTGTTGGCTGGCTCTAAGGGGGAGGTTCGATTCGGGAAGGCTCCTCATTGTGGAGTTCTTCATTTGCATCAAGAATCCTCCCCGCCAAGAAATCTTCCAAGTCTTTTACTTGAGGAAGTTGGTTTGATCAAAGACACCGCAAATAATCACAAGTTAAAATCTGTACCACATAAACATTTCAAAAATTATATCACGAATGGTCCAAGACTTACGTTTATGGTCATACAACCATGCTTGCTTGGTCGAGAGAGTGAAGCTCCACTCTTGAGAAGGATTTTATTCATGAAGTCGCCCATCTCCTCACACGCCCCTGGGATGTCACCGTCAGCAGAGATACGTCCAAAGTGGTCCAATCGGGAAGGAAGAGATTCGGGACCAATGAATGACGAAGAACCATTTCTCGTGCCATCCTTTTGTTGCTTTCGAGGGGTGCTCATCGAGGCCTCTTCTCGAATTTTAAGTTTGGGCGTGGGGAATTTGTTTGCTCAAGATTTTGAACCCTCGTTCTCGGGATCCGCCAAATAGAGAAGAGGGTAAAGAAGAGATCAACAGTAGGGGTAACCCTAGTTCATGACGTAAGCGATGAACGCCAATATATGGATATAGGAGTTGGGCACCAACAAGCATGGGTTTACTCCAATAAACCCTAGGAGGTAACTATGAAGGCGTGGAGGGTAAAGCGAACCCCTTTTCCAAAGCAGTAGTCGGCATGGCGACCCATCCGTCTCTGTCATTTGGTACATTCGCTTCCTCGCCAGATGGAGCCCTCATATAAAAAGTTATCCTAACATGATACCGAATCCTAGAGTTCGCGATTCATTCGTAAAGCGGTGGAGGTGATGTTGGCACGAGGAAATTGTTCCCATCCTTGAAGAAATCGATGGGAGATGGTGGATTGGCACTTGAACCCCTCGTTTAGGGTTTCAGCGAGAAGAACTTGAAGGGTTTTGGCTTGGATTCACCATTGTTAAGTTTGTTGAAAGCTAAAGAGAGGTTTTTCCGAGAGAAGGAAGAAAGCTCAAAGGTTCGAATTTCAAATCGATGAGGTAAAACCGCCAATTTTGGTGAGGTTTACCTTTTATATTGACGCACATACACGCGGAATGGTAAAGCGCATTTAATGTCGATAATAATGGGAATTAAAGTGGAATACGTTTGGATGACCTTTGAATATCTTATCGATTGGGCTCGATTGTTGGATCTCTATCTTATTGGCCCATGCCGCTCGATTCGAGATCCTTTATCAAATTGGGCTTATTGCTCCGGGTATCCACTATCCAGGTCCTCCTTATTCCACTTCGTTATGATAAAAGTGGGTATGATCCACTTATTTCCTATTTTGAGCCTTTATTAAATTCTAAATATCATGAATCTTATGTAGTTTTCCATTAAACATTTTGTTTAACTAAAAAACTAGGGGGTAATTTTGGGTCATAATATTTCTCTCATCTTTGGTAGGATAGATTGGGCCCATTTATCAATATAATCTATCGGGCTTTTATTATTAAGCCACGAGACTCTTTTCGAGCCCATTTATTGTGTCAACTTTATTTAATTCTATTGACCGGGTCGCACCAAAGTGGATCGACCCATTAGATATTTTAATATCTCATTACTTTGACTTGTGATGATAAAGAAGCATGACAATTGACCAATCCTCCTCGCCATGCATTAATGTGGATGGGATCATAACCCACGGTGGGAGAAAACAAAGTGCCAAAAGCAAGAGATAAACTGGTATAGTCAAGTAGGTCCATCGGATCGGAGGGTGTCGTAGTAGTATGGGTGGCACGATAATCCAAGCAAAAGTAATATAACTTAGCAAGAGAAAGCCATCGTATGGAGGTATGTTCTCTCATATCTTGATTACTCATATTCTCCTGACCCATGATTGAGATTTTAATTCTCTCAATACACTGAGACCATATATTCCTCCATTGTTAACCTTGTGAACACGTCTTTAATTCTCACGCTTTGGCTATCCCAAGCGGACGAACCGGCCACTTTTTCTGTTATTCGTGTTTCTATTATCAGCAGATCGGAGACGTCTTACGTGATTGGGACGTGGAGAAAGATCTTGGCGTTAACACTCAACAAGCGCAATATGTATATTCTTAAGATGTTGTGCTTATAATTAATATCATTTAAAATTACTCTCCTAATATCAACATACAGTAAAACCTCTATTTAAAAATAGACTTAGGACCAAACTATTTGTATTCTAATTGAGAGGTTATTACTAAATAGAGGTATTGGTATAAAATATTTTCCGAATACCCAAAAATATCTACTTTAACAAAAATATCAATAAGAAGTCCCTAATAATTATTATTCAAAAAATATTTATGCAATGGGAAAAAATTAAAGAAAACATAAATTATTTATATTTTCAAACTAGGAAAGTGTAGTCTTTTATAGGAAATGTAGTCTTTTATAGGAAAATGTGGTCTTTATAAGAAATGTAGTCCTTTATATGAAAATGTAGTCCTTTATAGGAAAATATAGTCCTTTATAGGAAATGTAATCTTTTATAGAAAAATGTAATCCTTTATAGAAAAATGTAGTCTTTTATAGGAAATGTAGTCTTTTAAAATTAATATTGTCTCTCTCTCTATATATATATATATATATATATATATATATATATATATATATATATATATGAAATTATTATATAGAGATATAGTTTCTTAATACGGGACTTAAAAAGTACTCCCTCTGTTCCTAAAAGATTGTCGTTTTAGGAGAAAAAATTTGTTCCAAAAAATTTGTCGTTTACAACTTTCGAGGAGAATAAATTATTTACTTTCTTATATTACCCCTACCTTCTTTTATTGTCCCAAGAAATTATCTCCCTTGTATTAATAGTTTTCAATTTTCCATAAAAGATAGTGATGGAATTTCAAACAAATTTTACTTGGTAAATGACACTTCCTTAATCCATGTGCTAAAACCTTAAACGACAATCTTTTAGGAACGGAGGGAGTATATAACATACTACAATTTAGAAGTTATTCCTATTTATAACTAGCCCAAATTGGGACCATTTTTATAATATTATAGAGGTTATTCTTATATAGAGTATTCCTAAATAGGAGTTTTACTATATATATATATATATATATATATATATATATATATATAGAAAAATATATGTACATAAACATGTATTACACATGATTATAATGACGATTTTTTTTTGGCTATAAATGACGGTTTCACCCGTCATAGCTATTACAGGCTATAGCGACAGTTCTACTGTAATAGTCCAAAGAATCCGTCGTCATAGCCCTCTTATGTAATATACAAATGTGTATATACATATAACCCTATATAATATATATATATATATATATAACTTTATATAATTATATTTACATATATGTAAATATATAAATTTTATATATACTAACAAACATATTACCGAATAAATAGAAATATATGTAATACAATAGATCTTTTTATATTTAATATTTTAATAATTAATATTTTTTTGAGAAATCAATTTCGTTTCAAAGTTTAGAAATACAATTATCTTATTTATATATATTTTTAATTTTGTTAAAAATTAAAAAAATATAAGTCATTCATGATTTATTCATTTTTTGTTTTTACATTTGACAAAATTAAAAGGAAGATAATAGAACTAAAAGACTTCAAATAGCAATGCTTTATAAACTACGTTGTTAATTCTTATTCTTTATTTGAAGCATTCTAGTTATTGTTAAGAAAAATATTATTTTTGTGTTAATTTAATTTGAATAAAAATAATACTAATTAATATTTTCAATTTGTGTAATGTATATTTTTTTTAATCTAAATATATTTTTGCACCTGCAACCGTAAAAAACCGCATGTTGCGGTCCCCTAGTTTCTCATGATTTTTTCCCTCAAATTCTAATTATGTTTTCCAATTCCTATATTTTTTTAATGTTTGAATACAACTATAATAATTAAATTAGATGACATTACACTAATCTGTTTTATAAAAATATGCACAGCGCAATAAATAAATAAAGAAAGAAAAACATACCAGTGCTTCTCTGAATTAATTAAGGTCTTAATTATGTAATCAATTTTCAGAACATGTTGATCAGTTAATTTCCTTAACTTATACAACTCATACATTTCAATATATAATCCTAGCTCAAATCTTTAATTAGTTAATTACTAAGAACATTATACATATATATATATATATATATATATATATATATATATATATATATATATATAGTTAATTAGTTAGTGAGTTTAATTTGGCTTCTCGTCCTCAAACCTATGTAAGCCAAAACCCTATAACTAACCAACATTGTAGTCAATGCAGCCACATCCCAAACCATATTACCGATTCCAAGAAATTTAATGGCTGGAAAATCTACTACCCTGCAGTGAACCCCTACGGCACACTCATAAACCTCATTTTCCGAATACTGAACTCCCACCAAAAGCTTGTAACAATAGTGAGTAAATGACATGTACTTCAACCAAGCTATAAATGGTGGTATTTGCTGAATGTAGTATCCTCCAACTAGTAAAAACACGAGCATGATCACCGACGAGAAAGCCGTGGCTTGTTTCACCTCCATTAGAATGGCTCCGAGGGCTAGGCCTAGTCCTTGAGCGACTAGCACATTGAAAAGTATAATTAAGAGGGTTAGTGTGAATGTGAGAAGAGATGGCTTGAGGCCGCCCATCCAATATGTAATGGTTACGAATGTAGTTGGGAGGACTAGCTCCATTGGTAGATCGCCAGCCATTCGAGCAAAGTAATAGGAAGAGAGACGATACATGCTCGAGGATCGTTCTCTCATTAGCATAGGCCTTTCTTGAGGGAATGCAAATATGGCATTGAATAGAGGGAAGAAGCCCCAAAAGATTGAGAAGAAGAAGAGAAGTCCCACCTGTAAAAAAAAATTAAACCTAGCTACCTTAATTTGTTATTTGCAAATAAATAATTAAATTGAAAAAGATATTGTTTGTGTACGAATTAATTAAAACCTTAAAGTTCACACACAAAAATCAAGAATTAAATCAAATAAGACTCTTATTTTTAATTTATACGTGGTGTTGAAATTAGATTGTTAGATCGGCAAGCTAGCTAATTAATTAAGTTACCTGATCTTGTATGTGAGATGTATCCGAATGCCACCATAAAAACCCTGAAAGAATAGAAACAGACATGACTTGGAAAATCCTGAGGCAAGAATATGATTCGTGTTTTCTCTCTCTTAGACCCCTTGTTAGCAACACCTTGAATTGCAACCACCAACTAGTAGTCCATTGATTATCAGAACCTGTACGTGTCACAGCTGGCTACTATTCAATATTTTATAAAGGTTGGCAAGCATGCATGTTACTCGAAAAGATTGCCGATCGATCAAATAGTAAGTACAAAACAGATAGAAGAGGCAGGCAGAACCCAGAGGTTCATGACTTACTTCTTGCGGGCAATGGTCCTCCAACAGGGTTTTGGAAAGTTCGACTGATCTCTTCCTTTACGAATGGATATATATTCTTTTTGTAAGATGATATTATTAGAGACTTTTTGATTGAATTCTGATCATCTGATCTTCCATGAAACTCCTGTGGCTCGTTTTGTTTTATATCAGGAGCTACGACACCTGGATTATTCCAAAGACTTTATCATCAAGTTAAAATATATTCCACAAGAATGTGAGGGAAAAAGAAAAAGAAACAAGATGTTGATATATAAGAGACAATGACCTAGTTTTTTTAATAAAATATTAAGGTTGCTTGATAAGGAACCACTTTTACCATAATTTTAAAATACTTTTCTATATACCAAAATTTTGGATTTAATTTTTATCCTGAAAATCAATTTTCTTTTTTCCCCCTTTTTTTAAAAAAAAATTAATGTTCAATTAAGTATGCTATGCAAACCTCAACACGGGTAAAATTAGAAAAAGTTAAAAAGACTAATTAATGAAACTCTAGTTTTTGGTTAAAAGCTTCATATATCTCTTAATTCAACCCCTGTTTTTAAAGAGGCACTTGCAGCCACTATTATTCACGTGTATACCCCTAGCTGAATAGGCCCAAAGCATCTCTATGAAGATTAAACTCATATATCTTCATATTAATTTATTTGAGAAAATTACATGATGCCTTCTAGACCACTACAACTTAAGTAACCCTTGGTTGATGTCTCTGAAAGTACTCATCACTCGAAAAGGCCAAGAAAAATAAAATAAAATAATCCAAAATTCACCTAGCTAACTGACTCGCTTTTTAACTTGGAATTCGATGAGTCACTCATTTAAATCATAAACTTTTGAAGCACAATCATATAAATATATATCTAACACTTCAATCTCTAAAGAAAGAAGAAATGATCACATATTTCTCCTTTTGAAGGATGGTCCTAATAAATTAACAAGACTGGACGAAAAAATTGCAGCTAATTCATTACAATAATTTTAGAGAGACATTTTTTTGCTGACATTTTAGCGATATTATTTTTTTTATATAGTTTTTTATAGTTTTTTTTTTGTATTATCTCTCAAAAAATATATAATATTTATTCCAACTGAAATTTTTATAAAAAATAGTATTTTAGATGTAATTTGGATACATACAAGAAACAGGATTGTACAAACCACGTTTCTTGTATGTATCCAAATTACACCTAAAACATTGTTTTTTACAAAAATTTCAATTGGAATAAATATTATACATTTTTTGAGAGGTGCTGCAAAAAAAAAAACTAAAAAACTAAATAAAAATAAAAATAATGTCGCTAGAATGTCAGCAAAAGAATGTCCCCCTAGAAGGACTCAATTCATTAAGCATAATCCTATGCATGCGGACCGCTTTTAGTGACGGATAAAATTTTGTCATAGAGTTATAGCGACTATGGCGACGATTCAAATCCTAATTAAATTGATTAACAATTTGTAGTAAAGATAATGTACATGTTTGAACATAAACAAAGGAAATTAATTGATCAATTATTTGATGAAATTACATACCGTTAGCAAGATCAAGCAGAAAATCAGCCGGATTCACAAAATTAAAACCAGGATCATAACCAATCGACCCAAAATACTCCATAACTTGGTCTGCATTTCCACTGTAAATCGGACACCCCTCCGATAAAACAACAACCTTATCAAACATCCTATACAACCTACTTGACGGTTGATGAATTGTAGTAATCACAGTTCTCCCTCCTCGGGCTAGCCCTCTCAACGTGGCTACGATACGTTGGGCCGTGGTCGAGTCAAGGCCCGAAGTTGGCTCATCCAGCAGCAACAAGCTAGGATTCACCAACATCTCTTGCCCTATACTCACCCTTTTTCTCTCTCCACCCGAAACACCCCGGAGGAGCGGACCACCAACTAGGCTGTTCCGACATCTAGTTAATCCAAGCTCCATTATAACTAATTCGGCCTGTTCCATTTTCTCTTGTTTGTTGAGCTTTATTGGTAGCCTTAATAAGGCAGCATAAGTTAGGGTTTCGAGTACGGTTAGGTGAGGATACAATATATCGTCTTGTGAAACGAAGCCGGTTTTGCGCCGCATAGAGCTGGAAAAGGGTTGTCCGTTGTATGTTATGGTGCCGGAGACTTTTCCCGGTAACCTTCCGGCAAGGGCAGTTAGTAAGGTGGTCTTGCCGCTTCCTGATGGACCCAGCATTGCTAGTAGTTCTCCCGGTCTGACAACACCAGTCACTCCGTTGAGTAAAGCTCTAGTTTGTTTAGGTTCGAAAGAAGTGAAATAGTTACTTTTCATCGCTCCCAACCTAACGCTGTACCCAACATCTTCAAACTGCATGCAACATTTCATGCAAAAAGATATATTACTTTAAAGTTTTACGTGAAGTTAAAACAATCGTAAAAATATTGCTAAATGTATATTTATCCTAACAATAACAACAGTTCATTTATAAAAATACTTTATTCTTCCTTTGGAACTCTTAGAATTAGAAAACCATTTGTTCTATTATCTGAATTCAGAAATTAAATAACATTATCTTTTATATAAATTATCATTAATATCTGTCTACCCTAAGCTAGTAAAGTGCTATATATATGTGATATATCTTGGGATTAATTTTGTTTTATCATTTTCGTTTATAGTCTTTCCATGGTTTCTATCTAGTTCCTTCCATAAATATAAAAGATGGAGGCTATTAATTCTTTCCATTTTGAAGCAAGAAAAATTCGTTGAAGGTTAATTAGTGTTTATTGCTTAAATTCTAGCATACCTTCAATATCACAGGGCGTAATGATTCACGTAGAATCGAAAACGTCCTAACTGGGGTTGTTGATGGTTGATTCGGCATTTGTTCATCCAAACACGACCTACAGTTAGTCGTTGAACCCGGTGGTTCCTCATGAACTGAGATATTGTCCGGTCTGCTACTGGCCGGATTGTTAGCCGGACCGCGAGAGGTAGTAGTCTCATTCTCAAGGGGTGTCATTTCAGTAAGGTGGATGATAAGACAGAACAACCAACCAAAAAAAAGAGTTGAGGAGAGAGAAATAGTTAAGTGAGCAATTAAGGGAATCTGGACTAGAGGAAGATGAGAATTGAAAGAGAGGAGAAAATATGAATATGATAGGAAACAAGTGAAAGAGTTAAATGGGGGTAAGTTAGGTAGCTAGTTTGAGAGAAGAGATATATGGTTCACATGCAGATGCGATCGAGTAGTTGTGAACTTTATAGTGAAGGGTGCCAGACACGGGAAGAAGATTGTGCGACACATAATTGTAATTAATTAATTTCCCCATCTAAGATAGGTTAACGTTTAGGGTGATGTGTGTATTAGGGTGAGGTGCTTTTCAACTTTAGTCTTTAGGTATTAAATTAAAGATGTACCAACTTCCTCCCTCCTTAAAAAAATGGTTTAAAAGATAATCAAAATAAGAGAAGAGAGTATAAATTTATTTTCTATTTTGTTTGTATTAGTATGTGTGTTAATTATTTTAATTAGCTCTTGAGTTTGTGAAGAGAGGAAGCGGGAATTAATTCGAGGAGTTTATCATTTATACATTTGTGATGTGATTGATTTACTTTTTGACTATGATCGATCTAATATGAGTAAATTAGTTAATATAAACTTTTATCTTGTTGACTTATGTACTTTAAACATATTTTTAAGAATAATTTTTTTTGTCACTTAAATCCATTCTTTTAGAGACAATCGGGGTACATGATTATCTCACGCAGTATATATATATATATATATATGTGATAGTTAACATCCATTATGTATGACCTGATTTTTAGTCAGTCTATCTATAATTATATGACCATCGAGATTTTGAATGGCCACAATTTTCTCAATAAATAAAGGGTTTTTGAGGAAGTTTGGGCTTTCTCATATTATGCGGAATATTTACCGATGGAGATCGATTATAGTCCATGGCAGGCTTGAAAATAAAGATGAAATTATCTTTCAAATTAAGAAAAAGTATTGATGCCTTGAGTGACGCTAATAATGTACCAAACTTATAGCTAGCTAGGTTATAATTATGATCATTATGTACTTAGGTGTTCGGTTGAAATAAAATTCTCAGCACTTAATTAAACTCCATTTTCTATTTAATTATTATCTTCTTGAATTCTTCTTCTGATCTCTGTCATGCATTACAGAAGTATGGTATCCTTCTTTATGAGTGTCCAAGAAAAAGAGAGAAATGAGCTTATATATATGGTTCCTTCAATCTTCTTTATGTGTCCAGCGGTGATACATTGAGAGGGATCGTGCTTGAAATTGTGTCATGTCATCATCAATATATATATATATATATATATATATATATATATATCCAAAGTTCCTGAATTCTTTTTTTGTGTGGTGATAATCCGGTCGTTAGCTGTTGCTTAATTAATCGTGGCATATATAAGCTTAATTTGAAGGTTGATACCTTTAAACTGTTACAATGTTTCCATTTTAATAATTTTATGATTGATTGATCACTTTTCCAAACAGAAAGAATTAAAATTTATTTGAATCTCGTTAAAATGGAAAATTAACTATATATATATATATATATATATAGTAGAATCCTTAATTTGACCTAGTGACGACGCATAAAGCTAGCTAGCGTAGTGACAAAAAAAAAACCAAACGGATAATTAAAGTTGGAAACATTAGCTGTATTTTAACTTTAAACTATACATAGTGATTAATTAAGTTGACCATATCTTGGACTTGCCCTATATAATGTGCCAAGTGTTGATGTGCTTTTCGTATACTTTTCCCTTCATTTCATTAATTGATTTTTGTATTTTTTTTTATCGTGGTTCATTTTTAATGATTGTATAGCATTAAATATAATATTAATTATATATAATACTCTTAAATTCTCATAATTATCATAATCTCAAATCGTGCTCTACTAAATAAGTCTCGAAATTTTAATCAAAAATAAAAATTTGATTAGATTATGTTTAATAATAAAATGGTCACTTAGCAAAACCCCAAATTTTCGTTTTGCATTCTAATTGAGAAGTTCATTTGGTCCATATATGTCTCACATTGAGTTCCTACACTTCTTGGACACATAACATAACCACTAGAACAAGAAACTTAAGACTCTTAATTACTTTTCAGGCAAATCTAAGGCTGGTTAACTTTTAAATATATTTATGGCGTAAACTAACATGAGAATTATTATTTTCACAAGGTAAAATTGATATTTTCACAAGATCTTACTCACGTGAATGTGGGTTCTATTTACTATATATACATGTGAGATGAGTATGAAGATATCAATTTTCCATCGTGAAATATCGATTCTCAACATCTATATATATATATATATATATATATATATATATATATATGCTTATTGTAATTATTAATATTCAAGTCAAACAAATTAGTATATAGTTGGATTTTCATTTATCATGAGATCAAACAAAATTTTATAGAATCTACAAATCTGAGTAATTAACCACTCTAATATATGAAGTACTAAACATTTTATGCTCCATCGGCACTTGGCATATGTAAATATTCTAAGTTGTTACTGGTTTCGTTTTTTCATAAATTAATTAGATATGTACCTAGAAATTGTGAAAGATATATTTGAAAAAAGTGAGAAAAATAATACTACGGGAATCCTTAGTGTGAAAATGATATTAGATGTCAACACACATGCCGCCAATAATGTAGTAACATAATTTAATTAATATTATCTGAATCCACATGCACCTCGATCTCCTTTTCATAACTTCATCACCAGTGGTAGATGCTAGCTAGCTTAATTAGTGATCGAGGATGACAAGTTAGAGGAAATTATACTCCTATATTTT
This sequence comes from Panax ginseng, assembly GCA_020205605.1. Taxonomy (NCBI): domain Eukaryota; kingdom Viridiplantae; phylum Streptophyta; class Magnoliopsida; order Apiales; family Araliaceae; genus Panax; species Panax ginseng. The sequence goes on from CM035127.1 coordinate 4,793,058, forward strand.
AATAAATACAAGCGATCATGTTTAATTATATATATATATATATATATATATATATATATATATGGACAATATGATCATACACCATTGTGTATATTTCATTTGTACATAGTTTATCAAAATTATGTCGTTTTGGTAGATTTATTTTTTTTAAAACAGTTTCTCTCCTCTCAAATTAAAAATCAAAAACAAATTTGTGAAAATGACGTAGTTTTGACAGATGTGCAAGATAAATAAAACATACACATTTGTGTATGACCATTAAAAATTCCATATATATATATATATATATATATATATATATATATATATATATATATATATATATATATATATATAGATCAAGGATCAGAGTATAAGTCTTAAATAACATAATTCCTTAAAACGACGCTGCTTTTGGAGTGGCTTAAAAGAGAGTTGTCCCACTTGTTTTTTTTTATTTACAAAAATGCCACTCATTGGTCACTCAAAAACGACGCGTCGTTTTAAAGAATTATCTTATTTAAAGAATTATGTTATTTAAGACTTATCTTTGATCTCGATATATATATATATATATATATATATATATATATATATATATATTAACGTTTTGTCCAAGGCTTGGGCCGTCGGTGGATAGCTCCGATATGAGAATAAGTATAGATTAAACAAAGTTTAACAATCGAATAACATTGTTTTTATAATGATCACACCTCCTCTACATGTCTTTTCCCTTATGAAAATAGGACTTCTCATTAGATGAGATTCGTTAATGGGATTGAACTGAATCTCTTTAAAAAAGGAAGTCGGATTCTATCCAAACACCTTCCTTGGGAGTTAGAAACTAAATATAATTAAGATCTTTCTCTAATTGCCCAAATAATTTTCTACATGAAGAGACTTCCTCTATGCGAACCATGGTCGACCGAATCATGTGCATCCAAATAATTATGCCCCAACAATATATATATACACACAAAAGAATAAAAGTTACGATCAATTCTAATTAATTAAAGATTATAATAATTAATAGTGTTAACCGCTGAACAATATATAAAGAAGCAGTACAAAAATAAAATTAATAATGAGGATGGATGACTAATTAAAGTAGTCTATAGTGGAAAACCCCATGAAATGAAAAAACTGATCCAGAATGTCCTGCGGTAACCCATTGCACCACGCGTAGCTGCTAGTGTTTAGGTGGCAAATTAAGGGTCTCAGAATCTAAAAGCTACGTGCATGCATCCTTTTTATATGTATCATGTATGTGTGTGTATAATTATTAAGATCAAGGTGGCGCCGTGCATGGCGGTCATTATCATGCATAACACGTGATCCATCCTTAGAAGAAGAAGAAGAATTACTTGCATATATATTCACATGCATATGTATGTACCGTTAATTATGGGATAACAACAATTTATATATTTTAGCATAAGAAAAGGTTGGCATAAAATAAAAAGTAAAAAATTCTTTTGATATATATTTATAAGTTGGACACCACTATTTTCATACTTAATAGCTTTTGTGAGAGAGAGAGAGGTTCCCAATTTTAGGACGCATGCGTTGATTTAACATCACTGCCATAGAGTCGCGGGGATGGTATCTTCTTTTAAAAACATATGTAGAGTAGAGGTGCACACAAAATCCGTAACTTGACTTTGGACGTGGCTTCATCATCAAAGATTGATCTGAGAAATTTATAGAGGCCGCTACTTTTATTCATCAAAGATTGTAAATTTTGGGGGCCTAACGTAAAGTCGTCTACAATGTTCATTCATTCATTTAGAATTTTGAGAAAGTCAAATAAAACATTATTCCCTTCGTTCTTAAAAAATTATCGTTTAAGATTTTGGCACATGAATTAAAGAAGTTTCATTTACCAAGTAAAATTTGTTTAAAATTTCATTACTACCCCTTTATGGTAAATTGAAAACTATTAATACAAGAGAGAGATTTTCTTGAAAGAGAAGGTAGGAGTAATATAGAAAAATAAATAATTTATTCTCCTCGAAAGTTATAAACGACAAACTTTTTGGAACAAATTTTTTCTCTAAAACTACAATCTTTTAAGAACAGAGGGAGTAAAAATTAGTTGATTAAATATTAATAATATGTTAAACACTACTATTTGACAATCCAAATATAGGGATGAGTAGGGGGAGCGAGTATTAGTACTAGTAATAATAAGAATGTATGCTCTCAACTTCACCAATTTGCATATATCAATATTCTTCAGTCTTTTAGGCTACATATATCCATCATCCATGTATCAAGTCCAAACTCAACAAAGCAGCCATCAGCTTACATTATATTTATAAAGATAGGATAGGATAGGATTGGTGACAATATTTACCCAGTGTTCCTCATCCCAGCCGCAATCCCATTTATAGTAATAAGCAATGCATCTCTAAGTTTAGCGTTGTCATCATCTCGTCTCAATCTCTTCAATATCTCTACCTGCAACATGTTCAATGGATTGAGAAACGGAAGCCTGCTCTCAATCAGCTTCCTTAAGCTCCTGTTATTCTCAGAAAGCTTCTCATGCCCAGTAACCACCAACACATAGTTCTCCGTTGTCGACAGCTCTTTCCTTAGTTCAGCACCAAGCCCTTGCCTGCTCTCCGACACCAGAACTTCATCATAATGCTTGGCTATCGGAATGTCTGCTTTCCCCAGAACCATTTCTATAAGGTCTACTGTAGATTGAAAGAAAGGCCATTCTTTGTAAATAGCCCTTAATTCCTCCGTCTCTCCCTTCTCACAAACACCCTTCAGACCTGATCCAACTCCAAGCCAAGCCGGAAGAACAAATCTCGTCTGTGTCCATGCAAATATCCATGGAATTGCACGAAGATGCCCAATCCCTCCTGAACTCTTTCTTCTTGTTGGACGGCTTCCTATATTAAGGTAGCCTAGCTCAGCCTGTGGTGTAGCTTCCTGGAAGTAAGTAATAAATTCTGGGTTTTCGTACACTGTGCTTCGATAACTATTGCAGCTGATTTTTGAAATATCCTCCATAAGATTACGCCATTTTTCTTCTCTAGGTGGTTGTGGAGGACGTAGCGTAGCAAGCAGCACTGCTGTGGTGTATATTTCTAGTTGTCGAACAGCTGTTTCCGATAAGCCAAATTTTGCCTGCACCATTTCTCCCTGTTCGGTTGACCTAAGTGTACCCTATTAGTTTCGAAAAAAAATCAAGAGAATCAGAATCATATTCAGCAGATCATAGTGAATAATTATATTAGTAGGTTTTTCCAAGTGTCAAGTCTTTCCTTAAAGAGTACTGACTTTAAATTACTAGATGAACATAAACCAATTAAACTTCCGTCATACCAGAGTTCTGACATATTAATGAATCTAATGAAAGAGTTGAAAACAAAATTCCATTTTAACCAGGAAACAAAAAATAGGCCTTCCATCCCACTGCACAAGACAAAAAAGGTTTTGTCCCCTTTTGGCACTGATTTTAAGACGTCAAAAACAAATGTATTCGATATTGTTTATATATTTGTATGTTATATTTTATATTATATTTAAGCTATCAAAAAATATAATGTATAATTGTTGTTTTGGTACATCTTTAAATTTAAGGCAAAAAATAGCCAAATTTATGTCTTATAAAGGGGGACAAAGGGAGTAATGTATTCACTTGCAAATCATGGTAAAAATTCCACAACTATGTAACTAGTAATAATTCATGGAAGGAAGTCATATTTTGTAAGAATAGACCGCAAACCATCAAACAATGATATGCACCTAATACTCTTGGGAAATGAAAAAAAAAACATAATTTCAGACGCAATACAGAGTTAACTGCATCTGATGCTTGAGAATAATTGATTCTTGAAGGCTTAACTTAATAGATGACTCACCATTACAGAACCAGGTGGTTGGGATTGAATTGCAACATGTGTGGGACCTCCACCACGACCAATACTACCTCCACGCCCATGGAATAGAGTAACTTTAATACCATACTCGGTGCATGCAGCAACAACATCCTCTTGAGCTTTGTAGAGTTCCCATGCAGCAGTAAACCGGCCAGCGTCTTTACCGGAATCAGAATATCCTACCATCACCTGTTCACAACTGCATAAGCTACTCTGAGACTTCAACAAAGAAATGATCTCATTAAGTTAGTACAGGAGTACCTCTTGGTGCCCATTATGGTTCTTTACTATGTGCTCCCGATACCAGTCAATTGATAATAATTTCCTGATCACTGAGCCAGCTCCTCTCAAGTCCTTCACAGTTTCAAAAAGAGGAACCACGCGCAGTCTAATTCAAATATGCACAAATTCGGTCAGAAAGTTGTGTTAAAATGTGCAATGAATAATGTAAAGAGTGTGCCAGAGACATGATAGTTTTTGAATAACCTAAATTAACCATGATAGAAACACAAAATGCTTTTCTAAGAATCCTATTATTTACTAATTACAAGCTTTTCCATTTACCGTTCCACCAAGTCAGGCAGCGCCACTTTTAAAAGTTTGTTTCTGTTATAATGAGGAGAACTCAATATAAAAACTGAGGGCATAATTAGTTCAGAAACTCTACTGGTGATTTTGCACGCATGCACACAAATGCAATCCAATCTTTTTCATACCTTATATGCATGTCTGCTCTTCATAATACAATACAGAAACTCATTCAAATTATCTCCTTCAATAAGCGAAATACTGCTCTTCATAATTTTACCAAATAAATATCCCATAAACCAAAACAGAGGGGGGGAGGGGGGGGGGGAGACAAATCCACATCAAAGGCTAGAAACTTTTATAAACGCATACTCAACTTTAAACCTACAACAATAAGTCATCTTAATGCAGCCATAAATAATAACACAACACAATCAAAAGCATAAAGTTCAATATTTAATATTGGGTAATGCTAGGGATCTCAAATGGGCCTCAAATGATGTGGCATTGAATAATTTAATAATACTTTATAGCATAGCCAATCATATGAAATCTACCTAACCAATGTAATGACCACACATCATTTGAGACCAAACATTTGAGATCCCTAGCATTACCCTTTAATATTTGGGATCTAATATGCAAACAGGAAAGGAAAAAAGAGATGCGATCTTACGTCCCACAAGGACATGGCCTGCCTAGCTCCCCAGCAACGGCAAGATGGCTATCTTTCTGCAAAAGCTCCACAGCAAGTACATCACTAGCCTGCCAATTAGGAAGTACAGACAAACAATGTTACTAAATAACAAAGGAAATCAAAAGGGTTGAGGAACTGCAAAGGCTCAAATGTCACCTATGGAAATTTTAACTCAAGAATACAGTGCAACATAAACAAGTGACCATACATGTGAGGCCATGGAAATGACGTATGCTCCAAGTGAATCACTTCCCAACTCAGCAGCAACACGAAATGTGTCCAGGACTTCTTTAACATCAGGAGCAACCTATAAGGCACATTAGAAAATATTGAAACAGAAGGCCACAAATAAAAAATTGAAGGGGAAAAAAACTTGACATATTCTCAGAATCAAGAAACATAGGTACCGATCTTTGTCAGACCAACTGGCCAGGGAATTACATCAAAAAGAGTACCATAACATAACTCAAAAAATATAGAAATTGAGCACTCTAAATTAGAACAATTACTTCTAGACACTAGAGACATCCATGAAAATTCACACATTATCACTAAATGGTCCGCTGCTTAGTTGTTGAAGGAATACAGATAAGAGAGGCGAAATATCATGATCGCAAAAAGGAATTTTCACCACTATTCATTACTAAACATTTTAGTCTGATCTTAGGCCCAGACTCAAGTCTTTAGGCTAACATTGGATCTACTCAAGGACCTACCAGTTCAGTTAAAATAATTTTCAATTGAAAAATACTGCTAATGCATTTAACCGGGCAAGAGGAATATTTCTTGATTCTGAAACCTAACAGATATTCGTCTTGACGAGAAAATTTTAATTTTTTAGTTTATTCATCTTTCATAGCTGGGCAACTATTCCACCTGTGTTCATTTAACATTATTATGCATCTTTATTAAGCATGCTTTTACCTATCAAAAAAGAAAAAGAAAAAGGACTAGCAAGTCAACAACTTCATTCAATAAAATAATATGATCTTACCTCTATAGTTGGAGGAACTAAAGGCCTCTTCCCTTTCAGCTCCATCGATAAGAATTCAAGTCTTTTGTCTTCGTCCCACTCACTATATGTGCCCATATCAAGATATTTGGTAATTGCATCAAGTGTCTCAGCATGTCTACCAGATTCCTGGTACATTACAGAGAGTTTCAAATCAAATAATCTGATAATGTTACAACCTCCATTTCAGATAAGAACGAATAATGCTACAGACACAAATTATTCTACAAACATTTTACAAATTGCTAATATGGCATACTCCACCGCAGCTTTTATGTGGGGCCGAATACTATATTGAAGCAATTTGTTGATCAATATGCTGAGGTGGAGTATGCCACATCAGCAGTTTGTAAAATGTTTGTAGAATAGTTTATGTTTGTAGCATTACTCGATAAGAACAAACCTGACGCAAGTCAAGCTTCATTAAACCCATCCCAAAGGTTGCAACTCTTCTGATGAGGTCAGAAAGCCGACCATCAGCTATAACCCCTGATCCACATGATTGCTGCAAACATTATATTCCTCATCAATAAATATTACATGTCACAATGAAAGGCTAAATAGTTTCCTTATAGTTCCAGGAGTGTGGTGCACAGACACTAAATGTGTGGAAGTGATAAAAATCTGAAATAAATACCAAGGATTCATAGCAGAGAAGTAGCGGTTCCAAAAGCTGACATGAAGTCTCATAATAATCACAAGGGTCCTGTTCACAGGGAAGATTCTCAAGGAGAAGCTCCAGTCGCCTCCGTGTTTTCACAAGCTGAGCTCCCAAAGCAAAACACAATTTTAAGATATTCTCATTAGTAAAAGGCACAATGAAAACAATAACAA